>OZ012695.1:20685911-20747073 GCA_963942565.1 Maea johnstoni | reverse complement strand
TCCTAACAAAATGTTCCTTGGAATTCTAAGGAGGGGAAAATATGTCATCACCAATATTACATCACTCTTCAAGTCCTTGATAATCACCAATATTACATCACTCTTAAAATCCCTAACAAAATGTTCCTTAGAATTCTAAGGAGGGGAAAATATGTTATCATCACTATAACATCACTATTAAAATCCCTTCCAAAATGTTCCTTGGAATTCTAAGGAGGAAAATATATGTCATCACCAAATTTACAACTCTTAAAATCCCTTCCAAAATGTTCCTTGGAATCCTGAGGAGGAAAATATTTGTTATATACTCACTTTTACAACAAAGTCCCTAACAAAATGTACCTCGAATCATAGAAAATCATTGCATTCTCCTAGCTTTATCCTGGGTTTTCCCAGATTCATTTGTTGAGGGACTGTATTTTTTCTTTCAAGTAACATATCAAAGACATTCATTCAAAAGAAACCGGTATAAGCGATATGAATTCCTTTACCCCATTCATACTTCGAGTTCCCCTTGAAAAGTATCACTTGGAACAATATGTCACACTTAGAAAATGGCAGAAATTAACAAAATATTTGAATGAGAGTGGTTAAAGTTCTGAGTTTAATTTCTCCCTTAAATATTTTCCAAAAGATGCATTTTCATCTGTGGAAAGCAGCAGTAAATGAAATAATTCATAAGTGGCCAAGTTGGACTTTTCAATGAAATAGGTAATTTTATTTCCATACAAAATTCATTTCCAATAGAATCAAGTCCTCTAATGTGTACTTGATGACCCCTTGCTAGAGCAAGATGCCCTCTGTTGCCAAGGTTACCTTAATACTTCCCCCTAGGGCTACAGGCAGATTGGCTGCATGCCTTACAATTTGGTATCCATCAGATTGGATCTATTTTCGGGGTGGAGATTCTGTTGATACAATTTCATTTGGACACGGACCAAATCTGCCGTGTGTTGATTCTTAGCATGTGAGTATGTTATACGCAGGTGGAGGGCCTCAGAAGCACTCTACCTAATCATGCATGTTAATCAGTTACTCTTAACCCATTAATGCATATTAAGTGTTCCTCTGGAAATTGTCGTCTGGATCCAACATAATATTGGCAATAACTTTACAATTGAAATGAATTTAACAAAATATTTTAAGGAGAGCTGTAAGTAATGTTCTGATTAACATTTCTCTTTCAATATAAAGGCCTAAAAAAAAAGATGTTTGGTTCCTATTACCCTACCCTACCTAGTTATTGTCCCCTACCCTAAAGTTTTTTTTGCCAATCCTACTGAAAAAAGAATTGTTCCTACCCCTAAAATTGCCTCGCCGTCCTAAATACCAATTCTCCAACCATTAAATTATAAATTTCTGGATGAACAGAAGAAGGGGCCTACAATTAATGCATATAAAGACAATTACAACAAGGCAAACCTTTATTAAAGCCATCTAACTCCAGGGAATCATGCAAGTTAAAGAATAAAAAAAAAATAAAAAAAAAATCCCTACCTACCCATACCTATATTTTTTTAGGACGTAATAGGAACCAAACACTTTTTTTTTTTTTGGCCTAAGTTCAAAGTTATCAGGCTGTTTTTGGCTGTGAGCCAGAGTGGGTTAGGATGGTCTGTAGGCCTATGCTATGATACATAGGCTAATAACTTCACAATTAAGTATCAATAAGCAAACTCCTAAGGATCCTTAACCCATTAGTACTTAAGAGTTCTTCCAGAAATTCTCGTCTGGATCTATGATACTTTTCACAATAACTTTGAAATTGAGAATGACTTTACAAAATATTTGAAGGAGAGTTGTGGGTAATGTTCTGATTGACATTTCCTCATCAAATATTTTCATGACTTTGCTTTTGCAGGCAAAAGCAAAATATATTGCGAGGCTGCTTTTGGGCGCTGTAAGTATTGATGGGTTAAAGGGGCGGGGTAGGAGATGACAAAGTTATTGTGAATCATCACTTATTTGGATATTGCCCAATTCGCGTCCAGAATTCCAAACAATTTTTTTTTGGAAGCCCTAAAAAAAGGAAACAGGCCTTATTTGTTTATTTTCCTGCTTGCCGAGCATCACGGCTATGCTAAAGACATGGTAATAATACATATACAATTTTGTATAAGGCATATATAACGTGAAATTTATTTCTATTCCTGACAAAAAATATCTAAAAATGACCATAGATAACATTCTATCTGGGAAGGATGTGATTTTCAGCTACAGAACAGTGAGGCAGGCTGGGTCACAACATGTCTGGGTCACCAGCGCTTGTGCTTGAGTTCTAGTGGGGTTAAGACGGTTTACAAAAATCTTTTGCATCCTTGTACGTTGGACGAAAGTAGCCTCAGCATTGGACAGGTTAAACCAGTTAACACAGCTGACTTAGTGACAAATTAATTGTGAATCATCACTTATTTGGATATTTCCCAATTCACGCCCAGAATTCCTAACAAAAAATATCTTAAAATCACCACAGACAAGTATAGCACACAGTAGTGCCATCTATCTGTGAAGGAGGTGATCTTCAGCTACAGACTAGTGAGGCAGGCTGGGTGACAACATGTCTGGGTCACCAGAGCTTGTGCTTGAGTTCTAGGTGTAAATGAACTTTTGAAGCTTAGCTAGGATGTCACTAAGTCAGCTGTGTTTACTGGTTTGACCCCGTCCAATGCTGGGGCTACTTTCGTCCAAAGTACAAGGATGCAAAGATTTTTTTGTAAACCATCTTAACCCCGTCATGTTGGTATTCATTAGATGCCTCTCATTGATTACCATCAAATGAGTACCCATATGCCAGGGTTAGTAATTTTTCAGCGTTTTTGCATCATTTTGTATGGCAACATTTGCCACCAGCAGGGTAGACCAGTTTACACCTGTAGCGGCAAAAAATTGTCCTGAACATTGGTGATATCAAGGTCTGTCTGCAATTGCAAACATTGTTTGGTTAGTGTTTGGCATGTTTATTAACCCTTCCAATGCTGAGGCTACTTTCATCAGAAACACAAGAACACAACGCTTTTTGAAAACCATCTACACCCTGTCATGTTGGTATCCATTGGATAGCGCTCGCTGAGTACTCTCAGAAGAGTACCCATTTGATAGGGTTTCAGTCATTATTCAGATTTTTTCATCATTTTGTGTTAGACGAATTAGCCACCAGCAGCAGATTCTTAATGTTGTTTATGGACTTGACTAACGCTAACTTCACTTATTATTAGCAGGTGCATTATAATGCCATTATTCTATGCATTATACTTTATAATCCACAGCTTGAAGCTTGAATAACTACATACCACCTGCATAATGACCATAACTTATCAAAAGAGCTGATTTATTGATGTTTATATGATATATATTGGTGTATAGGTTGATCCAGCCGTGTTCTAAACACCTGATTATTTTTAAGTGTACTTATAAACAAATACAAAATAATAATAAAAATAATAATGACGATGATGATAATGATACTAATGATACTAAGAACAATACTAAGAACAATAATAATAGCAATAATAATGATAATAATAATAATAATAATGATAATAATGATAATAATAATAATAATAATAATAATAATAATAATAATAATAATAGATAATAAATCAACAATAGATAAAAGAAAATTTCAGAAAAATAACAATACCAGTAAAGCAATTGTTCATATATTGTTTTTGACTGATTTTCAATTAGTGATTAGTTTCGCGTTCCACTGTGCACTCCCATGAGACTAATTAAACACAACACAAATGCAATTAGGAGAATAAGCTGCGCAGCTTCATAAATCAATAAAGATAAGGATAGAGAGGCTCTGAACTTCTGATTACAAACGAACGTCAATTGAGACGGAGTACGAACCTGTGAACCACACACAGGTCAAGGCCTGTACCTTGAAGCTTGATCGTAATACACACTATATACCTGCTTGGATTCCTTGAATACCAACAACTTTTATCAGGCCTAAAAAAAGAAATTGTTTGTTTCCTGTAACGGTCCGAGAAAAAATAGGATAGGAAGGTTGGTAAAAAAAAAAAAAAATCATTATTTTTTTGGTCAAAAAATGTGTGTTTTATGCATGTTTTACGTTGATTGGGAGTTGGGAGGGCGGAAAAAACTTTAGGGTAGGGATTTTTTTGAATAAAAACTTGTTAGGGTAGGGTTACAGGAAACAAACAACTTTTTTTTTAGGCCTCAGATACAGAGATTGAATGAATACAAACTTAGGCCAATATGTACAAATTCTCCTATGTAAGGCGGCGAAAATGAAAATATTTTCACAAATCGTTTTTCAAAATAAATATTATACAAATTTTTGTAGAACTTCAAAGGAATGTACCAATTGAGCTTGACCTAACATATTTCTCATTTCATTTTTTGAAAGTAATCAAACAAATTACCATAGGTCAAGATGACACTTGTCAGGCAAATCTCCCGGTATGAATCAGGTTAAAACATATATATCAAGGCATGAATGGGTTGGCCTAGAAAAAAAATTGTTTCCTTTAACGGTCCGAAAAAAATAGGGTATTTAGGTCAGTAAATGAAAATTTTAGATTATTTTTTAGGTCAAAAGTTTGTGTTTATGCATGTTTTACATTGATTGGGAGTCAGCTGGGCGGAAAAAATTAAAAGTAGGGATTTTTCTCAGTAAAAACTTGTAAGGGTAGGGTTACAGGAAACAAACAACTTTTTTAGGCCTGATTACAATTTCCTATGACTGGCAGATGCTGACTTGATTTGACAGGTCAAGGTCCCTTCTAATCATGCTCTCCACACTCATAAGGCGTGCAAACCTAACACATCCTCAGTAGGTGACAAGTGTAGGGATTGACCTTGACCCTTATGCTGCTGCTGGCTAATTTGGCCAATGCAAAATGACGCAAAAAAAACTTTGAAATCATGGAAACCCTGGCAACCATTTCAAGCGACAATTTTCAGCGGAACTCTTAACCCTAACTTGTGCTGGTGGTGGCTAATTTGGCCAATACAAAATGACACAAAACACCTGAAAAGACTGAAACACTGGCAAATGGGCACTCATCAGAGAGTACTCAGCGAGATCTATCCAATGAATACCAACATGACAGGGTTTAGGTGTTTTTCAAAGATCTTTGCGTCCTTGTGCTTTGGACAAAAGTAGTTCAAGCATTGGAAGTGTGAATTGTTGTATAGGGGCATTTACTCCTAGAGCTTGTGATTTTGCGACTAGATAATCGTAAAAGCCACAATCATGACTGGGAAAATATTTGAAGGAGAAATATACTTCAGAATACTACAACCTACTCTCCTTCAAATATTCTGTAAAATAAATCTTATTTTCCAAGTTATAGTCAAAAGTATCTATGGTCCAGACGACAATTTGTAGCGGAAGACTTAAGTATGAACGGGTTAAGCCACTGAAGCAGCAGGCGTAATTAGATAGCTGCTGAGTAGCTGTGTTGTCTAAGTAACACATACCTCATGACCGACAACCATGTTAACCCAATCACCCCTATACCGCTTTAAGTGCCACGACAATCTTGCTGATATCTCTCTAACAAAAGCAAGTTTTGAAAAATATTCAAAATAAATATGTAATTTAACTCAACTGACAACCCTTCTTGAAATGTTTTATGATTTAATAATTATTTCCGAAGTTATTTTCAAAAGGATCATAGGAGCAGATGACATAAGTCAAGGTGGGCAAGAATGAGGTTAGTCCAGACACACTGTTGAACACCACTCACTTCTGAGATAGACATCACACCAGTCGTGGTTGCGGCATGGCATTCAACCTAAGGCCTAAAAAAAAAATTTGTTTGTTTCCTGTAACGGTCCGAAAAAAAATAGGGAAGGTAGGTCGGTAAAAAAAAAATTTTTTCATTATTTTTTTGGTCACAAATGTGTGTTTTATGCATGTTTTACGTTGATTAGGAGTTGGATGGGCGATAAAAACTTTAGGGTAGGGATTTTTTTGAATAAAAACTTGTTAGGGTAGGGTTACAGGAAACAAACTTTTTTTTTAGGCCTGAGGTAAGTCCAGACACACTGTTGAACACCACTCACTTCTGAGATAGACATCACACCAGTCGTGGTTGCGGCATGGCATTCAACCTAACTGAGCATGAGAATAAGTAGCCTAGATTTCTAGGCTGTCATATGTATTTTTCTGTTATGTTTTTTTTCTGTTACCAAGCACCAAATAGTGTAGGTAGCCACAGAGGCCAATTTAGTTTACATTTATCTCACCAGGATTCAGTTTGATATGACAACCTGTAAACATATAGAGATAGGAGGAGCAGGTGGTGCCATCTATCTACCAAACCTGGTACCACACCACAGTGCTTGGTCAACACATAAGGGAAGGTGAACATTACAGGGACTAGGAGCCTATTCTAGAGAATAAGCCAAGGCTATCCAGTGCTCAATTACTGCTACGAATCTGTGGGCCCCCGCACTACACTTGTAAATGATGATGTTCTCAGGTACACGACTCCCATTGAATCAAGGAGGGAAGCAGTCTATGACAACTAAGAGGGGCGGGCATTGGGTTCCTACAGCACCTGCGTCTGCCAACTGTTGATATGTGGAAAGTGGAACATACTTTTAAAGATAAGAAAATGCCTCTAGTTAGATTTCATTTTATTTTGTATCAACAGTTTCCTATTTTAACCTTCTCACCTAAGGCCATATTATTTCTCTACTGGAATCTTGTTGTTTTTTTTGAATTTTTAAATTTCGATTTTGTTATTATTTTTAACTTTTGGTGCAATCAAATAATAGGTTGTGCCACCTGACTTTTAATTTTTATTAACATAAAATTTAGGTTAAAAGATATCAGAAGTACTCCTTTATATGTATATATGACAATGACATTTTTGATAAAAGAAAGAGAATTAATAAATATTGCAGTAGTGTTTGACTTTTGTCATCAGTTCTACCCTGTTAAGGCTTAGTCGTGACAGTCATGTGAAAGTGGTGGAGGAAACCGGTACCCTTAGAAAACCACCGCCTGAGCCCAGGTCACTGGAAACTTTCTCACATGCTCGGGCTGGGATTGAAACCCAGGCAGTGGCGAGAGACAGCTACCTAGCTTCTAGACCTGCGTAAAATTTCTGTGTAGCTTCACAACACATTTTGTCAATGATATAAACTATCTTAAATGTGATGACATTATCTGAGCAATGTTTCAAGGATTGAGAATGCCAGTAAACACAGAAGACATGCGATAGTCATTCAAACTGTTCTTAAGATTTCCTGTGGTATCTGCGTCAGACCACATAACTCTAGTATGTAAGGAATATCCTTTTCATGCTGGCCTCTTAGTCTTTGTGATCAGTCATATTGCAAATACTTCAACAACAAAGCAATATTTTAAGAAATACTTCGTTGCTGTCATTTATAATAGATTTTCCTAAGATTGGTTCAATCGCATGGGAAACGTGGCGATGATTGGAAAATATTCGTCCCTGGAAACCTGCTGTATATTTCTCTGACAATCAATAAGCATTGTGAGAGGTGACCTTGGGTGAAGTCGAGGATACTAGTAACGTCATCTAGTTACGTCATGAGCAGGTAGCAGTAGCCTAGATTTCTAGGCTGTCATATATATTTTTTGTTTTTTCTGTTAGGCCTAAAAAAAGAAATTGTTCGTTTCCTGTAACGGTCTGAAAAAAAAATAGGGTAAAAAAAAAAATTCAT
Organism: Maea johnstoni; assembly: GCA_963942565.1. Classification (NCBI taxonomy): domain Eukaryota; kingdom Metazoa; phylum Annelida; class Polychaeta; order Spionida; family Magelonidae; genus Maea; species Maea johnstoni. The sequence continues at coordinate 20,739,399 of OZ012695.1, read as the reverse complement.
TATTTTTTTAGTCAAAAATGTGTGTTTTATGCATGATTTGCGTTGATTGGGAGTTTTGGAGGGCGGAAAAAACTTTAGGGTAGGGATTTTTTCGAATTAAAAATTGTTAGGGTAGGGTTACAGGAAACAAACAACTTTTATTTTTAGGCCTTACCAGGCACCAAATAGATGAGGATACCAGTCACATCATCTAGTAACGTCATAAGCATGGAAACACATAGCACTAGCCTAGATTTCTAGGCTGTCAAATGTATTTTCCATCATATTTATTCAGTAACCAGGCACCAAATAGTCTAGGTGGCTAATTTAGTTTACACTTATCTCACCAGGGGACAGGGAAATTGGATGTCCTCTAGAGATCAGGTGGTGCCAGCGGCCAGCCATCTAAATATTTGAAGGAAAGATGTTCATCAGAACTGTCCTTCATACATTGAGAATTTATTCTCCGTTCAAAATTGATTTTCATAAATATGACAGGTCCAAACAACATTTGTCAAGTTAATCTCCTGGCATGAATTGGTTAACATACTTCTCTTCCAAATAGTTTCCAGAAGCAGCACTGGTGAGAAAAATATATATAGCACAATGTGTCAAGTATTAGAAATTTTTCCCCATATTGGATTATTGGTGTATGAAATTGATACATATTTTGGGGTTAACCCCATTCACCCAGAGGCCCAGAATAGTGACTGGTTCACTATGGGTCAAGAATTTCCCTGGCACTCCTAGAAGTGACGAGTGGTTCTCCTATAGGTCGGCTGGTCCAACATACAAGTGACTCTCACAGTCGCAGCATACAAGTGACTAACATTTCAAAAAGGAGCAAGCACTGGTCAGAAAAATACTGCCATATGTGTCAGAATTACATGTGGTTATGTATGCAAGGATACATATTACGTGCCCAGTGGCCAAAAATATTGCATGGTTGAAGGTTCACTCCGTCAAGGTCAAACTTTCCTCTGGCTATTCTAGAATCCTTAGGTGGATCCCGAAATATAGCACAATGTTTCAAGTTTCAGAAGTTTATCCACATATTGGATTATTGGTGTATGAAAGTGATACATATTTTGGGTTTAACCCCGTTCACCCAATGGCCCAGAATAGTGACTGGTTCACTGTCTGGGTCAAGAATTCCTAAGACACTACTAGAAGTGACCGGGTGGTTCTCCAGTGACCCCAACGCTTCAAAAATAAGCAAGCAAGTTAGAAAAATACTACCATAAGTGCCAGAATTACATGTGGTTATGTATGCAAGGATACATATTACGTGCCCAGTGGCCCAGAATAGGGGCTGGTTCACTCGGTCAAGGTCAAACTTTTCTAGAAACCTCTAGTGGTTCCTCACACAATGTGATTCATACTAAGTTACATATGTTAGTGTTTCCCCAATATCTATGATTATACAGGTGCCTAAGAACTTTACACAAAACCGTTTAATCCACAACCACATATTCAAATGTTTCCAAGTATACCCACTGGCACCAAAGAAGTGACTTACATAAAACCTTTCAATCTGCATATTTCATTTTTCTTTGAACAAGTTTGATAAAATTATGTTCTACTAAAATCTGTATAACTATACAGTGTATATAGTTATACAGATTATAGTTTACACACACACACAGTGTATGGTGTAGCAAGTGCAAGTGTGTGACAGCTTGCGAGATGTTTCAGCAAATGTCAAACACAGGATTTCATCGCTCAGATTCACAATTGCTGTATTCATGAGAATAGTACATCTGGTAAAATGACGTGTAGTACATAAGTCTCCATCCGACATATCTGCCTCGGTCAGCCCCACTCATTCTGGGAGCAGCCAAAAAGCTGGATTATTTCAATGATAACCTTTACCACAAAAGCATATTTTAAAAAGAAATATATATATATATATATATATATATATTTATATATATATATATATATATATATATATATATATATATATATATATATATATATATATATATATATATATATATTTATATATATATATATATATATATATATATATATATATATATATATATATATATATATATATTCCTGCCCCATGTACTTCCCATATCATGTGAATATCACTGAGAGTCAGAGCGAGAGACGGTTTCCGCCAGGAAGTCAGTGTTCTGGGTGGCAAGATAAATACACAAACGAGAAACCTGAACAACCCGTAGAGAGAGGGGGGGCGATGGTAGCTGAGCTAGCAGGGTAAATAAGGTGATGATAGCAAAGATTATGAAGATCAGAGTCTTGATTCACTGCCAAGTCTGCTAAAACACAACCACAACCCTACAGCACACAGGCTGCCAGTAGATATACATGTGGGATTTAGCTCAGTGCTGCCACCTGTCTGGGGGTATGCTAAGCTAGCAGGGTAAATAAGGTGATGATTGCAAAGATTATGAAGATCAGAGTCTTGATTCCCTGCCAAGTCTGCTAAAACACAACCACCGCCCTACAACACACAGGCTGCCAGTAGATATACATGTGGGATTTAGCTCTGTGCTAGTCTGACTTATCCAACCATGCTTCAATTCCTTGTCAGGGATCGACCTTAATGGTCTTTTGGGGGCATGTGATTTTGCTACCAGATGATAAATTATAGGAGCATAGTTTGTAAATAGATGCATCAATTATCAGCTGGACCAAAACACATTGAGAATGTTGTTTTTTTTGTATATATTTTGTTTGTTTGTTTTGTCTTTTTCAATTTTTCTTTCTCCTGATTTTACTTAATATTACCCCAAAATGCATCTCAGAGTTTTCATGAGGAGCATCTACATTTCTAACGAAAGCATTACAAAGAAACTATTTCAAGTGACATTACTGATCTGAACTTGCCAGGGAGGTTAACTAGTTCAAAGCAACTACATTTTTAAAAGCAACTTCATTCAAAGTTATTTTTAGAAGTATCCTGTCACTGAAATATCAACTTTGAAGAAGAACTAAGACTAAAAGGATGCTCACTGCTCAGTAATTCACGGACTCATCCATCAAGTGGCTGCACTTTTTTCCATTTATAGCACCGAGGTCAATGTCTCATAAGTCAGACAAGCCATTTTTACCATCTTTCTAGTCGTTCATTTAGACAGGCACTTGTGTCAGACGATGGGAACTATAAATGACTTGCAATACTTCCCTACATTCTGAACATCCCCCCTACCCCCATCCCTAACCACCAGACAACAGCCTGAAGCCACAAGATGGTTTTGTCCCCCAAAAAACTAACCTAGTTGTGCTAATTCATCAGTGTCTATTTACAGACAGAATTCATCAGAAAACAGTTGTAACTTATTTGCAATACTTTTCTTCTACATCCTTATCTTTCCAACTTCACCCCCCCCCCCCCCCAAAAAAAAAAAAACACCAACCACCAGACAGCAGTCTGAAGCCACGAAATAGTGCTGTTGAAAAGAAAACTTGATGTGCTGATTCATCAGTGTCTATTTACAGCCAGAATTCATCAGAAAACACTGGAACAGACTTGCAATACTTTTTTTTTTACATCCTGAACATTTCATGCCCCCCCCCCCCCCCCCCACACCAAACAACCAGACAGCAGCCTGAAGCCACAAGATGGTGCTGTCCTACAGAACACTTGACTAGTAGTTGTGCTAATTCATCAGTGTCTATTTACAGACAGAATTCATCAGAAAACAGTTGTAACTGATTTGCAATACCTTTCTTCTACATCCTTTTCTTTCCAACTTCATTCCCCCCCCCCCCTCCCCTAGTTATGCTGATTTATCAGTGTCTATTTACAGACAGAATTCATCAGAAAACACTGAAACTGACTTGGTTGGTATACTTTTCTACATATTTATCATTCCAAGTTCATCCTCCACCTCCACCAAACAACAGCCGCCTGAAATCACGAGACACTTTAGAAAAGGTTGCTAAAAAGTTGACATTCACTTCTGTGTTGACCAAGCAGTGTGGTGTAGTACCAGGTATGGTAGATAGGTGGCACCACCTGATCCTCCTATCTCTTGAGGTTCTAGACATAGTAAAGTGTAAACTAAATTGGCAAGCATGGCAACGTATAATTTTTGGTGCCTGGTAACAGAAATACATGACAGAAAAATATACATGACAGCCTAGAAATCTAGGCAAGAGTGACTGCTGTCCTACAGGAAACGTTACTAGCTGATTTACCAGTTTCTATTTACAGCCAGAACCCCGTCAGAAAACACACACACTGTCTCAACTAGCAGTATAACCCATTCATGCCTGTAGCTCCCAAAAAGGTCTGGATTATCTTTCAGAAAATATTGTATGGAAGATATGAAGACCATGGCTCGAAACTAAGTTGCTGTTTTCCAGGGAGCCCAATTGCATCTTCAGAAGATACCCAAAGGCGTGGAATCTAGGAATCTAGGAACATCTTTGCGATCGCTGCAGACATTTGAGGGAGCCACAGGAGTGTTTTTAAAGGAAGCCCTGGGCTCCTGGCTAACCCTTATTTCAAGCCCTGAAGATTACACATACATGTACATCTCTGGTATGAATCAGTTACAGGCAGTGAGCTCATGCCTACATAAGCTGACTCACTGGTTTTACAGTTCAGGTGAATAATAACAAACAGTGGATTCAGAATAGCCTGATCTTAAGAGAAATAGCTTGGTGGTCAAGTGCAGGGCGATGAATGACCCAAAATTTGAATACTGCCCAACAATTTTATGTTAAATAGAAAATACTTGAAGATGAATTGTTCATCACAATTCTAACAACTCTCCCTCACATATTTTGCAAACTTATGCTAGTAAAAGATTATTGTAAATTTGTAATATACATGAACGATGATGTCCTGATCAAAAGTGACCATTTTAATTTCATCATTCAAAACTTACAGGTAATCAGCCATATATCTGACACTAGCAAGTGGGCATATTAACATTGATAAATAATTACAATCATTCAGTAGATCAAAAATCTGGAAGATTGATTGATGAAGCTGAAATTTTCCAACGATCCCCAGAACTACTTTTGAGGTTAATCTGCTGTGGGAAAGGCGTATTATGCTCATATGGCATTGATCTAATATCACAGCCTGACGTGGGCCCATTGAACTAGGAAGCAGAGTACACAATAATATTTGCATTTGTAAATATTATCGTGTACTTTCCCTGATGCGACCCAAAAACAGCCTGACTACCTTAAAGAATCTTTCAGGCTCGAACAACATCAGGACATGGTCTTAGCCAGCAGGGCGTCTGGGTGCCTTTTTGGACACCCAAACCCTTATAAAGAACCCCTCAGGACACCCACATATTTTTGTGTGGATTTTCTAAAAATCCCAATCTCAAGCTTATAATTGAATTTTCTCATCTCCTTATAATTCCCATGACATTGTTTTATGATATCATGCCTTATTTTGATAAAGTTATACATGTTTATGGTTGAAATATGAGTATATTGTGATCCCCTCCAAAATTTGGACACCCAAATATTTTACAACTGCCAATTTTAGGCACCCAGTTTCTAAATCCTGGCTAAGACACTGCATCAGGATATAATACATTTGAATATTACACATTTTTGATGAACAATTTTAATTATATATATGTTTTTAATTCTCAAGGGTACATCTTGCTGCCGCTCTTGAAAACATCATTCCCTAGTATACAATGAAAACATATTTGAGAAAACCGTGGCTGTGACCCTTAACTCAAATACTGCCATGAAACCAAACTGATTCCATACATGTTTTCAATACTTATGTGAATATCTTAGTACTTCCCTTGGAATATCTCACACCAAAAATATTGTGATAGCCCACTCAGGAAAACCCAGGTAGGGGCCTTAACTCCCAAAATACCCACTTAGGAAAACCCAGGCAGAGGCTCATATGGCCTAGAAAAAAAATTTGGTTGTTTCCTGTAACGGTCTAAAAAAAGAAATAGGGTAGGCCTAATCTCGATACTGTCATAACAATCAGACTGTGTTGTCTAGCCACTATCATGTTGATGACTGATCATGCCATCAGCTAGCCTCGATACCAGGCTGAATACTTTGGATTTCTCATTTCTGTATATTGCTTGCTGTCTTCATAACTTCACTGTGCTTGCTGAGTCCAGTTTAGTTCTTAATTTCCACACCAGATGACTTGACTAGTAAGGAAATAATGACTAGTTGGTGAAGAAGCCAGCTCTAGTAAGCTAGAGGCTAGCCATCAGCACATCGCACAGGCTTGATTCGTTCACTATTTGTTTAGCACACACACACACACAATACTGCTTAATCCTTTCCTGCACAATATACATGCAGTAAAGAGTGCATTGCTTCTGAGGCCTTGCCAGCCAGTGCCTCCCACTCCCAGGCCAGATTTGGATCCCATGCGGACAGGTGGCACTGCACTATGACTGCAGTATCAGGAATGTCCAAATGTCGATTGAGCGCGACTGAGTTCCACTAGAGCCTCAAAACATGGGACAACACATACCCCTAAATCAATGATTAACTCAGGAAAATTTCAGGGCATGACAAAATTAGCGTAATAGATGTTGCACTTGCATTTATATATATGGCTAGTATTAAGAATATGTGTAAACTCCATCTATTGATACCACCCAACGATTGATCTAGGTCTTTATCATTGCTACGAAGGCTGATATGGTAGTGTCACCTGGTGACAATACCTAAACTTGTACCAGAAGCCCATGCCCTGATAAGCCCTCCTATCTCAGACTGTGTATCCTCAGACCAACCCTACTAGCCCTGAAGCGGCAATATCTTGCCAGGCATTATTATGCAAACGTTCCAGGCACCTAAAAAAAGCAGGTCCAATTCACACAGCTATTAAACAAGGTTGAAGCAGAGATTATTTTGGAGTTTCCAGCCAGTAACAGATCTTACTAGCCCTAGGCTGGATGGAGCTTTATAATGGGAACAACAATACAGCATTCACCATGTGTAAAGGCAGTTCACGGCTGACTAGCGGTATTGCGAGTTCTTGACAACTATTGACCCAGCTCAGCTAGTATAGAGGGTCAAGCTGACACCCTGCTGCTGCCCCGCCCACCCTGCCCGCAGCAGGCTCTTAGCCAGGATTTCAAAAATGCCTGTCCAAAACTGCAATTTCAAAAATATTGCCTGTCCAGTTTTCGGTACGTATCTACTTAAAATCCTTATACCAGCTACATTTAATAGCCTAGCGTGTCAAAAAGGGCAATTTGCTCTTCAGCTATGTCCTAGGAGATGGTTTGTTAGGAAAATATTTGGTTATTACACCCTAAAAGTCAAAATTGAAAAATCACCATATAAATTTTTGCCTGTCCAAACAGGAGGTTTTTAGGAAACTACCTGTCCAAAAGACAGGTAGGACGGGTCCTGGCTAAGTCCCTGGCCCCGCAGTCAATCATGCGGTAACCCCGGCATGGGGTCTGTCCAGAACAAAAGGGCATCAGGTGATGTTCACTTATAGCCTTAAGGCTGTGATGCTGGTGACACACTCAAAATAAGACAACTCCTAGTTTAGCACTCCTGTACCCTTTCTAACAATAGTTATCTAATCCCTGAGGTCTTGGTGTTTCAAATATAAGTTTTCTTTAACTTACCTGCTTGAGCTGACCTCAATGTAAATACAGTTTTAATTTTACTGTGTTTTACCTCAAATGAGGTTTTCTTGATCAATAAAGGTTCATTTGATTTATAAATACCATACATGTCTGCGTAATATACTAAGCTAGGGCAACTGAAAGGCACATTTGGAGTTCCTGCAAGAGAATACCTTACAGCACATGATTTTGGTGGAAACTTTTACTTGAGAAAGTAGGTCACTATGGTCAGACATGTTGACACAATGGTCAGACATATTGACCTACTTTCTCAAGTAAAATTTCCACCAAAATCGCGTGCTGTAAGGTATTCTCTTGCAGGAACTCCAAATTTGCCTTTCAGTTGCCCTAGCTTAGTACATTACGCAGACATGTATGGTATTTATAAATCAAATGAACCTTTATTGATCAAGAAAACCTCATTTGAGGTAAAACACTGTAAAATTAAAACTGTATTTACATTGAGGTCAGCTCAAGCAGGTAAGTTAAAGAAAACTTATATTTGAAACACCAAGACCTCAGGGATTAGATAACTATTGTTAGAAAGGGTACAGGAGTGCTAAACTAGGAGTCGTCTTATTTTGAGTGTGTCACCAGCATCACAGCCTTAATCAAAGGTACGCAGTGTGCATGCAAGGCATATAGGGAAAAGCATGAAAAGGTCACCTCCAAATCAACTCCTTCTGAACTCATGGTGCATGCATTGAACTACTACCCAGTCAGGAGTCAGGAAATCAATCTCAAGCAAGGATTTAGTAACTGGGTGCCCAAAATTGGCAACTAAAACTGTTATTTTCTTCAAGGGAGACTGCGATATAATTAGATTACAACTATAAACATGCATTTACTTATTGAAATACAGCATACTGTTCTCCTACAATGCCAACTGAATCATGTAGCTTTAGAAGATGCAACTGGGCTCCCTGGATAAAATCTTGATTTCGACCCCTGGCGAGTCTATATGATCACCTTAGAAGGGCACCGGCCTGAGTGCTGCCGAGCCACGGAGTACCTAACCTCGCTCAGAGTTCACTCAATACCTGCCAGTCATTATACAACTCAACACCTCTTTTCAACTTCCCTCAACCTTGAAACCCATCATAGTAAACCTGCATGTTTTTACGCCGCACCTTTGATCAAACTATCTGCCAACACAGTACAAAAGCTAGATCTTGCTAACCTAGTACTTTTTTTTTTTCAATTTCGGTTCAAAGGTGTCGAAGTGAACTGAACATGCACTAGTTGACAACGAACTCTCACACACCTAGGCAAGGTGTCTAGAAAAGTGAAAGGTCTGTTTTAAGGGTGAAACTGTGATGATATAAAGAGAAGTTTTTGCGAATATCCGCACATTCTGAGAACAACTTGGCATGTTAGGCAAGATGATATTAGCACTTATTTGTGCGACAAAAAATCGCACATGGTCAACTCTTGGTTAAATACATCTTAGATTGAACAATGTTTTAGGGTATATATTTACATTTTTATACTTTTCTTCATTAATGATTAAGAGTTCCTCCAGCAATTGTTGTCTGGATCTATGATATTTCTGAAAATAACTTTTGAATTGACAATGATTTTACAAAATATTTGAAGGAGAGTTGTTGGTAATGTCCTGATTGACATTACTCCATCAAATATTTTCTAAACTATGCATTTGCCTGCAAGATTTCATCAAAAATGTCAGGCCTCTTTTGGCCGCTGTGAGCATTAATGGGTTAAAAAGGACCAACTCCAAGTCTCTGATGCAACAAATGCTATGCGACAAATATGACAAAGAGTATAGAAATAGAAGAATAGCTTTTACAGCAAATGCTTTATGATACTCTTAATCCCTATCAAATGCAATGAATGAAATAAGAAGGTTACTTGACAAAGAGAAGTCTTCTGAACCAGTCTTAGCCAGCAGGGCGTTTGGGCGTCTTTTGGACACCCAAACCCTCCAAAACCTCCTGTCAGGACACCCAATTTTCATTGTGAGTAATTTCTACAAATATCAATTTCAAGCATGTAATTGATCTTTTTTCCACCTCAACGTAATTCCCATGAAATTGTTTACAGATATTTAACCTTATTTCAATAAGTAAGTACATGTTTATGTTTGTAATCTTAGTATATTGTGGTTGTGGTCTCCCTTGATAAGTAAGACACCGAAAAGTTTTAATACAATTCCCATTTTGGGCACCCAGTTTCAAAATCCTGGCTAAGACCCTGTAATCTGAACAATTCATTGCTCACCCATGATAGTCATGATTACACAGAAATGAATGAGTAGTGTAAGCTTTAAAAAGGGGCTTTGTGCTCTGGTCGTATACTTATGTATCCGGTTGGATTATGATGATCCGGGTAGATTGTGAAGATCCGGAAAGGATTAGCCTATTTCCATTTAAGCCATAGGCCACCACTGCCTTGTGAGCATGAAAGTGTATTGAAGCCTAATGAGCTGTTACTGGCAACCACCAAGTCCATTTAACCATTAATGCTTGCAGGGGCTAAAAGCAAACTGACAATTTTGGAGTAATCTTTTTAACAAAAACATAGTTGGAAATGTTTTTGAAGGAGAAATGTAAATCAGAACATTACTAACTACTATCCTATATTTTGTGAATTTATTGCCCATCATATCATCGATATATAACTATATAACTATATATATAACTATATAAAAACAGCTCAAATACTACCACTGCTCACACTAGACCTGGAAAAATTGCTAATATAATTAGTTTTGAATGAATAATCAATAATCTCATGAACCTCATTATCAAATACTGAAAATATTAAATATTGTCCAGTTCAGAAAAACACATTTGTCCCCGAGAATATTTGATTATGTATATATTCATACCATACTTGCTTGCAGCTACCATAAGTTTTATTGCCTTGTGACACAGGAAGTAATAATGTTTTCTGCACAAGGCACATGTCATAATTTTTTCTGAGCAAACCACAATGCTGTTCATTGGTAACTGATTAAGAGGCATTCAGAGCTGGCCCCTGTCCCCTATATCTACAGCGCACCATGACTGAAGAGAGAGTGAATTATAAGGTACTCAGAGCTGGCCCCTGTCCCCTATATCTACAGCGCCCCATGACTGAAGAGAGAGTGAATTATAAGGCATTCAGAGCTGGCCCCTGTCCCCTATATCTACAGCGCACCATGACTGAAGAGAGAGTGAATTATAAGGTACTCAGAGCTGGCCCCTGTCCCCTATATCAACAGCGCACCATGACTGAAGAGAGAGTGAATTATAAGGTACTCAGAGCTGGCCCCTGTCCCCTATATCTACAGCGCACCATGACTGAAGAGAGAGTGAATTATAAGGCACTCAGAGCTGGCCCCTGTCCCCTATATCAACAGCGCACCATGACTGAAGAGAGAGTGAATTATAAGGTACTCAGAGCTGGCCCCTGTCCCCTATATCAACAGCGCACCATGACTGAAGAGAGAGTGAATTATAAGATACTCAGAGCTGGCCCCTGTCCCCTATATCTACAGCGCCCCATGACTGAAGAGAGAGTGAATTATAAGGTACTCAGAGCTGGCCCCTGTCCCCTATATCTACAATGCCCCATGACTGAAGAGAGAGTGAATTATAAGGCACTCAGAGCTGGCCCCTGTCCCCTATATCTACAGCGCCCCATGACTGAAGAGAGAGTGAATTATAAGGTAGTCAGAGCTGGCCCCTGTCCCCTATATCTACAGCGCCCCATGACTGAAGAGAGAGTGAATTATAAGGTACTCAATGCTGGCCCCTGTCCCCTATATCAACAGCGCCCCATGACTGAAGAGAGAGTGAATTATAAGGTACTCAGAGCTGGCCCTTGTCCCCTATATCTACAGCGCACCATGACTGAAGAGAGAGTGAATTATAAGGTATTTAGAGCTGGCCCCTGTCCCCTATATCTACAGCGCCCCATGACTGAAGAGAGAGTGAATTATAAGGTACTCAGAGCTGGCCCCTGTCCCCTATATCTACAGCGCACCATGACTGAAGAGAGAGTGAATTATAAGGCACTCAGAGCTGGCCCCTGTCCCCTATATCTACAGCGCCCCATGACTGAAGAGAGAGTGAATTATAAGGCACTCAGAGCTGGCCCCTGTCCCCTATATCTACAGCGCCCCATGACTGAAGAGAGAGTGAATTATAAGGCACTCAGAGCTGGCCCCTGTCCCCTATATCTACAGCGCCCCATGACTGAAGAGAGAGTGAATTATAAGGCACTCAGAGCTGGCCCCTGTCCCCTATATCTACAGCGCCCCATGACTGAAGAGAGAGTGAATTATAAGGTTCTCAGAGCTGGCCCCTGTCCCCTATATCTACAGCGCCCCATGACTGAAGAGAGAGTGAATTATAAGGTTCTCAGAGCTGGCCCCTGTCCCCTATATCTACAGCGCCCCATGACTGAAGAGAGAGTGAATTATAAGGTACTCAGAGCTGGCCCCTGTCCCCTATATCTACAGCGCCCCATGACTGAAGAGAGAGTGAATTATAAGGTACTCAGAGCTGGCCCCTGTCCCCTATATCTACAGCGCCCCATGACTGAAGAGAGAGAGTGAATTATAAGGTACTCAGAGCTGGCCCCTGTCCCCTATATCTACAGCGCTACATGGCTGAAGAGAGTGAATTATAAGGCACTCAGAGCTGGCCCCTGTCCCTTATACCTACAGCGCCCCATGACTGAAGAGAGAGTGAATTATAAGGTTCTCAGAGCTGGCCCCTGTCCCCTATATCTACAGCGCCCCATGACTGAAGAGAGAGTGAATTATAAGGTACTCAGAGCTGGCCCCTGTCCCCTATATCTACAGCGCCCCATGACTGAAGAGAGAGTGAATTATAAGGTACTCAGAGCTGGCCCCTGTACCCCATATCTCTCCCATCACCTCCTCTGGTGCTATATGGTGCTATATTTACTTCTCACTAATTGATCCAGTGCTGTACATTACAGCAGCATCAAGCCGACTAATTAAGTCTCGAAGACCTCCTAGCCGGGAACCATCCACCCTTCTCTTTCTCTAGTAGCTCCCTGATAGAAATATAGCTAGCTGAGACATATTGGTATCCTTGTGTCCTGAAGGGTTGGGGGAAAACATGCTTCAGAACTATCAGCCAAGGCAAAAATAGCATCATGCATTTCACTATGTACCAGCAGTAGCAGACTAGCAGTATAAGCAGCAGCATTAGTAGTAGTAGTAGTAGTAGTAGTAGTAGTAGTAGTAGTAGTAGTAGTAGTAGTAGTAGTAGTAGTAGTAGTACAGGGCTCGACATTAAGGCTAGCCCTGTAGCCCCGGGCTAGTTGTTGAAAGTCAGGGCTAGTAAATTCTACCTGTGAGTAGCCCTGAGGGGCTAGATAGACTTAGAATATCAGTGCTTAAAAAATTAGGAAGCCCACCTTTTGCTTTGCATACCTGGATGATTATTTAACTCAATTTACCACAATACACTGTATTCTTTTCATGTTATCAACAGAGGCTATGATATCAACAGAGGTCACTATTTGAAAAGAGTTGTCATTGATATCAGGGCTAGCAAAAATATTTCAGGGCTAGTAAAAGTTTCGGTAAAACTTGGGCTTATCAAGTTTTTTCTTAATGTTGAGCCCAGTAGTAGTAGTAGTAGTAGTAGTAGTAGTAGTAACAGTAGTAGTAACAGTAGTAGTAGTAGTAGTAGTAGTAGTAACAGTATAGTAGTAGTAGTAGTAGTAGTAGTAGTAGTAGTAGTAGTAGTAGTAGTAGTAGTAGTAGTAGTAGTAGGAGCAGCAGTAGAAGTACTTAATAAAGTGTCAGAGTAGTAACAGTAGTCATAATAATAACAGTAGAAGAAACAATTGTATAAGTGATATTAGAGTTGTAGTAGAAGAAGCAGTAAATGTGTCAGCAGTAGATGAAGCAAATCAGCAGCCGCACTAAAGGAGATAGGTAGTGGAGGCTTACATACCTACACATACCAGTCATAACCATAAACACTCACTACTAATTGCCAACCTTTTCCTAATATAATATTCCCCAGAGCCAGTCATCAATCAATGAGTAATACTAATAGCAGTCTCATTGGCTGTGGATGTTGACAGTCAGGCACTAACCTTCATACACTACTAAGGCCTAAAAAAATAAATTGTTTGTTTCCTGAAACGGTCCGAAAAAAAAATGGGGTAGGTAGGTCGGTAAAATATTTTTTTTTGCATTATTTTTTTGGTCAAAAATGTGTTTTATGCATGTTTTTTCGTTGATTGGGAGTTGGGAGGGCGAAAAAAACATTTAGGGTAGGGATTTTTTTGAATAAAAACTTGTTAGGGTAGGGTTACAGGAAACAAACAACTTTTTTTTAGGCCTAATTTCTAACCTTTCCTAATATAACGAGCTCAATAATGCATGTATCATGTATGATGAGTGAAAACTGGCTCATTGGCTGTGGATGTTGACAGTCAGGCACTGGCCTTCTCTATATTGATTTCCTCTCAGCAACCACCAGTTTCCCCAAGGCCTGTGACACTGCTGGACACAAACCCCCTGCAATCCATGCCTACCAGGCAACACGAGCCTTATGTAATCAATCACATCAATTTGCTTACATGCTAGGATTCCACTAGCCTAGCTACTAGGCTTTACTGCATTTTACTTTATCATATAGAAATCAGTGTGCAACATAACCACTATCCCGTAGCAAGTTGCAAGTGAATTCGGCAAAAAACGGCAATGGGGCAAGCTAAACAAGACCCTGACTAACCTCTCTCGGCAAGTTAAGGTATGTTTTGAGCAAAGTCTAATCTCACCTTTGTTTAATAGAGTGGCGGGGCAAGTTGAAGAGCCGGTGGGGCAAGTCAACTTTAGGGCCAGCTTGCTCCACTCAAAAAATAATGTTTTGCAACCTATGCTGCACCCTATAAATGCATATATATGCATCTGTACTACTAAGGGCTTGTGGCCTATTGTTAGCCATTTAGTTCACACAAATGCCACGCGAGGGGGTCGTAGTGACAATATATATTTCCAACTCCAAGTATACTGCAGTGCCATCTATCCACAAGGGATGAAATCTAAATATGGCCTGGGAGGCAGGCTAGGCTTCCACCTGAATACACTGAGCAGCCGAGAGAGGCCTGACGATTATGATGAATAGTACATGGGAGGAAAATAACATATGGTTGTCAATGACACTATATTCGAGACGTTATAGGAATGTTAGAATTTCTTGTTGGCTATCAAGTGAATGTCACATTATCCAGGCTAGAATTTGTCCATTTGTATCCATGGAAACACGGAATTGCAGAATCTCTCAAGGTTAATAACTTATGTATTGTGAGGATGGAGGTAAGAGGACTAATTAACACCTGCACCACAATCATCATCGCCACGGCAACCGCTGCCATCACCAGCATCATCATCACAACCATCATCGCTATCCCCAACAGCAATTATCAATGCTGCCACTAATTATCATCATCATCACTATCACCTCCATAACAATAATTATCTTCATAATCATCATCATCTAGGTGCTTGGGTGATTATCTTATATTATACAATTGAATTAATAATCTATGCCAACTTAATCCATCTTAATCCATCATCATCACTACCATCGCCATAACAACAATCATCATCACAACCATCATAATCGGTATCCACAACAGCAATTATCAATCCTGCCCCTAATTATCATCACTATCACCTCCATAACAATAATTATCTTCATAATCATCATCATCATCATCACCATCATCATCTAGGTGCTTGGGTGATAATCTTATACCATTGAATAAATAATCTATGCCAACTTAATCCACTACACATTTATTCGATTCTTCCTCTTTGCATGATTCAATACATGAGTGCTGAAACTGCCCATGCTAGCTTTTTGGTCAAACCTGTTTTGTGGATTCATATTCTTATAAAAATGGCCTGTCTAATGACAGTAAAGACTAAAGATCCTTCCTGGTCTAAACAGGAACACACTAGGCCAAAAAGTATATAACAATAGGAAGATATAAAGAATAGATAATCAGAACAAACATATAACAGTGTATCAATTGCTTGTGCAATCAGATATCTTCCTCAAACATCTTCCTCTTCCTTGTTCAATGACATATCATTCAACCATTTGTCTCCTTTAACAGGGGAAATATGCATCAACATGTGTTTGCAGTGATGGCAATGTTCATCAAATTCAATGCCTATATAATTTTATCTTCCTGGAATCAGGGCTTGCCCTGATGGCCGAGTGGTCAAGGGCATTACCTAGTGTCTTAGCCAGCGGGGTGTTTGGGTGTCATTTGGACACCTAAACCCTCAAAAAGCCCTATTTAGGACATTCAAAAATTTTTGCGGTTAATTTCTAGAGATCCCTCAAAAATATTGGACACCCCAAAATTTAGCCATTGCCACTGACTGATTGTCATCTGTCATCCTCAATGAAAGCAGCAGAAAAAGCGAGGATGAACATGATTCCAATATGGATTCCTGGAGCCATCCTAGAACCTAGAACAAGAAATACATATATACATACAATTGGGAATAGGTTTGGAATAAGGCCTAAAAAAAGAAATTGTTTGTTTCCTGTAACGGTCTGAAAAAGATTAGGGTAGGTAGGTTGGTAAAAAAAAAATTTTTTGGATTATTTTTTTGGTCAAAAATGTGTGTTTTATGCATGTTTTACATTGATTGGGAGTTGGGAGGGCGGAAAAAACTTTTGGGTAGCAATTCTTTTGAATAAAATCTTGTTAGGGTAGGGTTACAGGAAACAAACAACTTTTTTTTTAGGCCTAAGATGGAGAATTCTCAACTTACCTTGAGGTATAAGCGTACTTGACGAGGGTGTTGAAAGCGTCGAAGTCTACATTATGGAGCTTGATGATCGGTCGTAGGTGGTTCTCCTTTTCCATCTCCGTTGAGAAGAGCTCCAAGAGATGTTTACTTGAGCTGGCGAGCACGACGCGATGCGCCTTGATTTCCCGAGAATCGATCTGTAGCGTGACATCGCAGAACTGGCCCCCTTTGCGCAGAGTATTGAGACGGGTGAGGAAGGTTTCGCGATGCTGGCTGTCGTCAAAGATAAGCTTGTCGTTGTTGGCGGCACCCATTTTGGTGTGTGTTATAAATATGCCATTCAATCAGATCCTGTGAGGAAGAAAAATGAAAATGGTTGAAAACAATGTCTACCATGGTCTTAGCCAACAGGGCGTAAGGGTACCCTTTTGCACACCCAAAACCCTAAAAAGTACCCCTCAGGACACCTAGATATTTTAGTGTGGAATTTCTTAAAATCTCAATCTCAAGCTTATAATTGAATTTTTTCATCTCCCTATAATTCCCATGACATTATTTAATGATATCATGCCTTATTTTGATAAATTTATAAATGTTTATGGTTGAAATATGAGTATATTGTGACCCCTCTTAAAAATTTGGACTCCCCACAATTTTACAACTGCCAATTTTAGGCACCCAGTTTCTAAATCCTGGCTAAGACACTGAGATTGTCTACCGTAAATTTTCAAATATTTAGACCACCCTAGGAATTTGGGCCTAATGCCAGGGCTTGTCCATAAATTTCTTATAAATTGGGCATTAACAACATGTTTTACTTAGATTATACACTATAATGTGTGCAGAAGAATGCATCTTAGACCATCTACATTTCAAAAAGTTCCATTGGGGCATGCTCCCTGACCCCCTGTAGCAGTGATTTTGTGCACTTATGACAATCCCTCATAGCTACGCGGATCTGTCCTTGGGATCCTGATTTTAACTACGGGAGACCAAGTCCACAAATTATCTCGCCAAACTGGGCTCCCAAACCTTGCAAACTAGTCTAATACGCTGGATTTTGAAAAGCCAGATATTCTGTGTCAAATCAGTGCATATTGCCTAGCATCTGTACTGCGTGATGGAGTAGTATCATCTCCCCAATAACCCTTACGCTGCTGGTTGCTATTAAATTTGGTCAACATGAAGTGATGAAAAAAAGCTGGAAATAACTAAAACCATGGCAAATGGGTTCTCATCTGATAGTGCTCGGTGAGAGCTTTCCAATGAATACCAAGATGACAGGGTTAAGATGATTTTCATAATTCCTTTCTTTTTTGTGCATTGGAAGAAAGTAACCTCAGCAGCTGATAGGTTAATAATAATAGCCCCGCCACAACAGGCATTCTCTCGCACTCGTGCTGGAGATCATATTGATTTTTTCAACAGCCTGCTTGCTGGATGCGCGACAAGATATACTAAATAATTAACGTGCCCTGGATAGGAAAACATGGTAGATTCAAATCAATCAGCCAGGAAAAATCGCTGTGGTTTCTCAAAACAAGTGAAGGTCATGATATCAAAGGAGATAATGAGGCACAGCAGGTGTTTACATGTTTACATATGGACGCCACAGAGCAGCAAAATTATGGCCGAGCTATTTTCAAAAGTATATTAGCTTGAGAATTTTCTAGCCGGAGCAGGTCATTTAGATTAACCTTGTCATGCTAGACCCCCCTATTCAGGGTTCGACTTTCCCAGGGGCCCATGCCCCTAGATTTTGCTGGGGGCCTAGATTTTTCATACTAGGGGCCCAAAATAGTATAATAATACAGAAATCCCGCTTTTGACCACTAAATTGATCAAAAGACCTTTTCGGGCCCCAGCCTGAAATCTAAGTGTCAGACCCTGGCCTATGGGGGAACCTTTTCCCTGGGACCAGGGATATTGTGGGTGTACCCAAAAAATCAGAAGGGATTCAAAAATTTCTATTAGTTTCAATAAAGTGCTTCACAAATTAAAGTAGAAACATTGCATAAAGTAAAACATTGATATCTAGTTTAATTCGATTCCCCTCAATCGGAGGGAATTCCCCGATCCTTTGCTAAGTGCAAGGGTATGCAAATACCGGATATATCCGGTGTTGGTCACACAGCCAAGATATGTAGCACCGGATATATCCGGTGTTAGCAAGAGCAGGGTTAAGGATTAATGTAGACAAGTAGGGGTTATTGGTACCAATAAGGGGGGATCAGACCAAGAGCCCTGGCAGCTTGTGTTTACTATGTGAAATTATAACCGACTTGAAACAAAGATTATCTATCTATATCTATATCAGAAATGTTGAGATGTTGACAAATTCGGGGAAAAACAGGCATGGAAATCTATGATTTCTCAAATTTGGCATAAAAGAGACATACCCGGTACCTTAGGAGGTCATTATCTCAATACATTTAACAGATAATTATGTTCATCATGCAGGGACTTGAAGTGGGGCTCAACTGCTTTCAAAATATTAGGGCTATTTCCTGTTCACAAATGGTACCAATTGGTCAAAATATGGACCTTGTCCCAAAGACTAATGGACATAAAATTTGTCAATATTACTGCTGGTAATATCTTTCTGATCAGAGCATCTTTTAGAAAATATCAACTTAAGAGAAATGTTCATCAGAACTCTACCTTAAGATCTCCTTCAGTTTCTCTAACTATTTATAAGCATTAAAACCAAGCTATCTTCAGAACCACAGCAATGAATCCAGTGAAATCTTATCAAGAGAGCTTTGAGCAAAACCAGGCTGTTCAGATATAGGACTAAGGATTGATCTGAGGTCTAGAGTGCCGTTGTGATTTTTCCCCTGCCAATAATGTACACTGTGCTGCTATCAGCTGCAGACCTTGAAAAGTTTCTCGATATTATGCATTTTAACCAAGCTATTTTCAGGGAACTCTGAGCATCAATAGGTTATTCAGATGGATCTGAGGTCTAGGATGTTGTGATTTTTTTTTACTGCAAATACATACACAGTCCTGCTAACAGCTGCAGACCTTGAAAAGTTTCTGGTTATTATACATTTTAACCATGCTATTTTCAGTGAGCGCTGAGCAACACAAGGTATTCAGATAGGACTATTGATGAATCTGAGTTATGTGACTTTTCCCTGCCAATAGCCCAATGCATACACTGTTCTGCTTTCAGCTGCAGATCTTTAACCCTTATGCTGCTGGTGGCTAATTCTTCCAGCACAAAAATGTTGCAAAAAAGCTTTAAAATGACTGAAACCCTGGCAAATGGGTACTCATCGGAGAGAGCTCAGTGAGAGCTATATAATGAGTACCAACATGACAGGGTTTAGATGGTTTTCAATAATCTTTGCATTCATGTGCTTTGGACAAAAGTACCCTTAGCATTGGAAGGGTTAAAAACTTCTCAATATTATGCATTTTAACCATGCTATTTTCAGTGAACGCTGAGCATCAGTAGGTTATTCAGATATAGGACTATTGATGAATCTGGGATCTAAGGGTGTTGTGTTTTTCCCTGCCAATACATACACTGTTCTGCTTTCAGCTGTAGATCTTTAAAAAAAAATTTCAATATTATGCATTTTAACATTTTTTGCTATTTTCAGTGAGTGCTGAGCATCAGTAGGTTATTCAGATATAGGACTATTGATGGATCTGAGTTCTAGGGTGTTGTGTTTTTCCCTGCCAATACATACACTGTTCTGCTATCAGCTGCAGCATGACTTTGAACGACTGCAGATGCCTCTACAGGAGCAGTCGAGATCGCGAGGCACACGCTAAATGTCAACAATGAAAAAAGCTCCCTACCAATGCTTGAACAGCATCCATTAACCAATGCACAGCGTGAATGTACACAAGCTCTGACACTACCTAGGGTCTAAGCCAGGATTTAGAAACTTGGTGGCCAAACTAAGAAATTTTCCTAAAATTTTAGGGTGCTCTATTTTTCAGGAGGGACCACAATGTATAGTACAACCATAAGTGATTATTGTATGTATCTACTTATTGAAATAAGGCATAATCTATCCTTATACAATGTCATGGGATTTACATTGGGAGGAAGGAAGGAAGGAATGGAGTTTTACGTCGCTTTCAACAGCTTAGGTCATATAGCAACAAGATCAAAACCTGGAACCAGGAAGAAATTCCCTTCTCTTCAAAAAAAGTTCCAAGGGGTCTTTTAGTTGCTAAAGTACCAAAGGCAGCCGTCCACAAGGCCGCACATTCAAATTTTAGCAACCAGGCCAACCTCTTTGGGATCCAGTAGGGAAAAGTTTTTTGGCACCCAAACCCTTAAAAAGCATGTCTCAGGAAACCCAAATATTTTAGTGGAGAATTTCTTATAATGTCAATCTCAAGCATATGATTGAATTTTCTCATCTCCTTATTATTCAATATAAGACATTATAGTATAAGGATATTAAAATGCCTTACATAAATAAATTCATACATGCTTCTGGTATAAATCTGAGTATATTGTGGTCCCCCTTAAAATTTTGGACGCCTCAAAATTTTTACAATTGCCAATTTTGTGCACCCAGTTTCTAAATCCTGGGTAACACACAGAATACTTGCATCAAGATTAAACAGGAATGAATAAATCATTGAATATAAATGAGCTAATACATCCTGAATATTAGCTCATCAATATTCAACCATAACTATAGATCTGGCAACATGACCATTTGAGATAGTCCCTGTGCGACAAGTCCAGAGAAAGTCTGATGCAAGTTGACAGGAGTAGAGATGAAAGTAGTACATATGACGATAGTGGCGCTGGGTGCAAGATAAATGTGAATTAAAACACAATCATCATTTGTCCTTCACAAAATTGTAAAATCATTCTCAATTCCTAAGTTATAGTCAAAAGTATCAGAGGTCCAGACAACAATTTCTAGAGGTATTTGTGATTATTAATGGGTTATTTGACATGCTTTTAAACCCATTAATGCTTAAGAGCTACTCTTGAAATTTTCGTCTGGATCTTTGGTACTTATGATAATAACTTAGAAATTAAGTACGATTTTACAAAATGTTTGAAGGAGGATTGTCTGTAATGTTCTATTAAACATTTCTCCTTCAAATATTTTTCTAAGTTTGCTTTTGCCTACAAAATATCATCAAAATTGTCAGGCTGCTTTTGGCCACTGTAAGTATTAATGGGCTAAAGTACATACCTGTCACCTGTATCTCCTTAGTACAGGCATGAATTGATTAACCCTTGTCCTGCTTAATGCAACCTACCCTGCCAACTGCATTGTTTTTGGTCCCAAGAGACAAATTTGACCATTCAGACAATGGGGGGTTTAGGGGCACAACTAGAATTTTGAGGAGTTACCCCCAACTTGCCATATACAAGTGAACTTATGACAGACTCAATGGGACCAGGAAAATTGGTCCGTCATATGCAAAATCTGTTGTATACATATGACGAATACTTGATATGCATCGAACTGGGACCAAGCATATCGTCCGTTATATGCAAAAATCTGTCGTACAGTGGTCTGTCATATCCAAGTTCACCTGTATATCAAAATGGTCTAATGGAGGTCTTTAAGGTGGAGCTGCTTCGGGTCATGTACAAGCTCTGTAGAGTGAATGGTCATTAGCAGGTCAGAAAGTACATAGATATTTCCTGGCTACATACACACAGCAGCTTAGTCAGCGTCGCTCGGATATTTCTGGGTTCAACATGACCAGGGTTCAAGCGCATACCTGTGCCTCCTGACTACAGGCATGAATGGGTTAATTAATAATTACTAATTAAGTGTTAATTGATTGAAGTTTTCGAGAGTATGTACCTGTGCTTCCAGGCTACAGGTATGAATGGGTTAATTACTAATCAAGTGTTAATTGATGTAAGTTCTGAAGAGTACTTACCTGTGCCTCCTGACTACAGGCATAAATGGGTTGATGACTAATAAACCCATTTACACTCAGAGCGGCCAAAAGAGGCCTGACGATTTTGGAAATATTTCCCTTACAAAAGCATTTTTTTGAAAACATTTGAAAGAGAAATGTTGATCAGAAGACAAACAAGAGAGACGCCAATGGCGTCAAGAATTTGTTATACACATAAGTATTTTAATAGTTCGTATTTGGTAATTTTACGTCACTTTGTTTTTAAATATTTGGTAAATATCAAAATACTTCCTACATGTTTTCTGTGTTTTGTTTTTATAACTGTTCAGTGTGGTTGTTTTGCTATTTCTATGAAATTTTATCTACATTTTTGTAGTTTAACATATGTTATCAGAACTGGATGAATATTTGGTCATGGTCTGAGTAGTATGTTTTGATATTTGCAATTTTACTGAGGTTAATTTTACTGCTTGTTTTGTTGGAGAGTTGGTTCGTGTGACGCGACTCAGTGTGTGGGTGTCTCGTTTGATTCAGGCTAGTCTGTTAAGGCCCAGTCACACTAGGGTCCGACTATCGCACGATTTTTAAAATCGGCAGGTCGGACTCGATTTTTTTACCTATCGGCTCCGTCTAAAAAGTCGGTACTGGGTTAAGATCGTATATGCCGACTTTTTAGACGAAGCCGATAGTTGAAAAAATCGAATCCGACCTGCCGATTTTAAAAATCGTGCGATAGTCGGACCCTAGTGTGACTGGGCCTTTAGTGAATGTGGGCGGGTCTATTGTTTAGGGGTGGTGCAGGTTTATATCGTTGTGGGGCTATGTTGGGGGGACTGTCTTATTTTTCGCAGGGGTCGGTGACGTACCGTTTCAAATTCGATTAGTGTGGGGTAGTACTTCCATTTGTGGTTATGTAAGACCTCTCTGGGCACTTTGGTCGTTCTTGGGCAAAACAGTTTATTCCATATTGCTTCAGTCTACCCAGCTGCAAAATGGGTACCTAGCATAAATAAGGCAGTGCTTAGAGTGTGTGCGCTATCTGCTGCCAGTTGCTCTGGAATATCCCCCCGGGGATTGAAATGGTTTCTGTATGTACAGTGCCTGCTAGGGGAGGAAGGTCGTGTGAGCACTTCGGTGGATACAAGACTATAAACCGAATACCTTTAGTACTGGCCATAAGCAGCCTGACAATTTGGTGAGATCTTTCAGGCTAAAGCATATCGACTGAAAGATTTGAATGATAAATGTCAATCAGAACACAATGACATGCATCATCTTCTTTCATATCCAGCTCTTGTGCCAGCCATTAGATGGAAACTTATCAGGCATCCTGATTAACACCATTTGAAAAAGTATACTCATACCAGAAATGGGCCTTAAACTGTTATGCACTCTCTCTATCATATTTACTACGATTTTATTTTTATAAATTACATTTTCTCCTGACAAGCGTACCAGTTTTTATGGTTGGCCGAAATGTGTGTCAGGAGACAGAAATTTCAAAGTCTTTTAAGTATGAAATCAAATATCTTTTTAATGCATTCATGCCTGTAGCGCCCAAAACTGCCTTACTATTTTGGTGATATCTCTCAACTAAAGTGTGTTATTCTCAGAAAATATATGAATACCAAATGTTAATCACAGACTTACTGACAACTATTCTTCTTCAATTATTTTTCCAATTCAAGCTTATTCCAAAACTTATTTTCAACATTAGTATTGGTCCATACGATCCATGCCGAGTAGATCTCCAGGCATTGATAGGTTAGATCAGGGTCTTAGCCAGGATTTAGAAACTGGGTGCCTAAAATTGGCAGTTGTAAAATTTTGGGGCATCCAAATTATTGAGGAGGACCACAATATTCTCAGATTTCAACCATAAACATATATAAGTTTATCAACATAAGGCATTATATCCTTATTCAATGTCATGGGAATTATATGGAGATGATAAAATTCAATTATATGTTTGAGATTGACATTTTAAGAAATTCTTCACAAAATTTTTGGGTGTCCTGAGGGGTGCTTTTTAAAGGGTTTGGGTGTCAAAAAAAGCACCCAGACGCCCTGCTGGCTAAGACCATGGGTTAGATATCTGTCAGGAAAATTACTATCATATCTCTCAAACACTGGCACTTGACACTGTCTACTCTGGGTGTGAGAGGATTAAATGATAGGTCATATTCTACACAAATACATTCCTGATGATATATTTAATACATAAGATAACATGATATGTCAACAGGAAATATTCCTGATAAATGAATAGCTCGGTATCAGTGTATCATGGGTGATTGGGGATTACAGAACCCATGATTAATTGGAACCTGGTAGTTCCCCTACAACCAATCAGGATGCAAACATCTTGGTGAGAAACAAAAAGTTCTATTTGGCCTAGAGTGGCCCAATGGTTCGCAACTCGCATTACGACTCTCAAGAGTTAGAGTTCTCTTCCAATCTCTAGCTACAATTTAGAATTTCAATTATCATCACTTTTTCTACCATATTGACGGCCGTCAGATCCGCATTTCTGTATAATTTTCCTTGTGCAGTAACCTGTGAGTCCGCTCATATGTAATGCATAGCTGGATGCTAGCCTAGCCTCTAAGCTGCTCTTTTAAAGCACCAGCACCCCGTGGTAAGATGCCTCCTGTAACTTTAGTAAGCCTGCGCTCTTAAAGAGGGCGCTCCAAGCCTTTGTATATCTGTATATATCGTTGCCTAAGTTATTTTGACGTTAATTTCGTGTTTCTTTTCTTTTCCTTTTGTTAGTATCCCTCATCTAAGCTGATGAGCAGTTTCCTCAGACCTCTTTTGTGCAAAGTTCTTTAGTACGCCCGAGCTATTTTAGAGGGCGATATGAACGTATTTTTCTGTATATAAAGTTCTTGCTGTGTTTTTTGCAACCTGTGTAACGATCCTAAGATGTATCAAGTTAAAAACAAAAACTTTATTTTCATTTAGTCATTTATGTTAATTATCCGTCAGTGTTAGGCGGCTTATTATTTGATTATGATTTGTTTTATGTGTGTTTACGATCCTGAGTTTATCTTAAGTTATTATGTTCTAAGTTCTATTTGTCATTCATGTTACTTTTTCGCCAGTGTCAGGCGGCCTATTATTTGAAAATGATTTGTATTATGTGTGATTTAGCGTAAACAAACGCGCTGCCAATAAACATACTTATACTTATACTTATTGCAGCTAAGTTGTGACTAGCCAGTTGTAAACGTAATTCAATTATCACAAACACGACCGCTCACCCAAAAACAGCGCGCCATCACACCACCAGTCTGAAAGGTATTCCCCAGGAAATCCCCAACAACGAACTCCCAGACAGAGCGCGCCACACACACCACGTGACAATCCGGTATTTCCCTGGGAATCACCTAATACGTCATACACAACACGACCGCATCACAACCACCCACAAATGTAGTACCCACAGACTCAAACAAACCATCATCACAACCCACGCACACGACCCACAACAAATATAACACACAAACAACAGAATACACAAAAAACCAACCAACACAGACGACTACGATCAACATACAAGCATAAAAAAAACAACAACCACCACACGCACACAACCGCCGAACGTAACATATATTAATACACCCATCGCCATTCATAATCACGACCGCCTCACACACCTTCCACCAAGAAAAAAACCCCACCCAAAACAACAGAAAACAAAACCCTACGATCGCACATTAACATCAAAGAATCAAAACAAACAAACTCCCAAACACTCAAATATACAATTTAATTACAAAACCCTGAACAACAGTAACAATAAATTCGTACGCACTCGATCGCTAATCGCTCCCATGACGAACTACCTGATTAAATATGCGACCTCAAAGAGCATGCGCATTAACCATAATATATGCAACAACGCGCGCATGCGCAAAAGAAATAGGTCGCGCATGCGCAAACAAATAGGTCACGCAGAACTGCTAAGCAACGGAGCAACGGCGAGATACACTCAGGAACCGTCGCAGAAAAAGCGGCCACAAATTCAAACAATAAAAAACATATGAAGAACAAACAGAAATCAACCACAAACAACTAACATCCCACATTTAACATCTATACAAACAAAAAATACAAAAAAAACGAAAAAAAAAAAGACACATATATGAGAACATACGTACACAAAATTGCAAACACACGTAAAGGACAACGTTTTTGGACGAATGATAGCAAGAGAATTTTGTAAGTATATACTTACAAATTCTAACAACAAATCTCCTTCAAATATTTTGTGAAATTTCGCTTCATTCCCAAGTTATTTTTAAAAGTATGAAAGCAGCAGATGATATTCCAAGAGGATGTAAGTTCTCAAGAGTACGTACCTGTGCCTCCTCAGTGACTTGCGTCACAAAGCCAGCGACTAACTGAGCTCAGTGAGGAATATTATACTAAGACTTCTTCCGCTAGTCTGGAAAAATAAAGAAAAAGAAACACAAATTAGCATCAGTCGTTTCCAACCAAGAGAAAAAAGTGGTTTGCGAATATATACCATTTTGTCACGATCAAGTAGCGACCTTCTTTCCATTTTGGTCTAGCCGCTAGGAACTAGGCAAGAGGTTTTTGCACACTGGCTGCTTAAACTATTCACACTCACAGGGGCCAAAACAGGCCTGACATTTTTGGAAATAATTTTCTTACGAAAGCATTTTCTGAGAAACATTTGAAGAGGAAATGTGGATCAGATGTCAAACGACAACTCTCCTTCAAATATTTTGTAAACTTTCACTTTATTCCCAAGTTATTTTCAAAAGAATGAGAGTAGCAGACAACAATTTCTAGAGGAAGTCAGAGTGTGAACAGGTTAAGTGTTACTCCTCTGCCAAGTGCTCTCCATTTTCATTATGTACACTAAACCCAATTCAGGTTACAAGACTTAAAACGCAAGCCACAGGTCTGGTGAAGGTCAGGGTCTAAGCCAGGATTCCAAAACTGGTGCCCAAAATTGTCAATTGCAAAGTTTTTGAGTGTCCAGACTTCTGTTTTTCAAGGGAGGAGACCACAATATATTCTGATAATACCATGTAACAATCATACACATGTTTTTACATATCGAGAAACTTCAGGCATAAAATCCTCATAAATGCGTTGCCATGGACGCCTGTGGTAATTTTTATTGGGTTAGCTCAACCCAAGGCCTGCTAGTTATCAGGTGCAGAAATGAACGTCTGACGAGCCCTACTCAAATCTCTACATGTCGTCTCTAAGATCAATAATCGATTATTAATTAATGAATACATTTAAAGAACTAATTTAGCAGTGTGCAAGGCAGAATAACATCTAATGTTCAGGGTTCCAGACCGTCCATCTGTAAACACTAGCCCCATAGTCAGAGGCTACACAAAATTATGTTATACCAGAGAGATGTATTACAAGTATGTAAGTAATATAATATATCAGTTATTACCACACAAGTCAAAATTCTTTATAGAAAGTTTTGCCTGTCCAAAAAGGAGGTTTTCAGGAAAATGCCTGTCCAAAAGACACAGACTGGACAGGTCCTGGGTAAGTCCCTGATACACAGTTACCATCATGGTCTTAGCCAGCACTCGCCCAGCAGGGCTCCTGGTGCCTTTTTGGACACCCAGACCCTTAAAAAGAACCCCTCAGGACACCCAATTTTTTTAGTGTGGAATTTCTAAAAATTTCAATCTCAAGCTTATAACTAAATTTTTTCATCTCCTTATAATTCCCATGACATAGTTTAATGATATCATGCCTTGTTTTGATGAATTTATACATGTTTACGGTTAAAATATTTAAGTATATTGTGATTCCCCTTAAAAATTTGGATGCCCAAAAATTTTACAACTGC
This sequence comes from Maea johnstoni, assembly GCA_963942565.1. Taxonomy (NCBI): domain Eukaryota; kingdom Metazoa; phylum Annelida; class Polychaeta; order Spionida; family Magelonidae; genus Maea; species Maea johnstoni. The sequence continues at coordinate 20,711,357 of OZ012695.1, read as the reverse complement.
CAATTTTAAGCACCCAGTTTCTAAATCCTGGCTAAGACACTGGTTACCATATGTAAGGGCATTCTAGGAATCCCTTTGGGCCACTATTTAATAGGGCTTCTTGCCCACAAAGCAACCAATATTCTACAAAAAATAATTCTGACTAACAATCACATGACTTAACATCATAAATGTACATTACTATGATTACTTGCCCTCGTTGATACATAACAAATAAATGTCACTTCAATTATGTTCCAGGAATCCAAGTATACAGTGACGCAGCACAAACAATTGATAATCATATCTAAATATTGTTTATTTATTGATCTAGTGCAGCCATACTAAAATGTATACAAACTTCTGATCATCACATAATGATTCACATTGCAAACTTTGAGGTTTGAAACTTACTACGATGCTGCATTTGGACATTTGGAAGTATATTAAAATTGTGTTTACCTAGTGCAGCCATACTAAAATGTACACCAACTCGTGAAACTACTGATCACTGTCATTGCATAATTTGAGGATTCTGGACAATTGGAGAATTGCCAAATACATATATACTACATTGGCAAACAACATTTTCCCAGACAATAACACAAGAACTTCATAAGCCATAAATAGAGTATGCTGGTCATTTTAACCATTATGCTGGTGGTGGCTAATTTGACCAATACAAAATGATGCAAAAAACCTAAAAATGACTGAAACCCTGACATATGGGTACTCATCTGAGAGTATTCGGCGAGAGCTATACAGTATCCAGTGAATACCATTTTTGAGCAAAAAAATAATCCCCCAAAATTATTTTACCGACCTAGCTACCCTATTTTTTTCAGACCGTTACAGACTTTCTTTTTTGGCCTAACTCCTGTGCGCCGTACAGATTGAATATTAATTGAGTTGCACCTGCATGGCCACATTCCTTGACCCAGTAAGTGATGAGCACATGCACAACTTTCCACCGGACTTTGTAAGGCATGTGTACGTATCCATTCATGATTATGATTCATGATTTATATATCTACGTGTGTCGTGAGATAAGGCCTAAAAAAAGAAATTGTTTGTTTCCTGTAACGGTCCGAAAAAAATAGGGTAGGTAGGTCGGTAAAATCTTTTTTTTTTCATTATTTTTTTGGTCAAAAATGTGTGTTTTATGCATGTTTTACGTTGATTAGGACTTTGGAGGGTGGAAAAAACCTTAGGGTAGGGATTTTTTTGAATAAAAACTTGTTAGGGTAGGGTTACAGGAAACAAACAACTTTTTTTTTAGGCCTAAGTAAATATAAACATGCCTACAGTATGTCAGATCAGATAGCTATGAAAACAATTTTTATTTGCGTTATTATATACTAGTATATACAAATGCAGGACCGGTAAAAGAAATCAAAGAACTAGTAAACCACAAATATCACAGGTCCTTATGTCCATTATTCGAAAAATCAAGTCTTAACTTCTGTATCTCTCTTCGGTTTTAGATGAATTCTCATCTTGAAGAAGTCATGGCCATGCCTGTTAAGATAGGGAACACAATAACAGTACAAACTTCAAGCTTAACTTAATCACTTAATCAGGAATGCCTGATAAGACAGATCTATGTCATTTATCAGGGGAGATAAAACAAAACCAATGTTTGAAATTGATACCATAAATAACACATTTCACCCTTGGGGGAAATGAGTTGAAATGACATACTCAGTTGGATGTATCCTGGTTCTCAGGTTGAGTTGGATGTATATAGAGCCAGTAGTAAACCAATATATATTAGGTCACTACCAAACTATAGATGGCAGCACAGTCACATGGGGTTGCAGTATGTGCATACTAGGTTGGCATACCCAAAATAGCAGGAAAATAATTCATTTCCTAGATTAAGAGACACCATTTTGGATAGGTATATAATAATACCATTGCTGAATTCAATAGCCAAAATGTCATTACCAAACTAAAGATGGCAGCACTGTCATCAGGGGTTTCAGTTTATACACCTTCTAGGTTGGTACAGCAGCGGCAACAACCAAAATAGCCCCCCCCCCCCAAAGAAATGCCCATTTTCTATGTGAGGAAATGACCTTCTTGCTAACTTACTACCAAATGTCGCAAAAAAAGTGCAACTGGTCAAATACAACTAGTACTATTAAACTTGTAAATTCTAGAACAGCATGGCCAGATTAGACTTACAGATATTTTCTATTAGCCATGCTTGTCCTGTTGATACAATTCTAGTTATCTTGACAACTCTATCAAACTGCATTGTTTGTTCTCTGATCCTGGCTGATATTTTTTGATATGAAGGCTTACATGATAGCGCAACCTCATGACCCAATTTCCTGAAATAATTGTCAAATGTCAAAATGCTTTATGTGTAGAATGAATGAGGGTTTAAAGGCACATCGACACACAACCACCATTTAGTGCCATCCATGCCATATTATCAAAAGGTGGTCCTTTGTCATTGTTGAAGAATCAACATCTCTGTTTCAAATATCATCTGAAAGTTGCAGTTGTTAGAGAGTTATCACCAAATTGCCAGGTAGTTTTAACTGCTACAGGCATGACTGTGTTGATATTCTTTACAAGGAATAATAAGAAATAATCCCGGCCAATCCTAGCTGCCAGATTTCTTTCTTCACTCGCTCTTAAACCTGCACATTTGTTAAGAGAGATTTCACCAAAACTGTCAGAAAGTTTCGACTGCTACGGCATTCACCTGTAAGGGTTGATACACTTTACAAGGAATAATAAGAAATAATCCTGGCCAATCCTAGCTGCCAGATTTTCTTTCTTCACTCGCTCTTTAGCCTGCACATTTGTTAAGAGAGATTTCACCAAAACTGTCAGAAAGTTTCGACTGCTACAGGCACTCACCTGTAAGGGTTGATAGAGTTTACAAGGAATAATAAGAAATAATCTCGGCCAATCCTAGCTCCCAGATTTTCTTTCTTCACTCGCTCTTTAACCTGCACATTTGTTAAGAGAGATTTCACCAAAACTGTCAGAAAGTTTCGACTGCTACAGGCACTCACCTGTAAGGATTGATAGTTTAATACAAGGAATAAAAAAATAATCCCGGCCAATCCTAGCTGCCAGATTTCGTTTCTACTTTCTACGCTATTTCTATAGACTGCACCTAGTAACCACTGTATGCTGCTGCTCGGGTCAGGCAGAGGTCACAGACTGCACCCAGACACTGGAACTCAACCTTACTGTGGAGAAACTGTGGAGAAACGCATGCATAACATGCCCGGAGCCTCTCCGGGTCAGGTCACTCAGGGTGTCATTCAGACACTCGTAAATGTATGTGACAGGGCTCGAAATTAAGCTATTTTCCAGGGAGCAAAACTCATTCTTCAAAAGCTACCTAAAGGTTTTCTCTATTGACAACAGTACATCTTTGGGCTCCTTGCAGAAATTTGAGGGAGCCGTAGAGAATTCAAGGTAGCCCCTCCTAAATTCCAGCCCTGTATGAATAACAATAACAGCACAGGGCCAAATAGTTCAAAATGGATTCACTAGACAATACCACGAGACTACCAGTCCAAATGATCTAACCTTTCCAATGCTAAGCCTATTTTCATCCAAAGCACATCTAAACCCTGTCATGTCGGTATTCATTAAATAGCCATCGCTGAGTACCCATTTGCCATGGTTTTGGTAATTTCTCAGGGTTTTTTTTGCACCATTTTGTACTGGCGAAATTAGCCACCAGTAGCATAAGGGTAATAACAATGCAGGGCTCGACATTAACTTTTGCGGCGACTTGCCCAGTAGGGCAAGTGAGATTCGACTTTCACTTGCCCCACTCAAACCTTCACCTGCCCTTGAAAAGTTTTTTTTTTATAATGTTTTATTTAAAACCAAATAGAATAGGGTTCTGGCAAATGAAAGCATATTTTCTAGGACAAGCTTGGATGCCAGACCACAAATCTTGCACACATTCTCAAAAGTAAACCCGAAATATACACAGCATGCTTGCCCAGTGGGGCAAGCAAGATACAGTTTTCACTTGCCCTACAGCTATAATTTACAAGTTCTACTTGCCCCGGGCAACGGGGCAAGCACCAATGTCGAGCCCTGCAATGATATTGTAGATGTTTATAATTATATTTTCATATATTTAAAATGATACAGAGTATCATGTTGTCTCCCTTGGAAATAAATATGGCTGATCCAATCATATGATGGCTTATCTTGGAGACCCAGTGTGAAAACCCGGTAGTGCTGTAAACAAGTTATTTTCTGTCCGTCTACAAAGTTGATTTTTACATCCCTGGTTATCAATAAAGTGAAAACATTCAAGGCATTGGCACCCAAGTGTGTCAATATCAACTGGGAGAGCTAGTGAACCAGGTAATTAGTGTTGGCCTGGGTGGAATCAATACATATATATATCAATATGTAAATATATATCCCGCTAAGTTTCCTGGGACTCAACATGCAAGGTATACCCCATAGCCAAAGGCTACAAAATCTATGAAAATTAGGTGATTGGGTTGCTAATACCAGAAGAGCACCCAATTCATGCTTCAAGAGTTCCTATTTAATTGTCGTCTTGATCTACAACATTTATGAGTATCTTTAAAATAAAGAATTATTTACAAAATATTTGAACGAGTTTTTTTGTAGTGTTCTGGGTAACATTTTTCCGTCAAATATTTCCTGACTTTAGCTTTTACCTGAAAGAGTTTTTAAAACCTTGTTATCCAGAATGTTACGGCCTGCTGTGTGCATTAATTGTTTAAATACATACAGGTTTAAGAAGCCCTAGGGCTAGGTCTGACTGTCACTATTAAAGCAGACATTGATCTAGCCGGCTGCCCAATAGGCTACAAGACGTCATCATGACAAGTCGTGGTCACAGTGCCAAACATCAATATAATCTGCTAATGATTAAGACTCAGTGGTGGCCACCCCTTAAGTGCCTGGGTGATAAATGCCCAGATTCAGCCAGAAAGCAGTTCTGAGTAGGCAGTTGATGCAAGGGAAACAGGGATAAGTAGAAGTGTACCACAAAATCTGCCACCCCTCCCCCCACATCCTGGGAGAGGGTGGGGGGGGGGGGGGGGGGGATAAGTAGAAGTGTACCACAAAATCTGCCACCCCTCCCCCCACATCCTGGGAGAGGGTGGGGGGGGGGGGTATATAGGCTAGGCATGTAGGGCGACATGCCCTCAGACCCCCTAGACTGGACAGTGTGAGTCTGGCACAGCCAGGAGCCTCTCAAATCCTCTTGTGGCTCCCTCAAATTTCTGCAGGGAACCCAAAGATGTACTGATTTCCATATACAACACCAGGAACTATATATTTGAAATATAAATATATAGTTCCTGACAACACCTACTGCCCATATATAACACCTACTGCCTGATAAAGTTCTAATGTCAACTCCTGCTGGCATAAGAGTTAGGGATGTTGATCAATAGGCCCAATTCATGGACACACAAGACATAATCACACCATGACGAAACCGATATCTTGCGGTCAAAGAGCAAATTTACCTTACAATCAAAAGTTTAGTCAAGATAACCAAAAATAGACCTTGAAATGTCAGGATGACAAGCCAGTGTTTAACCCATTCATGCCTTGAGATCTCTTGTTACAGGTCTGCAACTATGATTCTTTAACATTAAACATGAATTCACAAAACATTTAAAAGATACTCCTTATAATTCTCCCTCAAATATCTTCCAAAACATAACTCCAAAAATAACTGTCATTTTTTGATAAGAGTAATTCCCCAAAATTGTAAGGCAGGGTCTGACAATAAGATTTCAGGCTAGGGGCCTGAACAGGTCTTTTGATTAAAATAAGCGGTCAAAAACAGAATTTCTGGTTATTATACATGTATACTATTTTGGGCCCCTAGCCTGAAAAATCTAGGGGCCCACAGCAAAATCTAGGGGCATATGCCCCTAGGCCCTTGGGAAAGTTGAACCCTGTAAGGTACCTTTAGGGTGCTTCAGACACAAAATGACAGGGCTTGAAATTAAGTTTTTTTCAGGGAGCCCAATTGCATCTTCAAAAGTTACCTAAAGGTTTTGAGTGTAAAAACAACTTGTACATTTTTCGGGCTCCCTGCAGAAATTTGAAGGAGCAGCAGCAGAATCGGGCACCCTTAAATTTGAGCCCCAAAATGGGTACTGTGGTGGTTACTTAGCTTATCTATATGTATACACTAACAGTGAGTGACCCAGGTCAAGGCAGAACAATAATGGTGTCAAGTGGTCAGATAAGACTAAGTGCCTAGTGGTCAAGGGCAGTCTTAGCCAGGATTTTGAAAGTGGGTGCCCAAAATGGGGCATCATGAAATTGTTGGGCATTCAACATTCTAAGGGAGACCATATCTTCAATTTACAACCATAAGGATATATTTTCTTAATAAGAAATTGTACTCTTAAGTAATATCCTAGCATTCACATTAAGGTGAGGATTTCAAAATTGTTTGCTTGAAACTGGTAAATTCATACCATTCATCACAATAAGAAATTGGGTGCCCTAATTATTTGATTTTCGAGGGTTTGGGTGTCCAAATGACACCCAGGCACCGTGCAAAGTAAGACACTGGTAAGGGCTACATTTAGATACAGGATTCAGCTATCAAATATTCAATTAGGTTCAGCATTTATGAACTGCCTTATATGGAAACTTAATACATTGAACGTAGGTGTACAGGGAGTATTTTTAGACAGCAAGTATGGTAACTTGAACCCCCTGCAATACAAACCGTTTGTATTGTAGCCCTCAGCTGCAATACAAACAGTTTGTATTGCATACTTGACAATACAAACGGTTTGTATTGTGGAGCTGACAATACAAACAGTTTGTATTGCAAGCCAACTACAATACAAACAGTTTGTATTGCAAGCCAACTACAATACAAACCGTTTGTATTGTCGATGACAATACAAACCGTTTGTATTGTGGGTGGTAACTTGAACCACCTGCAATACAAACGGTTTGTATTGTCTATGGTAACTTGAACCCCCTGCAATACAAACCGTATGTATTGCTAAAATTGAGTGGTTCAATACAAACGGTTTGTATTGTAGGCATTTGTAGCACTCATTACTTTGATGGCATAAGTACCTTGAATGGAAGATGGTGAAAGGTTTTCCTTGCTCTTTTTACATGAAGTTTATAAAGAGCTGGGGTGACTATAACACCAGGTTTAGGTCTCACTTCTGCTGGATAGAGTGCTGACTGTTCCTCAGTCATATTGACAAAATAGTCACACTCATATCTCTGTATATAAACCAACACCTTGTCCTTAACTGACATGATAGGAGGCAACTTTGGAAAGAAACAAGTTTCAAAGCATTATAAACATGTCAGGGCTCAACGGTCCCCAGAAGGACCAGGTGGGCTGGCGGGGCTACCCGACTCCAAAATAAGGTAGTGCCGCCAGCATTTTAGGTAGCCCCGCCATTTATTCCAAAAAGGCAAAAAGGTTCTTTTTCCCCCTTTCCATGTTAGTGATGGTAATTATGCTTTTTTCTTCTAATTTGTAGGTTGCATGCTTAAGGGATGCTATATTTTTCTTTTTTTCGCTACCATTTTGTACCATTTTAGTGGGGAACGTCCCCAGGATTCAGGTAGTCCAGCGGGACTACCTGAATCCAACTTAAGGTAGCCCGACAGGGCTGTTTTTGGAATTCAGATCTTCTGGGAGATGGGACTCTGCTATATGTTGAGCCCTGCATGTTCATTGTTTTGAATTATGATCTGAATAAATTATCGAATTTGAATTAATTGTGTCTATTTATTTACCACACATCATATTTCATCCAGTCAGTCACATCACAATACATCCAGTTTGTATTGCAGTGCTGACTCACAGGGACAATACAAACCGTTTGTATTGCAAAGCCCTGAGAAATGTGAGTCAGGCCGACAATACAAACCGTTTGTATTGCAGCGGCTCACTCAAGAGCACAATACAAACCGTTTGTATTGCAGGAGGCTAGGGGGTTCAAGTTACCATATTTGCTTTTAGACACAGTCAACAAAACATTTGAAGTTGGCTGGTACAAATTAGGATAGGCACACCTATAAATCATTCTTGAATCAGGGACATAGACCTGTGAATGGGCCACTTTTGTGGTTAAAAAGCATTATATTCTTCCTCTCTGCTCCTTAACACAAGCACTTAACCATAGCATACTTGTAGGTAGGGTCTTAACCAGGATTTAGAAACTGGGTGCCCTAAATTAGCTGTGAATATTTTTGGGTGTGTCTCCACAATATGCATCCAGACTAGGGCTGTGCTCACCAAAAATTTTCAGCTCACGAGCATCACCAAAAACCTAAACGATGCTCACGATCTGCTCATGAGCATGAAAACGGCGGCCATTTTGTTTTTCAACCCGTTATAGTGTGAAAGCAGGGCGCGAAAAACAGCTTGATCGAAGTGTCGATACCGCTAGCCAGCGCCATATCAAGCTAGCGGTATAAACATGCAACTACACCTCGTGATTCTGAACCCGTTAGAGTGTGAAGTACGCTCTAACGGGTTAGCGTATATCGAACTTTTTATCGAAGTTTTTACTTTTTTGCGATGCTCATGAGTTTCATGTCATGATCGATAATCGTAGCATGGCATGAAAATCGCGATCCATCAAGCATCGCGAGCGGTGAGCACAGCCCTAATCCAGACAAAACAATGTATTTGTATTTGTTTATTAAGAAATGGCAAAACATCCTTACACCATGTTGTGGAAATTACACTGATATAAAATATTCAATAATTCACTCAGAATTCACAATTTTTAAAAATTCTTCACAACAAAATGAGTATAACCATGTCCCAAGGCTTGCCATAAAGGCTAGCCGAAACCTCAATTGAAGGTAATGGCTGGTAAATTCAACTTGTGAGTAGCCCGAAGGGGCTAGATTTCATGGGTAGATAACTGATTGAAATATTGTGTCAATTATTTTGGGGAGAAATTGGCAGCACATCGTGCACATCAACACATGACATTATGTCAATAATTTTCAGGGTCAGCAAGGATATTTCTGGGCTAGTCAAAAATTGATGACCCGATGATCCAAAATATTTGGCACCCAGATTTTAAATCTGTACTAAGGCCCTAGTGCACACTGCCATGACGCAGTATAAGATCGCTGCACAAGTGGTCACCGTCTCCATCAGGGGCTTAGCTGCCTATGCATCATTTGGACACCCAGAACAGTTTTTTGACAGTTTGGACACCCGAAAGTTTATGTCAGAATTTGGTGATGATGACTTTTCTTAGAAGATAAAAGATAAAGAGGCTTTGGACACACAAAAGTCTATGGCACCCTGTTTCCAAATATTGGCTAAGACCATGCATGACGCAGTATAAGATCGCTGCACAAGTGGTCACCGTCTCCACGACTTTTAACCCATAAGATGGCAACCTATCCATCACTGTCCTTTGTGTGCTTTGTTCAGGAGACCTGGTTGTTCACATGTAGACTAGGCTGACAAGGTTGGTCAAGATTTCTATTTGTGGAAGGAACCAGTTCAGGGGACAACATACCTTTAAAAGGCCGAGTAATGCCACGTTTTGCATGTTGTTGCCGTTCGTTACTTGCCCCTAGGAAATTCTGAACTTGTGGTGAATTACTGCTTGAAATTTTCCATTGATGATGCATGGGAATATATAACTTTCAATTGATTCTACCAGAGGTTAATGAACTAGGTCATCAACAGTTGAGAACACAATTTTCTAAAATCTTTATTGAATATAACGCAATCATCATTTAATAGCAGTACCAGGGACACTGATATTAAAACATATATAGTACTCATTGTAAAATTACAACCATAAACATGTATTTAGCGAAATGTCATGGAAGTTATGAGGTGAAATGAATTCAATTATTGCTTGAAATTGACATTTTGGGTGTCCTAGAGATGACTTTTGAGGGTTTGGGTGACCAAATAACAACCTGCTGGCTAAGATAAGTTAGACAACATTTGGTGTTGTCACTGTTGTGTCAGTACTTACCTTAAGTGGCGCAGTAGGTAATTATTGCTTTTGTTTTAAGTAACGTTATTGTTAACAGATTAATACCCTGTCCAGTGCTATTACATGCAGTTCCTCAGGCGGAATGTTTTCTCACTGCGAGTGAGTTATCCTAGATAATTTCTAGAATGTCATGTTTTTCTGTTGCCAGGCACTAAGTGGTCAGTGTGCCCAAATGAATTCACCTGAACGGCGTGAACGCAGGGACTTAGTCAGGATTTACATAACAGGGTGTCCAAATTGAGATTTCAAGAATTTAGGGTGTCCAGAATCCCTGAATGAAAAATTGAAAATCACTACACTGATTATGTACATTAACAAATAAAGTAATTATATTCTTAATTCTTCAGGAAATGTATTTGTTATTATTTTGAAGTTAAACTTTTTACAAATTTAACTTGGAATTAGTATTTACAAAAAACACAAACCAAAATCTAGGGTGTCTTTTTACCTAAAATCAGGTATTTTCCATGAACCAGGGAGTCCATAAGACACCCAGCTGGCTAAGACCCTGCCTAAACGGATCCACTAATGATAGGACGAAGTGGTGCCACCTATCTGCAGGTACTACACCACAGTGGTTGGTCAACTCAGAAGGAAATGTCAGCATTTCAGGGATTAGGAACAGGGCTGTTTATGTGCCAGTGTCCCGGTTTTTCTACTAATAATAGCTGACCCATTGCATCACCATCGGCACCACTCACCAGTACTGGATTGTACTAAATCAATCAACCAAGAGAGTCTATAACAATAAAGGACTCTTTATACGGATTACGGGATTAGCAGTACTTGCAGTAACTTAGGAAGTATTTAGTAAGTAATTATAGCCCAAAGCCATTGGACCACAACTACACATCGAGTCAGACCAGCTATTCTGAATCTAGCATGCTTCAATTATCATTACAACATACACATCTCAGACTGGACCCCATACTCCCAAAAAAGACACACCCGTTTCAATTCAGACCAGTTTCTCTCAGTCCAGTGACCTTTAAATGTTCAATACTGGCATTTCATGAACTGGGGAGCATCTATTGGACACTCCAGTCGGCCAAGAGCCTTAGTAGCTCGTGTTTCTTGTAATTGATATACCGACTTAAAATAAAGATTACATTTACATTTATCTTTATTTACTCCATTGTAGAGCTGCACTCACAAAGGGAGATCAACTCATGAGCTCACCACCATTTCGACTCATGAGCTCGTGGATGCGCGTTTTAAAAAATATATTTTCGTTATTCAGCCCACCAATTAAAGAAATACTTTATTGATGGCGAATTTCTAACATTTACATGGTTATTTCATTTAAAAATGAGCCTGCATAGAAGAAAACATATCTATATTTACATATTGCTTTCTATAGAGTGGTACAAAGGTCAGTATAATGCTCAACACTGCCTTTATACATGGCGGATTGTAAAGGAAACATGACAGCGATAAGCAGTATTAAGAAAGTTTTTGTTAGATGGTCTGTGTTACGTTTGTGCTCCAAACATAGACGAGTTCGGGAGTTGAAGTCTTCAGCTCGAGCTCAGCTCGCCTGCCCTAGTGCTCGAGCCACTCGAGTTTGTGAGTGCAGCTCTACTCCATTGACATATTTCCAATCAAAATCATTAATTTGTGTGCTGCCATTAGCTAGCTGCCATGTTCAAAAATTCAATCCTGCTTGAATGTGGCCTGGACGGTGCATTTAACAAGAAAGACCAGGTATACTTTTAATATTAAATGGTACTAGTTACAAGAATTATATAAAGATGTAAGTATTCAGTGTATGCTTTAAATTCACAATTTTCCAAAGAAAAAATGGGTTTCCTGGTGTCTGGATTTTGAGTGTCTAAATGTCAGTATATGATATCCAGATGCCCTACCGACTAAGACTGTTTTGAACAATATTTCTCCAGAGAGATGCTTTTTGGTAGCGTCTGCCTGCTGCAGGCATTAATGAGTTAAGGCCTTCCAGGTTTTCTGGGCTCAAACCTGCCAAAAATAACCTGCAGCTCACTAGCTTTTTATCCGTGTTTAGTGTTGGGTATGACTTGCTGCCTATGTTTATTGTTGCAGCAGGAACAGAATCGCTTCTGCGTAAAAAGTGGAACAGAGGATGAGACTAGGTGAAGTGTTGACTGTTGAGCATGGAAGTTTGTATCTCATTTTCCTCACTTTTCTGCCCTATTGCAGCTAAGGCTTGGAAGCAATCTTAGCCAGCAGGGCGTCATTTGGGCACTCAAACCCTCAAAGACCACCCCTTAGGACAACCCATATTCTGTGAGGAACATCTCAATTTTAAGCACATCATTGATATCATTCAATTTAGCATAATTCAGAGGATATTGTATGAGGTCAGGGGATATTATGCCTTATTTTAATGAGTAAATACATGTTTATGGTTGTAATCTAAGTATAATGTAGTACCCCATAGTTTTTACCTGCCCCCAAAAATTGTCAGGCCCTGAAATAGTTCAAGACAGAAGTCTTTTGAACGTTGAATAACCAGTCAATGACCTGTAAGGCTGTAACATAGATAGATATGAACGCCTATTTACGGCTGATAAATATAGTCAAACAAATATGACAGAAATTGAATTGATAATCACAGAAAATAACAATGATGATGAATGGCCTATCAGTTGTCATCTTTGTCCTGCAGTGGGATGGACAAAAATAAATTTGATAGGTCATAGTTATAAGATTCACAGCCATGATATATGCAAAAATTAATCAATTCATCCAAGGCTTACTGGTTTACCAAGTCACTTGCATCACTTAGTTCTCAGTCGTTGTATTCAAACCAAGTTCTTATCCAGGATTTCAATAACGCCTGTGCATTTAACAGCAATTCCTAAATCTCTGCCCGTCCAGATATAGCTATTGCCTACTGATCTACTTCGAATCCTTATACCAACTTCATTTAATAACACATTGAGTCAGAAAGGGCAATTTACACTTCAGCTATGTCCCAGGAGATGGTTAATTTGTAAAATATTAAGTTATTACCCCCCCAAAAAGCCGAAATTTAAAATCTTCCTAGACATTTTTGCCTGTCCAAAAAGGAGATTTTCAAGAAACTGTCTGTCCAAAAGACAGACTGGACGAGTACTGGGTAAGTCACTGAACACAAGGCTTACTGGATTGTCAAGTCACTGGCATCAGTGTCACAACTTCGATCTCAGTCGTTGCATTCAAACTGAGTCAAGATGGTATCTGACAAAGAGTGGGGGACCCACCCCTTAAATTGCATGCAAGACTGACAATGGGATGGGGGTGTGTCACATACACACTGCTTATGGTGGCCCGCTACAACCAGTTCACATTCAGTCCCTTCTGACGTTCTATGCTCTTAGCCTATTCAGGGCTTGACAAAGCCCATCACCTGATAGTCGAAACCACCTAGGACATATGCTGGGCAGGTAACTTGCCTAGCTGGACTTAGTGATTCTGATTGTGTGGGGTTAAAATTTTGGACACAAGCGAAGCTCAGAGTTGCAGGCTTGCAGCACTACAAATACCAAGCTACACAAGGCAGAAAAAACTTCATTTCATCGCTAAAGAAAGAGTTCAAGAACATCATTTTTCTCACATCGAAGGCTGATGAGTTCACCTTTCTGACTAGATAAATGAAAAGATTTCTTTTGTTGATCAAGTGGGGTTATGTTCATCTTGAAATAAAATAGAAATAGATTTGATACAATCTTATGATGATATGAATAAAAGAATGGATATATAGTGAGAGAGAGAGACCAATTACAATACTTATATTATATATGATCTAGTGAAGATCTGGCTATGCCAGGGATCTGGGCTAAGAGTGATGTCACTAGGGGACAAAGATCAATGAGAGCTCTTGTACTGTTTACATTTCAGAAAAAACTTGTGCACCAACACGTGCAGAACACGACTTTGGCCAATTCGCCACAGCCAGCTTGTCCGAGTTGACCCATTGGTTTCATATCCATTTGTTTTTATTCATTTTATTCTAAGATGAATTCAATCATTTTCAGAGATTTTATATCTATTTCTCTTAGTCTGCATTGCAAGACTGACATAAACCAAAATAATCTCTACAGGAGTGATGATGGTTTAGATCAATAGTTTTATCATCATAGCCACATTGTTATTACTCTGATTTAGCCATCCTCCTCAGATATGATTATGTCGTTCAATTTTGAACCCTGCAGACCCTGGACCTGGGGGAGGGTGGGTCGCTGTCACTATGGACTGGACGCACCGCACCGGCTTGACACTGAAGGGTGACATAGTATCAAAGGAAATTTCCGCTACAAACTAACATAAATCGCAGATCATTCATAACTTGCCATCAGTGATCTACCAGACTCCGTAATGTTTTCAATGTCATGAATCACGATACGCGAACCTCCCCACTGCACTGGTCGAGTGAAAAAAAATTGAATGGAAATCGCGTGTAGAAAATTCCAGATGTGATTAACAGTTCGACATCAAATGAACAAATGTGACATCTTCCGATAAGCACCAAACATACTGACATTGATGACCGATCACAACGGATGTATCTATCTATTTTTCGTATATTTTGGCTCGTTGTCATGACATTATGATGATAAATGTGTGCGTCGTTGACAGAAGGAATCGCCATGTTGGAAATGCAACAATCACATGGGCGAACATAAACATGCCGCTGGTGACGGAAAATAAATATTCTCATGCTCTGTCCACAATAAACCATTTCAAATAAAAGTTAATGCTAAAGGTAGATGAACTACTAAAGAACACATCTAGACTAAAGACATTTTTGACTTACCTTGTTTTGTTGTATAAAAATGAATCTTTGTGGCATGTCTTTATCACACTTTCTGCACCCAGCTATTTTAGCGCCAAGTGTGCGTGACGTCATGTATTCCTTCAAGAGCCCCTAACCAATCAGATTAAAGATGATAATTCCAGTGACGTGACGCACTTGCACTGAGAGGAGCTCCTTCTGGGAGCAGGGGAGATAACTAAAATAACCTTACTTGACCCATAAATGTTCAGAAGGAAAATGTGATACTTTTTATCATCAAATCTGGGAATTCAAACCTGCCCATTTTTCCATATTCCAAATATCAAATGGCTTTGATTTTGTTTGCCCAACATTATTGTATGTCCACAATCTTAAATGTATTTTGTTGATGGATGTTGCCATAGTATCATAGTTGATAGTATGATACATATCATATATTACATGCTGCCAATTTTCAAAGAGAGGGAAGTGCAAAAAACAAACATTTTAATACTACAACCTTGTTCATAACCCTTGTCCACTGCCATGGCAACAGTATAGAAAGATATTTCAAAGATGGGCTTGGACTAAAAATTAAAGGCTCAATTCACATAAAACTCTGTCATGCCAATTTACTCTCAAAATAAATCCTTTATAGGGGCCTACTGTCTATTTTCTTCAAAGGAAAAAATGAGTCACACTCATAAGCGATTCTCAGAGTATAAATAAAGATAGTTTTTCATGGAAGTAGGAGCTTTTTATACCATCCTGTTTTTCTACTTAAGACTGTGGTGAGACCTCTATTGGCAATAATAATTACTAAAATATATATGATTCATGATGTGCAGGAGCTGAGCTCATTGTATACCACTGAGGGGCTGATTCTTTGTCTATGACTATGAAATAACTTTTTCCAACTTGATCTGTTTCTGTTACTTTTTACTCAGGTTTGATTTCAAGGGGCCAATATAGATGTCACCAGGGTGGTAGCAAATGGGGTTAATATTTTTGACTCACATTTTTCTTTACCTTGCTTTAACCATCCAGCCAGTGCAAAGTGTATGTTGCTTGAAAGGAATTCTGATGAGTAATGCATACACATAAAGAAAATTTCTCTCCCAACAGGGTACAAGAAGTAGTAAGGGTAAAAATTCTTAACAATCATAGTATTTTTAACTCCCTTTAGAAAATATGGAATGATGGCCATAATACTTTTAAAATGTGAAGCAACGATCATACACAGGGAAGGGCATTTCATTTCTAATCTATCCCCCATTCAAAGTGAAACAAATATTCAGATTGACAGGAAGCTACCAGATCTAGCTGCATGACCTGCATTACACATCACAGCATTGGATCAACTGATATACCCTGCTTGCAGCAAATAGGCATGCTCTATTCTCTTCAGCCTGGTTCTTAATGACCCACTGTGCAGCACTAATTACACTGGAAATGCTGAACAAACAGCTGTAACAGTCACTCAGCCTGCTGGGCCCAGTGTGATTGTATGGTAATTAGCCCCCCCCCCCCCCCCCCCCCTGCTTCATCTCCCCTGTATCTAGTAGGGCTGTCATTGATAATGCCTGTATCGATGAATCGACAAAAAAAACTTATCGATTTTCGATATCGGAGAAGGCACAACATATCAATTCATATGCAAATTAGGTAAATAAACTATTTTTCAGGAAAACACAGCTTGAACAACACATAAACTCCCCACTACAACTGTGTGCATCCATTCCATTCATACTTGAATTCACACAGATTCACAGTGTATGTGTAAGGGCTGTGATCAATAGGTCAAAAAATCACCCCACCTGCGAACTACAGCCATTCCTCATAAGCACATTGCAGGTTTTCATTCATTTTGAATTCGATTCGCTGAATCGAATCAAAGTAGCGTATCGGTAATAATTTTGTCGATTATCGAATCGATAAATATTTCTTATCAATGACAGCCCTAGTATCTAGCTTTCAGTTTCTCCATTTCTTTTGCATGTATTGATGGAATTCAATAAACAAAATCACTGCATGGCAGCTTTGAATCAAACACAACTGATAAATATTTGTATGAAAGTTTATTTGTTACCTGCAATATGAAATATATACTGTACATGTATATAACCATTTCACAAGCAAACCATTAAGGACATAATGAATGTTACCATAGCAACAAAAGATGAGCTCAAATCGAAATTTGCTAGCAGATATAAAAATATACTAAAAGGAGTTTAAAAAAAATTAAAGTGCTACCAAGACTTGACCTAAAACAGTATGTACATTATCCATTCTCGTTGCTATGGTAACTAGTTACCCCATCCATGTCATGTTAACACTTAATCAATCAAGTACAATAAAGTCAGTCTTTGATACCATAAAAGTGGTTCAGTCAAATATGGTGTTATAAACATATTTGTGCATCTTTTGTGAAGTCTATCACCAGTACTCCGAGATAAAACATTCTGATAAAGCCAACTTAGCAAGAAAACAAAGTGATACCAGTACAAAGGTACATATATTTGAAACTTACTTCACAGGTCTGAAAGATCTGTTGGATTTATAAGATCTTTCAAGGAATAATCTTTCTACAATGTTTAACACAATTCAGGTCTATTTATTTAACTGATATCTCAAATAGTGTCCATATTTTCATCTGAAAGTGATTTGTTTCACCGAAAGTAACCGAAAAAGTACAATTCTGCAGGTTAAATTTTCTATATACCACCACAAGGCAAACCAAAATGTCGTCAAATCCATCCGATCAAAAGTATTCTTTACATGAATATAATCCATGTTTCTGTATGCTTTACAGATAGAAGGGTTCTTTTTTATTATTTGGTGTTTCGATCCATGACAAACATTGACAGTAGATTGAGATATCAGCGACATCAGCTGGGAAAATAAAAGACTGAAAAGTAACGTTTTACTATTGTGAACTGGATATGTTTGAATGAACATAGGATTAAACCCTAATTCTCTAAAGTCTCTAAAAGCACCATTTGTTTTCGTAATATCTTTGTGGCAAGAGTAACTTCAGTAAACTTATAAAATCAAAAAATGTTTTTCAGAACCTGATCAACATCAATCCCAAATATCCCAAGTGAATTCATCCTTCACTCACAAATTATTTTTACATCATCTTAGCATCCATCCAGTATGTTCCTAGAATGAAAATTAACATTAATTTATACTTTAAAAGACAATAAAAGAGGTGCTTGTTAATATAAATAACATTTTTAACAATGCTATGGACCGAAAGATTTTTACCTGAAGTATATATGTCCATATGCTTTCAATAGAAAGACGTGAGGATCATTTGTGCAGAACAATTTGTTCTTTGTCATATCAGGAACATTGGGTAATGGGCCTTGAAGGTTCAAAAAAGTCCTTTCCGCTTTTTAACCCAGTCACGTTTGTAGCATTAAAAAAGGCCAGGTATTTTGATATCTATAGCACATATTTAAAAGGGATGAGTTTACCAGAACCTAAATAACAATTCTTCCTTTAATTCTTGGGGAGACCTTGCTTGATTCAAAAGCGTTTTTTTTTAAGTTTCATCAATCAAGAAATAGTCTTTGACTGAAATTCTTTCAAATCTCTATTACAGATATTACTGCATCTATTTGCATATAAGGCCGACCATCTGCAAGCAGTAGTATTGTTTTCTTAATACATACTAGTAATTGGAGGGGCTATCACATACAACTTTATGAGAAAGAATGGATTAATCAGATTTTTTTTTATCCCTGATCAATCCTTTTTGAATATATATATATATATATATATATATATATATATATATATATATATATATATATATATATATATATATATATATATATATATATATATATACATACTGTAAAACTGGTAATGTTTGCGTGTAGTAAATATTGCGTTTTTTTCATTTTCTCTTTTATGCGTGTTTTAATTAATGCGACGCCACCAGACGTCAGATATCTGAAACAGAAGGGACAGATTTATGCGTGTTTTAATTATTGCGTCCTGATGCATTCGCATTAAAACGCAATAATTAAAATCACGCAATCATTACCAGTTTTACAGTATATATATATATATATATATATATATATATATATATATATATATATATATATATATATATATATATATATATATATATATATATATATATATCAGCCTACAATGAAGTTTATACTTTGTTTGATACATTTCAATACTAATTAATTACCTGATTCCACATCTCAATAAAAACAAGCTGTGTAGATGTATTCTAGATAATACATGGTTAAAACAAAAAGTCTCCAAAATTTAACAAGAAGTAAAAATCACAGCAGCCTAGAATGGCCTACGGATAAATTGCCTGCAACAGTAAAGCAATATCTTTATAACGTACATCTTTGTGTTAAAACTCTTTTAAATAGAGATATCCTACTCTTCCTCGGTTGAAAAACAATACACGTTTCATTTCCACTATCACCAATTATCTCGCACTTGGGGTGGATCCAGTGTGCAGTCACCGCCAATGAACATACAGCAAGTTAAGACTTTATAAGTCAGCAGCCTCCTGGTGGCAATGTCAAGCATTACACGTGCCCCCTGGTGGCAATATTAAACACTTCTCCTGTCCCCTGGTGGCAATATTAAACACTTATCCTGTCCCCTGGTAGCAATATTAAATACTTCTCCTGCCCCATGGTGGCAACATTAAACACTTCTCCAGCCCCCTGGTGGCAATATTAAACACTACACTTGCTTTTTTTTCAAAGTCGTGCTCTCCTGAATCCACCCCCTGTGTGGGACTGCGAGAGAGGGCCAGTAAAAAACACTCACTAAAGCCCCAGTCACACAGAGGATACGGAGGATACGACTTTCTACCAGCGACAACCTCCTGACGGCAAATCGCTGGTTGTCTTACACGCAGTCACAGATTGTCGCAGGACAGTCTGTTGCGATTGTGCTAGTCAACTGCTGCTGACTGATTTTGACAATACAAGATGATGCAAAAAAACCTGAAAATTGACTGAAACCCTGGCATATGGGTACTCATCTGAGAATGCTCGGCGAGAGCTATCCAACGAATACCAACATGACAGAGTTTAGATGGTTTTCAAGCATTTTTGCATCATTGTGCTTTGGATGAAAGTAGTCTTAGCATTGGAAAGGCTATTGTGCATCACTCCCTGATCATTGCACAACAGTTTTCCACTATTGCACAAGTCTTTCACCAATACGAAACAACCGCAAAACCACTGTCGTACAAATGATATTTTGCGATTAGATATTCATACCAATTTTGCTTGTTGTACAACAGTCCTGTACGTAACTGCAACTTTTGAAATTTGCCAAGACGTCATAACTTTATCCGAGACACCTGCATGCAATCAGTCGCAGGTGATTTTGGGCTTTTCAAGCTCAGTGTGGCTGGGGCTTTAGCGATTACAAAACCAATATTCTGTACAGCTATTTACAGTAAATACACACGGTACCAATCACAACTTTTCGTATCATGAAGAGTTTAGGAAAAATTCTGCCTTGAATCATCTTTCCTTCGAGCACCCTTTCAGTCAAAACATAGGTTCACTTGATTGTCTACAACAATAGATGCTATTGTTGTAGACAATCAAATTTCAGTGCTAATTCAACCTAGACACACCCCTTACATCATACCAAAGCAGATCACAAGCCTTTCTCTCTGAATAAGGAATCTCAACCCTCCAACTGGCCAGCATTTCTCAAAAACGCAACCTACATATTTCATTTCTTCACCTTATATATAAAATGTGAATCAAAGAAAAATATAAACAAATGAGCAGTATGAATTAAAACAAAATCAAATCATTAGATACGCCTTACTTGGTAAAAAGGTCAGTAAAAGACGTGGTAGAGGTAATATAAAATGAGTCATGACTAGGTAAAGGTCAGTAAGTGTTGTAGTTTAGTATTAGTTCACAACTAAAGATATGTATTAAGGAAAGAAAAAAGTATTTATAATCGAGCAACCCTTCTTTCAATGTGAAGGAAAAGACTTTAAGGAAAAGGGTGGTGTATGCATGTTTCAAGTAGAAGCTAAGCAACTATGTTGGAACCACACATCAGGGACTTAGCCAGGACCCGTCTCGCCTGTCTAGAAGATAGGCAGTTTCCATAAAAACCTTCTTTTTGGACAGGCAAAAATGTATTTGAAGAATTTTCAATTTTGAGGGTAATAACCAAATATTTTCTTCACAAGCCATCTTCAATGACATAGTTGAAATGTAAAATGCCATTTTTAAAACAGTAGGCTACTGAATGTATTTGGTATAAGGATTTGAAGTAAATTAGTAGGTAAATCTGGACGAGCAGAAATTTTGGAATTGCTGTTTTGTGTAGAACAGGCAAGACCTGGCTAAGACCCTGCCTCACTTACACCACAGACTGTAAGGAGTCTTGACCCATCAATGCCTAGAAGTTCCTCAGGAAATTGTCATCTGAATGTAAAATACTTTTAACGAGAACTTCAGAATAGGGAAAAATCTTACGAAATATCTGAAGGAGGGTTGTAATTAATGTGAATTAATCATTAGAATTTCTCCGGCAAATATTTCCCAACTATGCTTTCACTTGAAAGATTTCATGAATATTATCAGATTGCTTTTGGCCACTGTGAGCATTAAAAGGTTAAACCTGAATACTCAGTGGCCAAAAGCAGCCTGACAATTTTGATGGAACCTAGTTGGCAAAAGCACAGATAGAAAGATTTTTAACCCATTCACACTTAAAAAGTCTTATGAAAATTGTCGTCTGGATCTATGGTAGTTTTGATAATAACTTTGGATTTAAGAAAGGTTTTACAAAATATTTGAAGGAGAGCTGTTGGTAATGTTCTGGACAACATTTCTCCTTCAAATAGTTTCTCAATTTTGCTTTTGCCTACAAGATTACATCAAAATTGTCAGGCTGTTTTTGGCCGCTCTGAGCATTAATGGGTTAAGGAGGAATGTTACTCAGAACAAAAGCAACAACTCTCCTTCAAATATTTTGTGAAATCGTTCTCAATAACAAAGTTATTGAATAAACTCTTTCCTATTAATAGGTTAAGTGAGTTATCCCACAGTCTGAGACCTTCCATTGATCACAAGCCATGAGAAGTTTGGCTTATCACTCTTATCGAAGTCTTCGCTTTTGTGATGTAGCACTCTCTTTGCTTGACCAGTCTAGATGACACAGGCATTACTATTGTGTGGTTCAACCTAGAATACAAATTTGGTGATAAAAAAATTGAACATGTTTGGTTTTTGTTTTTCATAAAAAGTGAATAATTCATACACACATTTGAAAAATATTTCACACAAATGAGTGAATATTTTACACATATCTGATGATTATTTCACATAAATATAGCATTTCAAGACAGTATTCAGCAGTAAACTGTAAAACCATTCGTTGAAGTATTCTCCAACACTGCCCTTTTTCCACTTCTACATTAAGCTTCTTTAAATGCAAGAGAAATAAATTGGTGCCCACAGCACCTACATGTGTGTGTGCATATATATATATATATATATATATATATATATATATATATATATATATATATATATATATATATATATATATATATATATATATATATATATATATATATATATATATATATATATATATATATATATATATATATATATATATATATATATATATATATATATATATATATATATATATATATATATATATATATATATATATATATATATATATATATATATATATATATATATATATATATATATATATATATATATATATATATATATATATATATATATATATATATATATATATATATATATATATATATATATATGCCTCAGGTCCGAAGAATATAAATATATTTTTGGACATACCTTTACCCATTCATTCCTGTAGCACCCAAAACATTGTGACCATTTTGATCATTTCCTTTTCACAAAACAATATTTCAAATTATCAAATGAAAAATGTTTCCCAGATACTAATTAAGAACTCTTTAAATATTTTGAGTATTAACACTTTATAGCCGAGTTATATTTAAAGGTAGCATAGCATTCAGACATTTTTTAATGGAAACTGTATGCATAAAAAGGGTTAACAGTCGTATTAGTTATACATGCTGAGAAGTAAGATCAAATGTCATGCATCTTTAACCCTTTCAAGCCTCTAGGACCCAAAACCGCCTGACGATTTTGGTGACATCTCTTTTACAAAATTTTCAGAAAATATTTGAAGGAAAATGTTGATCCAAATCCGTCACACTACTCTCCTTGAAAGATTTTGTGAATGTTTCCAAAGTTATTTTCAACGGTATATAAAAAAAATCCACACGACACCTGTCAAAATGATCTCTAGGCATGAAAGGGTTAAGCAATACTCATACTGTGGCAGTCATTTTTTTCATATTATTTTAACTATGTACAAACTGCATATGCTATGTGTTGTTTGCCTGCGTGCTGATGCGCCTCCGCGTGGTATTCTTATTTAGGTGCGCATTCGGGTACAGCACCCTCAGTGTCATAAGGGTGGAGCCCAGGGTGGCTCGGAGTGGGGCGTTCGCACCACCCGGCAACTGGAAAAACACTGTGCCGACATTAGCGATACCGTCATCCGTAGTTTCCAGGGCAATCGGGACAACGTTAAACGGACTCTCCTCGTGCGTCCCGTTACGGTCCATGATGGAGTACTTGGAGGAGAGTTTCGGAAGTCGCTGTTTCCGTGGTAACGGCGGGGAGAGCATGACAGGTGGATCTCGATCGACGCTCACGAGAACATTTGCGAACGGGCGCGACGCCATGCACTCCATCTCAATCTGCCGGAGATGGCGCGATCGCCGTGTGTCCACCGCTTGCTTTAACTTCCACCAGAGGGCGCATTTGGCCAGGAAGAGGAAAAAACAGGAAAAGAACACTGAGAAAAACACAAACAGGTCAATATGTGGCTGGTCTTGGCGGAAAAACAGGTTGCCATACTGGACATGACTGGCTCCGTCACCTTTTCCGTGCATTATCATGAAGAAGCGCGAGACTTTCAATAGGTGCTTCTTATTGGGCAATGTGATGACCAGACGGAATCTTACGTCGCGTACGATAAGAATCGTTGCCGGTGTCTCCACGGTGATGAAGGTCGTCAACTCTTTGGCCTTGACCTCTCTGTATGTATAGGTCGTGCTGGCATTGCGTGCGGCTCGCTTGTTTCTGTGGTGAATGAGCGGGTCGATATAGTGATCGTCATCATGGATGTCTCGTTTTGTAACAGTTCTCTTTGGAGGAATAACAGAGATTTTAGGGTCGATGGTGACCTGATGGACACCAGTCCCTTTCTGGACAGTCACCATAAATGTGTCAGGCTCGGGGGAAAAATACACGTCCGCTCCTGAAAAAGCAAACAACAATGTGGTGAAACGTATCTGCAAATATAAATCTGTAGAAAATAACGGAGGAATAAATGATGAATTTAAAAAATACTTGAGTCAATATCATTCGTTTGGTTATGATTATGATTTACCATTTAAATATTTCCCAACAATATTTAAGTTAGAAATAAAACATGATTCATTTAATTATGTAAAATATCTGAAGGAAATATATAAGTTTGTCTATGATTATCATTTCTCTTTCATATAATTTCCAATAATGCTTTCATTAGAAAGGCATTTAATCAAAATATAGGCTCTTTTAGGGCACTACTTTCACAAAAGGGTAACCAGGACCCCATAATAATTAAAGAAATGCTGATGCCTCAGAGGACTAATAGCAACATCCATAGGCTAGTCCTCATCTACATAGACACACAAATGGTGATTGGAAATTGATGCTGGGCCAAGTTAAAGAATCTACTAGTCCAAATCAAATAAGTCAAAAATACAGATTTTTGATAATCTGAATTTACACTAGATTCTTAGCCACCAGTAGCATGAGGGTTATAATTGAATACATACCTCCTTTAGATATGTCCACCATGATGCGTATGTCGACATTGAGGTACTTGGGCTGCACGGCGAAGAAGACGGTCCTGTGTTTAAGCAGGGGCTCCGGGACCTGCCAACAGTTCTGCTGGGTGCTGGGGTCAAAACAGTAATTCACGTCCACGTTCATCTGACGATAGCACTGGTGTCCATGTGTGGGCGTTCCAAGGTAGTTCTCGCCATTACATTCGGAGCACTGAAAAAATGGCAAAATAGCAGGATGTTAGAACTTGAGTACCTCTATTAGAAACACTAATTGATGTGGGTCAATTGGAAATGTCCTGATCATCATTTCTCCATCATATATTTTCCGAACTCTTCCATTTCCTGCAATAGTGGCTATCGTGTTTTTTTAAAATGTGGTCAAAATTATTTTCTGATATATCAGTTGGTCCGCCCCTACAGACGAACACACACACACACACACACTAAGTTTCTTACCTGTAGTTGCCAGCAGGGTTTTGCCTTGGGGTCGTGGGTATTACAGTGGGGTGTGTCTGTATTATTCTTGCACTCACACTCTGTACCTGTGTTGGGTAGGCAGATATCACTGTGACCATTACACTGGCATCTACAAGAAACAGAATAAATTGATACATATAAAAAATGTATTAGCCTCTATATGATATTGGTATTGTAATGGCAATGCAACAAAAATTACAGTAATAACTTAACATGAATGATGCACTGAACCTTATTATACATATATAAAGAATATGGTATTGTAATAACCATGTAATAAAATTTTCTGAAAT
>OZ012695.1:20658411-20680911 GCA_963942565.1 Maea johnstoni | reverse complement strand
AGTCACAGCGATAGCCCTCGGCGAGGTCCGTACAGTTCTCCGTGGCGGAGCAGGTGTGGTGGCCATTGGTGCATTCGTTTTCCGGCGGACATTTTGTGAAGGCCCACACAGGCGGCCCAACTGCCTGGCGAGACCAGTTGATGGCATCATCTGGAAAGAAAGGACAGCAAACAATTTTAGTTAATCATAATGGCACTAAGAAAATAAGATCACTAATGACATACAGTGAAACCTCAGAGACATGAAAACTTTGGGACCAGGGCAAAATCGTTCACATCAGGGGGTGTCTTCTCAATCAAACTAGGCAATTCTGACTTATACCAATTTTTTGTTAAAAACTTGGTTCTCAATTTCCATGATTTTGCCTAATAATTCCTATATAACAGCTGAAAAAGAATTTCAACACGGCAGAACAGTATTTCAGACAGTGTCAGTATCTCTGAAGGGATACATTTAGCAAAGAAAGAAACCAATTTTGGAGAATGAGATGTTTCTGACAAAAATAGCATTAATTTTTCAAAAATCTGTGAAAAAAAAACTAAATCGATGATGACCCCATGATTTTAAGTTGTTTTGAAGATCACTGTGCTATGTTCTTTCAGCATGCAAAGTTTCAGGGAAACTTAACTGAGATTTCTAAAAGTATCGTAAGACCTTAACTGTAAAACGTGCATACCTGGCAGCGGCTGATTTCCGAGTGTGACGTTCTGAGCGTTGCACTGTCCGTGGTGAGCCTTGGTGAGCCCGCCCTCCATGCATACCCCGCGCCCGTTCAGGCCCCCGAAGGCGCACCAGCCACACTTGGGCGTCGCCAGGCACTGGGCGCACTGCGTGTGCAGGCTGCACTCGGTCGGGCACTGGTCAGGTGTGCCCGAGATCACGTGCTGGCACTCCCCGTTCCCACAGCGCAACGGCAGGTACGACGGGGGCATACACTGAAATATCACACAGATTTCATTAATATGACAGATAAATAATGGTTTTATTCATCTACACTTACTTCTGAGTTCTCATATTGAGGGCAATGTTTTACAAGAAGTGAAGTCTACTCATGAATTTATGCCTCGGAAGGACACATTTTAATAATAGCAAAAAACCTGAGAAATGACTGAAACCCTGGCAAATGAATACTCATCTGAGAGTACTCAGTAAGAGCTATCCAATGAGTACCAACATTACAGGGTTTAGATGGTTTTTCTAAAGTCTTTCCATCCTTGTGCTTAGGATGAAAGTAGCCTTAGCATTGGAAGGGTTAAAGCAGCATTCCGAACTGGTGTGTTTGCATGCGTCTCAAGTCAACCAGTCACCCACCTGTTTGAGTTGGTCGCTAAGATATTTTCGAAATTCTAGATGTTTTTTGAATGCTTTTGGCATACAAGATGGTTAAAACTGGGTGACATAAAAAGATACAAGCTATCATCTGATCCAGTGTGGTAAGTCTTAAAACAGTATTCCAAAATGGTGTGTTTGCATGCATCTTAACCCTACCAATGCTGAGGCTACATTCATCAAAAGCACAAGGATGCAAAGATTTTCGAAAAACATCTAAACCCTGTCATGTTGGTATTCATTGGATAGCTCTTGCCATGTATTCTCAGATGAGTACCCACGTGACACGGTTTCAATCATTTTCCAGGTTTTTTGCATCATTTTGTCTTAGCCAAATTAGTCACCAGCAGCATAAGGGTTAACCCATTGACACTTAAAAGGTCATATAAAAATTGTCGTCTGGATCTACGGTAGTTTTGATAATAACTTTGAAAGTAAGAGAGATTTTACCAAATATTTGAAGGAGAGTTGTTGGTGAAGTTCGGAACAACATTTCTCCTTCAAATAATTTCTCAATTTTGCATTTGCCTACAAGATTGCATCAAAATTGTCAGGCTGTTTTTGGCCGCTGTGAGCATTAATGGGTTAAGTTAGCTTTGGCACCCACCTGTTTGAGGTGGTCGCTCCAGACGCACTCCTTGCTCCCGCCCTCGCTGCCCGCGGAGGCGAGACACGTCTTGCAGGAGCTGAGCTGGTGGCAGCGCACGGGGCACGTGTCCGGCGGGGACGTCTTGATGGAGATGTTGGTCGCCTTCAGCACGCGATTCGTGATACAGTTCCACGGGTAGATCGGGATCACACTCAGAAAGTTGGTCACCTCACCTGCAATAGAGAAATGACGATAATAAGAAAGGCGATGATAATATTGATGATGATGATGATATTGATGATAATATTGATGATGATGATGATGATATTGATGAAGATGATAATGATAATTATGACGATGATGATGATATTGATGATAATATTGATGATGATGATGATATTAATAAAGATGATAATGATGATTATGATGATGATGATGATGATATTGATGATGACGATGATGATGATGATGATGATAATAATGAAGATAATAATGATGATGATGATGATGCTGATATTGATGATGATGATGAAGATGATTATGATGATGAAGATGATGATGATGAAGATGATGATGATGGAGATGATGATGATG
The DNA here is from genome assembly GCA_963942565.1 of Maea johnstoni. NCBI lineage: Eukaryota > Metazoa > Annelida > Polychaeta > Spionida > Magelonidae > Maea > Maea johnstoni. The sequence continues at coordinate 20,678,399 of OZ012695.1, read as the reverse complement.
ATGATAATTGCCAAATTGTAATCGAGATTTTTGGCCAAAATCCAGTACCAGGTTGGTTGATCATGTTCAACGACCTTATAAAAGTTTAGTCCCCTTTAGTCATGTGACATATCAAAATGAACCTTGAATCAAGCAAAACATTCTGACAGCCAATTTTCAAGCTGTGAAGGTTCTCTTAAGATTTGCAAGCCAGGCTGTTCTACAAATGAATTTGATCATCCCACATGCATATATCCATGTTTGGTTCTATAGGTATAATCCTCAAATCTGAGGTACTCAGCAAAAATCATATCCCGTATTTGACTGTGTTACCCTTGTGAAATAAAGATTATTATTATGATTATCATTATTATTATTATTATTTTTTTTTATTATTCTTATTATTGTAATTATTACTACTATTATTATTATTATTATTATTATTATTATTATTATTATTATTATTATTATTATTATAATTATCATTATTATTATTATCATTATTATTATTATTATTATTATTATTTTTATCATTATTATCATCATTATCATTATTACTATTATCATCATCATTATTTGTATATATGAGTGTGTGGTAATGGAAGAGTTGATCCTGCAGCAAAACGTGGTTGACTCACCACTCCTCTTTATGTTGTGTGTCCAGATGCAGTTCGACATGGCGGTGCAGGTTCGGCACGAGGTCGCCCGACACAGCCTCACACACACGTTGAGTCCATTATAAACCATCTGCTGCCGGCCGCACGGGTTCAGCTTGAGGCACACAGCGGGGTCCTTCGTGGCTGGTATGCACTTCCCTTGCGTGCACTCGCTACACCAGCTGCACACCTGAAATAGGTCAAGATATAAAGTAGGTCAAGATATAAAGTAGGTCAAGATAAAAAGTAGGTCAAGATAAAAAAGTAGGTCAAGATATAAAGTAGGTCAAGATATAACGTAGGTCAAGATGTAAAGTAGGTCAAGATAGAGGCCACAATTTTGATCAGTGATGGAAGGAAACAAGGAAGGAAGGGATTGGTTGCTTTCAACAGCTTATAGGTCACATTGTGATAAGATAGAAATCCTGACCCGGGAATAAATCCCATTCTCTTCACACATAGTTCTAAAAGATCTTTCAGTTGCAAAAGCACCATAGACAGCCCTCCACAACGCTGCACTCGGACCTGCGTACTCACACTAGAGTTAGGAATTGGAACCACATGGTCACAGCAAACCCCTATGATACTCAAGATTCATTACAGAAAAAAACAAGCGAGACACTCTGAACAAGTAATGTGGGAGCCACATTTACAATCCTCCACAAGCTTCTTGTTACAGAAAACAACACAAGAAAATCTTACCTTCCTGGTGCCTTTATGTACGGGCCACTCAGCGAGACACTCTGAGCAGGTGGTGTGAGAGCCACAATTACGATCCTCCACGCGCTTCTTGTTACAGAAAACAACAAAAGGGAATCTTACCTTCCTGGTGCCTTTATGTACGGGCCACTCAGCGAGACACTCTGAACAGGTGGTGTGGGAGCCACAGTTACGATCCTCCAAGCGCTTCTTGTTACAGAATGTACCAGGGTCGATCTTTACCTTACTGTTTACATCATAACAACTGAAAACAGGAAAAAAGTCACCATATTACAAAAGTTATACACACAATTATTTGATTTAGTTCTAAAATAATGTTTGTTTACTTTAATGGTAAAAAAAGTGTAGGTAGGTAGGTGGATAATTATTTCTTTTTGGATCCTTTTTTTTTTCAAACAATGCATGTTTATGGCACTGTAATGCAGTATTCTAATCCTATATTAATGTTGATTCAGAGTTTGGGATTTGGGAGGTTGGAAAATAAATTAGGGTTGGGATTTTTTTGATCAAAAACTTGTTAGTGTTGCATTACAGGCAACCAACTTCATTATTAGGCCTCTTACAGAAACAAAATCATCACTAGTAAAACGCAGGAACAATATTAGTTCCATTATAAGTAAAGCATATCACCCGACAGTCAAAAATCATAATAGGAACCATGGTATTGTTTTAACAATAGCATGGATTCAGATTAATAATTTCCTGTTGAAGTGACAGTCAATATCCCTTTACATTAAAGGATTTTCTTTTTATATGTGAATCAGGGTTCTAGCCAGGTGGGTGTCTTAATGTCATTTGAAAATCACCCAAATATTTTAAACAGGAATTTCTTAATGAACAATTTCAAGCAAAACTTTTGAAATTTTCACACCAACGTCGATGGTTGGACATCAAATAAAGGTATTATACACTTTATTGTTAATAATGTGATATAAGTTTATGGTTGTAATGCGAAGGTATTATGGTCACCCTTATACTCTATGGTGTCATTGATATGGGGAATATCGATATATCGATAACTCTCCTTAAACAATACAGCCTGCTTTCACTTGTCAATACATATCGCAATGTATCGAAATATCAAAAACATGAAAATGGACACTTGGAGAAGAAATTGGTGTTGCTTGTCACATACTTTCTAAAAGCATTTCTCTACATGGTCATGCCTCACTTTTCTTGTTGCATTCCAAGAAGAAGCAATACAATGAGGCAGGACCCTCATAAAAAGGTGAAAAACCAGCATAAATGCTTCATGATTATCCATCATGGCATAGATAGCATTTCTATGTATATATCAATGCATCGTATCGAAATAATCAAAATCGAAAACAATTTATCAATGTATCGAATCGAGTAAAAATTCTGAACAATGACATCCCTACTCTATACCATGATAATTTTGCTCATATGAAATAACGCACTCCGCAGTAAGCTGCCTTTTATCCCCAGTTTAATTTTTGCGTACTGGTGTTGAAAGATAAGGCCTAAAAGAAAGTTGTTTGTTTCCTGTAACCCTACCCTAACAAGTTTTTATTCAAAAAAATCCTTACCCCAAAGTTTTTTCCACCCTCCCAACTCCTAATCAACATAAAACATGCATAAAACACACATTTTTGACCAATAAAATTATGCAAAAAATTTTCTTTGGCCAACCTACCTACCCTATTTTTTTCCAGACCGTTACAGGAAACAAAGTATATTTTTTTCTTGGCCTAAGCATAGGGATCGGAAGTCCAAATAATGGTATGCAGTTTAATAAATGCGGACTCCAGGGGTGCGCAAAAGTAGGCATCAATTAAACAGGCACAATATTAACAATGTATACAGTATTGTGCAAATTAAGTTTGCTTGATGCCCTTTTTTGAGCATCCACTTATGATGTTATGTCTTATCTTAACTTGTACAGACATCTTCAGTTGTATCTATGAGCCTCCATTCATCATTGATCACAAGTTTCAATATTTGCAAGCGCAATGTTATGTGTTTCTTTTGAAACCGAATCTCCCTTCCTAAGTGAGAGTACTTACTTAGGAGGCGCGAGTCCCTGATTTGAGAAACAGTAGCTGGCGAGACGCCCGTTCTCCTGCGTGTGGCACATCCCGCAGCCGAGCGTCGCCATACACGTCTCGTTGTCCTTGATCAGCCGACAGAGGTCAGAGGGCAAGGTCATCTTCATGAAGGTGCCGTGGGTCGTGCCGTCGAAGCCGCCTCCGATATAGGTGGTGTTCTGGACATTTAGTATAGCGGTGCCATTCAGGGATTTCATGCCACGGCCGACAATATCCAGGTCTAAAAGAAATAGAAAATTTTGCGTTACCGTAAATTCTCAGAAGTTTAGACCACCATAGGAAATTGGGCCACTATGATTATTCTGCAAAATAATTAACAGTAAAATCTGGGCAACACTCATTCTATCGCCAGTCACCATTTAACAAAATATGGACCTTGCTGTAAATCTCGCACACACAACATTGAGATATTTCCAGAAAACATGGGCTACCATGAAAATTGTAACTATCCAAAGTGTCCCAAATAACTGAGAATTAGCAATAGATATCTTTGCAGCAATTTATTCTTTTTAGTAATAGAAAACTTTAAATGGGCTTTACTTTTTGAAATATAATGAAATCTTGATTTGTTTTGTATTAATGTAAAAACAATGTACGGAATGATTTAAATATGAACAGGTTATAACCCTGATATTAAAGATACAGATTTAACCCATTAACACTCACAGCAGTCAAAAGCAGCCCTACAATTTAGATGAAATATTGCAGGAGAAAGAAAAAATTGAATATATCTGGTTGAGATATGTTAATTAGAACGTTACCTACAACTCTACTTCAAATATTTTATAAGATCATTCTAAATTTCTGAGTTATTGTCAAAAGTATCATAGATCCAGACGACAATTTCCGCATTAACTCTCAAGCATTAATGGGTTAAATCAATGGTACAGAAAACACGTACGTCATCTAAGAGCAAAAGAAGGCAACACCTAGTACTCTTTTAACCCTTATGCTGCTGATGGCTGATTGGGCCAATACAAAATGATGCAAAAGTCCTTAAAAATAACTGAAACCCTGGCACATGGGTACTCATCTGAGAGTACTCAGCGAGAGCTTTCCAATGAATACCAACATGACAGTTAAGATGGTTATCAACATGACAGTTAAAATCTTTACATCCTTGTGCTTTGGACAAAAGTAACCTCAGTATTAGAAGGGTTAACATTACTTTTATGATACTTGACAGGGGGTGGGGGGGGGGGGGGGCAGGGGAGGGGGGTTCACACTTACCCTCAGAGGTGATATTGTACCAGGTGTTACAGTCGTAGTGGTAGACCATCATGCTGTTACTGGTGGGCATGTAGTGCTTGCTGCGTCCCCCCACCACCAGCATGTACTTATCCGTGGTGGCTGCAGAGTGGAAGAACCTCGCAGGGGGCTGGAGAGACAATAGAAAGATAACAATGAACAATGGCTTATTGTGTGATGTAGTGCTTACTGCGTCCCCACCACCAGCATGTACTTATCAGTGGTGGCTGCAGAGTGGAAGAATCTCGCAGGTGGCTGGAGAGACAATAGAAAGATAACAATGAACAATGGCTTATTGTGTGATGTAGTGCTTGCTGCGTCCCCCCACCACCAGCATGTACTTATCAGTGGTGGCTGCAGAGTGGAAGAATCTCGCAGGTGGCTGGAGAGACAATAGAAAGATAACAATGAACAATGGCTTATTGTGTGATGTAGTGCTTGCTGCGTCCCCCCACCACCAGCATGTACTTATCAGTGGTGGCTGCAGAGTGGAAGAACCTCGCAGGGGGCTGCAGAAACAATAGAAAGATAACAATGAACAATGGCTTATTGTGTGATGTAGTGCTTGCTGCGTCCCCCGACCACCAGCATGTACTTATCAGTGGTGGCTGCAGAGTGGAAGAATCTCGCAGGTGGCTGGAGAGACAATAGAAAGATAACAATGAACAATGGCTTATTGTGTGATGTAGTGCTTGCTGCGTCCCCCCACCACCAGCATGTACTTATCAGTGGTGGCTGCAGAGTGGAAGAACCTCGCAGGGGGCTGCAGAAACAATAGAAAGATAACAATGAACAATGGCTTATTGTGTGATATAGTGCTTACTGCGTCCCCCCACCACCAGCATGTACTTATCAGTGGTGGCTGCAGAGTGGAAGAACCTCGCAGGGGGCTGCAGAAACAATAGAAAGATAACAATGAACAATGGCTTATTGTGTGATGTAGTGCTTACTGCGTCCCCCGACCACCAGCATGTACTTATCAGTGGTGGCTGCAGAGTGGAAGAATCTCGCAGGTGGCTGGAGAGACAATAGAAAGATAACAATGAACAATGGCTTATTGTGTGATGTAGTGCTTGCTGCGTCCCCCCACCACCAGCATGTACTTATCAGTGGTGGCTGCAGAGAGGAAGAACCTCGCAGGGGGCTGCAGAAACAATAGAAAGATAACAATGAACAATGGCTTATTGTGTGATGTAGTGCTTACTGCGTCCCCCCACCACCAGCATGTACTTATCAGTGGTGGCTGCAGAGTGGAAGAACCTCGCAGGGGGCTGCAGAAACAATAGAAAGATAACAATGAACAATGGCTTATTGTGTGATGTAGTGCTTACTGCGTCCCCCAACCACCAGCATGTACTTATCAGTGGTGGCTGCAGAGTGGAAGAACCTCGCAGGGGGCTGCAGAAACAATAGAAAGATAACAATGAACAATGGCTTATTGTGTGATATAGGCATGTAGTGCTTGCTGCGTCCCCCCACCACCAGCATGTACTTATCAGTGGTGGCTGCAGAGTGGAAGAACCTCGCAGGTGGCTGGAGAGACAATAGAAAGATAACAATGAACAATGGCTTATTGTGTGATGTAGTGCTTGCTGCGTCCCCCCACCACCAGCATGTACTTATCAGTGGTGGCTGCAGAGTGGAAGAACCTCGCAGGGGGCTGGAGAGACAATAGAAAGATAACAATGAACAATGGCTTATTGTGTGATATAGTGCTTACTGCGTCCCCCCACCACCAGCATGTACTTATCAGTGGTGGCTGCAGAGTGGAAGAACCTCGCAGGGGGCTGCAGAAACAATAGAAAGATAACAATGAACAATGGCTTATTGTGTGATGTAGTGCTTACTGCGTCCCCCAACCACCAGCATGTACTTATCAGTGGTGGCTGCAGAGTGGAAGAACCTCGCAGGGGGCTGCAGAAACAATAGAAAGATAACAATGAACAATGGCTTATTGTGTGATATAGGCATGTAGTGCTTGCTGCGTCCCCCCACCACCAGCATGTACTTATCAGTGGTGGCTGCAGAGTGGAAGAACCTCGCAGGGGGCTGCAGAAACAATAGAAAGATAACAATGAACAATGGCTTATTGTGTGATGTAGTGCTTGCTGCGTCCCCCCACCACCAGCATGTACTTATCAGTGGTGGCTGCAGAGTGGAGGAACCTCGCAGGGGACTGGAGAAACAATAGAAAGATAACAATGAACAATGGCTTATTGTGTGATGTAGTGCTTGCTGCGTCCCTCAACCACCAGCATGTACTTATCAGTGGTGGCTGCAGAGTGGAGGAACCTCGCAGGGGACTGGAGAAACAATAGAAAGATAACAATGAACAATGGCTTATTGTGTGATATAGTGCTTACTGCGTCCCTCAACCACCAGCATGTACTTATCAGTGGTGGCTCCAGAGTGGAGGAACCTCGCAGGGGGCTGCAGAAACAATAGAAAGATAACAATGAACAATGGCTTATTGTGTGATGTAGTGCTTGCTGCGTCCCTCAACCACCAGCATGTACTTATCAGTGGTGGCTGCAGAGTGGAGGAACCTCGCAGGGGGCTGCAGAAACAATAGAAAGATAACAATGAACAATGGCTTATTGTGTGATGTAGTGCTTACTGCGTCCCCCAACCACCAGCATGTACTTATCAGTGGTGGCTGCAGAGTGGAAGAACCTCGCAGGTGGCTGGAGAGACAATAGAAAGATAACAATGAACAATGGCTTATTGTGTGATGTAGTGCTTGCTGCGTCCCCCAACCACCAGCATGTACTTATCAGTGGTGGCTGCAGAGTGGAAGAACCTCGCAGGGGGCTGCAGAAACAATAGAAAGATAACAATGAACAATGGCTTACTGTGTGTGCGGTACATATATAAAGTGCCTGGTTTACAATACATTCACCCTTTTATTTATTTCAAAATTTGAAACTGGCTTTTTGTATGATGACCCCAAGCTTGGGTTTTGATGAATTTATTCTTTTTTTTTCATATTCAGGATGAAAAAAATGCTCCTTCTATATCAATGGTGCCATTGAAGTATTTCAAGTACTTTAGGATGTCAACACAAACGAATCTATGGTAATTCTGATGTGAGCTACATGTAAGTGAAATGAGGACCTGTTAAAATTTCTTATAAATCTGTGTAGCACCTGTAGGCACTTTAAAACTGATGTATTAGCAGTATTCATAAATAGACTTATCAATGCCTACAGCTTACAGTAAAAATCTATATGATTCAAGAACAATTTCTACAATAGTGATGATATATTCTTCTTATTTCTTATCATGTCTGTATTTGATGAGAATTTGACATTTGATTTTCATCACTTTTCTACCACAACATCTACGATAGTGATGATAAACTCTTCTTATTCTTATTTCGTCTGTATTGATGAAATATTGATTTTCAACACTTTTTCTGCCATATTGCGGCAATGTTGTGACTAGCCTGTTGTAAGTAAGGGAGGAAACCAGAGGACCAGCAAAAACCACCCCCCAAACCAAAGTCACGAGCAACTTTCTCATGCCTCGGAAGAGGGCAAGAAGCCATGGGGTTTTACGTCGCTTTTCACAGGTTAGATCATATTGCGACAAGATACAGGGGTCAGGCTATCGCAAGAAACTGAGGAAGACCGCCGGGCTATAGGTTCCCAAAACTTCATAGCCCGATAGAAAATTTCATAGTCCCATTAAAAAACAAAAACAAAAACAAGCTGCCTCGGTTATCCTAAATTACACACACACACACACACACACACACATATATATATATATATATATATATATATATATATATATTTATATATATATATATATATATATATATATATATATATATATATATATATATATATATATATATATACACACTGCTTATAGTATTGTTATTCCTCTGAGCATGACCTAAAAACGTCAATCTTTTCTTATAGCCAGCCGGGCTACAAAGGCAAATATTCTTATAGCCCGAATCAATTTTCTGTAGCCTCGGGCTATCAGGCTAGTGTGTAACTGGACCCCTGAGATAGAAACCTTTTTTTTATAATTCGCATTTTTTTTTTTTTTTTATAATTCGCATTTTTCTTTTTATAATTCGCAAGATAGAAACCTGTAACACTTCAGGAATAGTTCCGAGGGGTCTTTCAGTTGCAGAAGGACCATAGACAGCCCTCCACGATGCCACACATTTATATAGCGACCAGGCCAACCCGCTTGGGGATGCAGCGGAGACTCGAACCTGGGAATTCACGCTTGGGAGCCAGGCATCAAAACCACTAGGCCATGGCGTATCCTTTTCACATGACTCAGCTGGCATGTATTTGATGACGCATCTGTGATATCAGGTCTATTGGCCATACACCACATTTCTCTTACCTGTTGGTTGGGCTCTGTGGGTACCAGCGTCCACGATCTGTTCGCCAGGATCAGTGCATAAAGGTTGGACGACGCCACCGTCGTGTCTCTCTGGTACTCGTAGCCGCCATACATATAGATGGCGCCACTTCTTTCATGGTAGACTGCACTGTGCCCATACACACCTGAAAATGCACAAAAAATGCTGGAGTCAATGCATGGTCTTAGCCAGGATTTAGAAAGTGGGTCCACAAAATTAGCAATTGTAAAATGTCAGGACACTTTTTTCAAAGGAGTCCTCAATGCACTAAGATTACAACCATAAACATGCATTTACTTAATGAAATAAAGCATAATGTCCATATTCAATGCCAAGGGAATTATGTTAAGGTAAAAAAATCAATTACAAGCTTGAGATTGACATAATAAATTCCAAAATATATTATGGGTGTCCTGAAGGGTGGTTATTGAGGGTTAGGGTGTCCAAATGATGCCGAGAATCCCTACTGGCTTAGATTCTGAGTCAAGGTTAGGTGCTCTGTGTGACCTAACTGACTCTCTGTGTTATCAAAGGAGTATCTGGACATTTGTAATTGATGAAAGAATGAGTCAAAGGCTTTGAGTAAGGAGATTAGTTTCTTGTTCATTATTGATGAGGGCTTCATGGAGTTTAGTTTCTTGTTCATTATTGATGAGGGCTTCATGGAGTTTAGTTTCTTGTTCATTATTGATGAGGGCTTCATGGAGTTTAGTTTCTTGTTCATTATTGATGAGGGCTTCATGGAGTTTAGTTTCTTGTTCATTATTGATGAGGGCTTCATGGAGTTTAGTTTCTTGTTCATTATTGATGAGGGCTTCATGGAGTTTAGTTTCTTGTTCATTATTGATGAGGGCTTCATGGAGTTTAGTTTCTTGTTCATTATTGATGAGGGCTTCATGGAGTTTAGTTTCTTGTTCATTATTGATGATGGCTTCATGGAGTTTAGTTTCTTGTTCATTATTGATGAGGGCTTCATGGCCTAAACATGTAATAATAACCCAATCGATGCTTGAAATGTGTCAACTGTATCTATGGTACTTTAGAAAATAACTAGAATTAATCAGAAATTCACAATTTATTTGAAGGAGAATTGTGGGTTGAGTTTTGAATAACATTTCTCCATCAAACATTTTCCTAATTAAGCTTTTGTCAGAAAGATTACACCAAAAACATTGGGCGGTTTCTGACCCTGAGATTCTTTTGAAGATACGTTTGGATTAGAGCATGAATTTACAAAATATTTGAGGGAAATATGTGGATAGAATTCTAAAGTAACTTTCTCCTTGTACTATTTTACAAATTATACTTTTGTGAGAGAGATACCATTAAAATTGCCAGGCGGCGATGGGTGCTACTGGTATAAATTGCTTGATTTCAAGATTTGTGTTTCTGGAGACATCTTGCGGTCAAGGGATTTCCATATTTCAGTAACACCAGGCAAGGAAATGCACTCCAATGATCTTGAAAATCCATTCAAGGACATCGAAAGATAACTGGTTCATTGGTTTTTGCATGTCAAGAGAGCATCACAGCATTAAAAAGTATTTCCTGGAGAATTTTTTTGTGATATCTAATGTACAAGGTGTACTTATTACGTAACTAGCCCAAAATTGTCATTCAGTGACGCAGACAGTGAGTTAACCCCTCCAATGCTAAGGCTACTTTGGTCCAAAGCACAAGGATGCAAAGATTTTTTTTGAAAACCATCTTGACCTGTCATGTTGGTATTCATTTGATAGCTCTTGCCAAGTACTCTCAGAGGAGTACCCATATGCCAGGGTTTCAGTCATTTTTCTGCGTTTTTGCATAATTTTTTATTGGCAAAATTGGTTAGCTGCAGCATAAATGTTAAGGGTCATCAATATTACTGACATATCCTTAATTTCTGTATACCAGTAATGTTCTTACCTGTGGGCACTGTGCCCTTTGTGCTCCAGGTCTCTGATCTATTGTTCTTTGTGTCGTATTCAAACACCGTTTCCGAGAAGTAGTTCTCCAGGGAGAATCCTCCAATGAAAAGCAGCCGTGTGTCATCTATAAGTGTCATAGTGTGGCCAGCCATTGCGGTGATGTTTGAACCCACCTGAAAAGTAATAGCGAAACAGTTTAAAATAATGAGAAGCTGTATGACACTTTCCTTCATGGAGTACAGTACTGAATCAAAAATCAAAGAATGGGTGAATATTTCATTCTCCAAATATTCAAAAATATTCTATTGCAAAAGCAACTATGCGAAAAAAATCATGATTTTCAAAAAATAAATTTGAAAATACATTGACTCTTTCATAAACTATGTTTCTAGTAAAACGTTTTTAATTGTTGCAGTGAGGGCACTTGAGAGTACAGAGTATGAGTAATGTTAATTGGTTACCATTTATAAAATCTATGAGATGACCATTGAAGACATTTTTTTCTAGTAAACCGTTTTTAATTGTTGCAGTGATGGCACTTGAGAGTATACAGAGTATGAGTAATGTTAATTGGTTACCATTTATAAAATCTATGAGATGACCATTGAAGACATTTTTTTCTAGTAAACCGTTTTTAATTGTTGCAGTGATGGCACTTGAGAGTATACAGAGTATGAGTAATGTTAATTGGTAACCATTTATAAAAGCTATGAGATGACAATTAAAACCACTGAAGACATTTTTCCAACATTTTTTTGTTTGTTTTTTGTTTTAAGGGGGGGGGATGGTGGAAGGATATTTGCTGATGAAGAGACGCTGCTTGACACATGTTTATAAACAAGCCCAGTCAAAGAGGATCAGAAAAGAGAGGTACCCACAGTCTGGGTACCACTGTAAAAATACTACCACATTCTCTGTACCACATACCATAACTTTGCGCCATGTCTGGCTTCCGAGAGCAAACCTCCACATTTCATTGGTTGCTCCCTTCGTTCCCACAATTCCTCCGAAGATAAACATCTCCTGCAGCGTGGGAATACACACACCAGAGTGGAAATACCTGAATGCAGAAAAAACATGCGCATAAAAATATATACAATTCCTCCAAAGATAAACATCTCCTGTAGAGTCGGAATGCACACACCAGAGTGGAAATACCTGAATGCAGAAATTCATGAGCATAAAAATATATACAATTCCGTCGAAGATAAACATCTCCTGTAGAGTCGGAATGCACACACCAGAGTGGAAATACCTGAATGCAAAAAATCATGAGCATAAAAATATATACAATTCCTCCGAAGATAAACATCTCCTGTAGAGTCGGAATGCACACACCAGAGTGGAAATACCTGAATGCAGAAAATCATGAGTATAAAAATATATACAATTCCTCCAAAGAAATACATCTCCTGTAGAGTCGGAATGCACACACCAGAGTGGAAATACCTGAATGCAGAAAAAACATGCGCATAAAAATATATACAATTCCTCCGAAGATAAACATCTCCTGTAGAGTCGGAATGCACACACCAGAGTGGAAATACCTGAATGCAGAAAATCATGAGCACAAAAATATATACAATTCCTCCGAAGATAAACATCTCCTGTAGAGTCGGAATGCACACACCAGAGTGGAAATACCTGAATGCAGAAAATCATGAGTATAAAAATATATTCAATTCCTCCAAAGATAAACATCTCCTGCAGCGTGGGAATACACACACCAGAGTGGAAATACCTGAATGCAAAAAATCATGAGCATAAAAATATATACAATTCCTCCAAAGATAAACATCTCCTGTAGAGTCGGAATGCACACACCAGAGTGGAAATACCTGAATGCAGAAAAAACAAGCGCAAAAAAATGTATACAATTCCTCCGAAGATAAACATCTCCTGTAGAGTCGGAATGCACACACCAGAGTGGAAATAACTGAATGCAGAAAAAAATTGAAATATATGAATTACTAAATAGGTGGAGAGAGTACGGGTGCTAATATATATTCAATTTAAATTTAAGTTGCATCTGGAGTGCACACATGGTCTGACATGTTTAAGCATATCTTATTGAAAAGAGAAATGATTGAAAAATATGTGAAGAGGGAATCTCAAACCGAACAAGAACAATACCTTTATAATTATATTAATTATAATTTTTTTTCAACCAATCATTTTTGTTTGATCTATTACGTGCTTTACTCATATTCAACAAGGGGACCACTTCTCTCATAACTAGCTGTTTTTTTCTCCAACTCTCCTTCAAATGTTTTGCAAAATTATTCTGAATTCCCTATTTATTAGTAGAATTAGCGTATATCCAGACGACGATTTCTATATCTTACCTGGCGTTGGGGTTCTGTGAGGAGAATGGCGAGACGACGCTCCACACGTTACTGCTGACCTCATATCTCCAGAGGTCACTGAGCGGCCCGCGGCTCACGGAGTAACCTCCGAACATGTAGAAGGTGGCGCCATCGCAGGACACCAGCGTGTGCCCCATCCTGGCCAGCCGATCCTGCTGGTACGCCTTCCTGCCCAGCGACCTCCAGGGGTCGTACAACAGCTCGAACGCGCCCGTGTTTGGGGTCAAGGTCACGTTGCATCCCTTGCCACCGAAGCCATTGGAACATTTGCACTGGCCTTTTTGCTGGAATATGATAATACAAGTCAGAGTAGAAACTAGGGTTCTATATCCTGCATATTGCAATAATGCTACCTAGCTATTTTACAGAGGAGTGAACATGTTGTACAAATATCAATACAAAATCTAACATACATCAGTTGATGATTACTTTGAGCAATTCAAAGTATTTTTTCCCTTATCTGATTATATAAAGAGAGAGGAGTATACATTATCGCAGTGTCTATATATCACTCCCCCTTAACATGTATTGTTGTTTGTGCCCTATTATTACTTCTCCAGAGGAACTTAAATGAATGCATTTCCCTTTATCTAACTATAACAGTACTGTTATCTTGTACATTTTGATGATGCCCACTGTTGTTTTCAAACATAATGTATTAACATAATGGTGGTTTCATTACCACATGAATTAAATCTGGCATAAACATCACTGCAACCATGTACTGTTGAATGTTCCACATTGTTATTTATTGTTACCATGTATTGTTGGATGTTCCCCATTGTTATTTACTGTTACCATGTACTGTTGGATGTTCCCCATTCTTTTTCACTGTTACCATGTATTAATATATTGTTGTATGTTCCCCATTGTTATTTACTGTTACTGTGTATTGTTGTTTGTTCCCCATTGTTATTTACTGTAACTGTGTATTGTTATATGTTCCCCACTGTTATTTACTGTTATATTTCATGGGCATATCAGCGCCCATGACTATGAGTCGCTCCTCAGAGGGCGAGCTATATCTCGTAGGCCGCTTCCGGTCTCGCTCAGAATCGCGAGATCAAAAGACGCTACCACGCAATGTGATTGTTGCGTGTTTCTGAACGTGCAACAATCACATCACGTGAACTAGTCACAGCTTGCGGTAATTGGGTCACGGATCACAAAGTGCAGTATTACTTTGACCGTGACCCTGAGCGGCAATAAATTGATGCTGGCATGGCCAAGAGACGAGCGCGAAGCTTGGGATGATTTTATGTTTTTCCGTTCTGGCCAAGAGATAGCATAGATTGACGTAAAATAAATGGCATACACATTATTAGGATTTCAATCTGTCGCAAAATCTACATTTTGCGACCGATTTCAAAGCAAATTAATGTCCAAATGGAATAGATTGTGGCGGTTCTAACGACTTAAATTGCATTTTTCTATTGTGAACGTACATTGCCGTCTGTATGCGTATCTGAGAAAGATCGCTCAATAGAGCCTGTCAACTCATCAGCTTTTCCTGGGACAAAACTAAGTATATATCTGTTATCGTGTTATGGTCTTGTGAGATTTGAAAATAAAGATAAAAGATACTTGAAATAGAGAAAAGAAATTAAAAACAATGTGAAATGAAATTGGAAAAAATAAAAATAATGAAAGATCAGCTACAATAGGGAATGTTTCGTGCAACAAAGGCTTTTTTTAGAACAGGAGACTTGCCCCCTTAGGCTGTCCGTACCGTTTGCTGTAGGTGAGGCCCGTCAGAGCAACAATAGCATAGGGCCGTAACCTTACGGCACGGAGGGTCTAGGCTTTTTTAGTCTATATAGGCAGAGAACTGAATATCGGGAAAAACGAATGTGGATAAATTTTCAAAACTATAACATGTGGTAAGAGCAAAAAGCAAACTTAGATTTTAAAAAACTCCCCGCCCATGACTTTGCCCCTTTTCGAAAGGGCAAATTATTGTTGTATGTTCCCCACTGTTATTTACTGTAACTGTGTATTGTTGTATGTTCCCCATCGTTATTTAGTGTTACCATGTATTGTTGATTGTTCCCCATTGTTATTGTTTGAAGAAAGATCAACTCACGTTATCACACACTCCCTGTCCCAGAGCTGATGAACAGTCCAGGGGACAGAGCTTCGTATCGCAATCCACGCCGCCAAATCCTGATGCGCACACACAAATACCACTGCTGCAAACGCGGTTCCCAACACAGCCCAAGGGACAGCTATTAGCATGGAACGACGCATTGAATCCACTTCGCCGGGAGTCTGAAAAAAGTATGTGTGGAGTGTTATGTTCAATTTAGCTTTGGATTTGCCAATGTTGGTCTCAACAATAACTCACTGACAATTACAATCATTCTGTCATTAATAGCAGATATTGTAAGGCTAAATACGCTTACTGGAAAACAATTGTTATAGGTCATATTATAACTGCCCCAAAACAGCAAGCAGAATAATGAAGGCAAAATATGACATAGATATCCCCTTTAAGTGAACTCCCACTGTACTGTACTCACTCTGGTTGAAGTTGACTTGGAAGTAGATGACTAGGTATCCGGAAGAGGCCTCCACAGTCAGAGGGCGCTGTAAGCCGTGGCCGCAGAATGCTGCAAGCATCGTCGCCTGGCTCTGTTGAATGCCATTCACAAAGTCTGGGATGCCATCGTACACATACACAAAGTCCTGAAATATAAAACACCAACAATACATTATACACAATATCTTACGTTGAAATTCCTGAAATGTACACAATGTGCATACACACTTATATTTAGTAAAGAAGAGGCTTATTTCATCCGAATCTCAGAAATTTAGGTTGTATTCATGATGAATAAAATTCCGCTGTATTGTTATTAAGTTCTAAAGGTTCAATTTCTTAGGACCAAGGTAAGGGTATCTATGTCTTCTAATCCAATGTTAAACAGTCAGGAGTGATGTTTAATAACTCAAATTTTCAGCAAAGAGGCTTGTATCAGATTGCTAAAATAACTTGTCCAATATAAGCAATTATTGAAGTTTTTTAATAATATATATATATATATATATATATATATATATATATATATATATATATATATATATATATATATATATATATATATATATATATATATATATATATATTTATACAGGCCTCAACACTAACTCAATAAGTTATTGGACCATTAACACCTAGGATCTACTGATCCTGTAAAATTTTTACTGGTCCTATAACCTATATATGTATTCTTGTTGGGGTGTAGGTTTCCCCTTGGACATGAAGCAAAACATTGTAATAATTCTTTAACAATAAATATCCTCTGAAACTACTGTTCTTGGATCTTTTTGAACATGTTTACTGGCCCTGTAGGACCAGTTGCAGCCTGTTTTTACTGGCCCGAAACCATTTTTGGGATTTTTTACCGGCCTGGGGCCAGCAGTTCACTGTTGGTGTCTAGCCCTGGTATATATATATGTATATATGTACTTAAATATACTAACCTTTCCACACTCTGTGTATAGGTCTGTGTGCATGGTGAAGGTGATGGTTGGGATGTACATGAACGGCGGCATACTGTAGGGGTCGGGGAACACTGTCAGCAGCCACATGCAGTAAACACGCCTCTCGCTGACCCCTGACCCCGTGTGTGACCCCAGCGCACCAGAGGTCAAGTTGACCAGAACCGATGGCCCGTTACACTTGTGGTAGCATTTCCCTCCATTTCTGTTGAGAAAATAGTTTGTATATATAAATTATGTATTTGTAAATACATGATTATCACAACATGTCAATAGATATTATATGAGAACAAAACAAGTTGAAACAGAGTCTTGTAGGAGGGGGAGTAAAATATAGCTTGGAACATCTTATCCTTCAAGTCTCGATACCTTATATGGGGACAAAGTAGCTCAGTTTGTTAGGTGTCAGACTAGTAAACAGTAGGTTGCAGGTTCGAACCCGGCCGGGGCACTTTGGTCGGTCCTTGGGCAAGACAGTTAATTTCATATTGCCTAAGTCTACCAAGCTGAAAAATGGGTACCTAGCCTTAATAAGGCAGTGCCTAGAGCTTGTGCTCTCTTGGGGGATCGAAATGGTTTACGTGTGTACAGGCCTGCTAGGGAAGGAAGGTCATTTGAACATTTCGGTGGATACAAGTCTATAAACCTTTACCTTAAAGCAATGTACTTTACCACTTTGTAACCCTGGGGCCCTCCGGCTACTTGTTAACATGCCAGAGGGCTTCAGGGAAGTTCCTTACCATCGGACTGAGTTAACCTCTTTGAATTAAGATTATTGTTATCATTATTATCATCAAACATGGCAAGTCAGTCCCACCCCTACGGTATCGTTAATTTCATGCCTGTAAAATTATCCTTGGATTGGCGATGGAATCATTTTGGGGTACAATAGTGCAACTCTAACTAGCTTCCAGGGCCTGCACTGATGGTTGTATGGCCTAAGGCATTGTCACTGACTGCAAGCTGTCTCTCACCAACGCCCCAGTTTAAATCCCACCCAGGGCATGTGCGAAAGTTGCCAGTGACTTGAGGATAAGTGGAAGTTTTCGCCGGGTACTTCGGTGTCCTCCACCAGTTACAACTGGCTAGTCACGAATTAGCTGCAATATGGCAGGAAAAGTGATGAAAAACAAAAATAATCCAACTAGCCACTCACCTTGGATCGCCGTAGAAGCTGCTGTCACACATTTCACAGTTGTCGCCGTGAGTGTTGTCCTTACAGAAACACACACCCGAGGTGCTGTTACAGAAACCAAGCTTTTCATCTCCATGCCCGTTACAGTTACACGGGGTACAACCTACAAAAGAAACAAGTCTTATAGCACATGTCAAAACAGGCACCAATTGCACATGACCAAGGCTGTGACAGTTACAAATGCCAATTGTAAAATTTAGGGGCGTCCATAATATACTCAGATTACAGCCATAATATTGTTTTTACTAAATGCATTACGTCCTTATACAATGTCGTGGGATTTACGTTGGGTTTAAGAATATCAATTATATGTTTGAAAATGACATTTTAAGAAATTACACCCAGACACCCTGCTGGCTAAGACTATGAAGTGTGCAATACTGTATAACTGGATATTTTAACAGGTATTTTATTTACACAATGCCCCCGCTCCCCATGATAGCCCCAAAATAAAATCCTTGAAATAAATATCCTACTTTGTATCTCCTCTAGTTTCAGTGCTTGATTGTGCTACTTCAAATTTGCACAATCAAGCACTGAAACTAGAGGTGATACAAAGTAGGATATTTATTTCAAGGATGTTATTTTGGCGCTATCATGGGGAGCGTGAGAAATATCCTCTAGCAGGGCTGTAAAGCGAAATTTTTAACACTCAAAAATAAAGCGGAATACATTACCTTGTGGAGTGGTGGCCCTGCCGTAGCTGCCTGGTTTACAGTTCTCACAGGCGGCGCCCGTCGTCCAGTGCTGGCACTCGTCGCAGATCCCCGTCCCGTTACGGCACGTGCTGTGGTTGTTACAGCCACAGTTCACATTACAGTCCACGCCCCTCCAGCCCACGGAGCAGTTACACACAAACGGCGGGCTGCCCGAACACGTGCCATGGACACACTCGTAGAAACATCTGAAATGATAGGAAATATAAATAGGAAATATTGTCAATATCAAATATCAAATGTTAAATATCAATGTCAAACAATGTGGAATATCAACATCAAATACCAACATACTCTGGATGTGAAATATCAACATCAACATCAAATATCAATGCTAAATATAATTATCACCTGATCTGCTGTAATTCTATATGCTGATTGGTCAATAGGTGTTAGACATGGAGCGGTTCACACTTTGTAGATTCAATATCGAACAGCAGAATTCAATATAGAACGGCAGAATTCAATATCACCACTTAGGTAGCAGCCTCGTTCTGACCTCCAAAGTTGTTTTTAAAAATTTGAGATGTATTTCAGTATTTGTTCTTTTTCTTAGCAAGAAAGAGCAGGTGATAAATTCATTACGATCCACCCTCAGTCATCCAGATCCCACTCAGTTCCGCCTTGTGAGATCTGGATGACTTCGGTTGGATATCAGGTTGGATTGTACTTTCCAACAGGGCTTAACTAATAATGTAAAATATCAACGTCACATATCGACGTCAAATATTAACGTCAAATACCAAAGTCAAATGTAAATGTCGGAGAATAAATGTCAAATAGTAATGCCAAATATCAATATAATACCAATAACAAATATCAATATCAAATATTAGAATAAAATCTCGATATCGAATATCGCTATCAAATGTCAATATAAAAATATCAACATCAAATCTCGATATCAACTATCAATATCAACTACCAATATCAAATACATAGATCAGATATTGATATCAAATTTCAATATTAATCCTCAATATTAAAAACCAATATCAAATTTAAGTAAACAATACCCCATTCCTGCAGGATAGAGTCTGGCTATTTAGGCAGTGTCTCTCTTATTAATCTATAAGAAAATATTTGAGGGAGAAATAAACAAAGACAAAACTACCTTTACGAATAGTCACTTTTCTCAAGTTCTGCTTAAAATAATTCAGGTAAAACTTCCTCAGTGTAAAACTATGCCCCTTGTATGAAAAGGAACCCCTGTAAAGAGTAATTCTTGATCCATTCTTGAC
>OZ012695.1:20625391-20652891 GCA_963942565.1 Maea johnstoni | reverse complement strand
CGCAATGTTATGTGTTTCTTTTGAAACCGAATCTCCATTCCTAAGTGAGTGTACTTACTTAGGAGGCGCGAGTCCCTGATTTGAGAAACAGTAGCTGGCGAGACGCCCGTTCTCTTGCGTGTGGCACATCCCGCAGCCGAGCGTCGCCATACACGTCTCGTTGTCCTTGATCAGCCGACAGAGGTCAGAGGGCAAGGTCATCTTCATGAAGGTGCCGTGGGTCGTGCCGTCGAAGCCGCCTCCGATATAGGTGGTGTTCTGGACATTTAGTATGGCGGTGCCATTCAGGGATTTCATGCCACGGCCGACAATATCCAGGTCTAAAAGAAATAGAAAATTTTGCGTTAATACAGTAAATTCTCAGAAGTTTAGACCACCATAGGAAATTGGGCCACTATGATTATTCTGCAAAATAATTAACGGGAAATCTGGGCAACACTCATTCTATCCCCAGTCACCATTTAACAAAATATGGACCTAGCTGTGAATCTTGCACACACAACATTGAGATATTTTCAGAAAACATGGGCTACCCTGAATCCATGAAAATTGTAACTATCCAAAGTGTCCCAAATAACTGAGAATTTACGATAGATATCTTTGCAGCAATTCATTTTTTTTAGTAATAGAAAACTTTAAATGGGATCTATTTAATGGAATCTTGATTTGTTTTGTACCAATGTAAAAACAATGTATGGAATGATTTAAATATGAATAGGTTATAACCCTGATATTAAAGATACAGATTTAACCCATTAACACGCACAGCAGTCAAAAGCAGCCCTACAATTTAGATGAAATATTGCAGGAGAAAGAAAAATTTGAATATATCTGGTTGAGATATGTTAATTAGAATGTTATCTACAACTTCAAATATTTTATAAGATCATTCTAAATTTCTGAGTTATTGTCAAAATTATCATAGATCCAGACGACAATTTCCGCATTAACTCTCAAGCATTAATGGGTTAAATCAATGGTACAGAAAACACTTACGTCATCTAAGAGCAAAAGAAGGCAACACATAGTACTCTTTTAACCCTTATGCTGCTGGTGGCTGATTGGGCCAATACAAAATGATGCAAAAGTCCTTAAAAATAACTGAAACCCTGGCACATGGGGACTCATCTGAGAGTACAGAGCGAGAGCTTTCCAATGAATACCAACATGACACTTAAATTGGTTATCAAAAAATCTCTACGTCCTTGTGCTTTGGACAAAAGTAGCCTCAGTATTGGAAGGATTTACATTACTTATATAATACTTGACAGGGATGGGTTCGCACTTACCCTCGGAGGTGATATTGTACCAGGTGTTACAGTCGTAGTGGTAGACCATCATGCTGTTACTGGTGGGCATGTAGTGCTTGCTGCGTCCCCCCACCACCAGCATGTACTTATCAGTGGTGGCTGCAGAGTGGAAGAACCTCGCAGGGGGCTGGAGAAACAATAGAAAGATAACGATGAACAATGGCTTATTGTGTGATGTAGGCATGTAGTGCTTGCTGCGTCCCCCCATCACCAGCATGTACTTATCAGTGGTGGCTGCAGAGTGGAAGAACCTCGCAGATGGCTGGAGAAACAATAGAAAGATAACGATGAACAATGGCTTATTGTGTGATGTAGGCATGTAGTGCTTGCTGCGTCCCCCCATCACCAGCATGTACTTATCAGTGGTGGCTGCAGAGTGGAAGAACCTCGCAGATGGCTGGAGAAACAATAGAAAGATAACGATGAACAATGGCTTATTGTGTGATGTAGGCATGTAGTGCTTGCTGCGTCCCCCCATCACCAGCATGTACTTATCAGTGGTGGCTGCAGAGTGGAAGAACCTCGCAGATGGCTGGAGAAACAATAGAAAGATAACGATGAACAATGGCTTATTGTGTGATGTAGCCATGTAGTGCTTGCTGCGTCCCCCCATCACCAGCATGTACTTATCAGTGGTGGCTGCAGAGTGGAAGAACCTCGCAGATGGCTGGAGAAACAATAGAAAGATAACGATGAACAATGGCTTATTGTGTGATGTAGGCATGTAGTGCTTGCTGCGTCCCCCCATCACCAGCATGTACTTATCAGTGGTGGCTGCAGAGTGGAAGAACCTCGCAGATGGCTGGAGAAACAATAGAAAGATAACGATGAACAATGGCTTATTGTGTGATGTAGGCATGTAGTGCTTGCTGCGTCCCCCCATCACCAGCATGTACTTATCAGTGGTGGCTGCAGAGTGGAAGAACCTCGCAGGGGGCTGGAGAAACAATAGAAAGATAACGATGAACAATGGCTTATTGTGTGATGTAGGCATGTAGTGCTTGCTGCGTCCCCCCATCACCAGCATGTACTTATCAGTGGTGGCTGCAGAGTGGAAGAACCTCGCAGATGGCTGGAGAAACAATAGAAAGATAACGATGAACAATGGCTTATTGTGTGATGTAGGCATGTAGTGCTTGCTGCGTCCCCCCATCACCAGCATGTACTTATCAGTGGTGGCTGCAGAGTGGAAGAACCTCGCAGGGGGCTGCAGAAACAATAGAAAGATAACGATGAACAATGGCTTATTGTGTGATGTAGGCATGTAGTGCTTGCTGCGTCCCCCCACCACCAGCATGTACTTATCAGTGGTGGCTGCAGAGTGGAAGAACCTCGCAGATGGCTGGAGAAACAATAGAAAGATAACGATGAACAATGGCTTATTGTGTGATGTAGGCATGTAGTGCTTGCTGCGTCCCCCCATCACCAGCATGTACTTATCAGTGGTGGCTGCAGAGTGGAAGAACCTCGCAGGGGGCTGCAGAAACAATAGAAAGATAACGATGAACAATGGCTTATTGTGTGATGTAGGCATGTAGTGCTTGCTGCGTCCCCCCATCACCAGCATGTACTTATCAGTGGTGGCTGCAGAGTGGAAGAACCTCGCAGATGGCTGGAGAAACAATAGAAAGATAACGATGAACAATGGCTTATTGTGTGATGTAGGCATGTAGTGCTTGCTGCGTCCCCCCATCACCAGCATGTACTTATCAGTGGTGGCTGCAGAGTGGAAGAACCTCGCAGGGGGCTGCAGAAACAATAGAAAGATAACAATGAACAATGGCTTATTGTGTGATGTGGTGCTTACTGCGCCCCCAAACCAGCAGCATGTACTTATCAGTGGTGGCTGCAGAGTGGAAGAACCTCGCAGGGGGCTGCAGAAACAATAGAAAGATAACGATGAACAATGGCTTATTGTGTGATGTAGGCATGTAGTGCTTGCTGCGTCCCCCCACCACCAGCATGTACTTATCAGTGGTGGCTGCAGAGTGGAAGAACCTCGCAGATGGCTGGAGAAACAATAGAAAGATAACGATGAACAATGGCTTATTGTGTGATGTAGGCATGTAGTGCTTGCTGCGTCCCCCCATCACCAGCATGTACTTATCAGTGGTGGCTGCAGAGTGGAAGAACCTCGCAGATGGCTGGAGAAACAATAGAAAGATAACGATGAACAATGGCTTATTGTGTGATGTAGGCATGTAGTGCTTGCTGCGTCCCCCCATCACCAGCATGTACTTATCAGTGGTGGCTGCAGAGTGGAAGAACCTCGCAGGGGGCTGCAGAAACAATAGAAAGATAACAATGAACAATGGCTTATTGTGTGATGTGGTGCTTACTGCGCCCCCAAACCAGCAGCATGTACTTATCAGTGGTGGCTGCAGAGTGGAAGAACCTCGCAGGGGGCTGCAGAAACAATAGAAAGATAACGATGAACAATGGCTTATTGTGTGATGTAGGCATGTAGTGCTTGCTGCGTCCCCCCACCACCAGCATGTACTTATCAGTGGTGGCTGCAGAGTGGAAGAACCTCGCAGATGGCTGGAGAAACAATAGAAAGATAACGATGAACAATGGCTTATTGTGTGATGTAGGCATGTAGTGCTTGCTGCGTCCCCCCATCACCAGCATGTACTTATCAGTGGTGGCTGCAGAGTGGAAGAACCTCGCAGGGGGCTGCAGAAACAATAGAAAGATAACAATGAACAATGGCTTATTGTGTGATGTGGTGCTTACTGCGCCCCCAAACCAGCAGCATGTACTTATCAGTGGTGGCTGCAGAGTGGAAGAACCTCGCAGGGGGCTGCAGAAACAATAGAAAGATAACGATGAACAATGGCTTATTGTGTGATGTAGGCATGTAGTGCTTGCTGCGTCCCCCCACCACCAGCATGTACTTATCAGTGGTGGCTGCAGAGTGGAAGAACCTCGCAGATGGCTGGAGAAACAATAGAAAGATAACAATGAACAATGGCTTATCGTGTGATGTAGTGCTTGCTGCGTCCCCCCATCACCAGCATGTACTTATCAGTGGTGGCTGCAGAGTGGAAGAACCTCGCAGATGGCTGGAGAAACAATAGAAAGATAACGATGAACAATGGCTTATTGTGTGATGTAGGCATGTAGTGCTTGCTGCGTCGCCCCACCACCAGCATGTACTTATCAGTGGTGGCTGCAGAGTGGAAGAACCTCGCAGGGGGCTGCAGAAACAATAGAAAGATAACAATGAACAATGGCTTATTGTGTGATGTAGTGCTTGCTGCGTCGCCCCACCACCAGCATGTACTCATCAGTGGTGGCTGCAGAGTGGAAGAACCTCGCAGGGGGCTGCAGAAACAATAGAAAGATAACAATGAACAATGGCTTATTGTGTGATGTAGTGCTTGCTGCGTCGCCCCACCACCAGCATGTACTTATCAGTGGTGGCTGCAGAGTGGAAGAACCTCGCAGGGGGCTGCAGAAACAATAGAAAGATAACAATGAACAATAGCTTATTGTGTGTGCGGTACATATATCAAGTGCCTGGATTACAATACATTCACCCTTTTATTCATTTCAAAATTTGGAACTGGCTTTTTGTATGATGACCCCAAGCTTGGGTTTTGATGAATTTAATCTTTTTTTTTCATATTCAGGATGAAAAAAATGCTCCTTCTATATCAATGGTGCCATTGAAGTATTTCAAATCCTCAGGATGTCAACACAAACGAATCTATGGTAATTCTGATTTGAGCTACATGTGAGCGAAATGAGGACCTGTTAAAATGTCTTATAAATCTATGTAGCACCTGTAGGCACTTTAAAACTGATGTATTAGCAGTATTCATAGATAGACTTATCAATGCCTACAGCTTACAGTAAAAATCTATATGATTTACAGGCCTCGACGCTAACTCAAAATGATACTGGCCCTGTAGGACCAGTAACACCTAGCATCTACTGGTCCTGCAAAATTTTTACTGGTCCTACATTTTTTCTTTAACATATAACAAGAAAGAACATTGGATAAAATTCACCACAACACTTATCTTTATAAATTTTATCTTCATTTATTTCAAAAACATTTGGGGACATTCTCGGGGGGAAACTTTTTAACAAGAATGTCTCCAAATGTTTACTGGGCCTGTAGGACCAGTTGAAGTCTTTTTTTACTGGCCCGAAACTGTTTTTTGGAATTTTTACTGGCATCGGGCCATAGGTTCACCCTTAGCGTCGAGCCCTGATTTAAGAACAATTTCTACAATAGTGATGATATATTCTTCTTATTTCTTATCATGTCTATATTTGATGAGAATTTGAAATTTGATTTTCATCACTTTTCTACCACAACATCTACGATAGTGATGATAAACTCTTCTTATTCTTATTTCGTCTGTATTGATGAAATATTGATTTTCATCACTATTTCTGCCATATTGCAGCAATGTTGTGACTAGCCAGTTGTAAGTAATGGAGGAAACCAGAGGACCAGCAAAAACCACCCCCCTACCCAAAGTCACAAATAACTTTCTCACATGCCCTGGAAGAAGGAAGGAAGGCATGGGGTTTACGTCGCTTTCCACAGCTTAGATCATATTGCGACAAGATAGAAACCTGTAACACTTCAGGAATAGTTGCAGATGGAGCATAGACAGCCCTCTACGATGCCACACATTTATATAGCGACCAGGCCAACCCGCTTGGGGATGCAGTGGAGACTCGAACCTGTGAATTCACGCTTGGGAGCCAGGCATCAAAACCACTAGGCCATGGCATATCCTTTTCACATGCCCCGACTGGCATGTACTTGATGACACGTCTGCTATATCAGGACTATTGGCCATACGCCATATTTCTCTTACCTGTTGGTTGGGTTCTGCCGGTACCAGCGTCCACGATCTGTTTGCCAGGATCAGTGCATAAAGGTTGGACGACGCCACCGTCGTGTCTCTCTGGTACTCGTAGCCGCCATACATATAGATGGCGCCACTTCTTTCATGGTAGACTGCACTGTGACCGTACACACCTGAAAATACACAAAAAATGCTGGAGTCAATGCATGGTCTTAGCCAGGATTTAGAAAGTGGGTCCACAAAATTAGCAATTGTAAAATGTTAGGACACTTTTTTCAAAGGAGTCCTAAATGCACTAAGATTACAACCATAAACATGCATTTACTTAATGAAATAAAGCATAATGTCCATATTCAATGCCAAGGGAATTATGTTAAGGTGAAAATAATCAATTATATGCTTGAAATTGACATAAGAAATTCCAAAATAAATTATGGGTGATCTCACAGCATATGAAAGGATTTCCCGGAGAAGTTCTTTTGATACCTAATAGACAAAGTGCACCTATTACGTAACTACTTGTTAAGCTCAAAATTGTCATTCCATGATGCAAAAAGTGAATTAATCCTTCCAATGCTAAGGCTACAAAGCACAAGGATCCAAAGATTTATGAAAATCATCTAAACCTGTCATGTTCATATGCGTTGGATAGCTCTTGCCGAGTACTCTCAGATGAGCACCCATATGCCAGGGTTTCAGTCATTTTTCTGCGATTTTGCATCATTTTTTATTGGCAAAAATTGGTTAGCAGCAGCATAAAGGTTAAGGGTCATCAATATTACTGACATATCCTCAATTTCTGTATACCAGTAATGTTCTTACCTGTGGGCACTGTGCCCTTTGTACTCCAAGTCTCTGATCTATTGTTCTTTGTGTCGTATTCAAACACCGTTTCCGAGAAGTAGTTCTCCAGGGAGAATCCTCCAATGAAAAGCAGCCGTGTGTCATCTATAAGTGTCATAGTGTGGCCTGCCATTGCGGTGATGTTTGAACCCACCTGAAAAGTAATAACAAAACAGTTTAAAATAATGAGAAGCTGTATGACACATTCCTTCATGGAGTACAGTACTAAATCAAAAATTAAAGAATGGGTGAATATTTCGTTCTCCAAATATTCCAAAATATTCTATTGCAAAAGAAACTATCCGAAAAATCATGATTTTCAAAAATTAAATTTGAAAATACATTGTCTCTATCATAAAGTATGTTTCTAGTAAAACGTTTTGAATTGTTGCAGTGATGGCACTTGAGAGTACAGAGTAAGAGTAATGTTAATTGGTTACCATTTATAAAATCTATGAGATGACCATTGAAGACATTTTTTTCTAGTAAAACGTTTTTAATTGTTGCAGTGATGGCACTTGAGAGTACAGAGTAAGTGTAATGTTAATTGGTTACCATTTATAAAATCTATGGGATGACCATCGAAGACATTTTTTTCTAGTAAACCGTTTTTAATTGTTGCAGTGATGGCACTTGAGAGTACAGAGTATGAGTAATGTTAATTGGTAACCATTTATAAAATCTATGAGATGACCATTTTAGACATTTTTTCCAAGCATTTTTTTGTTTGTTTTAAGGGGGGGGGGGCGATGGTGGAAGGATATTTGCTGTTAAAGAGACACTGCTTGGCACATGTTTATAAACAAGCTCAGTTAAAGAGGATCAGAAAAGAGAGGAACCCATAGTCTGGGTCCCGCTGTAAAAATACTACCACATTCTCTGTATCACATACCATAACTTTGCGCCATGTCTGGCTTCCGAGAGCAAACCTCCACATTTCATTGGTTGCTCCCTTCGTACCCACAATTCCTCCGAAGATAAACATTTCCTGTAGAGTCGGAATACACACACCAGAGTGGAAATACCTGAATGCAGAAAAAACATGCCCATAAAAATATATACAATTCCTCCGAAGATAAACATCTCCTGTAGAGTCGGAATACAAACACCAGAGTGGAAATACCTGAATGCAGAAAAACATGCGCATAAAAATATATACAATTCCTCCGAAGATAAACATCTCCTGTAGAGTCGGAATACACACACCAGAGTGGAAATACCTGAATGCAGAAAAAACATGCGCATAAAAATATATACAATTCCTCCAAAGATAGACATCTCCTGT
This sequence comes from Maea johnstoni, assembly GCA_963942565.1. Lineage (NCBI taxonomy): Eukaryota > Metazoa > Annelida > Polychaeta > Spionida > Magelonidae > Maea > Maea johnstoni. The sequence continues at coordinate 20,644,621 of OZ012695.1, read as the reverse complement.
AGAGTCGGAATACACACACCAGAGTGGAAATACCTGAATGCAGAAAAAACAAGCGCATAAAAATATATACAATTCTTTCATAGAGAAACATCTCCTGCTATGTGGGAATGCACACACCAGAGTGGAAATACCTGAATGCAGAAAATCATGAGCATAAAAATATATACAATTCCTCCGAAGATAGACATCTCCGGCCTGCAGCGTGGGAATGCACACACCAGAGTGGAAATACCTGAATGCAGAAAATCATGAGCATAAAAATATATACAATTCCTCCAAAGAAATACATCTCTTGCAGCGTGGGAATACACACACCAGAGTGGAAATACCTGAATGCAGAAAAAAGTAAAAATATATGAATTCCTAAATAGGTGGATAGAGTAAGGGTGCTCATATATATTCAATTTAACAGTTGAATCTGAAGTGCACACATGGTCTGACATGTTTAAGCACATCTTATTGAAAAGAGAAATAATTGAAAAATATATGAGGAGGCAATCTTAAACCGAACAAGAACAATACCTTTATAAATATATTAATTATAATTTTTTTTCAACCAATCATTTTTGTTTGATCTATTACGTGCTTTACTCATATTCAACAAGGGGACCACTTCTCTCATAACTAGCTTTTTTTTTCTCCAACTCTCCTTCAAATGTTTTGCAAAATTATTCTGAATTCCCTATTTATTATCAGAATCAGCGTAGATCCAGATGACAATTTCTAGATCTTACCTGGCGTTGGGGTTCTGTGAGGAAAATGGCGAGACGACGCTCCACACGTTACTGCTGACCTCATATCTCCAGAGGTCACTGAGCGGCCCGCGGCTCACGGAGTAACCTCCGAACATGTAGAAGGTGGCGCCATCGCAGGAGACCAGCGTGTGTCCCATCCTGGCCAGCCGATCCTGCTGGTACGCCTTCCTGCCCAGCGACCTCCAGGGGTCGTACAACAGCTCGAACGCACCCGTGTTGGGGGTCAAGGTCACGTTGCATCCCTTGCCACCGAAGCCATTGGAACATTTGCACTGGCCTTTTTGCTGGAATACGATAATACAAGAGTAGAAACTAAGGTTCTATATCCTGCATATTGCAATTATGCTACCTAGCTATTTTACATAGGAGTGAACATGTTGTACAAATATTAATACAAAATCTAACATACATCAGTTGATGATTACTTAGAGCAATTCAAAGTATTTTTTCCCTTATCTGATTATATAAAGAGAGAGGAGTATACATTATCGCAGTGTCTATATATCACTCCCCCTTAACATGTATAGTTGTTGGTGCCCTATTATAACTTCTCTACCTTATAGTATGAAGAAAGAGGAACCTAAATGAATGCATTCCCCTTTATTCAACTATAATAGAAGCTATCTTGTACATTTTGATGATGCCCACTGTGGTTTACAAACTCGCTGTATTAACATAACGGTGGTTTCATTACCACATGAGTCTGGCATAAAATTCACTGCAACCACATACTGTAAATTCGGAAAAGATTGCATTTTTCCCCGCTTAGCCTCGGACGCAAAATTTAAATTCGCAATGATTAGTACTGCCACTTTAAGTATAAAGCTGGAACTCCATGTTGCAGGCAATTCACAAAGTTAAAAACTGCAAAAATCGATTTTCTGTAAATTCGCAAAATTTACTCTACACAATCTTTGTGAATCTACAGTATTGTTGAATGTTCCACATTGTTATCTACTGTTACCATGTATTGATGGATGTTCCCCATTATCTACTTTTACCATGTACTGATGGATGTTCCCCATTCTTATTCACTGTTACCATGTATTAATATATTGTTGTTTGTTCCCCATTGGTATTTACTGTAACTGTGTATTGTTGTATGTTCCCCACTGTTATTTATTGTTACCATGTATTGTTGTTTGTTCTCTATTGTTATTTACTGTTACCATGCATTGTTGTATGTTCCCCATTGTTATTTCTCTAAGTTATTGTTTGAAGAAAGATCAACTCACGTTATCACATACTCCCTGTCCCAGAGCTGATGAACAGTCCAGGGGACAGAGCTTCGTATCGCAATCCACGCCGCCAAATCCTGATGCGCACACACAAATACCACTGCTGCAAACGCGGTTCCCAACACAGCCCAACGGACAGCTATTAGCATGGAACGAGGCATTGAATCCACTTCGCCGGGAGTCTGAAAAAAGTAAGTTTGGAGTGTTATGTTCAATTTAACTTTGGATTTGCCAATGTTGGTCTCAACAATAACTCACTGACAATAACAATCATTCTGTCATTAATAGCAGATATTGTAAGGCTAAATAAGCTTACTGGAAAACAATTGTCATAGGTCATATTATAACTGCCCCAAAACAGCAAGCAGGAAAATGAAGGCAAAATATGACATAGATTTCCCCTCCAAGTGAACTCCCACTGTACTGTACTCACTCTGGTTGAAGTTGACTTGGAAGTAGATGACTAGGTATCCGGAAGAGGCCTCCACAGTTAGGGGGCGCTGTAAGCCGTGGCCGCAGAATGCTGCAAGCATCGTCGCCTGGCTCTGTTGAATGCCATTCACAAAGTCAGGGATGCCATCGTACACATACACAAAGTCCTGAAATACAAAACACCAACAATACATTATACACAATATCTTACGTTGAAATTCCTGAAATGTACACAATGTGCATACACACTTATATTTAGTAAAGAAGAGGCTTATTTCATCCGAATCTCAGAAATTTAGGTTGTATTCATAATGAATAAAATTCTTATGTATTGTTACTAAATTCTAAAGGTTCAATTTCTAAGGACCTAGGTAAAGGGTATCTATGTCTTCTGATCAAATGTTAAACAGTCAGGAGTGATGTTTAATAACTCAAATTTTCAGCAAAGAGGCTTGTATCAGATTGCTAAAATCACTTGTCCAATAAAAGCAATTATTGAAGTTTTTTAATAATATATATATATATACATATATATATATATATATATATATATATATATATATATATATATATATTTATATATATTTATATATATATATATATATATATATATATATATATATATATATATATATATATATATATATATATATATATATATATATATACAGGCCTCAACACTAACTCAAAAAGTTATTGGACCATTAACACCTAGGATCTACTGATCCTGTAAATTTTTTACTGGTCCTATAACCTATATATGTATTCTTGTTGGGGTGTAGGTTTCCCCTTGGACATGAAGCAAAACATTGTAATAATTCTTTAACAATAAATATCCCCTGAAACTACTGTTCTTGGATCTTTTTGAAGATGTTTACTGGCCCTGTAGGACCAGTTGCAGCCTGTGCTTACTGGCCCGAAACCATTTTTGGGATTTTTTACCGGCCTGGGGCCAGTAGTTCACTGTTGGTGTCTAGCCCTGGTATATATATGTAGTTAAATATACTAACCTTTCCACACTCTGTGTATAGGTCTGTGTGCATGGTGAAGGTGATGGTTGGGATGTACATGAACGGCGGCATACTGTAGGGGTCGGGGAACACTGTCAGCAACCACATGCAGTAGACACGCCTCTCACTGACCCCTGACCCTGTGTGTGACCCCAGCGCACCAGAGGTCAAGTTGACCAGAACCGATGGCCCGTTACACTTGTGGTAGCAATTCCCTCCATTTCTGTTGAGAAAATAGTTTGTATATATATGTATTTGTAAATACATGATTATCACAACATGTCAATAGATAGTATATGAGAACAAAACAAGTTGAAACATTTTCTAGAGGGGGAGTAAAATATAGCTTGTACCATCTTATCCTTTAAGTCTCGCTACCTTATATGGGGACAAAGTAGCTCAGTTGGTTAGGTGTCGAACTAGTAAACAGTAGGTCGCTGGTTCAATTCCCGTCCGGGGCACTTTGGTCTGTCCTTGGGCAAGACAGTTTATTTCATATTGCCTCAGTCTACCAAGCTGAAAAATGGGTACCTAGCCTTAAATAGGCAGTGCTTAGAGCTTTTGCGCTATATGCTGCTAGTTGCTCTGTAATATCCCTCAGGGGATTGAAATGGTTTACGTGTGTACAGGCCTGCTAGGGAAGGAAGGTCATTTAAACATTTCGGTGGATACAAGTCTATAAACCTTTACCTTAAAGCAATGTACTTTACCACTTTGTAACCCTGGGGCCCTCGGGCTACTTCTTTACATGCTTCAGGGAAGTTCCTTACCATCGGACTGAGTTAACCTCTTTGAATTAAGATTATTGTTATCATTATTATCATCAAACATGGCAAGTCAGTCCCACCCCTACGGTATCGTTAATTTCATTCCTGTAAAATCATCCTTGGATGGGCAATGAAATCATTTTGAGGTACAATACCCTAACCCAGGGTCTTAGCCTGGATTTAGAAACTAGGTGCCTAAAATTGGCAATTGTTAAACTTTTGGGCATCCAAATTTTTAAGGGGGGCAACAATATACCCAAATTTCAACCATAAACATATATACATTTATCAAAAAGGCATGATATCCTTATACAATGTCATGGGAATTATATGGAGATGAAAATATTCAATTTATATGCTTGAGATTGACATTTGAAGGAATTCCTCACAAAAAAATTTGGGTGTCCTGAGGGATGCTTTTTAAGGGTTTGGGTGTCCAAAAAAGCACCCAGATGCCCTGCTGGCTAAGACCATGCCCTAACCAGATGAAGCTAGGAATAGCAAGGAATTCTGAGGATAAAGCTTGGAAAATGCCACGATTCTTGGAACTCCCAGGTATATTTGGTAAGGGTAGAGCAACTTGAACTAGCTACTAGGGCCTGCCCTGATGGCCGTGTGGTCTAAGGCATTGCCACTGACTGCTAGCTGTCTCTCACCAAGGCCCCAGTTTAAATCCCACCCAGGGCATGTGCGAAAGTTGCCAGTGACTTGGGGATAAGTGGTGGTTTCCTCCACCAACTGGCTAGTCACGAATTAGCTGCAATATGGCAGAAAAAGTGACGAAAAAAAAAATTCCAACTAGCCACTCACCTTGGATCGCCATAGAAACTGCTGTCGCACATTTCACAGTTGTCGCCGTGCGTGTTGTCCTTACAGAAACAGACACCCGAGGTGCTGTTACAGAAACCAAGCTTTTCATCACCGTGCCCGTTACAGTTACACGGGGTACAACCTACAATAGAAACAAGTCTTATAGCACATGAAAAAACAGGCACCAATTGCACATGACCATGGCTGTTACAGTTACAATTGCCAATTGTAAAATTTTGGGGCGTCCATAATATACTCAGATTACAACCATAATATTGTATTTACTTATTGCATTAAGGCATTACTTCCTTATAGATTTACGTTGGGTTGAAGAATATCAATTATATGTTTGAAAATGACAATTTAAGAAATAAGACCCAGACACCCTGCTGGCTAAGACTATCAATTGTGCAATACTGTATAACTGGATATTTTAACAGGTATTTAATTTACACAATCCCCCCGTCCCCCATGATAGCCCCAAAATAACATCCTTGAAATAAATATCCTACTTTGTATCTCCTCTAGTTTCAGTGCTTGATTGTGCAAATTGAAGTACCACAAATACCCTCTAGCAGGGCTGTAAAGCGAAATTTTAAACACTCAAAAATAAAGCGGAATACATTACCTTGTGGAGTGGTGGCCCTGCCGTAGCTGCCTGGTTTACAGTTCTCACAGGCGGCGCCCGTCGTCCAGTGCTGGCACTCGTCGCAGATCCCCGTCCCGTTACGGCACGTGCTGTGGTTGTTACAGCCACAGTTCACATTACAGTCCACGCCCCTCCAGCCCACGGAGCAGTTACACGCAAACGGCGGGCTGCCCGAACACGTGCCGTGGACACACTCGTAGAAACATCTGAAATGATAGCAAATATAAATATTGAAAATATTGTCAATATCAAATATCAAATGTTAAATATCAATGTCAAACAATGTGGAATATCAACATCAAATACCAACATACTCTGGATATGAAATATCAACATCAACATCAAATAGCAATGCTAAATATCATTATCACCTGCTCTGCTGTAATTCTCTCTGCTGATTGGTCAATAGGTGTTAGACATGGAGCCGTTCACACTTTGTAGATTCAATATCGAATGGCAGAATTCAATATTGAATGGCAGAATTTAATATCACCACTTGGGTAGCAGCCTCGTTCTGACCTCCAAAGTTGTTTAAAAAAAATTTGAGATGTATTTCAGTATTTGTTATTTTTTCTTAGCAAGAAAGAGCAGGTGATAAACTCATAACCAGGGTCTTAGCCAGCAGGGCGTCTGGGTGTCTTTTTGGACACCCAAACCCCTCAAAAGCACCCTTCCGGACACCCAATTTTCTTGGGGAAGAATTTCTTGAAATGTCAATCTCAAGCATATAATTGAATTTTATCATTTCCATATAATTCCCTTGACATTCTATAAGGATATCATGCTTTAGTTTGATAAATTCATACATGTTTATGGTTGAAATCTGAGTATATTGTGGTCCCCCTTAAAGATTTGGACGCCCAAACATTTTACAATTGCCAATTTTAGGCACCCACTTTCTAAATCCTGGCTAAGACCATGCTCATAACGCCCTGTTGGAAAGTGCAATCCGGCCTGCTATCCGCCCTCAGTCATCCAGATCACACTCAGCTCTGCCTCGTGAGATCTGTATGACTTCGGTTGGATATCAGGTTGGATTGAACTTTCCAACAGGGCTTAACTAATAATGTAAAATATCAACGTCACATATCGACGTCAAATATTAACGTCAAATACCAAAGTCAAATGTAAATGTCGAAAATCAACGTCAAATATCAATGCCAAATATCAATACCAAATATCAATATCAACTATCAAGATAAAATATCGATATCGAATATCGATATCGAATGTTAATATCAAATTTTAATATCAACTATCAATATCTAATACCAATATCAAATATAAGTAAACAATACCCCATTCCTGCAGTATAGAGTCTGGCTATTTAGACTGTGTCTCTCTTATTAATCTATAAGAAAATATTTGAGGGAGAAATAAACAAAGACAAAACTACCTTTACGAATAGTCACTTTTCTCAAGTTCTGCTTAAAATAATTAAGGTAAAACTTCCTCAGTGTAAAACTATCCCCCTTGTATGAAAAGGAAATCCTGTAAACAGAAATTCTTGATCCATTTTTGACTCTTCAAATACAATGTGAGTTCACAATTTAATATATTTCTTTTATTAATATCATCGAGATTGTGGCCGATACTTTTCAAAGGCCGAGGATAAATTATGCACACTCACTGAAACATGTGCAGAATAATAATTAATCACAATAATTATACAGTGAGCAGGGTCTTAGCCGAGATTTACAAACTGGGTGCCCAAAATTGTCAATTGTAAAATTTTGAGGTGTCCATTTTTTCAAGGAATACCACAATATACTTATATTTCACTGATAAACATGTATTTACTACCTGACATAATATCCTTATAGAATGTCATGAGAATTATATTAAGATGAAAAGAATTAATCATATGCTTAAAAATGACATTTTAAGAAATTCTCATAGCTCTTTGGGTGTCCTTAAGGATGTTTTTTTATGGTTTGTGTGTCTAAATGATGGCCAGAAGCCCTGCTGGCTAAGACTATGACAGTGAGTGGGATAGTATCAGATCATTAAGTGCTAAATGGGCTTAAATCATGTCGACTATTTTTCTAATAAATTGCAGATGTAATCAGTAAGAAAAATACTGTACATCAGAAAAGTTATTTCCAAGAATAAACACCAATGATTAAATAAGTCAGTTTGAAAGTATAAAATTTAATAATATCATTCCTTCAAATATCAATCTAATGAATACACCACAGAGAAATAATCTTAAAGAGATTCGCTAATCACTACAAACATTTATACTTCTTATATTCAAGTTTTTGCTATGAAGTGTTTTAGCCCTTATGCTGCTGGTGGCTACTTTGGTCAATACAAAATAATGCAAAAAAACTGAAAAATGACTGGAACCCTGGTACATGGGTACACATCTTAGAGTACTCAGCGAGAGCTATCCAATGAATACCAACATGACGGGGTTTAGATGATTTTCAAAAATCTTTGCATCCTTGTGCTTTGGATGAAAGTAGCCTCAGCATTGGAAGGGCTAAGATGTCTCAGCATCTAGCAACTGTTTTATTCCTTCTAAATATTTCAATTGAGCTAGGAGAAATATTAAGTTTCTTATTGACCCTTGGAAAACCTTAAGTCAGTAATACAAAATAAAAGTTGAATTCGTTATAATGATATCCAGGCCTCAAAGCTAACTCAAAATGATACTGGCCCTGTAGGACCAGCAACACCTAGCATCTACTGGTCCTGCAAAATGTTTACTGGTCCTACATTTTTTCTTGAACATAACAAGAAAGAACATTGCATAAGATTCACCACAACATTTATCTTTATAAATTTTATCTTCATTTATTTCAAAAATATTTGGGGACATTCTCGGGGGGAAACTTTTTAACAAGAATGTCTCCAAATATTTACTGGCCCTGTAGGACCAGTTGCGGTCTTTTCTTACTGGCCCGAAGCTGTTTTTGGGAATTTTTACTGGCCTGGGGCCATAGGTTCACCCTTAGCGTCGAGCCCTGATATCATAAGTCTTATATAAAACATCAATGCACGGTATGAAAATAACACAAAAACATTTTCCCACTTAAATCTACCAAAAGGCATCACAAAATCATTTAACTAAAGCTACACATTGCAAGAGAAATGAGTAAGCTATTTCATTTACATAATTTTGTCAGAGGGGAAAACATCTAACACTGATTTAACTGAACTATATTTGTATTTTTGGTGGTAATTCTATTCTGATGGCCAGCATATAAATGTAAACACACATGTATGTGTGTATATATATAATATATATATATATATAGGGGTCCATACCGTTAAAATTATATGGTATGGTACGGGTACGGTATATTTTATACGGTTCCGGTATGCTGACGGTATTGATACTGGTTACTTTCTTTACTTCGTCGATGTTTTCGAAATTCTGTCGCCCGCGGTAGTGCTTGGAAAAGTGTGGTGGGGCTGGACTAGCACCATGTAAAATACATAGCGTGGCCCTCTCCACACTTTTCCAAGAACTACTGCGCACGTTAGTATCTATCGTAGTGCAGTTAAAATGGCTGCCGTCACTGGATGACGCGATCGCGATGTATTTTCCCGCCGATCCCGCGTCTCTGCACTCTTTTCCGCCTTGCCTGCTATATCAGCAGCGAGGCATTTTATTCATAGTACCGGTAAAAAAGTACCGGCTACTATTTATACGGTTTATCACCGGTATTTTCGGGCGGGGTATCGGTACCCTCACGGTACGGGTATACCGGTGTGGACCCCTATATTTATATATATATATATATATATATATATATATATATATATATATATATATATATATATATATATATATATATATGTATATACTTTAGCTCGTACACTTTAGCTGGTCCCAACGGTGTCCACAACTGAGCGGTTTTCCTGCTGTGCTACCATCTTAATGCTTAAATAATATAAAGATTTGCAGACCACTCTGAGCAGCAATAGTTAAAGACTAAGTTGAAATGTCAAGTTGTGACTAGCCCGTTGTAAATGGTGGAGGAAACCAGAGAACCCAGTGAAAACCTCCACCTAACTGTCAACCTTGTCACTGGCAACCCTCTCACATGCCCCAGCCAGGAATCAAATCTTAGCAGTAATGAGAGGCATTAAACACTCCATGGCAGCACCTTAGATCACTGTGCTATCAGGGCAGGCCCCTCAAAATGTCAAGCATAGCTGCATACACGCACATGTACATGAATATGCATACACTCAGATACAGGCATATTTATATAAATAGGTACATGATCCTACACATATTCATTACAAACATATACGCTTGATCATACTATCAATAAAATTAATAAATAGATAAATAAATAAATAATGATAATAATAATAATAATAATAATAATAATAGTACTAATAAAATAATAATCATATTCATAATCATAAGTCATAATGATAATGATAATGATAATACTAATAATACTAATAATAATAATAATAATAATGATATCAATAACAATGATAATAATATTAATAATAATAATAGTAACAATAATATCAATAACAATGATAATAATATTAATAATAATAATAATAATAATAATAATAATAGTAATAACAATAATAATAATAATAATAATAATGATAATAATAATATCAATAATAATAATAGTAATAATAATAATAATAATAATAATAATAATAATAATAATATCAATAATAATAATAGTAATAACAATAATAATAATACCAATAATAATAATTACACACCTTTACATTACACCATTGCAACAGGCTATGTTGATGGCACTTTAAGTTTAAGAGAAAAGTTTTGGTTGAGAGGGGTAGGAGAGAGGAGAGCAGACATGCGGCGTGCCACTGGATGCAGAAGAAGAGGTAGGGATATAGGGACTACTGCTACCTTCGCGGCCAGCCGCTGAGACGGGCCAGGGCCAGGACCAGCGCCCCAGCAGAACTGAAACAGTGCACAGAGGAGGAACACGTCATCAGCTACTACTGCCACCAGCTTAGTCACGGATACGTGTAGGGAGGGATACCTCTAAGAATGGTACGGTACCGTATCTTAGTCAGGGCTATGTGTAGGGAGGGATACCTCTAAGAACGGTACGGTACCGTATCTTAGTCAGGGCTATGTGTAGGGAAAGATACCTCTAAGAATGGTACGGTACCATGGTCTTAGCCGGCAGGGCGTCTGGGTGTCTTTTTGTACGGCCAAACCCTTAAAAAGCACCCCACAGGACACCCAAATTATTTCGTGAGGAAATTCTTAAAATGTCAATTTCAAGCACATAATTGAATTTTTTCATCTCAATATAATTCCCATTACATTGTATAAGGTTATTATGCCTTATTTTGATAGATTGATACATGTTTATGGTTGAAATCTGAGTATTTTGTGTTCCCCCTTAAAAATTTGGACGCCCAAAAAGTTTACAATTGGCAATTTTAGTCACACAGTCTCTAAATCCTGGCTAAGACCCTGAATGGTATGGTATCTCGGTCAGGGCTATGTGTAGGGAGGGATACCTCTAAGAATGATACTAGTGCCAGTACCGGTGCCTCTTAATAGTAGTCAACCCTGGGAATGTGCAACCCTTTCATGCCTGTAGCCCCCAAAACCGTCACACTAGGGTCTTAGCCAGGATTTCAAAAATGCTTGTCCAAAACAGCAATTTCAAAATTTCTGCACATCCAGATTTAGCTACTAATCTGCTTCAAATCCTTATACCACATTATTTGATAGCCTATTGTGTTAAAGAGGTAAGTTACACTTCAGCTATGTCCTAGAAGATGGTTTGTTAGGAAAATATTTGGTTATTACCCACCAAAAGTCAAAATTAAAAAATCTTCATAGAAACTTTTGCCTGTCCAAACAGTAGGTTTTTAGGAAACTACCTGTCCAAAAGACAGGCAGGACAGGTCCTGGCTAAGTCCCTGCGTCACACCATATTGGTGATATCCCTCTAAGGAAAACAGTTTTCAGAAAATATTTGTTGGTGAAATATTGATCAGAAACTAAAGAACAACTCTCTTTCAAATACTCTTCCAATTTGTAGTTAATTCCAAAGTTATCATCAAAAGTATCATAGGTCCAGATGAAACTTGTAAAGAAAATCTCCAGGCATAAATGGGTTAGAATTTTGATTAACTTCACTTTTTTTATCTGCCACATTTAGGCTAAATTGTGACTAGCCAGTTGTAAGCAGTGGAGGGAACCTGATCAGCACCCAGCAAAAAACCTACATGTTCAGGCCTCGATGGGACTTGCCAAGGAGGGGGGGGGGGGGGGGGGGTAGACTTGCTAAAAGTCTGTGATATCTGGGCCTTTCACTGATCTGACGTGAGTTGATTTCACTCCAGGTTTAGTTCTGAATAAATCCTCAAGGGGGACACACTTGAGCTGCAGTCTGTATCACATATTTCGAACTGACCTTCTAGTATACCGCAATGCCATCTATTCACAAGGGAGGAAATTCAAATATGGCCTGGGAGGCAGGCTAGGCGGGAGCGGGGGGGGGGGGGGTATTATGGTACATCATAAATAAGGGGAAATATGGTTGTTTGGATGATGAGTTAGGGGGGGGGGGTTATAGTACATCATAAATAAGGGTAAATATGGTTGTTTGGATTATGAGTGAGGGGGGGGGGGGGGAATTATGGTACATCATAAATAAGGGGAAATATGGTTGTTTGGATTATGAGTGAGGGGGGGGGTTATAGTACATCATAAATAAGGGTAAATAAATATGGTTGTTTGGATTATGAGTGAGGGGGGGGGGAATTATGGTACATCATAAATAAGGGGAAATATGGTTGTTTGGATTATGAGTGAGGGGGGGGGTTATAGTACATCATAAATAAGGGGAAATATGGTTGTTTGGATTATGAGTGGTGCCTGTAATAATGAATGCACATGGATGATAGATGTACATTCCTTATGCCCCTTTTCCCATTCATGCGCATGAGTTCCTCTAGAAATTGTCATCTGGATCTAGGATAACTTGAGAATCAAGAGAAATTCTACAACAGATTTGAAGGAGCGTTGTTGGTAGTGTTATATCAAACATTTCTCTCAATAATTTTCCCACTTTGCTTTCACCAGAAAGATTTCATCAAAATTTTCAGGTCGCTGAGATCATTAACAGGCTAAGGAGGTTGTCCTTAACCCATTAATGCTTAAAAAAATTGGTCTATGATACTTATGATAATAACAAAATTGAGATTGAGAATATATTTGATGGAGAGTTGAAGGTAATATTCAGATCAACATTTCCCCAATCTAACAAGTTCTTAACTTTGCTTTGCCTGCAAGATTTCATCAAAATTGAAAGAATGCCTTTGGCCCCTTTAGGCATTAGGATTTTACATGTTTAAGTTCAAATTCTCTTTTTAGGTTGAGGATCATTCATACATTACCTCAACAAAACTATTGCAATTAGAGTAAAATGTGCGAAAAGATAAGATATATCTATGGAACATAGTCTTAACCAGCAGGGTGTCTGGACACCCAAACCCTTAAAAATCACCCCTCAGGACACCCAATTTTTTGTGAGTTGTCTCTTAGATTGCCATTTTCAAACATTATTGACTTTTTTAGCCCCAATACGAATCCCATGACATTGTATAAGAATATTGTGCATTATTTCAGTAAGTAAATGTTCATGGCTATACTCGGAGAATATTAACGTCTCCCTTGAAAAGTAGGACGCCCAAACTTTTACAATTGCCTATTTTGGGCACCCAGTTTCTAAATCCTCGCTACGACCCCTTCGGGAAAACTGTATATGGCTTTGATTTGTGCTAAAAAAATTGCTTTATAGCCCAGCTACTTTAAATTCATGCATTCATGAACTCATACTGTATCTTCATGAGTATATAGATATTTATCTGAAGGATGTCGTTTTGGCGCTACCATGGGGAGCGCGAAAATAAATGTCTGTAAAAAATACCAGTTAATCAGTATCACATGATACTATAATCTGAGAATATTGAGGGTTCCCTTGAAAAGTAGGATGCCCAAACTTTTACAATTGCCTATTTTGGGCACCAAGTTTCTAAATCCTAGCTAGGGAATATCACATGGGGTCCAGAGGACAGTCTCAAGGGGAATTCTAAAATCACTAGTGGGTAAAACTCAATGCGTTGCTCCTTACGTTTCGTCGCATATTTTTCGGCCATCGCCCTTGAAGCCACGGTTGCAGGTGCAGGTGAATGATTCCGGGGTGTTCCTGCAGGTGGCGTTGGCGTGGCAGTCGTCCAGGTCGAGCAGGCACTCCTCCACGTCCGGGCACACGCCGTACGACCAGCTCGCTGATTGGCTGGACGAGATGTTGTGAGTGTCCGCGATAAGAGCCGAGCAGGAGCCTTCTACGTGTAAGCCTGAAATAACGGCAGGAAAATATATTGGAACTGGCAGGCAGTGCGTCATAATGATGATGATGGCAACGATAGCGATGATGATGATGATAATGATAATTAATGCTCACAGCAGCCAAAATCAGCCAGACAATTTTAAAGAAATTTTACAGATGAAAGCAAAGTTTGAAAAATAATTGAAGAAGAAATGTTGATTAAGATATTACCAACAACTCCTTTTTTCTTAATTTCAAAGTTATTGTCCAAAGTTAAAATATTACCAACAACTCTCCTTCAAATATTTTGTAATTTTTTTTCTTAATTTCAAAATTGTTGTACAAAGTACCACAAAACGAGACAACAATATCTGGAGGCACTCTTAAGCATTAATGGGTTACGCCAACCCCTTCTACTAATGAGTTATGGTGATGGTGTTGATTAAAATATTACCAACAACTCTCCTTCAAATATTTTATAAATTTCTTCTTAATTTCAAAGTTATAGGCCGAAGTATGATAGACCCAGACGACAATTTCTGGAGTTACAACAACCCCTGATACTAACCAGTGAAGTCTCCCTGCAGACAGCGCCCGATGGTTGGGTTGTCGACATTGCCGCACCAGCCACACTGGAAGTCCTCCATACAGGACTTGCACGTGGTCCTCTGGGCGCAGTCCGGGCAGCGCGCTGCAGGGTCCTTGCCATGGCCGTCTATCCACATCAGGCACTGCCCGAAGCTGTGACGCAAGACGTACTCCGAGAACGGGAAACACTGGCGCGTCTTTTCACACCAGGCGCACTCATCACGGACTCCGACACATGCGGTGCAGTTATTACGCCTAAAATGATAAAAAGATAAATCACATTATATCATAGAGTACTGTTGTACCACGCATGCGTCAGGGACTCCGACACACGCGGTGCAGTTATTACACCTAAAATAATAAAAAGATAAATCACATTATATCATATAGTACTCTCGCACCACACATGCATCAGGAAATCTGACACACGCGGTGCAGTTATTACGCCTAGAATAACACAAATAAATCATATCATATCATATCATAAAGCACTGTTAAGTCTTTTCGCAACAAAGAAGTATGCATAATTGGTTTACCTTAAGAACATACATTTCTTTCAGAATATTTTAAGCATGGTAAGTTTGACTAAACAACATAATAGTTATTTTGAATGGAAATGCCATTTATTTATTTACTTTCTGATTTGATTAATCTATTCATGCTTGGAAAACTACGAAATTACCAAATAGTCAGTTTTGGCTGCTTTAGTCATGAAGGTTCTAGATACTTACTGCTGACAAGGTATGGGACAGAGAGAACTGTTGCGCACAGCGTCTGTAAAGCGCCCTCTTCGCATGCACTTAGCATCGTTCACCAGCCACTCACATATGGCATCCTGGAATAGAAGGCAAGGAAATTCATTAACATTAAAAATATGTGAATGAACAACGGAAGGCGTGCATAGCCTTACCGTGTGACTTGGAGATATGAATGAACGTCAAGCATGAAGAGATGGGGACAAAGTAGCTGAGTTGGTTATGTGTCGGACTAGTAATCAGTAGGTCGCTGGTTCAATTCGCAGTTCATCCCATATTGCTTCAGTCTACCCAGCTGCAAAATGGGTACCTAGCATAAATAAGGCAGCGCTTAGAGCGTGTGCGCTATATGCTGCCAGTTGCTCTGGAATATCCCCCGGGGGATTGAAATGGTTTCCGTGTGTACAGGCCTGCTAGGGGAGGAAGGTCGTTTGAGTACTTTGGTGGATACAAGACTATAAACCGAATACCTTTGCTTGTGAGGGTACTTCAAGCACCCTCAACTAGTACTCCAAATAACTATGATAGGGCATTAACCCTTATGCTGCTGGTGGCTAATTTTGTCCATTACAAATTATGCGAAAAACCTAAAATATGACTGAAACCCTGGCAAATGGGTACTCATCTGAAAGTACTCAGTGAGAGCTTTCCAAAGAATACCAACATGACAGGGTTTAGATGATTTTCAAGATATTTAGATTTTTTGTGCCTTAGACGAAAGTTGTCTCAGCATTGAATGGGTTAACATGCAATTTGATACAACAAGGAAGGTCCTGACAGTAAATAAGTGTGCCTCTCACAGTACTTTGAATGTAAGAACCACACAAAGAGGGGGTTCAAGGTAGGGTTTGGTACAATTAAACTTTTGAGATAAGATACAATATTGATATTTCCTTAACAACACAAATATCTCAACAATATCTTAAACAATACTGTCTGGCTCCCAGGCACATAAATTTAGCACTGTCAGCTACTGAAATTTAGCTAATAAATTGTGAACTGCCTTTGTGTGTAGAGTTCTAATTAGCAATTAAGTCAATTCTATAATCTAACATGATACGATTTGATACACAACTTTTCCCCATTTAATATCAGTATTTGGTATTGTATCCAGTACTGGTATCTATTCCTAGTTCGAGAGATTTGACAAAAGCCATTTACAATTCAAAATGTTGAGAGGATGGTTTCCCTCCGGAATCACCCACGAGAAAACCATCCTCCCATCAGGGATCCATTCCATCACGTTACCCCAACTAGGATGTCATACATGCATTTTGCTACTATTGGTTGACATCTCCTGAAGACAAGACTATAATTATTTGAGTGTCTATGATACTGTTAGGCGACGGTTACTTGATTTATTGGTTCCCAGATCCTTCCCAAACCAATTTTACAGGGTCGGGAGGGAGGTAATTAAAAATAAAGTTTAAATTTATTTTAACACACGAAACCTAAGTAAGCAAACAGTCGGGAGGGAGGTAAAACAATAAGTGATTTTTTGGCTAGTACTAAAATACATACTTAAACCAAATTTTTGAATATCAAAAGAATGTTTTTTTTAATAAGATGATGCATTCAAACAACATTGTACTGTATTGCATTGCTATTGTAATGTTGTATTGCTCTGGTATCAATATTCTTGTAGTTTTTTAATCATCAATGGTAAATTAATTTTAGGTTTGGTGTACCAACTCACGGCTCGGCGGCAGAGCACAATATAAAGTGGGGGGATTACATTAATTTTCCCGGAGGGTCTATTCCACTTTGATTGGCGGATCGGGGAACCAATAAATCAAGTAACCGTCGCCTTATGTACATGAGCGTACATGATAAGGAGTTGAGCGTTTCGTACCTGGGCACATGTGGAGCAGTCTGTGTGGTCCTGACACAAGACACACTCGCCTGCGTCTGTGATGAGAAGGCGAGAGGGATTCCCCGTCCCACACTCGCTGGCACTGCCCGAGAGGTCACTGCGCAATAGACACTTCTGATTGGTCGGGCACCAGCCACACTGCGTGTCCGTAAGACAAGCCATGCAGTTAAAATGGGTGTCACAATGGCCGATGTTGTAAGGTTCTAGGAACTCTGCTGTAAATGACTGAAAGAAAATACAGAAGGATATTCATACATTTATGCTATTAGCGATAAAATGTGAAAGGTTGAATCCATTTAGCATGGTTAAACTCAGCTAATTTTCAGTGAGCACTGCCAGAGGGCTTTTAAGAAAATGTCTGTATGCTATATGCTTGAAAGTGTTCTCTTTGCAGGTCTTTACTAAAGACACGTGCCTTATTTCAAGAGCCACCTGTTGACACTTTGCCCCCTCCAGCAAGCAGTGTGCACTGGAGAAATTTGTCTGTGCTTGAACACTTTTTATAGTGAGACGCACTTGGAATAAGACATAAATATAAGCAAAACCAGGACCATAATCTGAAAATTTGGTTTCTGGTACAACACAGTTGATATTGTAATAATGATATCATCTTGAGGATAATTTTCCAGGGAAACTATGGGCATGGTTGGCATGATACAGTGGAATTTACACTTTACGTATCAAGCCATTCATGCTCATAGTGTTCAAAAACCACCTAGCTAATTTGGTGAGATGTCGCACGCAAAATCAAAGTTGGAAAAATAGTTGAAGGTAAAACGTACATAATACACCAAGAATGATGCTTAATTTTTTTTGTATAACCATTCTGAATTCCAATATCACAGACAAATAGTTCACTGACCCAGAAACAATTTTTAAAGGAACTTTTAAGTATTCATGGGCTAAAAAAATCTGTGGTATTCGAAATGTACACATACCTGTCGCGTCCTCTGACTGTTAGTGAGCGCTCCATTCCATTCCAATCCCATAGTTGATTTCACAGAGGATTGGCGAATAGGTACGGGTTGCTTGGCAACATGTTCGACATAATACTTGTATCCTCGTGCCTCATGGCGGAAGATGGGGGAGCCGTCAGTCCTCATGGCCCGCATGTTACTGTACGACTGGTACGGAAGGGACGCCACTTGTTGCTGGAGAAAGAAACAAATCAAATAAGAGAGAATATATATAAACATACATATATATATATACATACATGTATGTGTGTGTATATTTATATATACAGTCAAACCTCTATTAAGTGACCGCTCAAGGGAGATGTCAAAAGTGGTCTTTTAAAGAGGTGGTCTCTTAAGAAGGGGTTGAGGGTCTGAGCCAGGTTATGAAAAAACAAAGAATTTCCAACAATGACCTAGGATTATTGAGGTTGTTATGTTTAGCTGCGTTTGCTGAAATTTCTTCATTGATATTTCAAGAATAAACAATTCAGGAACATAAAAGTTGAACTATATCATTGAGGACCCTCAGAAATGATATACTTTTAAATTTTTACAGATTATTTCATAATTTTATTGTGCTCTTTCCAATATACAAGGCGTCTAGGCATTCAAGTGGCCGTTGAATGAAGGACCATTTACTCTTAGGGATAAGATTTTATGGTCGTTGGTCGCGTCAAGCAAGTGGTCGCTTAATCAAGGTAAAATATACAGGAAATAGCCTTGGGGGGATTTAAAAAATGGTTGTTTAAGGCAAGTGGTCGTTTAAGAGAAGTGGTCGTTGAGGCATATATAAAATATATAAATATATATATACATATATATATATATATATAATATTCATATATATATATATATATATATATATATATATATATATATATATATATATATATATATATATATATATATATATATATATATATATATATATATAGACATATGTCATGACACAGATTGAAATTGGTAAGGATTTTAAATTGTGTCGACACAGATTAGAATTCTAATTTGTGTCAACACAAATCGCTATTTCAATTTGTTACCAGGTTTTACCTGACACAGATTAGAATTTTGATTTGTTACCA
>OZ012695.1:20617891-20622891 GCA_963942565.1 Maea johnstoni | reverse complement strand
TTCTATGCTATTTGTGGTCTCCCACTCAAAGCTGATGTCATAGTAACTACACCACTATTAAAGTCGCACAGATCAGTTGTCGCAAAACTAATGTGTGGCACATCTAACCTTGAAATTGAAAGAGGGCGCCACAAAAAGATTCCAAGGGAAAATCGTTTCTGTATATTGTGCCAAAATATGGAGGTGGAAGATGAGGTGCATTTTATTCTAAAATGTCCTTTTTATGACGATTTGAGAAATCCCATTTTGCAACTAGCCAATTTGCAATATCCTAATTTTACAGAACTCACTGACTTAGAGCAACTTAAGGTCATTTTTCAATCTGAGGATTTGTTAAAAACTGCATCATTTTGTCTCAATAGGATGTACAACAGGAGGTCACAAATGTTAACTAGCAACTGATTGTTATTAAACCATACTAGTCATGTTTACCTATTCGACATGAACTCGGCTGGCTCGATTTTAGATGGGTATCAGAAAATTGTGTATAAAAGAAGTGACTCCTTATATACAAGACTCACTATAAGATTTTTATGATTAACTAGATAATATATTGTACAATGTATATAATGAATGTCGTTTTAATAATATTTATAAGTAGATTTATGTTTGTATTTGGTCCATTATAAGCCTTCGTGGCTGGCCGGATTTTTAACACTTGGTATTGTATGTAATGAATGTCATTATCTGGATTGGACAATAAACTATTTATCAACAACAACAACTTCCTTAATTGCGTCGAATGGAATGATTCCTTTCATCCCAAGGGACTTGCTGACTTTACTATGTTTAAATTTGAACCAGTAATATATATTGCAATCGCTGATTATGCAATATGCTCACCAAGGTCTCAGGCAGGATTTAGAAATTAATTGTAAAATCACCCTTTTTTCAAGGTAGACAACAAAATATTGATATTATAACCATAAAGATGTATTAAGGTAATGATAAATGGCATAACATCCTTTTCTCTTGGCGAATGGACCTCTGGTACCTAGTACTGCTGCTGATAGTGTGCAAAACTTCAAGAAACAGCTGAAAACATTGCTATTTCGAAAGGAGTTTAATTGACTATATGGACCATGACAACTGTCCAATGACTCAAAAGCGCTTTTGAACATTATAGGTGGAAAGGGTGCTATATCAAATATCAATTATTATTATTATTATTATTATTATTATTACCTACCCCATCAGGTTGTTCTGGATTAACAGGGTGACGATACTTAATCCAATGTAATCCAGCAGGGTAATCCTTTAATCTGCACTGCTCTACCTGTGTTACTCGTGAGCTGTTCTTTCCCCACCAGCCCTCCATGCCCGTGGCAGTGATGCCTGGTGACAAACACGCCCCCTTTACAGCTGAAATAACAACAATAACAACAATAATATCATACTAAAGTAGGACTGTCATTGACATCCATTTTTTTTTCGATTCGATCATTGACATTTTATTTTTCGATTCCGAATATTTCTAATTTTTTTCAATTCGATCATTGACATTTTATTTTTCGATTCCGAATATTTCGATTCGATTTTGAAGAACTGCACTAATAGAATATTTTCACATGTTCCACATATTTGTGGCTAGGATCCTAAGATTCTCACAATGCAAAGACAATGAAGGTTTTCTCAACACTTTTTGATTGAATACTTGAATTTCTCTTCAAAATTCTAAAATAGCATTGGATAAAAATGGCAAAAAATGGCGTAAAAGGCTGAAAATATGTGTTTCGATTAATTGACATAACAATTGACATAATAATTTTTTCGATTAATTGGAAAAATTATTTCGATCGATCGATACTTGTCATATCAATGACAGTCCTATACTAAAGGTCAAGGTAAAGTCTAAGTATTCGGTTTATAGTCTTGTATCCACCGAAGTGCTCACACAACATTCCTCCCCTAGCAGGCCTGTACATACAGAGACCATTTCAATCCCCGAGGGATATTCCAGAGCAGCTGCCAGCATATAGCACACAAGCTCTAAGCCCTTACCAAGTTTACCTGGGAATTTCAAGAAAATCCTTGCATTTTCCTAGCTTTATCCTAGGAATACCTTGCTTTTCCTAGCTTCATCTGGTTAGGGTGCACTGCCTTATAAATGCTAGGTACCCATTTTTCAGCTGGGTAGACTGAGACAATATGGAATAAACTGTCTTGCCCAAGGACAGACCAAAGTGCCGAGGCTGGGAATTGAACCAGCGACCCACTGATTAGCACCTTACCAACTGAGCTACTTTGTCCCCGATATCTGATACTATACAAATAGATCCCAGCAGAGCAGTCTATACTGGTAAACCTGTAACCCATATCAGAAATTACAGGCCCTGAAAGTGTGCATTATATGACATATACCATCCCTTTTTGAGCCTTCCTTCTTGTAGCCGCCGAAACCACTAAGACGTTACCCAAGGGTATAGAGCTAGAGTGCTCAACCAAGCTTTTCCAGGCCTGTGATTGGTGGAAGGCCGTAATAGGCCTGACGATTTTGGAAAATATTTTGCAAACAAAAGAATTTTCTGGAGAACATTTGAAGAAGATATGTTTATCAGAAACCCAACAACAGCTCTCCTTCAAATATTTTTGAACTTTTGCTTTATACCCAAGTTATTTTCAAAAG
Source organism: Maea johnstoni (assembly GCA_963942565.1). NCBI lineage: Eukaryota > Metazoa > Annelida > Polychaeta > Spionida > Magelonidae > Maea > Maea johnstoni. The sequence goes on along the minus strand of OZ012695.1, from coordinate 20,620,265 downwards.
TATGAGAGTTGCAAACGATACTTCTTAGAGAAACTCTGAGTGTGAATGGTTAACCCTTATGCTGCTGTTGGCTAATTTGGTCAATAAAATGATGCAAAAAACCCAAACAAATTACTGAAACCCTGGCACATGGATACTCATCTTAGAGTACTCAGCAAGAGCTATCTAATGAATACCAACATGACAGGGTTAGATGGTTTTCAAAAATCTTTGCATCCTTGTGCCTTGAACGAAAGTACCCTTAGCATTGGAAGATTTAAGCATACTTGGGACATCTACGTTAAAAAGGGAGAAACTAAAGTCACTCACCTGTTTTTTTCTGACAAGCGCCCTCCTTGACACACCACAGACACTCCTCATTGTGAATGAGCCCCGCGAGGGTATCGCTGTGGACAGAGTGCCCGGAACCCTGAACCGCACACGCCCCGCAGTCCCGGAGTGCGGGGCAGATCCCCGGGCACTTCCTGGTGGTCAGGCGGCTCTTACAGTGCTTGCCCGCCACGTTGACGCAGCCGGGGGTGGGCGGGATATCGCGCTTGCTGCACCAGCCGCACTCGGGGTCCGAAAGACACGTGTCAGAGGCATGGCTGCTGCACTGCTCCGCGCTCGTCGTGTTCCTCGTAAACTGACAAAAAAAGAAATATAGATATAAATATATAAAGGAAGGAATGAAGGAATTGGTTTTACGTAGCTTTCAACAGTTAATTTCTTTGACACAGTTTTTCCTCTACAAACTGAGAAAAAGAGGAATATATATAAATATATACATAAGTATGAGGAAGGAATGAAGGAATTGGTTTTACATCGCTTCAAAAGTTAATTTCTTTGACACAGTTGTTCCTCTACCATGATTTTAATTGACATTTTAGCATATAAATGGTATATGTTGCAGGGTGTAAGATTTTTTGTTGAAAAATCATTTGGATTCAAAAACGTCTTAAATGTCCTTGTCAGGAATTACTAAAAATGTCAATTTCAAGCAAATGAATTTCGTATTTTAAACCTTATTTTAACCCATTAATGCTTAAGAATTACTTTTGAAATTGTCTCCTGGGTCTTTGACGTTTTTGACAATAACTCAGAAATAAAGAATGCTTTTAGAAAACATTTGAAGGAAAGTTGTTGGTAATATTCTGATGAACATTTCCCCTTCAAATATTTCCCGAAATATGCTTTTGGCTAAAAGATTTCACCAAAATAATCAGGCTGTTTCGGCTGCTGTGAGTATTAATGGGTTAATTCTCATGATATTAGATAAGGATCAGTTTTTATCTGATCAACAGATATTTTGGTTGCTCTTGAAAAAATAGGAAATCTAAAAAATGAACAATAATCAATTTTTGCCACCGATTTTCTAAATTCTGACTGAGACTCTAGATAAGCCTACACTAAAGAGATAGATCTCAAATAATGACCACTGATTTGCCAGTAGTAAGAGAACTAGCAAAAAGTGACAGGACCTGTAGAATCGAGAAGCAGCCAGTCAAATCCATAGTAAATAACTGGGGTTGTTATTTCATGTTTGAAGTTGTGTACGGTCCAACTACCCATGAAGATTTCTGGGCGAAAAAATCATGCCAGGTGCAAAATTCTCCTTTTCGTGCATGGAAATTTCATATACATGCATGAAAGTTTCATGCCACACTATATTCATGCGTGAAACTTTTTGTGCGGATGTAGCTAGAAAATAGCATCAATACTCCTATTAGTTCCCACAAGTTCCTCTTATAATTGGCCTCTGGACTCAATAAACCTTATTACAAAAACATGGAAATTTAGAATGATTGTACAGAATGTTTGAATGAAAATTTCTGGCAGTGTTCTAATTACCAGTTTTTCTCTTCTAAACTATGCCTTTGTCTGAAAGAGCACGCCAAACATGTCAGGCTGTTTTCGCCTGTTGCTAGTATTTTCTGATCGAATGCTTTCTATCACTCCATGTTTGTACAAGACCGCCTGACTATTTTAGTGATATCTCTCCAACAAAAGAAATTTTCAGAAAATATTTGAAGGAGAAATGTTGATCGAACTCTAACCCATAGCACTCCTTCAAATATTTTGTGAAATTATGATGAACCAAGTTTTTTTTCAAAAGTATCAAAGTTCCAGATGACTCTTGTCAAGGTCTCTAAGCATGAAAGGTTAAACCCTTCCCATACTGAGGCGACTTTCATCCAAAGTGCAAGGATGCAAAGATTTTCATGAAAACTATCTAAACCCAGTCCTGTTAGTAATCATTGGATAGATCTAGCCGAGTACTCTCAGTTGAGTACCCATGTGCCAGGGTTTCAGTCATTTTCATTGTTTCGTATCATTTTATATTGGCCAAATTAGCCACCAGCAGCCTAAGGGTTAAATATGGGTAATCCAATGA
>OZ012695.1:20602891-20615391 GCA_963942565.1 Maea johnstoni | reverse complement strand
CAGATCTCACGCTGGCAGGATTCGCCGATGTAGCCGTTGTCACATTTACACATGTGGTTCACACACACACCATGCCCGGTACAGTTGAGAGGACAGTCGGTGATGCTGTACAGGGCCTTGAAACCACCCATGATGTAGTTCCTGTCACTGAAGAAATACAACAGCATCTGGAAAGGGAAAACAGACATATTAGCCCATTAATGCTTAAGAGTTACTTTTGAAATTGTTGTCTGGGTCTTTGACATTTTTGACAATTACTCAGAAATTAAGAATGCTTTTAGAAAATATTTGAAGGAGAGTTGTTGGTAATATTCTGATGTACATTTCCCCCTCAAATATTTCCTGAAATATGCTTTTGGCTAAAAGCTTTCATCAAAATCATCAGGCTGTTTTGGCTGCTGTGAGCATTAATGGGTTAGTTAGTGCTCAAAATCACAGCAAACTCTAGGCGTGATTTTTTGCGTAGAAATGTAACATTATAATGGCTTTGATGTAATATCGAATATGCCAACTAAGAACAGTCATTGTCAAATTTGAAATTTCTAAACAATTTCCCATAACAGCAGAAAAAAACTAGAATATTGAGCAGATAAGGAACTATCAACAAATGTTTGTCAACAAGTCTGGGGAGGAGAAGAAAAATAACAAAGCCTAGGGTTGCATTGGGGGAAAATAATAGTAAAATCTTTGGCCATTTTTGATTGCAACCAGTTTGCGAATCATTTCACCAATACAATTGGTTGCAATTATGTACAATCGCTGGAAAGAGCGACAATCGCAAAATAATCCCATACGATTGTGCAATTAGCTCATATGTCCAGGGCTTGCAACTATTTCACGATTGTTGTGTGATAGCTGCACCACGATCGCGCAATGATTGCAAGTGGGTCACATGACATCTCAAAGGCCGTTTACCACATCTGCGATCTTAGTTTGCGACCATATCGATCTGCAATGAGTTTGTAGATCACTAGTTTATCGCAAAAATATGTAAAAATCTAACCCAAATTAGTGTGAATAGCGATTTCCGTCCGGTTAATAAAGGTGTAAAAATGAATAAGTTGCGCTGCGAAGGACTGGAATGCGATGTGGCAGCGATGTTAATGACAAATGTAGAAGACAATGTTGCGGTTTCACTGATTTTTCTACAGCGAATTCGTTTCTGTATATCTAAACAGAGTCGTCTTTGGATTTGTCTTGCCTCAGGTTTTTCTATTTCTGCTTCTTGTTCATATAAGTTATCTTTAGTGACCTACCCAGCATGCTTGAAAAAATTGCAACACCTGCACAACGACCGTGCGCAGAACTATAACGACTCGAACGGTATCATTACGAATGACAGCGAATTAAACGGCGATTTAACAACGACCGCACTTTTTTGTAATTCCCTCCAAACATTCTACAATCGCAAACTAAGATTGTAGATGTGGGAAACGGCCTCAAGAGAGTATGTCCCCGTTTCATCAGGTTGAAGACAGGGACCTAGCCAGGATTTAGAAACTGGGTGCCTAAAATTGGCGATTGCTTAATGTTTGGGCGTCCACATTTTTAGGGTTTACCACAATATTCTCAGATTTCAACCATATACCTGTATAAATTTATCAAAATAAGGCATGATATCCTTATAGAATGTCATGGGAATTACATGGAGATGAAAAAGGTCAAATTATAAGCTTGAGATTAACATTTTAAGAAATTCCTCACAAAAAAATTTGCGTGTCCTGAGGGGTGCTTTTTAAGGATTTGGGTGTCCAAAAAAACACCCAGCTGGCTAAGACAATGGTTGAAGAGTAGCACAACACTTGCACAACTACGGCAACTGTAGTGCAATAGTTGAACAACAGTTACATAATAGTTATGCAATCAGCGTGTGACTATCATGTAGTGCTCAGATGATAAATAGAAATATTGTCTTATTGATCGTGCGCCACGATAGTAGCGCTATCGATAACCCTAAGAATTATCAATAATGCACGATAATTCTCGTCCAAAAAAAAGCACATGTAATGCTATGTAATTATAAGAAATAGAAACCTAACTTCTCACCACAACGCCACTTCTATTAGTTTGATATATACCGGCGGTCCTTTCCGGTAAATAAACCGCCATTTTGGACTGCGAAATCACATTGATAATCCGCCATGAACTTAATTTTGGTTAATTTCAAAATGGCGGATGTTGTTTACCGGAAAGCATACCCGGTATAACGATCTATCAGGAGGGGAATACAGGCAAGTTCTGTGCCACTTCAATTTTCCAAATTATTGTTTTTATCGATAATCTATCGTCATCTGGGACGATATATCGATAAAAAAAGTTTTGGCCAATTCCAAGCACTACTATCATGCACATGTGATAAGACTGGTTTTGACATGACCAATGCATGGAATTTCTACAAAATCAAATGCAACTACATGTACTTGCAGCTCCACTGGGGGTAAATCTTATGTGAATTTGGAGTCTTGAGATTATCTAACCCCAATGTGACTTAGGCATAAAAAGGAAAGTGGACTGCTGCTTAATTGTTCCCTAATTGACAACAACAGACACATAATATATTATGTTATCTGACAATTAGGTGACGTTTTAGTATTTTTTTTAACTGGTAATAAAAGACAAAGTGAGCTATTCCATGACATAAATCAACTTAGGCAATTGCCCAATAGTCCAAACTACCTGGATACTTTGTCCAGGATTTAGGAACTGGGTGCACAAAATTGGCAATTGTATAATTTTGGGGTGTCCAGATTTTTAAAGGGGACAACAATATACTCAGATTTCAACCAAATACAGTACATGTATAGATTTATCAAGATAAGGCATATTATTTAAATACAATGTCATGGGAATTATATGGAGATGAAAAAATTCAAGTACTATAGAACACACAATGTTAGCGTCTGTTTATATATAGCGTACATAGCGTGTGGTTCCGCCTCGCTATATATAAAAACGCTGTATTTTTTTTTTACTGTACTGGCGGTGTCAGCGGCGGCTACCGGCGCTAACATAAAGATACGTTTTGATGCAAAAATTGCCCAATTCGCTATATTTGGGACACGCGTCATATATGTGTTCTACAGTATATGCTAGATATTGACATTTTCAGAAACTCCACACAAAAAAGTTGGGTGTGTCCTGAGGTATGCTTTATAAGGGCTGGGGTGTACAACAGAAGCTCCGACACCCTGCTTAAGAGCTCCTCTTGCAAGGCCTAAAAAAGTTGTTTGTTTCCTGTAACCCTACCCAAACAAGTTTTTATCCAAAGAAATCCCTACGGAGTACCCTAAAGTTTATTCTGCCCTCTCAACTCCCAATCAACGTAAAACATGCATAAAACACACAATTCTTGACCAAAAAAATAATGCAGACCTACCTACTCTATTTTTTTTCAGACCGTTACAGGAAACAAACAATATTTTTTTCTTGGCCTAATTGTCATCTGGATCCACAATTCTTTTGGCAATAATTTGGGAATTTGGATTCATTGTACAAAATATTTGAAAGAGAGCTGTTGGTAATGATCTGATAAAGATTCCTCCGTCAAATATTTTCCCAGCTCTGTTTCTTCACGAAATAGTTCATCAAGTTTGTCAGGCTGTATTTGGCCTTTGTGGGCGTCAATAATAACCTCTTCAGGACTCTTCTTGGCTCGAGAGTATCATTAATTCAACTACCTCCACAAGAAACATGACAAGATCTTAAGATCTGTCAAAACAAATCCCAACAGACAAGCACTATTATTTGATTAATGTGATCACACAGCACCTAGGAGGATTGACCCTCTTCTGTCCCAAAAACAGTAGGATGGTGCCCATCATGGTCTTAGCCAGCAGGGCGTCTGGGTGTCTTTTTGGACACCCAAACCCTTGAAAAGCACCACTCAGGACACCCAAATATTTTTGTGAGGAATTTCTTAAAATGTCAATCTCAAGCATATAGTTGAATTTTTTCATCTCCATGTGATTCCCATGACATTGTATAAGGATAACATGCCTTATTTTGATAAATCAATACATGATTATGGTTGAAATCTGAGTATATTGTGGTACCCCTTAAAAAATTTAACAATGGCCAATTTTAGGCATCCAGTTTCTAAATCCTGCCTAAGACACTGGATGGTGTACAATATTGATGGAACATTTAACCCTTATGCTGCTGGTTTCTGATTGGGTGATGGGAAAATGATACAAAAACAGCTGCAAAATGACAGAAACCCTGGCAAATGGGTACAAATACTTTGATAATAACTTGAAAACTAAGAAAGATTTCACAAAATATCTAAGAGTTTTAAGCAGTATTTTGTTGAAATTGAAACTTTTCTTTCCTGAAAAATTTACCAACTAAGCATCGGTCTTAGCGATTTTACCCAAATTGTCATCAACCCATTAATGCTATTTAAATGATTCTCCAGATGCAGATGTCCCCTCATACTGTATACAGCTTAAATTTGGTTGCTAAATATTTCGCTTTAATTAATACAGCCTTGCCGGAGGGTATTTGTGGTACGCAATCAAGCACTCAAATATATATCAATTACTATATAGATATATATTTGAAGGATGTTATTTTCATGCAACTGTGGGAGAACTAAAATAGCAAAAACTAAATGCCTATGAAAAATACCAATTATTCAGTACTTACATGTCCAGAGGTGGCCGTAACTGGGTCGGGAACGGTAGTCCCGCTGAAACTCCCCAGCAGAGTACTGTTGTACGACTGGCCATCAAACACAAACAGGTAGTCGTAAGAACACTCTGTTTCCATGGAAACAAATTCCAAGGTGATGAATTTCCCAGATCCTTCAGCTGTAACAATATTAAGAAGAAAATATCAATACATGTTGAAAGAGACCTCTATTAAAGCATAGTGCAAAAAGCTAAATTTCAGCACACTGCAAATACCATGCACATTACCAATCATTGACTTTGAGATTTGGTCAATTATTTTATATAAATTAAATTCAGCAAATTGGAAATTTACCAAATTCACAACCTCTAACTTAGAGATATATTTTGTTATCACCTTATTTTAAAACATCTTCCCAATGTTTTTGGAGAAAAGTTTTATCATATCATCATCAATTTCACTTCATTGATACTTCAAAATTTCAGGAACTTCATAAATCTCTTTTTAGCAAGGCAGATGTGACAGTGGTGTGCACTCACATTATAAGAGATGTAAACATCAACTTATCTAGAATAAACATTGACAGTTTTATTTTCCACTTAAGCCACAGCACTGTCAGTTAAGTAGGGGTTGGCACCTTTAAAATTTCAGCAATACTATATACTTGTTGTAAAAATGGTATACAGCTGCCTGAACGCAGACATCAGCTGTATACCATTTTCACAAGGATAAGAAATTTATCATCAGCTCCCCAATATTAATTTTGAATTACAATAAGCACAACAAGTCTAAAGATCAAGGTTCTTGCAGTGCTAGAGGACATCCAAGAAAACACTAAGTCAGACTTGCTCCGTTAGCTTCATAGTCAACCTGCTAAATTATGGAGGCAGCAAGGGACAAAGTAAATAGGAAAGAAAAGGATTTTGTGTTTTCAGTGGCCACTATACTATTAGTTTCCATGATATGCCCAACAATATTTGCCAAGGCACTACTGCAAGTAGAATAAATATTGGGCTCCTTACAATAAATGTTGAGAAGAGCATTGGTAGGATCTCAATACAATCTAGTATGACAAACAAATTGACCAATCAGAAGCGAGATTCAAACTGAAGCTGATGATAAGATACAATATCTGATATTTCCTTATCAATACAATATGTTAACAATATTTCTATACAACAATATTTCAATATTCCTTGCCTCGAAGGGACCTCTATACTCATTTTGTTAAATTTAGCACTGTTACCTTGGGAAACTTTGCTTATAAATAGCAAAAAGCCTTCATATACAGAGATATTCAGTTAGCAAGTAAATCAATTATATAATGACACAATACGATACTCAACTTTCTAATATTAAAGATACTTTTTACCATTCAATATCAGTATTTGGTATTCTATATAGGTACCGGTACCTACACTCTCCAGTTCTAGTTGTCTAATTAACTTCCAGCTGTGGCGTGATCTAAGGCTCGCTGCACAACTCATTTCCTCACATAGCGAGAAAACCGCTAGATACACATTAGACAGCGTCTATTACCTACGGAAAGCCGAGAGGATCAACAGCTCTCCCATAGATCATTTCCTCCATTCATCACAACTTGCCGCATTGAAAAATTTGATTAAGAAACTGGTTGCCGAAGATTAGCAATTCCTTAAATATTTTGGTATCATGTTTTGCGAGGTAGACCTCAATATAATCAGAGAAAAAAACATATGCATATATTTAATTATTGTGAAAAAGGTTTGGTATTCATACACAATGTCATGGCAGTTATATTGAGGTAAAAATATTTATTTATATGCTTAAAATGGACTTCTTTTAATCCTTCCAATGCTGAGGCCACTTTCGTCCAAAGCTCAAGAACGCAAAGATTTTTGAAAAACACTGAAACCCTGTCTTGTTGGTATTCATCAGGTAGCTCTTGCTGAGTACTCTTAAATGAGTATCCATGTGCCAGGGTTTCAGTCTTTTTTTTAGCTTTTTTGCATCATTTTATAATGCCAAAATTAACAACCAGCAGGATAAGGGTTAAATTCCTCACACAAATATTTAGATGTCCTAATGTGCTATGTTTGAGGCAGGGATACCAGCTACATTTAATAGCCTAGTGTGTTAAAAAGAGTAATTTACACTTCAGGTATGTCCTAGAAGGTGGTTTCTTAGGAATATATTTGGTTATTACCCCCTAAAAGTCAAAATTGAAAAATCTTCATAGAAATATTTGCCTGTCCTAACAGGAGGTTTTTAGTTAACTACCTGTCCAAAAGACAGACAGGGCGGGTCCTGGCTAACTCCCTGGTTTGAGGGTTAAGGTGTCCAAATGATGCCCAGACATCATGCTGGCTAAGATTATGGGCAATGCAGAACTGACTTCCGAAAATAGATTGAGGACTGATATATAGACATTAGGCGGCGAGTTTCCATTACCTAAGTTAAGCCAGCAGGATCAACACCTCTCACACAAATCACTTCCTTATTCAGCACAATTCACAACTTGGCGCCTTAGTTAGGCTGAAGGATTCAATCAGCGGGTCTTTGACCGCTATTTGGACAACCACACGGGGTGTTTTTTTAACTTTGTTTTTTGTCACATTTATGCCATATTATGAATAATTTGTGAATAGCCAGTTGTAAGTAGTGGAGGTAACCGAAGATCCCGGTGAAAACCACCACCTAACACCAAGTCACTGGCAACTTTCTCCCATTCCCCAGTTGGGATTCGAACCTGAGCAGCGGTGAGAGACAGAGCAGTCAGTGGCAGCACCTTAGACTGCTCAGCCATCAGGGCATGCCCGTAACCAAACAGGAATTGAGCTTAATGGTTGTTAAAAAGGGCAAATGCACCATCAGAAAGATTTAGGTTCAAAATGATCCTATACATGTCACCTTTCAAATAAGACCTCCCCTGAACCTGTCCTCTTCAGCACTACTCAGTTATAGCTTACAGAAGTTCAGCAAGTAACAGTCCTAAGGCAGCCATAGAGGCCTCCATGCATCCCAAGATGCACTCTGTTTTTGACCTCTTATAAGCACCAGCCTGTGTCACCAGTGCTTAAAAGATAGCATGCAGGGAAACCTGGCTTTCCCTTTCTTGCTTATTTTTATTCCTGGCTCATCCCTGATCACATTTTTTGGAAGCAAATAAAACTTCAAGAAGTAAAACTTACATAGTATGGCAGAATTGAGGGATTTAGGAATTTGGAAGAATGGAAATATCTGACTCACCAAGGGAACTTCTCCCTTAGACCCACATGATCCTTTACTCAATGGTGCCAGGTTGTTTACTCAAAGATAGCATCTTGATAACAAGAAGTGAAGGAATACACATACTAATAAGTCCTACAGTATTCCCATGAGTACCTGCTAACTGACACAAGTGTTGCAATTTCCTGTAGGTGATTAGCACAAAATGATTTCATAGCAATTAGGAAGTCATGGTTTCTACCCAACAATAAGCTACAAATCAAAGACAAGCCACATAGTATAACTTCCAAGGATTGTTGGAATATACAATAGAAAAGTGAAGAAGTTCAATCTTTGGGAATTGTGACAACTTATTGAAAGCCAGGAATGAAAATCTAAGCAGGAAAGGGGAGCCCAGCCCCCTATTACTGCTATCTCTTAAGCACTGGTGACACAGGCTGGTGCTTAGCCTAGCTTACTAGAGCTGGCTTATTCTTTACCAACTAGTCATTATTTTGTGACTAGTCAAGTCATTATAGTACTTTTCAGATTTGCCAGATGGCAGCACTGCTGAATTCTCTCATGGCTGTTAACCAATAACCGACACCTGGTGTGAAGATTAAAAACTAAACTGGACTCAGCAAGCACAGTGAATAAAGACAGCAAGCATTATAAGAGAGCAAGCAATATTCAGAAATACAAATGTATTCAGCCTGGTATCGAGGCTAGCTGGTGCTTAGAAGAGGTCAAAAACAGAGTGTATCTTGGGATGCATGGAGGCCCTCTATGGCTGCCTCAGGACTGTTACTTGCTGAACTTCTGTAAGCTATAACTGAGCAGTGCTAAAGAGGACAGGTTCGGGGGAGGTCTTATTTGAAAGGTGACACATATAAGCTCATTTTGAACCTAAATCATTCTGATGGTGCATTTGCCCTTTAATATCTGCAAAGAACCCAAAGATGCACTGGTTTTATACACAATGCCTTTAATTAGATTTTGAAGATCTAAGCAATTGGGCTACCTGAGAAAATACTTCATTTCAAGCACTGTCACAGGTAAGAGTGTTTCATCTGATCCGTACTCTTTCATCCTTGCTACCTCAATGCACCTGCAGCGCTAACACAACCATTACCATAGCAACACTTTGGAATAATTATCATCTAAAAGAACATGTGTAACAGCATTTATTCATGTTTTCTGTGAAGCTTATGGAAGGCGCGTATGCCTCTGTACTGTTTAGCCACACTGTTTTATATCGTGTACCAACATCACTTGCTCACCACTTTGCCAATGATATCAACATCATAGTCTTAGGCAGCAGCACGTCTTAGTCAAACCCTAAAAAATCATCCTTCAGAACACCCGAAATACATTGAGGAATTTTCTTAAAGTGTCAAATGTAAGCATATAATTGAATTTATTTGCAACTCAATGTAATTCCCAGTGGATTGCATATGGACGTTTGTGCTTTATTTCATTAAGTAAATACGTTTATTTTGTAATCTGAGTAAATTGTGGTATGCCTTAAAAGATAAGACACCCTAAAACTTTAGAATTGCATATTATGGACCCCCAATTTCTTTGCCAATAAAATCAACATGGCTGGCGGTTAGTTAATATTAATTCACATTTATTCAGGCATATAAAATCATTACATTAAAAAATGCTTTCAAGATATAACCCCAACACATACTGCTCTCTGTGTCTCTGTCTGTCTGTCTGTCTGTCTGTCTCTCTCTCTCGTGGATCTCTCTCTCTCTCTGACTCTCTCTCTCTCTGACTCTCTCTCTCTCTTACTCTCTCTCTCTCTCTCTCTCTCTCTCTCTCTCTCTCTCTCTCTCTCCTCTCTCTCTCTCTCTCTCTCTCTCTCTCTCTCTCTCTCTCTCTCTCACACTCTCTCTCTCTCCCACACACATATTATGATCAGATCGATAACCATCCTAAAATGTTATGTGTGAAAATATCAGAATATATGCAGTAACATATCTTGACTGCTCATTAAGTAGGCTATTCGTAATTAAACTGCCTGATAATGGGCATTAATGGCATTAAGGGATGGTTTTCATCACATTAATGCTCAAATGTGGAGCCTTTCTAGAGGAGATGATCGAGCTACTGTAAGAGTGTGTAATTCATCAGCACATCCATCAAGGCTCTGTCACAAAGCACCAGCATGATTCATTGCACGGGAGGGCGGACTCAGGGAGGAAAACAACTTAACCCATTATGTAGCCTACCTACTACTCTACTTTATAACCATTCCAATGCTGAGGCTCCTATCATCCAAAGCACAAGGATGCAAAGATTGTTTAAACCATCTAAACCCTGTCATGTTGGTATTCATTGGATAGCTCTTGCTGAGCACTCTCAGATGAATACCCACATGCCAGGTTTTCAATCATTTTTCAGTTTTTTTGCATCATTTTGCATCAAATGGCAAAATTAGCCACCAGTAGGGGTCCATACCGTTAAAATTTATACGGTATGGTACGGTTCCGGTACTTTTTATACGGTTCCGGTATGCTAACGGTATCGATACTGGTTACTTTCTTTACTTTGTCGATGTTTTCGAAATTCTGTCGTGCGCGTTAATGCTTGGAAAAGTGTGGTGGGGCTGGACTAGCACCATGTAAAATACATAGCGTGGCCCTCTCCACACTTTTCCAAGTACTACTGCGCGCGTTAGTATCTATCGTAGTGCAGTTAAAATGGCGGCCGGCACTGGATGACGCGATCGCGATGTATTTTCCCGCCGATTCTGCGTCTCTGCACTCTTTTCCGCCTTGCCTGCTATATCAGCAGCGAGGCATTTTATTCATAGTACCGGTAAAAAAGTACCGGCTACTATTTATACGGTTTATCACCGGCATTTTCGGGCGGGGTATCGGTACCCTCACGGTACGGGTATACCGGTGTGGACCCTAGCCACCAGCATTCAGGCATGGAGATACCCTTGAAATGGTAGTTTGGACCTATCATACTTTTGAATATAACTTTGGAATTAAGCATAAATTTGAAAAATAATTTAAAAAGAGTTGTTCTTGCTGAGGTTTTGATTAGCAATTCTCCTACATTTTCTGAAAATCAATTTCACTAAAGAAATATCACCAAAATAGTTAGGCAGTTTTAAGCACGACATGCATGTATGGGTTAAGCATTTTCCAGGCACCTGAGTATATATTTTAGACAAATCTGTTTCCTACATATCAAGTATTGATTTTGTTTATTAGCATTAGACTTATTGTGTTTGTTCAACTCTGGAGGCGACTGTGCCACTCTTTGGAAGTTTCACTATATGTAACTCATACCTCACTGCAGGTCCCAAACTTGCTTTTGACCCTGCTAGGAAATTGATTGATAGCTGATCAATTGCTGGCCTCATAGTGGCCATGAAAAAAATAAAAAAATAATGGAACATCACCAAAAGAATTCATTTAGATAATTTTAAATTTGAACATTTAACCCTACACCAGGGACTTAGCTTTTGGATGGGTAGTTTCATGAAAAACTTCTGGACAGGCAAAAGTTTCAATGAAGAATTTCTAATTTTGACTTTTGTGGGTAATAACCAAATATTTTACTAACTACATATTCTATGGCTGAAGTGTAAATTGTCCATTTTGACACAATATCCTATTAAATGCAGTTGGCAAAAGGATTTGAAGTAGCCGAGAAGCTAAATCTGGACAGGCAGAATTTTTGGAATTGCTGTTTTGGACAGGCAGAACTTTTGGAATTGCTGCTTTGGACAGGCATTTTTGAAATCCTGGCAATGACCCTGGCGAGCACGACAAAAATATGATAGCAATGTAATGAATCATTCTTGAATTCCTTCTATAATTCAAATTTGCACATGAATAGCCCCCCCCCCCCCCCCCCCCCCCCCACACCATTAGCTTTCTCTAAATGTCCCAAACTTGCTGCAGATCCCTGGAAAGGAATATGTTGATTGCTGTTCAATTGCCAATATCAGAGTGGCCAGGAAAAACTATGATAGCTATTTTTATTAAGTACAACATCATTTACCTAATTCCTTCATATAATTCAAATTTGATATAACCCCCCACACTCTTAGCTTTTTTCTATGTGCCCCAAACTTGCTGCAGATCTCTTTCCAGAAGGGAATATGTTAATTGCTGTTCAATTGCCGCCCTCAGAGCGGCCAAGAAAAAAACTCTGATATCCACATCACATTCCTCATGAGTCTCAGAGATCAATATCACACTTAACCCTTATGCTACAGGTGGCCAACTTCGCAAATACAAAATGATGCAGAAAAGCTGAAAAATGTCTGAAACCCTGGCACATGGGTACTCATCTGAGAGTACTCAGTGAGAGCTATCCAATGAATACCAATATGACAGGGTTTAGATGGTTATCAAAAGTCTTTGCATCCTTGTGCTTTCGACGAAAGAAGCCTCAAGCTGCATTGGAAGGGTTAACCGTATCGCAACCAGAGCTGCCTGAAAATAGCTGAAAATATGGATACTGAATTCTGATAAAACCTTTTATGCCAGTTGCACACGAGAAAGCTGGACTATTTTGATGATATCTTCTCATGAGAGCAACTTATGAAATTCTTTTTGAAAGGAAGTATTGAAATAATAATCAGAACCAAAACAAACAACTTTTATTTAGAAATCTTGTGAATCTATGCTATGATGTACAGTGTTAGTCTCGAAGGA
>OZ012695.1:20538399-20602691 GCA_963942565.1 Maea johnstoni | reverse complement strand
TAATTCATTTATGTATTTCCTCTATGATTTGGACATTGATCAGGGCTCAAAGTTTGGGGGTGCTGGGAGCCCAGGGCTCCCTTGAACTCTTCTGGGGCTCCTTCAAATTTCTGCAGGGAGCCCAAAGATGTACTGGTTTCTATACACAACACCTTTAGGTTGCTTTTGAAGATGCAATTGAGCTCCCTAGAAAAAAGTTCATTTCAAGCCCTGGACGTACAAGGGACACCTACACACAACGTACTGGGTTAGACCTTGCACACATTTCAGGCTACTGTTGCTAACAATACAGATTGTAAACACAACCTCTACATGGAGGTACATTATATACACATGCCTACTGAAATCAATTTGTGCAGCCAAGCATAAATGACCCCATTCATGTAGGTCCATATAGAGCTTACTTATTCTCCCCACTCTACCCTTGCTATTATGTATGCACGCCTGCACGGCTTAACATTATCTAAAAATTCTACTAGTCCCTAGTCCTACTAGTCCCAACACCTGTTCCCATTAGGGGAAAAAGTTGTTTCCTGTACATAACCCTACCCTATAAACAAAAAAAAATTAAATCCCAACCATAAAGTTTTTTCAACCCTCCCAACTCCCAATCAGCGTAAAACATGCATAAAATACAAATTTTTGACCAAAAAAATAATCAAATTTTTTAAGCGATCTACCTACCCTATTTTTTTTGGACCATTACAGGAAACAAACAATTTTTTTCTAGGCATCAGAATAAAAGTATCCCATGAAGAGCTTAACATGTGCGTGTGTTTTACAATGTACAGTTCCTTAGAATTTAGTAGCCCAATGCAGGGTCTTAGCCAGGATTTAGAAACTGGGCGCCCAAAATTGGCAATTGCAAAAATCTTTGGGCCTCCAAGTTTTTAATCATAATATACTCAGATTACAACCATAAACATGTATTTAGTTATTCAAATAAGGTATGATATCAATATACAAAGCCATGGGAATTATATTGGGGTAAAAATAATTCAATTATATGCTTGAAACTGACATTTCAAGAAATTCCGCACAAAAAATCTGGGTGTCCTGAAGGGTGGTTTTTGAGGGTTTGGGTGTGCAAAATGACACCCACACGCCATGCTGGCTAAGACTATGCCCCAATGGGGCTGCAAGTGCAGAGCAGAGGTTTGAGTAGCCTGCAAATGTTTTGAAAAACATCTAAACCCTGTTATGTTGACATTCATTGGATAGCCCTCGCTGAGATCTCTCAGATGAGTATCCATGTGCAAAGGTTTCCATCATTTTCCAGGTTTTTGCATCATTTTGTAATGGCCAAATTAGCCACCAGCAGCAGAAGGGTTAAGAGGGTTAAGTTGAAAAACATGTCAAGGGTGATTGTTGATGTAAATCAGACAGAAAAGAAGCAATGTCAATACAAAATATAAAAGAATATGTATGAATAGTAAGTATGTAAATCATGTTTTTTACTGTGTGTCAGGCTGCTATCTAGAGCAGTACTTAACAGGTACACAAACCTGCTCAGTGCACTGCTCACTGTTCCCCTTGGAAAGCAGCATCAGTTTAAATCATGGTCTTAGCCAGCAGGGCGTCTGGGTGCCTTTTTGGACACCCAAACGCTTAAAAAGAGCCCCTCAGGACACCCAAATAATTTTGTGTGTAATTTCTAAAAATCCCAATCTCAAGCTTATAATTGATTTTTTTTCATCTCCTTTTAATTCCTATGGCATTGTTTAATGATATCATGCATCATTTTGATGAATTTATACATGTATGTTTATGGTTGAAATATGACTATATTGTGATCCCCCTTAGAAATTTGGACGCCCAAAGATTTTACAACTGCCAATTTTAGGCACCCAGTTTCTAAATCCTGGCTAAGACACTGGTTTAAATGATACCTTTGATAAACACCTAGGAATAAAACATAATCATGTACTTACTTAAAGAAATAACTCATGATATTTTTAAATATATTGTCATGGGAATAATAATGAGGTGAGAAAATATTTATATATGCTTGAAAAGTTGTTCAAATTAATATTTTCAGGAATTACTCAGAAAAAAGTGTTCTGAGGGGTGATTTTGGAGTGGTTGGGTCAACAGGGTGTCCAGATGGTGCCCATCATGCAGGGTCTTAGGCACTTAGCCAGCATTTAGAAACTGGGTGCCCAAAATTGGCAATTGTAAAATTTTTGGGAGTCCAATTTTTTAAGGGGGACCACAATATACTCAGATTTCAAACAATAACATGTATGAATTTATCAAAATAAGGCATAATATCCTTATTCAATGTCATGGGAATTATATGAAGATGAAAAACATCAAATAAATGTTTGAGATTGACATTTTAAGAAATTCTTCACAAAACTTTTTGGGTGTCCTGGGGGATGCTTTTTAAGGTTTTGGGTCTCCAAAAAGACACCCAGATGCCCTGCTACCCTGCTAGCTAAGACCATGCCATCATTTGGACGCCCAATAATTTTGCAATTGCCAATTTTGGGCACCCAGTTCCTAAATCCTGGCTAAGACCCTGGCACTGCCCACACGCCCTGCTGGCTAACTTCAGGCTAAGACTATGTTTGTACTTTTCAGGAAAATCCTCCCAGATATTCTAATGTCTTTAGAATGGAGGTCACATTAACCCACCTATATTCATTGTAAGAATTCTCAAATGCGAGTTTTCACAGGGACATTGTAGTATGTATTAGTATGCGATTGTCATAGCTGGCATGTAATGAATTATAAACAAAAATTCTATAAATTTAAAAAATGTTTGTACTTGTAGGTGAGTTGTTGGTCTTTCTCTTACAAGTACACCACTCCTGAAGTAGGAAGTAGGAACCACTTTGCCTGCCAAGCAGGGCTCACACTCATGCTTTATGTGCTTATATTACACATATAAAAAGGGTAAAAATAGTGGATTACTAGCACAGAGAAAAAATAGGATTTAGGCTTCCGAGTGACCTGCACATATCTGAATGGCTATAGTCTGTCTGACTCGAGTTTGGCAATCACTTTTGTGACAAAACGTTCAAGTTTTCAATCCAAACTTGGCAAACATGTTAGGAGCACTAAGTACTATGTGTATGTATAAACAATTTTTTTGTCTCAACTCCGCAAAATGTTGATTTTGCTCATTAGGTCCCATTGTAAAATGTGCACATTGCCGACACTACAATCTCGCGTGTTTGTCTGTTGCTAACAATACAGACTATAGGTACCATGATATCCCCTCCTGTAAATTTCATAATTTTAGAATAAAATCAAAACCGTAATATCATTTAATTCTATAGATACGATTTCATAACTATATGTGTACTTAGTCTTTCAAGATTTTGATCAGCCGTGCAATTTCGCAACAGTTACTATGTACAAGTACCTAAATATTGATCAACCTGGTGAACCTCCCAGTGGGAGTGTTTAAACTTTAAAGTCAATTCTCTAACCTGTAGATTCATCACATACATACATCAAGCAAGCACTTTAGTGGATAGGCGGCCCAGGGACTTAGCCAGAATCCATAATGCCACTCTTTTGGATATAGGCAGTTTTCTGAATTTACTTCCTTTTTGGACAGGCAAATCTTTCTATGAATAATTTTTATTTTATACTTTTGGTGGGTAATATTAATAACCATTTTTTTCCTAAAAAGATATATATCTTATAGGGCATGGCTGAAGTGTTACTTCCCCTTTTTGACACAAAGGGCTACTAAATGTAGTTGGTATTCTTTGTAAGAATTAGTTAATATTATGTTGCTAAATCTACCCAGGCAGAAATTTGGGGATTGCTGTTTTGGACAGACTGTTTTGAAATCCTGGCTAAGACCCTGGATAGGTGTAAGTTGTCAACACTTCTTGTGCATCAGACGATTAAGCCTATGGGTAAAAGGGCCCTGTTTATTAAAATCATTCTAGCAAATTTTATGTTGTAATTCAAGTGTTTTGGTGGTAAAAATTATATTTCGTTTGTGACATGTTGAGGTACAACATTATATCCTAAATAACAAATAGTCACTTGACAGATGTATATTTTCAAGGTGTAAAATAAATCAGGGTGAGTTTTCTAGGAAAATCTCCCACCAACCCCCCCCCCCCCCCCCCTCAATGCTCCTCTCTGTTAAAAGTATTATAATAAATGCTAGTTTCAAGAGTCCAAATTGTGATATATGTGCAAAAGGCAGAAATTTGGTGGTTTAATTTTCTCCAGAGTGGTAATCTTTTAAAGAAAATATCACCTAAGCAACTGGTGTTAAATTTATATACCCTATTCAAGAAGTAAGAGAGTAAAGTTTCCTTGGAAAACATCCCAAATGTTCTGTTCTGAAGTCTCCCGCCCTCTAACATAGGGCCTCTATAAGGTTACATTTTTCAAAAGTTCAATAACATTGTACATATATGCCTTATCCTATATGTATGCAATTTATAAGTCATATGCTGCATTATGATTTCTGCTTGATTTGATTTTATTCGGTCTAGTACAATGTATATTACATAGCATTTGGCACACAGAGTCACAGACAAATCATATATAAAGGTGACTAGTTTGAGTCATTAAAGGGCAAATGCACCATCATGATGATTTAGGTTCAAAATGTGCCTATACGTGTCACCTTTCAAATAAGACCACCCGCAAGTCTGTCCTCCTCAGCACTCCTCAGATATGGCTTATGAAAGTTAGTAAAAAGGTGGCCTGAGTCTGGGTATAGAGGCTGACATTATCAGAAGTGGTGCTTATGAAGTGACTGCCAGCCCTGCTTCTGATTGGTTGAGAGATATCAGTGACTGCCACTGATATCTCTCAACCAATCAGAAGCAAGACTGGCAGTCACTCCTTACCACTGATTGTGCTTAATTGTGCTTAATTGGCCTGCAATGTCAGCCTCCATGCCCAGACTCAGGCTAGTTTTTTACTAACTTTCATAAGCCATATCTGAGGAGGGCTGAGGAGGACAGACTTGCGGGTGGTCTTATTTGAAAGGTGACACGTATAGGCACATTTTGAACCTAAATCATCATGATGGTGCATTTGCCCTTTAACTGCTATATATGCAATAGCCAATAGAATTCTAACCAGACACAGGATATATACACTACAAGTTAGAAACTTATTTCCATTGTGGATCTGGTTGACCTCTAGATTGTGGGATAACTCTGTTCTAAAGCTTGCTTGTGGTGTCGATGATTAATTCCACCCACTCCTCTTCTCTGAAACACTGCTATATGTGAGGTAAACTATTCTCTGGAGAAAATATGAGCCCCCAGACAGGCAAATTTTCAGAAGGGGGATGGGGCAGATTCTGTGGTACACCTGTCTTCACTATACAATATACACCAAACACTGATATTGAATGGGGAAAAGTATCTTACTGAAATACATAAGTATCGAATTGTTAAGATTAGAATTATATATGAAAATAGGTCATGTTGTACTTTACGACCTCAATTCTGGTAGGCACCAGAATTGTCCAATTCTGGTACGTACCAGAATTGCTGGAAAGAACAATTCTGGTACACTGCAAGTGGCAGGATTGTTCCAACAATTCTGGTATGTTCTAGAATTGTTGGAGCAATTCTGGTCTTAAAATTTACCTCTCTGTCTTCGGCGGTGTGATCGCTTTATGCGCGAAGATGAATGTCGTCTAATGCGAGTAGCGGCAAGGAAAAAATCTATCAGGTCGGTTCAATTCATATGTCTAAGGAAGGAAGGCAGGACGGCAGGCAGGTAAGAAATTCTCGAACAATTCTGGTACGTACCAGAATTGCCTGAGTAACAATTCTGGTACATACTAGAATTGCCAGAAGAAACAATCCTGGTACACCAGAATCACCAGAATTGTCAACTTCTCTGAACAATTCTGGTACGTTCCAGAATTGAGATCGTAAAGTACAACATGACCTGAAAATGAATAAATGAAATAATTGCTACCCGGAATCCTGATGTCTCCATACAAGGGCAGTTTGCTATTTATTGGAAAATTTACGAAGCTGACAATGCTGAATTTCACAAATTTGGGCCCCTGGGAGGCAGACAGTATCAAAATATTCTTACGGTATAGTATAACTAAGGAAATGTCAATATTTTATTGTATCGCAAAAAATTTAAAGGTGTCATCCCTACTTGTGGGTCATGCTATGATTGATGTTGGACTGCCAGGAGGGTTTAATTAGCATGTGATGGTATAGGCATTTAGACAACAGGAGTAGATAAATAAACTCACCATCGATGAGCCATTCGCAGTGGGCTGATGCATCATACTTGTCAGGTCCGTCCGTGACAATACCTGTTGAGGCGTTCAGGATCTGTCGCCCATTGCAGGGCCTTCCTGCTGCGATATGGCCTCCCTCCAACCATGCCAGAATGACCACCACGACCAACACAACAACTAGGTCAGTCCTAGGTCCCACTCTCGCTGCCATGATAATCTAGGTTCCTAGCAATACTTCATGTCGAAGATGAGATATATAATCCGTTTTTTAAATCCGTGTGAGATCTGTGTCCATTTCCATGATCATGCGAAGTTAAAGCTACGGTTCTATCCAAACATGCCATGATGATCCATTATCAAACGACCCAGTCGCTCAGATTAGACAGGTAAACAAGGAATTTAGGCGTATATTCGCCGGTCTCCGGAGCCCGTGGATTCGAAACAAGGGTGTGATTGATTCGAATCATGATTAAAGACAATCCAAGGATCATCAGAATTTACCTTCTATGCATCATTTAGCACCAATAAAGCATAAATTCTCCTAAAATATTTTCATGATCCCAAATCGCGAACTATCGCAGAGAGCAGTTACGGACATTGACGACCGAGTGTTTTCATTGGCTACAAACAAAACAATTAAAATACCATAACGCGCCATATACTATACTTTTGAACGTATACCGAATATCTCTGATTGGTTGATTCGGGTTGATGCTGGGAAAGATGAAGCGATTGCTTGATTGATTGATTTTATTTAGGTATAAAAATGTACATGTACAATACAAGGTAAAACAATATAAATACAGTGTCAGAGGTTATACATGGCATAAATATACCTCGGATAGCACTTTAAGTGTCCTGCACTTATTTCCAAAGTGGGCCGGGCATGATATATCACAGGCAGGATTGACACATATCACAGCAGGTTGCAGGAGATTTCGTAACCAAACATCTTCGTACCCAAACTCGTTCGTACCCAACAGATTTCGTCACCACATTTTCGTACCCAAAGGAAATTGATTGAATTAGAATATGGCCAATAGATCACTTCATTTCAATTGACAAGTAATATTGTAAGCATTGAAAGAAATGTTTAAATATGCGAAGTATCCGATTTGATTTTAGGCTATAAACGAACATTTCTAGTGCCCCTATATCTGCCTTAGATGAGCAACCACTATCCAAATGTCTGCCAAAACACGCTGGTCGCGAAACCGGAAGTAGCGCCATTTTGAAGGTATAGACTTTTTGAAAGTATAATAATTCAAAGCGTAATTGGCGTGCGGCATCAAGAATAAACAAGTTAACAACATGTAAGGTAGGCAAGTTCCTTTATTAGTGCGCATGCGTGACTTGACAGATCGTCCAAAACACTACAGCCCTTTTTTATTGATCTTCTGACACAAATTTTATGTCAAGTCACCGATTTTGGAAACCAAACTAACCAAGAAGTACCCAAGAAACAGGCACCCAAGTCGTGGCAGGGAAAGGTATAAACTTGGGGAGATTTCTGGAACATTAGTCTGAGCGCACCAGACTAGGGCAAAACCAAGATGGCGGCCTAGAGTCACGTCCGATGAAAAAACTTTGTTGCTTTTAAAAAGGGATTTTGGACTTTTAAACCACACCTTTTAGTAATCAGTGGTCAAAAACTTTGTGTGTGCTGCGCATTTCCAAGGTGGTGTATCATGACGGCAAGAAACATTCTCACAGTGGTGTCTAGCATGGTGGCTCTCTTTATGTCACTCAAGTATCAGGCTCCAAATACTGATACATCAACATCGTTATTGAACTTCTACCCTGTACCCTCCCATCAGATAGACAGTATTCTACTTTGTAACAAAGTCAGCAACTCAAGTTTACGTGAAAGTGATGATATATTATTCTCACTGCTGGGACTCACACATCATAATAAAGCAGAGAAAAGCTTATCTACATATCAAAGGGAGAGATCATCATTAACATTTATATTCATAAGCTTACTCCTGTCAGGGGACATCCATCCGTGCCCTGGCCCTCCCAAGTTTCCTTGTATTGACTGTGCCAAAGGAGTACGTAGCAACAGCAAAGCTGTTTGTTGTGAGTCTTGCTCCAACTGGATCCACATCAAGTGCGCAGGAATCTCTCGTCTTCAGTATGATGAAATGGTGGAGGCAAATTCCAGAAACGAATCAACTGCTCCTTATTACTGCAACGGATGCCAAAAGCAATCTTTTGTGTCATATTCTCCAACTTCGGATTCTACTATTCCTGACTATCTCGAAACGTGTCTACCTGAGCAAACACCGGATATTGACTGTACCAATTCTACAACTCGTGCGGGTCAAGAGGACTCTCTTCCAATCTCCTCAACTTCTGACTATGTCCAAACAGACGCTCCAAATCAAAATGTATTGAATGGTGTTAAACATGTGAAATTTCCCTGTCTTGACTGCTGCAAAGAAGTACGCAACAACAGCAAAGCTGTTTGCTGTGAGTCGTGTTGCAGGTGGATTCACATTAAATGCGCTGGGATATCTAAAAATCT
The DNA here is from genome assembly GCA_963942565.1 of Maea johnstoni. Lineage (NCBI taxonomy): Eukaryota > Metazoa > Annelida > Polychaeta > Spionida > Magelonidae > Maea > Maea johnstoni. The sequence goes on along the minus strand of OZ012695.1, from coordinate 20,593,965 downwards.
TTATACTAAGATGGTTAATTCCAATGCAAACAATGAAAACACCCCACCCTTTTTCTGTAAGGAATGCTTAACTGTAAACTTCCCCTTTACAGTTTTCCCAGAACTTGACTCCAGTGGCGATTGCACACATGATTGCTTAATTGACTGTGATTTATGTTGTTCCAAGGACCACTCACAGACTTTCGATGATGCTAGTCCCGAATCTATGAACTGTAATAATGAATCTACAATGTATTCTCTAACGTTTGACTGTTTCAAAAAACGTGGCTTGCATTTTGTTCATCTGAATATTAGAAGTATTTTACCAAAAATAGATCAATTAAGAGAGTTTGTAAGATGTAACAAACCGGCAATTTTGGGTCTCACTGAAACATGGTGTGATAACAGTATTTCTGAGAGTGAAATTTCTTTACCAAATTATGTTTGTTACAGGAATGATAGAAATCGTGATGGAGGTGGCGTTTGTGTTTTTGTTAGATGTGATATCGCATTCAATACAAGGCCCGACTTAGGGAATGATCACATTGAATCGGTATGGATAGAGATTCTTCTTCCAAAAACAAAGCCTATTTTAGTAGGGGTGTGCTATCGGCCACCTAAGCAAATGGATTTTTACGAAAAGCTTGAAAATATTTGTTCAAACACTGAACGTTTCTTTGAACTTGAAGTTATGATACTAGGGGATTTTAACACCAATTTCTTAAAACACCCAACCTTAAAAAGCTCAACCCTATATGTATCTATGAATGGTTTTATGAATATGTTTAACCTACAGCAGCTCATTACTACAGCTACTAGGGTTACAGTGACCTGTAAAAGCATCATTGACCTCATATTTGTGTCAGACCCTGATAAGATCTCTCAATCGGGTGTTATCGAACTGGGACTAAGTGATCATTTCGGCACATACTGTACCCGGAAGATCTCCAAGTCTCAAACATCTGCAGACAAGGTGTCAGTTATTAGAAACATGAAGAACTATTCTTCTGCCGAGTTCTGCACTATGTTGTCACGCTTAGACTGGTCGTCTGTGTTCTCTTGTAACGATGTCAATCAGGCATTTCAAAATTTTAAAGACTTATTCTTAAATTGTGTAGACACCTTGGCACCTAAGAAGGAGGTCAGACTAAAACAGCGATCTGAACCATGGCTGACAAACGAAATACTTGAGACTATTAAAGAAAGAGACAAAACTCTATCAGCCTTCATGAAAACCAAAATTCAAAGTGTTTTTGATGATTTTAAAAGACTTAGGAACAAGGTGCAAACACTCGTTAAAAAAGCAAAATTGGACTTTTATAAACATGAATTGGAAGTGAATAAAAACTCACCTAAGAAGCTCTGGAAAATTTTAGGTAGCCTAGGGGTGCCATCCAAGAGCAATAAAACTCCATCATCGGCAATTGGGCTTGATATAAATGGCTCTATCAATTTTGATAAATTCACTGTTGCTGAGAAATTTAATGAATTTTTCTCCACAGTAGCATCTAAACTGGTAACAAAATTGCCGAAGGCTCTTGGAAGGTTTTCTAGTGCTTTTTATTATTCATTCTATGCTGACAAAGGTGCTACTTTGAATTCTTTTGAGCTGCAAAATTTGACAGAGAAGGAGACGCTAGGACTTTTGAGAGGGCTGGGTAGAGACAAGGCCACAGGATTGGATAATATACCTGCCCGTTTCCTAAGAGATGGGGCAATTATTATTGCCAATCCGCTGACGCACATTATAAATCTATCCATCTCCACAGGCACTGTACCTGAGGACATGAAGTCAGCCAGAGTGGTACCACTCCACAAAAAGAACAGTAAGACTGACACTGGTAACTACAGGCCAGTATCTATACTAAGTTGCATCTCAAAGGTTCTAGAGAGGGCGGTGTACAACCAAATTGAACTATTTTTAAATAAAAATAACTTACTCTATGAATTACAATCAGGCTTCCGGCCTGGTTTCTCCACTGATACCACGCTTACATTTCTTACAGATTATATTAGAGGTAAAAATGACAAAGGTGACCTCACTGGGTTAGTTTTACTGGACCTGCAAAAAGCATTCGATACTGTCGATCACAATATTCTCCTGTCAAAACTCTCTGCGATAGGTCTCAATTTAACTTCGGTTAATTGGTTTAAATCCTATTTAACTCAACGTAGCCAGCTGGTAGAAGTGGAAGGCACCAGGTCTGAAACCAGGAATGTCACATGCGGGGTACCTCAAGGGTCCATTCTCGGGCCGCTCCTCTTCTTAATCTATGTCAATGACATGCAGAAGGCTGTCAATTGTAAACTACTTTTATATGCGGATGATTCTTGTCTTTTGGTCTCTGGAAAGAATGTCCAGGACATTGAAAATACACTTTCGCATGAGTTACAAAATGTTAGCGATTGGCTTGTAGATAACAAATTATCCTTACATCTAGGGAAAACAGAATCTATCATTTTTGGCTCACACAAGAGACTAAAGAATAAGAAAGAGCTAAATGTGGTCTGTAATGGGGTCAAAATTGATAGCAAACCTAATGTGAATTACCTAGGCACAAAACTAGACCAGACTCTATCAGGTGAAACCACTGCGAATTCAGTGATAAGTAAATGTAACTCTAGGTTAAAGTTTCTCTATCGTAAGGCTAACTATTTTGACTTTACCACCAGACGTAACCTTGCCATGGCTCTTATTCAATGTCATTTTGATTATGCTTGCAGTGCCTGGTATGGTGGTCTCAAGTTGAAATTAAAGCAACGACTACAGATCTGTCAAAATAAAATGATTAGATATGTTTTGGGACTACATCCGAGATCTCATATCGGTTACAATGAATTCAAGATAGTCAATTGGCTGCCTGTAGAGAAAAGGGTCCAGCAATTAAATGTGAACCACATGTTCAAAATTTTTAATAACACTGCTCCATCTTATCTTTCTGAACAGTTTGAGCGTGTTCAACATCACTATCGAACAAGAGGGAGCAGCCATAATTTTATTGTTCCTGGGGTAAACTCAGCTGGGAGGTCTTCTTTCTCATTTGTCGGTGCCAAAAACTGGAACAATTTGCCTGGCCATATCAAACAATGCATAACAAAAGAGAATTTTAAACTAGAAGTAAAGAAATATTTTATGGAGTGTGTTGCAAATGAGGAAGAAGCCATATATTTATATTAAACTGTGATATAGTAAGCCACTGTTGCCAAATAGACATTGCTGTGATATGTGTCAGTCTTGCCTGTGATATATCATGCCCGGACCACTTTGGAAATAAGTGCAGGACACTTAAAGTGCTATCCGAGGTATATTTATGCCATGTATAACCTCTGACACTGTATTTATATTATTTTACCTTGTATTGTACATGTACATTTTTATACCTAAATAAAATCAATCAATCAGTATCTATTGCATAGGAATGTCAACTCAGGTAGGTGGACAATAAGGATTTTGTGGGGGGGAAATTGTGTTCTTGTGTGCGAAGTTAGCGATCGATCTTCCAGTCTTTCCATCTAGCTTTCGTTTCAATTGATAATATCGGCGAATTTCAGCCACGGTGTGTGAGCTTTGATCGCTATTTTCGGAAGATTTCGGCAACCATCAGCCAACGAAAATCGTAATTAATAAAAAGTGTCCGATATTTGCGAGACTAGATGGTTTTATTAGGCAATGGTAACGAAATCTCTTGGGTGCGAAGGTACTTGTGTACGAACCAGTTTGGGTACGAACCAGTTTGGGTACGAACCAGTTTGGTTACGAAGTCTCCTGATTTCATCACAGCACTGTCTATTTGGCAACAATGGCTTACCATATCACAGTTTAATATAAATAGATGGCTTCTTCCTCATTTGCAACACACTCCATAAAATATTTCTTTACTTCTAGTTTAAAATTCTCTTTTGTTATGCATTGTTTGATATGGCCAGGCAAATTGTTCCAGATTTTGGCACCGACAAATGAGAAAGAATACCTCCCAGCTGAGTTTACCCCAGGAACAATAAAATTATGGCTGCTCCCTCTTGTTCGATAATGATGTTGATTTTGAACATGCTCAAACTGTTCAGAAAGATAAGATGGAGCAGTGTTATTAAAAAATTTGAACATGTGGTTCACATTTAATTGCTGGACCCTTTTCTCTACAGGCAGCCAATGGACTATCTTGAATTCATTGTAACCGATATGAGATCTCGGATGTAGTCCCAAAACATATCTTATCATTTTATTTTGACAGATCTGTAGTCGTTGCTTTAATTTCAACTTGAGACCACCATACCAGGCACTGCAACCATAGTCAAAATGACATTGAATAAGAGCCATGGCAAGGTTACGTCTGGTGGTAAAGTCAAAATAGTTAGCCTTACGATAGAGAAACTTTAACCTAGAGTTACATTTACTTATCACTGAATTCGCAGTGGTTTCACCTGACAGAGTCTGGTCTAGTTTTGTGCCTAGGTAATTCACATTAGGTTTGCTATCAATTTTGACCCCATTACAGACCACATTTAGCTCTTTCTTCTTCTTTAGTCTCTTGTGTGAGCCGAAAATGATAGATTCAGTTTTCCCGAGATGTGAGGATAGTTTGTTATCTACAAGCCAATCCCTAACATTTTGTAACTCATGCGAAAGTGTATTTTCAATGTCCTGGACATTCTTTCCAGAGACCAAAAGACAAGAATCATCCGCATATAAAAGAAGTTTACAATTTACAGCCTTCTGCATGTCATTGACATAGATTAAGAAGAGGAGCGGCCCGAGAATGGACCCTTGAGGTACCCCGCATGTGACATTCCTGGTCTCAGACCTGGTGCCTTCCACTTCAACCAGCTGGCTACGTTGAGTTAAATAAGATTTAAACCAATTAACCGAAGTTAAATTAAGACCTATCGCAGAGAGTTTTGACAGGAGAATATTGTGATCGACAGTATCGAATGCTTTTTGCAGGTCCAGTAAAACTAACCCAGCGAGATCTCCTTTGTCAATTTTACATCTAATATAATCTGTAAGAAATGTAAGTGTGGTATCAGTGGAGAAACCGGACCGGAAGCCTGATTGTAATTCATGGAGTAAGTTATTTTTATTTAAAAATAGTTCAATTTGGTTGTACACTGCCCTCTCTAGAACTTTGAGATGCAACTTAGTATAGATACTGGCCTGTAGTTACCAGTGTCAGTCTTACTGTTCTTTTTGTGGAGTGGTACCACTCTAGCTGACTTCATGTCCTCAGGTATAGTGCCTGTGGAGATGGATAGATTTATAATGTGCGTCAGCGGATTGGCAATAATACTTGCCCCATCTCTAAGGAAACGAGCAGGTATATTATCCAATCCTGTGGCCTTGTCTCTACCCAGCCCTCTCAAAAGTCCTAGAGTCTCCTTCTCTGTCAAATTTTGCAGCTCAAAAGAATTCAAAGTAGCACCTTTGTCAGCATAGAATGAATAATAAAAAGCACTAGAAAACCTTCCGAGAGCCTTCGGCAATTTTGCGACCAGTTAAGATGCTACTGTGGAGAAAAATGCATTAAATTTCTCAGCAACAGTGAATTTATCAAAATTGATAGAGCCATTTATATCAAGTCCAATTGCCGATGATGGAGGCAGAGAAGGTGACAGTAAACTTTTTTTTTTTAATTTTTGCAAATTGTAATAACTTGATAATACCAACTACTGTCTGAACCACCTAATGGTTACACTAAACGATTTTTATTCAAACGATGTAGTCTTGACTTGTAGAGTGGAATATCCTTGACGAGGGTCATTATAAATGCAGGCTGCTTTACCACGCGGATAGCTATGCTCAGATCCTTCTGGGGCGCCATTTGTAACATCCATATTTTTGTTTACAGAAGCAAATTTTGTCCAACAAAAGTCACTTTTGTCCAACAAAAGTCACTTTTGTCTGACAAAAGTAATTTAATTTTGTCATAGATAAAATTACTTTTGCCAGACAAAAGTTGATTTTGTCAGACAAAAGTAATTTTGTCATAGACAAAATTACTTTTGTCTGACAAAAGCAATTTTGTCTTGACAAAAATTGCTTCTGTCAACAAAAGTAATTTTGTCATAGACAAAATTACTTTTGTCAAGAAAAATTACTTTTGTGTTACACTTGGCGAGACCACTCGCCAAGTGTTACATTCAGAATTTTGTCCTAGTGCCTTGCATCAGTTATAGATGGCGTGTACGTCCGCCTATAGACTGGTTGAAGCACTTGCCGACTTGGGCACATGCATTCGATGCACTATCATTGGGCTGGTACGAACTAATACCGGCCGAGTGTGTTACTGTTTGTGGTAGTTGTAGTGTGGAATACCACGGATCTCCGTCGGCGAAGATAGAGGCTGTGACCTTATTTCGCAACCTCTGCATGGCCTACATGCATAACTTAATCTGGGGGCCGCTTAAGTCAATGAAGAAATACGAAGTGTAAGCTTACATTCCTGATGGGGCATTTACAAGCTCAAAATACAGGCAGGAAATGAAATTTTGTAAAACTCTTCAAAGCATCTCGATCGGGCTGCAGTATCTAGAACGAGATACTGCATCTCGATCGAGCATTGGAAATGCTTCAACTCGTCTATTCGATCATGCCCGCCATCTGCCATCGCCGCACGACACTAAGACAAAATTACTTTTGTCGAGACAGAATTACTTTTGTCAAGACAGAATTACTTTTGTCAAGACAGAATTACTTTTGTCAACAAAAGTAACTTTTGTTGAACAAAAGTACTTTTGTTGTGACAAAATTTGCTTTTGTCAACAAAAGTAACTTTTGTTAGACAAAAGTAATTCTGTCTGACAAAATTACTTTTGTGTTACACATGGCGTAACCACTCGCCAAATGTCACATTTTGGACTTCTGTCTTGACAAAATTGCTTCTGTTGACAAAAGTGTGCATGTTACAAACGGCGCCCCATAGTCGGCCGGCTACGCAGCTACTTCCTTTAATAACTGAAGAGAGTTTATTCGTTCATTCATTAAAGTCAACGTGAATAGTCTGGACATCTTTGTTAATATACGAATACATTTAAAAATGAATACGCACCGAAATGTACAGAAAACAGGCATTGAGATAAATTGTGACAGGAGCCGGAACGTTAGCGGACGGTCAAATGAGGAGCCGCAAAGATAGCGTACGTCCAAATCCAAGGCGCACCGTCGTGATTCGCAATATACAGTACTACGCTCGTTATGAGATAAAGCTGAGGTGGCCGAAATTAAAATGGCGGACCCTTGGGGTCTCGTTTCGCTACTTCTTCTTTTAATGGTGAGTTTTCTCAGACAATTGGTCTCAAAACTATTCGATTATTACATGAGCTATCGAGCACACATTAGACCATATTTAGACGGACTTATATACACTTTCGTACGTTAACTCCTTAAAAAATGTCACTTGAATACTACGTTAACTCCTTAAAAAATGTCACTTGAAATACTGCGCCGGCTCGGCTGCGTGAGAGTGAGACGTTTCACTTAAGTCATAGAACTAGAAATTTAACAGTGAAGAGCCTGAACCAAAAAGTCTCAATTTAAGAAGTGGTATTTGTGGATTGAGGGTGTCATAGTTTAGTAGGAAATGCAAAGTAGTGCGGAGACAGGGCGCCCGCCACAGCACGTCAGCTGGAGAAGTCCCAGCTGATGATTCTCACTATTTAACTCTTACTCTTAGAACTGGGGAAAACCGACTCTAATACCGATTTTACAGGAGAAAAGAGGAGAGAGTAGAGGGTGATATGAGGTAAGAAATTAGAAAGAAGGATCGTTAGAGGGATAGGCTGAGGGAGAAAGAGGAGTGGAAAAGGGAGGAGTAGGGGAGCGAAAACAAGGGGGGGGGGGGGTAGCCGAGCCCCCGCTCTGGAGCAACTCGAAGGCAAGAGGGGAGAAGAAGAGAGGGATAACCCAAAATCGTTAAAGGAGGGATAGAAGCAGCGAAAGGGGGGAAAGAGGGTACAAGTGGTAGGGGGCTCAATGATTAGAGGGATAGAGAAGGATCCAGTGGAGTTGTTAGGGAAGAACTTATGAAGGGAAGGTGAGGTATCAATGACTAAAATGGGGAACGTTGGTTGAGGCCAATAAAGGTAGCAAATAGTAGATATGGCCGGTACCCGAGTTAGTTGTTCGAACTAGGGAATTGGGAGAAAAAGGCGAGACGACTTGAGGATCAGCTATCTTAAAGGGGGGCAAAGCAGGAAATTAGAGGTTGACGACACCATAGATCAGTTAGAAGCAGGAACATTCGTTGTTTAAAATGAACATTCATGTTAGAAGGAAGGAATGATCTTAACAGGAAGTGGGGTAACTGAAATAGGAAGGACAGAAATGGGGTGAATGAGAGGAGGGATAGGATGGAGGAGACCAGTGCCAGGGAAAATATGAGGGTTCGAAGGGAGGGGAAAAATGAGGGGGGGGGGGGGGGATATGAAAACGGGTAGTAAGGAAGCAAAAGTGGCACAAAATGAGAACACAGTGCACTTGGAGAAAAAGGAAAAATATATGTCCCTGGACATACCCTGTATCTGTTAAAGATTATTTGATTTTATTTTATCTTTTTCCAGATAACAATCAGCTACGGCCAGAAGTTATCAAAGGAAGACTGTATGCTGAAGGGCTTCACTTCAACATTACTATGTGCCTCTTGTAAAGAATTAGGTCAATTTAAATTGGGAAAACTGAAGGAAGATTGTCAACAGTGTTGTAATGATGATGGAAACGACGCTGCTGTAAAGGTATATGTTTGTTGGATCTCTCTCTCTCTCTCTCTCTCTCTCTCTCTCTCTCTCTCTCTCTCTCTCTCTCTCTCTCTCTCTCTCTCTCTCTCTCTCTCTCTCTCTCTCTCTCTCTCTCTCTCTCTCTCTCAAGATGTCCATGTACTGCTATGGTCATGTACAAGTATGTAGGTGTTTCATACAATAGGTTATTGATTACTTACTGATTTGTCACTCTTCAAAGAGATTTACCACCATATTTGTACCTTATGTAATATAACTGAGCAAGAATTCCTGTGGTCAAAATATGTTGGCCCTGATCTTTGTACTTAGTGGTCATGTTTGCTTAATATTTTTGTGAAATTCGGAAGGTATTGTCTCAACGTTTTAAACTCTTCAATTTAACCATCTTTTTTTGGATACAATTATTTTTGCTCTTGGTATTTTTTGGAAAGATCCGGTAGATATCTAATACGCCCCTGCTAACCACCTTTGTGGCTATTTGTGTTCCAGGTTTACCCTTTTGCTGAGCTTGAGGTATGCAGCTGAAAGTTGGGGAGGTACCCACAGGTCCAAGGTAACACACTTAATACAGAATACATATATTCTAATTGTATTAATTGTACCCATAGTTTACAATTGATGGACTTAACCTTTAAGGAAATATGTACCATACCAAAAAGTATGCAACTATGATACAAGAAATATCAAGGTATGATGTCATGATGCTGCTGACAATAATTATGGTGATGATGATGATAATGGTGCTAATAATAATAATGATGATAATAATGATAATGATAAACCTTCCAATGCTGAGGCTACTTTCGTCCAAAGCACAAGCACGCAGAAAACCAACATTTTTGTTTAAAAAAGCTAAACCCTGTCATGTTTGTATTCATTGGATAGCTTTCGCTAATAGCTTGGATAGCTCTCAGATGAGTACCCATTTACCAGGGTTTCAATCATTTTTCAGGTTTTTTGTTACTGTTATTATTACTAGTAGTAGTAGTAGACTAGTCGTAGTCTCTCTCAACCTTATTGGTTGTACAGGTGAACTTAAATATGACAGACTCAATGGGACCAGGAAAATTGGTCCGTCATATGCAAAATCTGTCGTATACATAATATAACATATGACGAATACTTGATATGCATCGATTTGGGACCAAGCATATCGTCCGTCATATGCAAAGATCCGTCGTACAGTGGTCCGTCATATCCAAGTTCACCTGTATTAGGGGCATTTGCCCCTTGGATCATCTGATTTTGCGACCAGATGTTGAATCATAGGAGCCAAGTGTGTGAATCATGGTCTTAGCCAGCAGGGCGCCTGGGTGTCTTTTTGGACACCCAACACCTAGAAAACCACCCCTCAGGACACCCAAAAGAATTTTAGAGGAATTTCTTAAAATGTCAATCTGAAGCATATAATTGAATTTTTTCTTATCTCCATATGATTCCCATGACATTATATAAGGATATCATGCCTTATTTTGATAAATTTATACATGTTTATGGTTGAAATCTGAGTATATTGTGGTCCCCCTTAAAAATTTGGACGCCCATAAATTTTACAATCACCAATTTTGGGCACCCAGTTTCAAAGTCCTGGCTAAGACCCTGGTGTGAATGCGCATCTCAATTATCAGTTGGAACATTTTGAGATTTTTTTATCTCCTTATCTTCCCTATCAAAAAGTGAGAGTGAGACTAAATATCTGAGAGTGAGAGCACATATTTTTCAAAATTTGCTGGGGCAGCATGCCCCCAGACCCCCCTAACCTGGATAATGTGGCTGTGGTGGGCTGCATGCACCAAGATTTATTTGCTCCTGAATTTAAAATACTTGGAGCCAATCTGCTCCTATCTGAAGATGTTAAGGTCAATCCTAGAGAAGTAGAAGCTCTATTATTATTATTGTTATTACTGTTATCATAACTGTTATTATTATTATTTTTATTATTATTGTTATTATTATTACTATTAGTATTATTATTATCATTATTATTATTAGCATTATCATTATTATTAGTATAACAACAATAAGTAATTCAAAAACATTCCTTCTCTTTGTTTCAGCGTTTGTCAAGAGCGATCATGTCAAGAGACTGCCAGGTCTGCGCGTCAAGTACATGCGAGGTGCCGATCCCATCATCCGCCTCTTAGACGAGCAGCGCCAAACACAGGAGACGCTCAGCATTGAGAAATGGAACACCGACTCTGTGGCCGAATTTCTCCAGACACACTTGAAGAAGTAAACGCCCTTTTAATACAAGGGTGGCGAGACTCTGGTTTTGTACGCCGCTAAGAAGCGTTAGTTTTGGGTGGGAAATTTCTTTGACAGGACAACTTTGTTTTCTCATACTTAATAAGCATGAGGCTTGGTTGAAATTCACAAAATCATTTTATTATTATGCAGCCAGGAACTCCAGTCTCCTGTACCACTTACGGCTGACTGATAATAGCTTAGCTGCATTATGACTGAAAAAATGATGAAAACCAAAATTTCCACAAAACTGATTCATCTTGAGCTTGGTATAAAATCAGAGGCACAGTTAGACTCACTAATCACAGAGGATTACCTTGTTTATGACAATGAGAAATTTAAATACATTGAAATGAAATTTAGTTTTTCTCTGGATCATGAACATTCTAATCAGTGCAGAAACCATGATGGTAATAACTAAAAAAAAAATGGAAAAAAAATAGAAAATCCAGTTGCTGCTTGTTATGGTGAAAGCGTGATGTCCTACTAGTTGTGAACTTATGATGGTTTGTCAGGAAACCCCAGGGTATGTCAGACTGGATGCTCCTCACAACTAGGGGTGGTGGGTCTGACGTGTTGAAGTTTGATGTAGGCAAGATTTCTATTGATACAATACAAACACTTGAAAATGAATAAATGAGTAGTTTCTTTTTCGGCCTATACAATATTTATTAACTAAGTTATTTTTTGTATATCACCATAGATTAAATTAAATTATGAATGAGTATTTTCTGTTTCGGGGTATACAAATTTTTTAAAGTAAAGTCAATTGTTTTGTGTATTACTATAGAATAATTAAGTACTTTACAAAGAATGAATGAGTATCCTCTGTTTCGGGGTATACAGATTTTTTAAAGTAAAGTCAATTGTTTTGTGTATTACTATAGAATAATGAAGTACTTTTCAAAGAATGAATAAGTATCCTCTGTTTCGGGGTATACACAATTTGTAAATTAACTCAATTGTTTTGTGTATTACAGTAGAATAATTAAGTACTTTTTCAAAGAATAATGTGAATCAACATCAAAATTTCTTTGATTTTTTTTACCTGAATCACTGTGTATTAAAATCATGGAGATCTGTCTCTAGATAAACATGACAGTGTTATGACAAATGCATTTTTATCATAACAATAAAAAAATTTACTGATATATTTATCATGTTTATGTACACTGATGGTGAAAAATAAAATAAGTAACATTCCATACCCTGTTTTGTTTATCTTTTAATGTAATATGAAGTGGGTAGTTTTGCTTAGAATAGGAAGTAGACAAAGATTTTCCTCAATACAATTCTGATGATTTCAGAGCTCAACAGTTCCAAAGGATTCCAACACCCAATGCAGGGCAATACGCCCCCTAGATTTCATAGTCGCACAATCGTTTTAAAATCAGTAGCCAATATAATGGGGCTAACAGCCCATGACTAGTAGTAGCCTTAACTTCTTTTACAACAGGGTCTTGTCCAGAATTTAGAAACTGGGTGCCCTTAATTTGGCAATTGTTTTGGGTGTCCAATGTTTCAAGTGGAACCACAATATACTTCTATTTCAACCATAAACATGTATAAAGTTATTGAAATAAGGCACAATAGCCTAATAAGTTGTCATGGGAAATATATTATGATGATAATTTCAACTGTATGCTTTAGATTGATATTTTAAGAAATTCCTCACAAAAAATTTGGTTGTCCTGAGGGGTGATTTCTTAGGGTTTGGGTGTCCAAAAGACGCCCAGACACCCTGCTGGCTAAGACTTTATTTTCCAAGATTAAGTAACCACAGGCCATGGGGCTACCTTGTATGTCAAGCCCTAGATGCCATATCTTTATTTCATCCAATAGGTTGGCCTGTAAAATAATGTGATACCTCTCTCTTAAGTGCTTGTCGAAATTGGCTGAGCCCTCTCAACTCTTGCTGAAACGCCTTTTCCACTATCACATGAAGAAAGCTATGATATTTTCAAAAATCAAACTTTAAATTATGAACTCAAGAAAAAAATTAACATGAACAAAAACCTTTTATAGAATTGAGCGCATTTTAGCAGTGAGCATGGATCTTCAAACCAAAAAAAGCTTGTTCCCAATCGCAAGTTCTTCTCTTGAAATCTTAATGTCCCAAGACCCAAAAAACTTTAAATATGTTTAATATATAACTAGAAAATAAGATATATCTAAAACTATTTAGACCACAGAGAGAGCTTGGTTAAGTAAGGCTCTTATTTCCAATAGTGTTCTCAAGATTGGAGTTATATTTCATTTTACTTATTGGTGATATCTTTTAAGATACAGTATATTTATTGAAAATATTATTATAAATAATAATCATAGCTCAACTAAACATCTCTGAAGTTTGTAGCGAATTCATACCTCACACAAAAACGTCCAAAAGAATCTATGATCTATTTTATATTTTAAAGAGGAATTCTTAACCCAATAATGCTTTGAAGATCCTCAATAAATTACTTTTTTCCGCTCAGAGGCATACACTACTGTATACAGCTTTAATTTGTAGTGCTAAAAAAAATAGCTTTACATCCCTTCTGGTGGGTATTTGTGCTACTTTAAATTCGAGCACTCAAACTAAACCAGATACAAATCAGGATACTAGTATTCATTTGAAGGATGTTATTTTGGCACTATCATGGGGAGTGCAAAAATAGCGAAAATTAAATGCCTGTAAAGTATACCAGTCATACAGTATGTGCGGATAACCTGTTAAGAGAAGTTATCTTTTTACACTTTGGTTTACTGTTCAGGATAATTTGTAGGTCATGCTAAAACCTGTAATACTTAAAATAAACACCCATGGAACTGATCGCCTATGCATGTGCTGTGATATTTGTTTTTTTTTCTAAAAGATTGATACCAGAAATGAACATTGAATGTTTGTAAAGGTGCTTTTGAAGGCAATACATTCTGATCTGGTAAAAAAGGAGAATTTTCTGCTGCTCCAACAGTAGACCCAACAAGGGTGTGCGTGCACTTAGATACAAGCGTCACTTGTGATCTGGCGCATGTTTCTAAGAAAAATGGTGCACGTCACAACACGCTCATATTACATTGTTGAATTATTGCATAGACGGCCTTTTGCTGACTAGGTTTAGCTAGCTAAATTCATGGTAAAGCATGCATATTTTTCCATTTTTATGAAGGAGAGTTGTTTTTTGGTGCTCTAAGTGACATTTCTCTTTCCAATATTTTTCCAATTATACTTTTGCTTGAACTATTTCCGTAATATTATCTGGCTGCTTTTGGCCGCTGTGAGCATTGATGGGTTAACCCATTAACACTCAGAGCGGCTAAAATAGGCCTGCTGATTTGGAAAATATTTTACTTACAGAAGCATTTTCTGGAAAACATTTGAAGGAGAAATGTTGTTCAGATGCCAAACAACAACTTTCCTTCAAATATATCATAAAAACTTTCACTTTATACTCAAATTATTATTGAAAGAAGTGAGAGTAGCAGACGATACTTTTACCCAAGGTATGAAATGGGTTAATCGCTATGCTGCTGGTGGCTGATATTGCCAACACCAAATGATGCAAAAGACCTGAAAAATGACTGAACCCCTGGCACATTGGTGCTTATCTGAGAGAATGCAGCAAGAGCTTTCCAATGTATACCAACATGACAGGGTTTAGGTGGTTTCCAAAAATCAATCTTTTCATCCTTGTACTTAGGACGAAAGTAACCTCAGTATTGAAACGGTCAATAGAAATGTAACAAATACTGTACACGTACGTCATCTCATTAGCATTGCAGGTAGCTATATAACTGCATTGCACACACACGTTCAGATATTCAGATATGTAGTAATCCAGGATGCAGCTGCTCAGGTTGGCCCTATGTCTCTGTATAATTACCATAGGCACCTGCTTATTGTCGACAGCAGTATTCAGCATAAGGAAACATACGCTAAGGTATGTTGGTGTAGATTTCACTGACACCACTTCTACCCTGCAGAGATGCGTAGCTTTGTGTGGTCAGAATCCTCTCTGTCAATGCTTCAACTACAGAAGGTCTGGTAAGAACTGCCAGCTTATGCACTACAGTCGAACAACAGGGATCCTCAACTCACAGATAACATATGCTGAGGAATGGAAACTCGGTTGCAGACAATTGGGTAGGTACAAATGCCTCAAAGGTATTGTGCAATAGTCAAACACAAAATATAATAGTAATCCCTTCAATCATTATATGTATATATATATATATATATATAAATATATATATATATATATATATATATATATATATATATATATATATATATATATATATATATATATATATATATATATATATATATATATATATATATATATATATATATATGTATGTATGTATAGGCACGTAACAGCGTAGTCATTTAATCCACATAGATTCTAACTCCAACGCAGATATAGGTTGGCTGCAGACGCTCTACTTTTAAGCAGGTGTAATTTTCTTAAACCTTATCTCCATTCATGCTTCTGTAATCAAAAACGCCCTGGTTTATTTTAGGTATACCCTTGTGGTCAGAGGAATTTTTAAAATATTCACAAGTGAACTGATGGTCGAAAACTAACTCACAATTCCTTTAGGTCGAATCGTGTCCTAGCTTTAATGATATGAATTTCCAACATACTTTTTTCAGCCTTTTGATATTTTCTTTCTTTCTTGCTCCTGCCCTAAAGGCTAAATTATCTATCTTCACAGCCCGACCTTTTTCCATGCTTATGCTGTCACAAGTTAAGTCACGAGAGTGAGGGTAAACATACTGATAGCCAGATGCCTTGATGACGAGCTGTCAATAAGGGTTCTTTTAAATATTGACTACCGGTAATTAAAATAATTATTGCATGAATATAAAATATAACATTATATACGTACATAACACTCTTTTGAAACTGGAATCGAAACGTGAATTTCAAGGAACTTGTCCTTGGTAAACCCCATCATTGAAATGAATATTCTATGTTGCGCTGCCGGACTCATTTTCTTTTGTCAGACAACCTCAATCTTGATAAAAATAAAATCTGTCGCAGTAGAGAAAATTGGAGTGGTTATAAATTAAATACGAGAAAGGGGATTCAGCTGAAACTGTGCGCATCACTAGCAATGACAAGTTGGAGTGGAGTGGTCATGCACGATTTGGTTTGCTGTTGCATAAGAAAGCGGAGGCCTTGGAAGCCAATAGATGGCAGCACTGATCACAATAACGCATGTGATATTTTGCGATTATGAGATAAACATCAACTCGAAATTTTATTGACATATCATGTACTTCACATTAACGTGCACAGGCACACCACAACCGTTACTAATGAAACAACTGTAAACAAAATGACATTGCCGTGATTGCAAATGGCGTCGGAGCAAGTTAACATGACACTTGGTTACTTTAGGCATGAACTGTGAGCCTCTCATGATAGCTGTACAGTAGGCAATGCCATACATTGGTATTCTGTCATGTGAAACTGCTAGAACTAGCTGCGTTATAGGAGATTAACTTGTCAGATAAGACCTTCTTTTAACGTCGCAACTGCTGTTTCCTAATTTTTTTCCTGGTAAAACATATTTTTAAAATTCATATAACAAGAACATTATGTCGTAATCCCACACAAAAATAATAATAAAATTCAATCAATCACTGCATATAAATATCAAATCTCTAGTTTACATAGCTCACCTTGAAAAAAGGTTGATTAGTTTAAAGTAAACTAGACCATCTATATTCTTCCATTCACATTTGACGATAAAGCAGACGTTTAATAGGTGTAGAAGAGAAGTTTTTTCCCTCTTGTCTTTTTTGATAGATTATGTGTTTTGTGGCCATAATTGTTTTGTTAATGATATGATATTTGGTCTTTTGACCACATATTTGGTCAACATTTGGAATTCTTATTGGTACACCTAGACATGTCTGAAGCCAACTTTCAACATTTCTCCAACTATTAGAAACTATTGTACATTCAAAAAGTGCATGGAAGATATCTTCTGAAAAATGTCTGCATCTTGGACATATATCTGAATCTTTCATTCCCATTTGGAATAAGAATTTATTTGTCATCACCCGACTATGTAACACTAAATTTAATGTATCTCGTATATGCACTCGTAATGTAGTGTTCCACATAAAAATGACATCTAAGTCTTAGGTGTAAAGAACCAGTATTAGCAGTATTATTGTCATTAGCACAGTTAGAAAGTTGACACCAGTTGAATGCTAATGGCTTTAGCGCTTGTATACACACTACAGTAGGTATGGATATTTCCATGAAAATGGCGCGACTGCATTGCAAACAAATAGGTATCATACATCTCACTTGATAAAAAGTATTAACACAAGTGCTAAGTGCTAACACAAGAGCGCTTTCACAGAAAAAATACCACTTGTTTTAGTGGCATCAATGGATAACTCTTAACACGCATCCGCACACAAAGGCCATATAGTGCTATACAAAATATCAAAGAGCAATCTTATTGTGTCAGTGGAATTTGTTTATGATCCTGAAAACTAAATATCAACACCTAGTCTACAAAAATCATCAAATAGAGGTGAATAAACCTCAGGGCAAGTGTTCCACCCCAAAAATTGGTTTGGCTCTTAGATAATGAGGCTAAATACCCAATACAATAAAAAAAAATGTAAGCAGTCCTTCATAGGAAAGTGGTCATATTTAAAAGAAACAGTGTCCCCTTTACATAAGGTACCTCGTTTTTGATACAATGCCATCATAGTTAATTACACAAAATTCAAATAAATTATATCATAAATAGTTGAAAGCATTAGTTTCATTTGAAATCCATTCCTTTGCGTGAAAGAAAGTAAGGATATCAGCAATATGTATCTCCCCTAGTACAAACATGTTTGTTTCATTCTGTACCTGAATATAATTATTTCCTCTTTTTATATCAATGCTGAAATGGTTACTTTTGGTGAGGATTTCTCAGAATTAGAAATCCTCATTTGAAACGTCAATGCTAAACTGCATATGGACAATTTTCATACGAACCTCCGTTACTGTATATCTATGAAGTTTTAGAAAACAGCAGCTTTGTTCAATAAGAAAAACAATGACAGAAAATGGGGATTAGAAAAAATCTGACAAACCTTTATTCTTAAAAATGGTACTCATTATAAAGAAATCTTTATTCAAAGATGAAAAGTTAGCTAACCTCATTGACCATTTAGAAAGCTTACTGCCTTTAAGTCATTCTTTTAATCACAACTTAAAAAAAATGGAATCTAGGTACAATCTCAGCTTTCTTACATCCTATGAGTTTCTCTCATATGTATTTACGAGACTTAAATTGCTTATTTTATATTCTAGTGTTCTTTTAGCATATGTTAAAATATATCCCAGCCTCGGGATTTTTAGAAATAATGTAAAACAACTGTCTTGCCATTTCAGAAAACATAAAAAATCATTTTTGCATTATATTTATTGGAATGGAGTAAGAGTATCAGCCTAAAATAATATCCAAATCTTCAATCTTTAAAATAGTTACCTTACCATTAACTACCACTGTACCAACTTTGGTCCTTTACCTTTATCGCCTACCATAATTCTGTATCAGAACACAAAGTATGTACGCATGATCATATTCAACATATGAAATCAATTACTTCAAACCAAAAATCCAAAAGGCAACCCTGTTTCACACTTTATCAAAAAGTGCAGGATTTTATACCTAAATCGCTGGACTAACATTTGCAATCCTTCATTATATCTTCCAGGACCAAGAAACTGTCAATCAGTAAAGAGGCTTGGGTTCACAGACAGTGGCAACTATGTGATGGACCCTGATGGTGTATTTCAAGGTGTTGATCCCTTCATTGTCCACTGTGACATGTCACGCACTATTCCGGCAATGATCATCAGCCATGATTCTGAAGCAAAAGGCCATGTTACTGGATTTGAAGCTGATGGGAGTTTCGTGGTGAACATCAAATACACAGGGGCCACAATCCAACAACTTGCAGCAATGGTTAAGATGAGTGGAAACTGCAGGCAGTATTATAAATGGGACTGCCACAATACTGGTTTAAAGTATGCTTGGTGGGTAAATAGAAATGGAGAGAAGAGGCAATACTGGGGAGGTAAAAATCCTGGTTCAACTGACGTCTGTGAATGTGGGCTAACACAGACATGTGATTCAGATGAAGCAAATATACGGATGTGCAACTGTAATGTTAATGACAATGTTTGGAGAAAAGATGAAGGTTATTGGACTGATGCAGATGACCTTCCCGTGACCCAGTTATGCTTTGGAGACACAGGTAGCTCAGTGGAGCAAGGATACTACACCCTTGGGAAATTGTTTTGCCTTTGAGAAATACAGTTATTGTGCTCATTGATAAGCAGCACATTGTCAAATACTGTAAATCACTTAAATATGGCGGGAACATTATACAGCGCAATTACGGTATTGACCTGGATAGCGTGATCTAAGTATAGCGGTGAACGGGAACAGCAACAGCAAGTTCAATTAAGAATTTAATAAAGATGGGGATTTTATGATAGCGCATGTTGGCAGAGCGCGATTATCGCTATCTTATTGTTCCGCTATACTTAAGTGATTTACAGTACATATCAGGGCAATTATGAAATATAAAGACCGTGTAAAAATCTTACCAGTTAAGCCAAATGTTGTTAATTGTATGTTTCACATTACTCACTGACCTTATTTATTCTTCCCGCTAGATCAATAATAAAAAAAAATATTCCTGAATTCCCGCAACTCCTATAGAATGATCCCCCACTCTGAAAAACGAATTCCCACTCTGATACTTGACAACTTTCAGAAACATTCCCTTTTCCTTCGAAATCAGTTTATTTATCAATATATCGATGTATTTTTCTACTCTTGTTTGTAAATT
Source organism: Maea johnstoni (assembly GCA_963942565.1). NCBI lineage: Eukaryota > Metazoa > Annelida > Polychaeta > Spionida > Magelonidae > Maea > Maea johnstoni. The sequence goes on along the minus strand of OZ012695.1, from coordinate 20,574,146 downwards.
TGTTGATGTATTTCTACTTCTGATCCCTGAAGTAACCCAGAAATGTGTATTTATTGATGAATAAGTATGACTACCTTGCCGGCTGGGCGAGATGAAAAGGGCAAACAAGTTGTGTAAAAGGTAGAAAAAATGTGTTTACTCTACAATCGGTTAATTGGCATAACAATCGACACAATCTTTTTTCGATGAAATGGAAAATTTATTTCGATCGATTGATACCTGTCATATCAATGACAGTCCTAGTGAAGGGTGCACGATTTGATACTCATTTTTCAAACCGAGCTAGTGCCCACCATTATTGACCATAGGCTGGGATGCTGGTAACACACTCGAAATAATCAATCAATCTCCTAGTTTCTAAAAAATGTTGTCCAATCGCTGTGGTCTTTGTGTTTTAACTATACGTTTTCTTTAACTTAGCTGCTTTTACATTAACTGACATATTCTTGCTCAAAAAATGGTACATTTGGATTGTAAGTACATTGCACGTCTGCTAAATACACTAGGGGCATGCTCTGACGGCCGTGTGGTCTAAGGCGCCGCCACTGACTGTACGCTCTCTCTCACCACTGTCTGGGTTCGAATCCTGGTCTTGGCATGTGAGAAAGTTGCCAGTGACTTGGGGCTAGGCGGTGGTTTTCGCCGGGTTCTCCGGTTTCCTCCACTACTTACAACTGGCTAGTCACGAATTAGCCACAATTGGCATAAATGTGACGAAAAACAAAATTCAAATTCAAATAGACACACTAGCCTGGGGTAACTGGATGTGAAGTTCCTGCAAGATGCAAGTAAACCTTATACATGTATCAACATTGTGTGCTGTAAGGTGTTATCTTGCACGAAATCCAAATCTAATAATGCATACTGTAAATCACTTAAATATGGCGGGAACATTATACAGCGCAATTACGGTATTGACCAGGATAGCGTGATCTAAGTATAGCGGTGAACGGGAACAGCAACAGCAAGTTCAATTAAGAATTTAATAAAGACGGGGATTTTATGATAGCGCATGTTGGCAGAGCGCTATTATCGCTATCTTATTGTTCCCGCTATACTTAAGTGATTTACAGTAATTGCGATCTCTCATGTTTTCACATTAAAACATAACTGTGTACGATAGTAAGGTTGTAATAGTGAATATTCCTAATAAACTAGCAAATATTGATAATGTTCTGTGGGTTCTTTATGGCGAACATTATCACTGTTATGGGTTTAAAGTTTAGGGTTTCCTAAGTTTTTTACTTCCAATTTAGGAATCCTCTTTGTCTTTGGGTACCGTCTCTCATGGCAACACATTTACAGTGGTAGCGAGCTGATGTTTTAACCCTTATGCTGCTGGTGGCTAATTTTGTCAATACAAAATGACAAAAACGTTGAAAAATGATTGAGACCCTGACATATGGGTACTCATCTGAGAGTACTAAGTGAGAGCTATCTAATTAATACCATCATTGCTTTGGACGAAAGTAGCCTTAGCATTGGAAGGGTTAGAACAGGTTATGAAGTAAGCGACAACCATTTCCTGCTGACATTGTCTTTACTGCAATCAAACACACGCCAACTCACTGAGATGGATGATTTTAGAGTGTTGCCTCTGTTATATCCTCTCCATTTGATTACTATTTTTCCACAGCAAAAATCTCTTCAAAACATGAAAAGTATAAGAAATGATGTAAGCAAATTTAAAAAATAAGCATTTCATAGGTGCAGATGGGTAAAATCTAAGCATAAAGTATTTATTCAAGATGCATTTTAACCAAACATAATGATTATCAACCATTTCAGGTTCCCAATTCTAAAACCTTATATTAAAAGTACTATAATCGATTGCTGTGCATAGTACTGTTGGCAATGTCAAATATTGGTGTTCTGTCATATGAAGCTTCTATACTGTAAATGACTTAAGTATAGCGGGAACAATAAGATAGCGATAATAGCGCTCTGTCCATATGCGCTATTATGAAATCCCCGTCTTCATTAAATTCTTAATTGAACTTGCTGCTGCTGTTCCCGTTCACCGCTATACTTAGATCACGCTATCCAGGGCAGTACCGTAATTGCGCTATATAATGTTCACGCCATATTTAAGTGATTTACAGTATATGATTATGTGGAGGATATCGACCTCTTAGATCATACTGCCTAGTAGTTGATAAACACCAGTACATTCACTGTGAAATATAACCCCATTTCCCATAAAGCATGGCTGGATGATGCTTTTAGCACTTACTGAGGCATTCCAAATAAACAGTGGAAATGAAGTAAAATACAAATTGATCATCCCCACCTGAGGTTGAAATTTAATGGCTTTCATATTTGCATATCCAATGCAGTAAGTATGAATTTCATGGAAACGGCCCGTCTGTAGTACAGACAAACAGATATCCTATATCACACTGGATGAAAGGGCTAAGTGCTAACCAAAGGACGCTTTCAACAGAAACAAAACCACCTACTAGTATTACATTGGAACACTAGTATATATGCACGTGGCATGATAGAGAACAGGCTACTCATGGAGCGGCTGTTTATATACTATTTTGCTTAACCCTTATACGCTGCTGGTAACTAATTTGACCAATACAAAAAGATGCAGAAAAATGAGTGAACCCCTGGCACATGGGTACTCATCTAAGAGTACTCAGCGAGAGCTATCCAATGAATACCACCATGACAGGGTTTAGACGTTTACTAGTATTTGAAAAAATCGTTGCATCCTTGTGCTTTGGATGATAGTAGCCCGGGGAGGGCACTCAGGTACAGAGGGGGGCCGCACCTTCGTTATGTATTTCGCGGAAGAAGGGGTCTCTTTTTAAGACCTCCGCATGTCCACGATTTTGTAAAAGAAGGGTACTTTTTTGTACCGAGGTACGAAGTATGGGGATCAAAATCCCCTTACAATCCACGAAATATACGCGGCTCTGACGCCGAGTGACTACCAAAGTGACTGGGCTTCCGAGTTGGCTGCCGCCACTTGCTGCCGCTAAACACGCAGAGGATTATAAAATCTAAAGTTAAAATACGTGTTCCCGTTCATCCAATGTCAGTGTTTTGATAAAAGAAGGGGTGTTTATTTAGTGAGAAAAATCAGCGTTTTATTAAAATAAGGGTGCTTTTTTGGCCAGAAATCAGTGCTTTAGGGGTATTTTTTAATTTTGATAACGAACGTATGCACCACCCTAAATACCCAAGTGCCCCCCCCCCCCCCCCCCGGGGATAGTAGCCTCAAGATTGGAAGAGTTAACTGTGGGCCAGTAGTTCTAGGGAGGAGGCCAGTGCCCAGATTTCTGACTGACCTAGGTCACAGCCACTGAATGTACAATGTCTCGCTCCACTAGCACGGTTCCAATCTTGGCCGGGACATGTGAGAAAGTTGCCAGTAACTTGGGGCATACTGTCGTTTTTCCTGGGTACTCCAGTTTGGTCCATCTCTAACAACACAACTAGCTATACGATTTAGCCTAAGTATGGCAGAAAATGTAGCGATGATCGAAATTCCAAAAACTCTAATGATCCAGCTTTCTGAACATCTGTCTGTCAGTTTAGTTGTTTGACATTGGCTTATCACGCTTTGACGGCCGTGTGGTCTAAAGCGTTACCACTTACTGCTAGCTATTTTTCATCACTGTTCGGGTTTGAACCACCATCCTGGGCATGTTAGAAAGTTGCCAGTGACGGTCAGGCGGTGGTTTTCATCGGGTACTCCGGTTTCCTCCACCAGTTACAACTGGGTAGTCACGACGTAGCGGCAATATGGCAGAGAAAGTGGCGAACAACACGTTGCAGTCTCTCATAGGCCAAAACAATATGCATTACAAATAAGACGAAGGGTTATGAAAAGAGAGCCACTTTCTAAAAACCTTGCATTATACATGTTTTACACGGGGTATTTTATATCTCTTATTGAATGTGTTACCCTCATGAAATAAAAGTAAAAACCATGCCATTTCCTTTACAAATGTTTATTTGTTGTTATCAACCCTCTTGGCTTCGTCTTCGTCATCGAAGTGATATCAGGTTTTATACATTATTCTCTCTATTAAACCGTAAGGTAGAATTTGAAACACTTAAAAGTTGTCAACCATTTAATTCATAATTTAAGTCATAACAGAGATATGGTCAGTACAATGAAAAGTTGACATGGTTAGACGACACAAACAGGGCCACCCCGTTTATATGGACATGGCGTGGTTAATTAGTGCCAATTGCGTGACATTAGCGATTGCCAAGCTCTACTGAGTTCGTGATTGTTAAATATTCAAACTTTCAAATATCCGTATTTTCAAATTTTCAAACTTATGTATATCTAAACTTCCGTACTTTCAAACGGGTTTGAATATTTGAGATTATAGCCGTATTTCCCTACTTTCAAACATCGAAAACTCTTTACACATTTATACAATTGCATGTTTAGAAAAGCCGCAGAGTGGCACACTTAATAAATCAAATTTCCAAACCTTTCCTAGCGGTACGCAAGTAGTTCTGTTACAATGTTATGTTAATATATAATAAATTGTATGATATCAATAATATCAAAATAATATCAAATGTTACTTTTCAAAAGAAATTGCGATTTATAAGAACAAAAGATAATTTTCGCAAGGCAGCAAGAACAGTGGATCGACCCACTTGTCTAATCTATTATTAGAAACGGCAGCTTCTAAAATGCGGAACTGGAATTAATGTAAAACTCGCGTCGATATGATGGACCAAGTGTGACAGAGCAAGTAAAGAACTTTGTTTTCAAGACCGTCTTTTTGGGGCGGGCAAACAAAAAAATATTTTTACGTGGCCACACTAGAGGATATATATCTATCATCTATCTATCTGTCAGTCTGTCTGTATTTCCGTCTATCTATCTATCTATCTACTATTTATCTACCTATCTATCGTTCGAGCCATCGATAAATATAATTATTTTCTTCATCTAAGGTGAAAGCATCCACACATATAGTAGATAGATACATAGATAGAGAGAAATACAGAAAATAAAGTTTTATTTATAAAACCCCTGATACGGTGACATGTCTCCGGATACCATGCAGGGTTCTGAAACAATGTCGAAACTAGTAGGCAGAAGCAGCACACAGGCTACAGTTGGCCCATTTATCTTTCATGGGCCTTATCAATCAGGGCCAAGTTTTCTTTGGTTTGGTTGAGCCTCGTGTTCGACGTGGGTCTTGTTCAAAACCATAAACGTTGATCAACGTTGATCCAACGTATCCCGTTCAGATCGTCATCGCAAGTAAACGTTGGTACCGTTCAGATTCCGTTTTCCCACCACGTTGATCAACGTTGATGGTCCTGAACAACGCCCACTCGAACACGAGGCTCAACCAAACCAAAGAAAACTTGGCCCTATTTATCTGATAAGGTCAATAGGCTGTCCGATATCAGGTGATTAGGTATTACTATTTGTCTGAGAAGGTCAGTTGGACCTACGAATACTGTCAGGTTATTATGTAGTGGTACTGCCAATAAGAATATGTACTAAGGGTGAGGTTCCACATCGAGCTGGCTGGAATGCGACTTTATGCAAATGATATGCTAATGAGGTTTTTGAGTCGAATTCGACGTTTAGAAAAAGTCGCAATCGACTTTTGTCCCTTAGTTCGGCAAATCAAATTCGACCTTGTTTTTGGCGCGAAATATGAAAAGTCGAATTCAAAAATCAAAAGTCGCATTCGCATTTTGGGGCCTTCCAAACGGTTGGGAAGGCCCCAACATCGTTATCTTGGCGCATTCGCGCGGAGTCGACTTTTCCGATATGCAAATGAGTTACCTCCCATTTCCTCATTTGCATAAAGTCGAAAGCGACATCTGGGAAGTCGAATGCGACTTTCTTAAAGTCGCATTCGACTTATTTGAAATCGAATGCGTAAAATAAACTTACGCATTCGATAAATTGATCATGGTGGTTATTTCCCCACAATGAAAATGTCGAATGCCCATTTGAAATGTCGAATTCGACAAAATGTAATAGAATTCGACATATGAAATGTATACTCGACATTTGAAAGGTCGAATGCGATTAATATATGTCGAATTCGACTTCAGTAATGTCGAATTCGACATTTCAAATGCGCATTCGACTAATGTCCATTTATTTCCGCACGCAAATTGGTAAAGTTTTCCCACGCCCTTGAAGGTCGAATGCGCACTTTTTAATGTCGAATTCGACTTCAGAGAGTCGAATGCGACATTTATAAGTGCGCATTCGACAAAATGGAGGTCGAATTCTACCTTTCAGTAGTCGAATGCGACTTTTAACATGTCGAATTCGACATACGAAAAGTCGAATTCGACCTTTGCTAACATATAAAAGGCAGGCCCTTCAGGGGATAGCTCATTCCTGCCCTGAGGGTCCTGCAGCACACATCTCCAGCATCATGGCCATCACCAAGAGCACAGCCAGACGCAAGGCAGCCAAAGCAGCAGCACCGCCATCACCATCACCGCCATCACCATCACCGCCATCACCATCACCGCCATCACCATCACCTCCACCATCCGAGGCCCCTGAGGAAGAAGAACAAGAAAGAGTTGAGAGGGAGGAAGAAGAGGAAGAAGAGGAAGAAGAGGAGGAAGAGGAAGAAGAGGAAGAAGGGGAAGAAGTGGAATCAGAAGAGGATAATGAGGCGACAGTGGGGAAGAAGAGGAAAGGCAAGGGAAAGGGCCCAGCAGCAAAGAAAAAGAAAGTGAAAGCGGCCAAGACAGCTCAGCTGAACAAGGAGCAGGAGCTTGAGATGTCAGAGTGGATCGGCGACCACCCCTTACTCTACGATCGCAGTATGGTTGAGTACTACAAGAGCACTGGCCACCGGGATCGACTCTGGTTTGAAAAAGCCAAGCAGATGGGATTCCTGGAAGAAGATTCTCCATTCGTCTCCTCCAAGAGCAATCCATTGTACAAATGGTACCTCAACATTCGCACCAGACTCAGGCGCAACAAGCCATCGGGGTCTTCAGGAAAATTGCGCTCCAGAGAAAGATTCCTCCACTCCAAATTTGGCTTCGTAGTGGCAGCAGATGCAGCGTCACTTGGTGGTGAACAAGAGCGCCTCGACCGGCAGCAAATTAGCTACAGAAAGAAGTTGGGTCGACCTTCTACTTCCACTGATGATCCAGATGCACACGACCAGCCACGAGATTTTCCTGCAGACACATCGAACATCGAACCAATCGAAGTTGGAGAGGATATCTTGGAGTCGCTGAACCTGGAATCTGCTACTGCTCGTCCTCCAATGGCTGCCACAGCATCTTCATCCAACACTGCATTGTCGCAGATGGTGCGACAGAACAGACAGCTGTCCAAGCAAATCAGCAGTTTGCTGCAACACCATACCCAAGAGCAGTCTGGAACGGGAGTTCGGGCGGCAGCTGGTGCATCCTTTGCTGCTTCTTTGATGACAGAAGTCCATCCACATCTGCAGATGTCCATGCAGCAACACGTCCTTCACACCATCTTCCAATACCTTCGAAGAACAGACGAGATACTGGGCGTACCTCAAGAACAGCCTCCCTACCTCTACCTACAACAGTCATCGGGTTTCTTCCCTCCTCCGCTACTACAGCATCAGATTGATAACCCATATCAGATGCCACCATACATGCAGATGACTATGCCTCCACAGCAGATGCCTCCACAGCAGATGCCTCCACAGCAGATGCCTCCACAGCAGATGCCTCCACCGCAGATGCCTCGACCACAGATGCCTCCACCGCAGATGCCTGCACGTACTCAGCCTACCTACACTACACTGCAGCCAATTCCGGCAGTACCAACTTCCAGCCAAGCATCATCATCATCGAGTGGATTTTGGGGACAAGCAGTTGGACCAGCGACGCCAACAACAGCGGTCAGGGCTACTACGACATCCACATCTCCACCATCCCCTGGATCGAATCTCTCAACTCCAGTGAATGTCTCCACTCCCGAACCAGCCGCGGTCATCAGTCCAGCTACTCTTGACGCCTTGGAAGGCATGTTGAGTTAAATATAGTATATAGATGTATATCCCATAGAACTTGTATAATTGTACTTGTAGATTAAACTTTATTTTTTATATAATTTATTACTCAGTGCCAAAAAACATTGTATTTGATTTTGTTTTGATAATAAAGCATTTACATTGGACTGTATAATGAATAAAAAACATTAGTTTCCTATTAGCATAACTCCTCTTCACATACAATGGTGAAGTTAAGTTATTGCTAATAGTTATTTGATGTTTATTTATTAATATCTTATAGCTCCAAAAAAACACATTGCATAATTTGCCAAAAAAAAAAATAATAATAATGTTATTGTTTGGCAATTTTGCTTTTACTGGTTTGTAGAGATGCGTGATTATATATTTCTACATGTGACTAACTTTTATTCATATTACAGATGCAATCCAACTACGTACCCCACCTAGGGAGACCAGGAGTAGGACTTTCAAGAAAGACTTGTGAATTTTCTGTACTGTAATTTGATCTGATTAAAGGGTTAAACCCTGCAAGTTAAATGAAATTTATTTGGAAATAAAATATGATACTACTACCCCCACCATCCCCCCCCCCAAAAAAAAACTATCTATCTGTGTATATATATATATATATATATATATATATATATATATATATATATATATATATATATATATATATATATATATATATATATATATTTGTATATATATATATATATATACATATATATATATATATATATATATATATATATATATATATATATATATATATATATATATATATTTGTATATATATATATATATATATATGTATATATATATATATATATATATACTGCTTCATTGTGGTGGGTAGAGACTTATATGCGCAAGTGACATTATAAGGGTTTTTGTTTTTCGTGGGGGGGGGGGGGGGGGGGGGGGGGGAGAAAGGGGTTCTAATTTTTGGTTTCATTTACCCCATTTGTGGGGTTCTCTCTTTCAATAATATTCATCTTTACTACAATAAAATAAAATACAAAGATTTTATTACATACTATTTTCATTACATACATTAACAATCACTATTGGTGTGCACATGTTGTAATGTCAATTTATGAATATCATTTATTCATTTACATTTGTTCAATCATTCTATTCTGCCATTCAACTTCTCCCACTGGACTGCTGAAGTAGTGGCTCAGGTAGACTCGTTGTTCTTTGGCAAGTCTTCCTACTCGTGCTCCTCCCTGCACTTCCAATTCTTCCAAGGGAATATTGTTTCTCCAGACACCAGGGACAACGTTGTGTAGTCGATCCTCCCTATCAACAAGGTGGTTGTTTGCTCTGGGATAGCGCACCCTCATCAAGTTGTGGAGGCATATGCAGGCCAAAATAACCTTGCACACAACCTTTGGTTTTTGCTTCATCTTCCCCAACAACACTTGGAAACGATTGGCAAGAATACCGAAGGTATTTTCAATCACACGCCGACCCCTAGACAGCCTGTAGTTGAAGATTCGTCACCGGACATCGATACCTCTTGCAGAAAATGGCTTCATTAACCACGTCTTGAGAGGGAATGCGTCGTCACCTGCAATGAAGTAGGGCATGTCACGATCATCACCAGGTAAAGGTTCTGCATCTGGGAACTGGATGGTGTGGTTCTCTACCAAGTCCTTCAGCTCACATTGGTTGAAGATTTGGGCATCACTGGCTATGCCGTTGCAGCCCACCTCAGTCCAAATGAACTTGTAATCTGCATCACATAATGCAAACAAAATGACAGAGAAGAATTTCTTGTAGTTGTAGTAGAGGGAGCCTGTTCTAGGAGGACACTGGATACGGACGTGCTTCCCGTCAAGGGCACCAACACAATGTGGGAGATTCCACCGCGTCTCGAAGAGGTCTGCGATGGCTTTCCATTCGTCTTGGGTGGTTGGCATTGGAATCACCTCCTGACCGTATTCTTCGATGATGGCATCTGCAACTTCTGGGATGATGCGGACGATACTGCTCTTCCCAACACGAAATGCATACATCAAACTCTTGTAGTCATTCCCAGCAGCAAAGTATCGGAGTGCGATGGTTAACTTTAGACCTGGTTCTAAAGATGGCCGGAATTTGGAATCTGGCTTGAAGAGACGTGGTGTGACCCTCTCTGCAACTTCAGCGTACATCTCTGGATCCATCCTCATGAAGTTACGGAAGCCTTCTACATCTTCATTCTTCAGTTCTTGAATAAGCCTTTCATACTGTCCAAGTATGGGTCGTCGCAGAATCCATGGACGCGTCCACCATCGAGGTTCTGCTCGCTGTCTCCGTCTTCGTTGGGCAGGAACATGTTGACGGTGCTGCTGCTCAACGTTGATGGCATTTGCAATAACAGCTTGGATGTTGAGATGATGCATCACCAGACCGTACAGCAAAACTTCTCTTTCAGCAACGTAGGGTGGCAGGTAAGGCATAATGGATACATGGACCTCTATGGTTCCACCTTGGTGAGAGTTATACCCGCTCTGCTACCCAAGGGTTGAATGAAAATAGGTAGCTGCTCACTACCCTTTTATACTTTTCTAAAGTTCGAATGCGAGCAGTTCCATGTCGAATGCGAACAAATAATGTCGCATTCTATATTTTTTATGGTCGCATTTGACAATTTATTGTCGCATGCGACTAATCCAATGTCACATTCCACTTTGAAAAGGTCGAATGTGACAAAACTCTGGAAGTCGCATTCGAATTTATGAAAGTCGCATTCGACTTTTAACTAATCGAATGCGACTTTTAAAATGTCGAATGCGCATTAATATGTCGAATGCGACTTTTAGAAAGTCGCATTCGACCTAACCTGTCAATCAACCAGGTAATTTGCATAAAATCGTATTCGACAAGTCTTTCGTGCGTTCGCACAACCGTTTTCGACCTTTCGACTTCGAACACGTCGAATGCGACGTTTAGCGATTCCACATCGCATTCGACACGCCTAAAAATGCCTAACCCGATGACAATTTTACGTGTCGCATTCGACTTTTAGCGATTTTTTTCAAACTTTTTCAAACTGGTCGAATTCCAGCCAGCTCTATGTGGAACCTCACCCTAATACATTTAGTGAGTCAAGAGTCCTGGCAGTTTGTTTACTTTGTAAAAATTATTACCGACTTTGAATAAAGATTGTCTATCTATAACTATATATTTTGGCTGTGCTGACATATCAGTATAGGCCAGAACTAAATGATGTATAGAGAATAGATAGGTATGTGTGAATACTGAAATGAAATATATCACCATTTATACCCCACTAGTATCATTGCGAATCTTGTCCTAGAGTGTAATATAGTAAATGGGTGTACTGAATCAACTGGTCATTACATGTGAATTCCACCATATGGCCGATTCCCTACTGGGCCGGTCAAGGTTTACTGGCTGTCTGTGTGTATCACATGTGAATTGTGAAATACTAACTAAATAATATAAGCGACAGTGAAATAAATGAGCTAGAAAATGCAAGTGAAGTAAATAGGAAACTAAAAGATATGAATGAATATCGGAAGGAATAAAAAAGATACACTGGAGTCTAGAGTGGCTAGATTGGCTAACAAATATTGACTGAACATACGTTTTATCTTTTTTCATAAATCATGAAGCACAGACGAGTTCTGGAGCACAGCATTCAGTGACCATGGCCAACATGCGATAATTCGCTTATGAGTTATGTATGTATTCATACCAATCATAAATTCCAGGACCATTACATAAACAACACTATTTCATGAAATTGACATGTGTGTGTCAAAAATAACAAGTACAAGAAGTATCAGAAGGCAGCTGCCCTAGAATTTGTCGAGTTTATTAGTGCTAGTTCAATTTGGCCTGTCGCACACTTTGAAATCTCTGTCGCACGCTGTTGCAACAATGACCATTATACAAATATGCCATGCCAGTGGGGGTAACATTCCATCATGTTACCCCCACTGGCATGGCATATTTGTTTTATTATACTGAACAAACCCCATTTGTAATTTAAACAAAGCAAGGTCACAGATGACTGGTGATTCACACGTTCCCCGCTAGGTGTCGCTAGTGGCAACGGGCAACATGAAGCCCTCACTGATGGCATCAGGCAACATGATGATTGTTCACTGTTAAGTCAGCCAATCACAGCTTACGATCTTCAAGTGAGGTATAATAATACAGGATATGGCCACACTGCCAACAGTCCTGGAAACTCCACTTGTGGAGTCTCCAGGACGATGGCACACTGTGATATAGCCGTGCTTCCTGTCTAGTCCCCCCCCCTCGGCAACGCTGCCTCTGGCAGGCCCGGACGTTCGAGATGTATCTTGTAGTCGCTGGACGTCACATGTGACGTCCAAGTGGACAGTAAAGGACCACACTGTGACACTTCGCTTGGTGTCACTGTGACATCACAATTCTATGCCAGTATAACTTAAATGTCCAACTGGTGTGGCGTCCAAGTGGACACTTTTGCGCTACACTGTGACACTGCGCTAAATGTCACTGTGACGTCGCGTTTCTGTGCCGGTGATGGACAGTTAGGGGTCTTGTAGTCTGTCACACAAGTGTAGTTGCGCTGGTGTCCGCCAGGTGCTCAAGATTCTCCTCAATTAACTGATTATACACACTCGGCGTGTGTATCAATTGAATAACAAAAGGAAATCACTCAATTTGAACATTTACTTGGTACATCTTCCACTTTAGACGTTGAAGAGTACTTATAGTGCCGTTTATACACTCCTGGTGTGTGCCTCCAAAATCGGCCTCGCTAGTTGTGGACAGTTAGGGGTCTTGTAGTCTGTCACACAAGTGTAGTTGCGCTGGTGTCCGCCAGGTGCTCAAGATTCTCCTCAATTAACTGATTATACACACTCGGCGTGTGTATCAATTGAATAACAAAAGGAAATCACTCAATTTGAACATCTACTTAGTACATCTTCCACTTTAGACGTTGAAGAGTACTTATAGTGCCGTTTATACACTCCTGGTGTGTGCCTCCAAAGTCGGCCTCGCTAGTTGTGGACAGTTAGGGGTCTTGTAGTCTGTCACACAAGTATAGTTGCGCTGGTGTCCGCCAGGTGCTCAAGATTCTCCTTAATTAACTGATTATACACACTCGGCGTGTGTATCAATTGAATAACAAAAGGAAATCACTCAATTTGAACATTTACTTAGTACATCTTCCACTTTAGACGTTGAAGAGTACTTATAGTGCCGTTTATACACTCCTGGTGTGTGCCTCCAAAGTCGGCCTCGCTAGTTGTGGACAGTTAGGGGTCTTGTAGTCCGTCACACAAGTGTAGTTGCGCTGGTGTCCGCCAGGTGCTCAAGATTCTCCTTAATTAACTGATTATACACACTCGGCGTGTGTATCAATTGAATAACAAAAGGAAATCACTCAATTTGAACATTTACTTGGTACATCTTCCACTTTAGACGTTGAAGAGTACTTATAGTGCCGTTTATACACTCCTGGTGTGTGCCTCCAAAGTCGGCCTCGCTAGTTGTGGACAGTTAGGGGTCTTGTAGTCTGTCACACAAGTGTAGTTGCGCTGGTGTCCGCCAGGTGCTCAAGATTCTCCTTAATTAACTGATTATACACACTCGGCGTGTGTATCAATTGAATAACAAAAGGAAATCACTCAATTTGAACATTTACTTGGTACATCTTCCACTTTAGACGTTGAAGAGTACTTATAGTGCCGTTTATACACTCCTGGTGTGTGCCTCCAAAGTCGGCCTCGCTAGTTGTGGACAGTTAGGGGTCTTGTAGTCTGTCACACAAGTGTAGTTGCGCTGGTGTCCGCCAGGTGCTCAAGATTCTCCTTAATTAACTGATTATACACACTCGGCGTGTGTATCAATTGAATAACAAAAGGAAATCACTCAATTTGAACATTTACTTGGTACATCTTCCACTTTAGACGTTGAAGAGTACTTATAGTGCCATATGTTTATTGAAATGTATTAATGAATACCATCCTCCATTCACCCAGATCACATTCTTGAGAGCAATGTATATTTAATAGTACATACCCATGTCTAGGGTCTAATCACAGTAAAATGTATTATTATATGTATTATAGTTTACTTTGAATAAATCTAAAACATATGTAACTAAGAGTGCTTTGAAAATGATTTATTGTCTGATTCAAATCAAGGCGATCATTTCATACAATACAATCTACGTTATGAAATCTAGTCTACTATGCGACTTTACGCGACATAAAGAGGCACAAAATCTGTCCGACTAGATCACTGATCACCATATACAACGTGAATATATATATCTGACCAGCCACAAAGACGTAAAATAGGGTAAATACTTTAGTCAAGAGGTGTGACTCCTCGTAGTGCCGTTCCTACGTAAAGAGTCAAAACCACTACGGAGTCATCCCGGGGGGGGGGGGGGGGGGGGGGGGCACTCAGGTACATAGAGGGGCCGCACCCACGTTACGTATTTCGCGGCAGAAGGGGTCTTTTGTTTAAGACCTCCGCAGGTCCGAAATTTTGTAAAATATGGGTACTTTTTTGTACCCAGGTACGAAGTATATAGGGGTCAAAATCCCCTTACAATCTACGAAATATACGCGGCTCTGACACCGAGTGACTCCTGAAGTGACTGTGCTTCCGAGATTGCTGCCGCCACTTGCTACCGCTAAACACGCAGAGAATGATAAATCTAAAGTTAAAATACGTGTTGTGTTCATCCAATGTCAGTGTTTTCATAAAAGAAGGGGTGTTTATTTAGTGGAAAAAGGCAGCGTTTTTATTAGAATAAGAGTGTTTTTTTTGGCCAGAAATCGGTGCTTTAGGGTTATTTTTAAATTTTGTTAACGAGCGTATGCGCCCCCTAAATACCCAAGTGCCCCCCCCCCCCCTCCCCGGGCTTTTCAAGTAATTCAGCGATGTTCAAAATCTAGTACACTGTTGCAGAAGAAACAGCTTGGGCTGAAACATTTCTTTCCACAGTAAGATAATGTTTGAATTTAGGTAAGGAAGTATATAATCCACCGGCTTGCTCTTGACGGTTGACTTCAAAAGTTCTATGTGACCATTTTCTATCATGTACATCCGTGATCAAATCGAACTTCTACTTAAAGAAAAAATAATAGTTTATAAAGACAACTAATCCGCTCACATAGCACTGATATAAACATCTGACCCAATCCTTTACTTTCTATCTAGGCCTACCTCTCCTCGCCGTCATTATTTTGATATCAGTGGCGTTTTTTGTTTTTTTTTGCATTTTGACAGCATTTCAATTTTGACTTATGAATTTATAAAATCTACCCGCCAGGATATTTAGAATCAGAAAAGAGACCACCATTTATGCACCAGTCAATTGAATCCCCGGGAGGGGGGGGGGGGGGGGCGGGATGGGGCGGGGATAGTGCACCGACGTATTAGTATTCATAGTAGTAGTAGTAGTAGTAGTAGTAGTAGTATTCATAGTAGTAGAAGTAGTAGTAGTTTGAATTTGGATTTTTTTTCTTCTGTCACATTGCGGCTAAGTCATGATTAACCAGTTGTATCTAGTGATACTAAAAGTATTAATCGTTCGTAGTAGTAGTAGTAGTAGTAGTAGTAGTAGTAGTAGTAGTAGTAGTAGTAGTAGTTGTAATAGTAGCTATAACTTTTATTATTTCGTCACTTTTCTGCCATATTTCAACTTTCTAGTATATTAATACGGATTTTGCGGGACCGTTGGCTACCTTTTTAAAGTAGCATGTGCCGTTTGATGAGGATTCGACCCCTGCATTATCTTCCGTCATGGCCGGTTTAGTCAGTCGGCAGGATACGTTAGTTACGTTCTTTCTCCCGTAAGACTCGAATTTAATGGCGAAAGAATTTTGAGTGGAGTGTATGTCTTTGGAAACATCGTTGATTTACAGCACCATCTATTCAGAATTGAGTTTGACGAAATATGTATGATTATAAATATCGAAAAGCAAGTTGGCGTAATGGTTAGGCAGGTTTGCATTCTGAGTTGTAGAGCAGTCATAACCAGAGCGAATCTCGATGGGGGTGCTGGAATAGTTTTTTTCCTTGCTTTTTTCGTATGTTTCGGATGGCACTTTATGCCGTAGATCCAGTCACCTAAAAACGCGCACCTTTAACATTGAAAAAATAACTACAGACTTGAAATGATTAATCCTTTTTTAGTAACAATTTAAGTTTATTTTGTCATCGTTCTGTGATCTTCATAAATTCTTAAAGTAAAGCAGTATATTTGCGCTCTTTTGGTGGAATGTGTAAATGCAATATAATTGGTTTTGTATTTAACACATACACACACACACACACACACACACACACACTATTGGTTGTTCTAGTTCATCATTGCTATTCATATGTATGTTTTTCTATGTAAAACATGAATGTATGTAATACCATAGGGTAATTGATTTAAACCTTTACCCATCCAGAATATATCAAAGGTTGTTAAGTTAACCCATACTTTGCCAATGCTCCTTAAGATCATACATTCAACACTTTGCCAGCCAGAATTAATAAAGGGTTGTCTTATTAGCATATTAATGGTCAGAGCATCTGAAGACCATTCATTTAACCCTTTACCCACCAAGCATATTTTAACGGTTCTTAAGTATACTCATTCATGACCAATGGACCTTCAAATAAATCATTCAACCTTTTGCAACCCAGAATATGTTAAGGGTTATTGGATTTACCCATTCATGGCCAGAGCATCTGATGACCATTCATTTAAGCCTCTACTCACCAAAAATGTATTAAAAGTTGTTAAATTAACCCATTCATGTCCAGACCACCTTAGCATTCATTTAACCAACCATTATTTATGGATTATTTCATTATTTTTTTAGTCAAATGTATGTGTTCCATTGTAAAATTTTATAAACAAGATTTATTGAAATGAAAATTAGAATGATTTGTTTAAATAAAGTAAAGATGAAGTTTCACACGCACACACACTCACATGTTTGTTTCTTCAAGTTGATCAATGCTATTATATGGAAGTATTATGTAAAGCATGAAGGTAAGTACATAATATTTTTTATCAGACAATGGTTTATTAATCCATTCATAGCCAGGAAACCTTTAGATCACTCATTTAACCCTGAGCAATGCCAATGGTTCAGGAAGGGTTTTAATGTTTTGAGTTGTGAGGGTAGTTTGATTGTGTTTTGTTTTATTCTCTGCCTCTTTACTTCCTGCGCATAATTGAGTATGACTGAGAATGCAACTCCGTGCAGCGCACGGGGGCCTGCTAGTAGCCATGCATAGACAGTTGTAAGCAGTGGAGGAAACCGAGGACCTATATAGGACTTATTTGGGTAGTAATTTTTTTTTCTGTATTTGAAGAGCGGTAGGCACCCCCACTGATTAGAACAGGGGTCAGAAATATACGATTTTCGCCTGCATTTTGCTATTTTGAACAGCATTACATTGACTTATGTAAGACTTTGTCTATTCTTCTTCTAAATATTACTCATTCAGTTAAATCATTGTCGGGTGCTTCATCATGAAATATATCACTGCGTGGTGGTATGAAATGCGTTCCTACCACTCCTCCCCACCCCCCTTCCACTCACGTTTTTTTCCTGAATAGCCCTTATAGACCAAGGGCTACTGGGGTAAACCCTACCCCCCGCTGTGAGTGATTTTGGGGGGAAAATCATCAAAAATGAGTGATTTTTGTAATTTCCCAAAATTGAATGTCATCCTGTGGACTATTGCAAACTCTCAACTAAATATTTCTGGGTTAGAAAACTAACCAAGAAGGTGTAGATATAGAGAGTGAGTAATGTTTGCATATTTTCATGACATGCTACATTTTTGGGCAATTTACAGGAAAAATGGCATAAAACAAGTGAGTTTATGGATTTGCTTCTGGAAGGTGCGATTTTCATAGTAGGAACTCACAGCATGTCATAAATGATTTCATAAGGGTGTCTATGGTAATCAAATATTTTGTGTTAGTATGAAATGTATCTGACCCCTGCTGTGAGTGATTTTTGGGTAATCCTTTGGAATCATGCATTTTTTTCCGTGGCTTAACTGACAACCTGGAGACCATTTCACAATTCTGCTACAGGAAATCACCTAAGAATGAGTTGACTATAGAATCTCAGTTGTTTACCATAGCCTTTAATGATAAGCTATAGTTTTGGGTATTTTATGGAAGAAGCAGTAAAAATGTGAATTTAGAGATTTGCTTTAAGAGAGAGTAAATTTTATGGTAGGAATTCAATTTTGGTACAATGATACTCATTAGGATTTCTGTGATTCTAGAGATGTTGCGTTTCAAGTTTCATGTGACCTCTGCTAAACAATTTAAGTGATTTTTTTAGCAAAACCTTTGAAACTAACATTCAATGGTCTATTCGATCATATCACATATTAATCTAACTTTCATGCATACTTTTTCACCTTTTTGCAGTAAAATATTAAGAAATGTGTCATTTAATAGTCCCTTTATAGTGTTTACATTGGCCTTTAATGGGAGTTTTCCACTGTTTGCCATTCAGCAATTCAACAACTAAGATGTGGTGCTTCATTATTAAAGATGATCCTATATAGACGGACCCCTATATGAATGAAAACACAGGAAAGTAGTAAGTCTTTTCACCGAATAGTGGTTTATGAATTACCTCAAGGATGTTCCCCATTCATCACACATAGAGAATAAATAAAGCTTTTTCCCTGGGTGTGATAAAGCATTCTTCCTGAGTGAATGTCTTTTAGTATAAGGGACTGGGCCAGTTGATGACCACGAAATACTGTCTCGTAGTGAATTTAATGATGACAAATTTCAAAATCAACAGTGAAAAGCATATAGTATTTTCTTGCTGCAATACAACATTGTTATTAAACAGTTGCTTTAAGGTGTGCCTGAAAAAGCCCAGCCTTCTTAATTTAATTGGGTAAATGCTGTTTTGGGGGGTTAGATTCAGAAACTGAATAGTCTGAAAAGTATTAGTAAGATCATCACTAATATGAGTATATATGCACATGTACATGGCTGACTATTAATTCTTGTAATGCTACCTCAGATAAGTTAGCACAGGAAAAATGTATTACTAAGCTAATGCAAGCTGCATTTATATTCTGGTATAAGTATCAAAAAATAGAATGGATCTTACTTATTCAAAATATTGTTGAGACTGTTTGTTGGAAAATTGTATTGTAGGATGATGCACAGTGGAACTTTATAGATAACCTCTGTACATAGAGCATTTCCACAGCAGTACCAGCATACCGTAACAGCGCAAGGTAACCCTGCATGTACCCTGTGACTATAAAAATCTTTTTAAAAATAGTGATAGGGCTGCTTAAACAATGGGCGTGTAGGTCCATTGGGCTAAGTACTTTATATTTAGGAGAGTCTCATCAAAGTACATAATGTGCTCATGGGCTAGTTATTATAAGGGCAATAGGTGGAAGGACTACTAAATGTTGCTGACAAGAAGTCCATCACTGGCTAGTGGAATATTTTGGAAATTGTTAAATCTGAGTGCTAGGAGCCTTGTGCTAGGAGAGTGGGGGCATCTAATCTTTAGGCAGCAAACTGACAAAAGGTGTGGTCCTGATACTGCAGTGTTTTTGCCGCGCAACCTATCATCTGCTGAATAGGAAGTATTAAGAGTAGAAGATGTTCAAATTGAGTGATTTCCTTTTGTTATTCAATTGATACACACGCCGAGTGTGTATAATCAGTTAATTAAGGAGAATCTTGAGCACCTGGCGGACACCAGCGCAACTACACTTGTGTGACAGACTACAAGACCCCTAACTGTCCACAACTAGCGATGCCGACTTTGGAGGCACACACCAGGAGTGTATAAACGGCACTATAAGTACTCCTCAACGTCTAAAGTGGAAGATGTACTAAGAAAATGTTCAAATTGAGTGATTTCCTTTTGTTATTCAATTGATACACACGCCGAGTGTGTATAATCAGTTAATTAAGGAGAATCTTGAGCACCTGGCGGACACCAGCGCAACTACACTTGTGTGACAGACTACAAGACCCCTAACTGTCCACAACTAGCGAGGCCGACTTTGGAGGCACACACCAGGAGTGTATAAACGGCACTATAAGTACTCTTCAACGTCTAAAGTGGAAGATGTACTAAGTAAATGTTCAAATTGAGTGATTTCCTTTTGTTATTCAATTGATACACACGCCGAGTGTGTATAATCAGTTAATTAAGGAGAATCTTGAGCACCTGGCGGACACCAGCGCAACTACACTTGTGTGACAGACTACAAGACCCCTAACTGTCCACAACTAGCGAGGCCGACTTTGGAGGCACACACCAGGAGTGTATAAACGGCACTATAAGTACTCTTCAACGTCTAAAGTGGAAGATGTACTAAGTAAATGTTCAAATTGAGTGATTTCTTTTTGTTATTCAATTGATACACACGCCGAGTGTGTATAATCAGTTAATTAAGGAGAATCTTGAGCACCTGGCGGACACCAGCGCAACTATACTTGTGTGACAGACTACAAGACCCTTAACTGTCCACAACTAGCGAGGCCGACTTTGGAGGCACACACCAGGAGTGTATAAACGGCACTATAAGTACTCTTCAACGTCTAAAGTGGAAGATGTACTAAGTAAATGTTCAAATTGAGTGATTTCCTTTTGTTATTCAATTGATACACACGCCGAGTGTGTATAATCAGTTAATTAAGGAGAATCTTGAGCACCTGGCGGACACCAGCGCAACTACACTTGTGTGACAGACTACAAGACCCCTAACTGTCCATCACCGGCACAGAAACGCGACGTCACAGTGACATTTAGCGCAGTGTCACAGTGTAGCGCAAAAGTGTCCACTTGGACGCCACACCAGTTGGACATTTAAGTTATACTGGCATAGAATTGTGATGTCACAGTGACACCAAGCGAAGTGTCACAGTGTAGTCCAGTACTGTCCAGTTGGACGTCACATGTGATGTCCAGCGGCTACTAGACCTTGTAGGGACGTTCTGGTTGTTATGTGTATTGGCGGGGGGTGTCAACACAAGGAGTGACAGCTTTACAGGTTTCCACTCGTTGAAGAAGATTGAGTATAAAAGCATCTTTCTTGGAAATGGCTGCACACAAGTGGGATATTTATTTAAGGAATTATATGATACAATAGTTAGCAACTTGATGTAGGAGTTCTAGGGCCCTTTAGTAGTCAGAAAGTGGCATTTATTGACTTCCTTTTAGTTCAGTGTGCGCCGGCAATCATTGTCATGACACAGTTGGCCACACATGCCCAATACATGCCGTATCTCTTGCAATCCCTAGCTCACTTGAGCGTTTTTGATAGCCATCTATTGTCGGATGTTCAAAGCTGCTCAAATACCAAGTAGATGTCAAGTAACAACAGCATAAGGATGTTGACGTCTTCGCACTCACAGGGCTTTGGCAATCCCTTTCTCTTTATTCATTCCGCTTCTCTTCTATTTGGTTTCTTAGCAACCCCCACCTTGCATCACCAGCTGTCCGTCGCGCCATCTTTTGTCAAGCGGCTTAACTATATAGCGCGCAACATGTACATGATCGTCATCAAATAACTTCGCACCACTGACAGACATATCTTCCCTAGTATGCGGCTGTCCGGGATGGGCACTTGGGTACTAAATTGGCACGTTATTTCGTTCTTATCTTCGAAGACAAATAAAAAACGATATTTTTAGCCAAATTACCCATATTATAGCAAAAACGCTGACTTCTTGGTATAAACTTAGATGAATAAAAACAAGTGGATATGAAACCAGCCGGTCAACCTAAACAAGCTGGCTGCGACGAATAGCCCATAAGTCGTGTTTTGCACATGTTGGTTGGCAAGTTTCTCTGTAATGTAAACGATACGAGAGCCCTCATTTGTCTTTGTCTCCTAGTGTCAGACGTCACACTTAGGCCCCCAGATTCGAGACCCCTGGGATATCCAGGTCTTCACTATAGTGCACGTAGTAATTGGTCTCTCGCTACATATCCATTATTTTATTCATCTAAGGTACAAACAAGGACGTGTACTACAATTTAGATAAACAGACACACTGCCCCACATGGTTGCTCGGATGAACAAACTGGGGAGCATGCCGATATGTAAAAAATGTAATAATGGTATGCATAGAAAATGCCCTCATATATCGACAAAAAAAACGCTTTGCTGTACGTTGAACAAAAGTTTTGCCAAGTAGGGAAACGAGGTAGAAACCGCAGAATAGCACTGATACACGCACTTCGGTATTTAGGGGGGTACATACGCTCGTTATCAACATTTAAAAATGCCCCTAAAGCACTGATTTCAGGCCAAAAAAGCACTCCTATCTAAAAAAAAAACCGCTGACTTTTTCCAGAATGAAAAACCTCTTCTTTTATCAAAACACTAACATTGGATGAACGGGAACACGTATTTAACTTTAGATTGTATAATCCTCTGTCTGTTTAGCGGCAGCAGACTCGGAAGCCCAGTCACTTCGGAAGTCACTCGGCGTCAGACCCGCTTATATTTCGTGGATTGTAAGGGGATTTTCACTCCCATACTTCGTACCTGTGTACGAAAAAGTACCCTTTTTTTACAAAATCGCGGACATGCGGAGGTCTTAAAAAGACCCCTTCTTCCGCGAAATACGTAACGCGGGTGCGGCCCCCCTCTGTACCACAGTGCCCCTCCCCCCCGGGCCATAAACTGGTCTTTAAAGACAATTAATTTTCAAATGAATTGTCTTTAATGACAAGTGGTGCTATCTGCAAGAGCGGCTTTCCATAAAAGACATAACAGATAAAGTGTGTGCCTGATAGACGTGACAGTGATGTTAAGGCGTTGCCTTTGACTTCTAGCTGTTTCTCACCACTGCCCGGGCTCGAATCTAAGCCAGGGCATGTAAGAAAGTTGCCAGTGACTTGGGGTCAAGCGGTGGTATTTGCCGGGTACTCTGGTTTCCTCCACCACTTACAACTGGCTAGTCACGACTATATGGCCGCAATATGGCAGAAAAAAGTGACGAAAAACGAAATTTCAAATTCCAAATTCTTTTCTCCCAGTGTCCCTGTTTCATAGATTAAAGAGGTATGATACTAATAGCCAGTGTTCTTTGCCGGGTTCTCCGGTTTCCTCCGACAGTTACGACTGGCTAGTCACCGTGACGACTTAGCCGCAATATGGCAGAAAAAGTGACGAAAAACGAAATTTCAAATTACAAATTCTTTTCTTCTATATCAACTTTTTAGACACTATTTCATTAAAATGAACTGACAGGAATGTTTCTCTATATTTTGTTAACCACAAAGGTCATGTCAGGTAGCTAAGGCCTGGCTGTTAAGGTGATGGGTACCATTGCAAGCCAGTTAACGCCCTGTCCCAAAACTCACCTGAAAGCAGCATAATCCTATAACTAGGTGTATCTCCAGGTTCCTGAGTGTTATCAGGTAGCGAATATCATCGCCACCTGTCATTATTCAATCCATATTCTGTTTTATTTCAAAATTTACAACTTTTTTTTCAAATGACATATTCTCATTAATTACGCAGGTGATGGTTACTGTAGGTTCAGAGTTACTTTAGGGATATCATTGACTATGCCCAATAAAAAGTATTTTTTTGATTTTTTACTGCTGAAGATTTTAACAGGCCATAACGTTGAAAATTTTAGTTAGAAATCTCGACCTGACTCACCAACTAGAATTGGTAACCTCCAGTCACGTGCTCATAGCTAGCACCTATTTATGGCATCCTGACCACAAGCCATTGTCTTGAGATCGTCGAGGTGTATCTTTGTGCAACTGCCCTTTGTTCCCGGTGCTCAGAAGTGATCAGCGAAGTATGTCCATTACTATCGATGGGGTTCCCATGCCTCCACACACAAGATTTCTCACTAAAATTTTCGATGGTATGGCCTGTAAAAGTCGTCAGCAGTAAAAAATCTAAAAAATACTTTTTATTGGGCATAGACAATGATATCCCTAAGGTAATTCTGAACCTGCAGTGATCACCACCTGTGTAAGTAGTGAGAATATGTCATTAGAGTGAAAAGTTGTAAATATTGAAATTATATAAAATATGGGTTGACTAAGGATTGTTGGCTATAATATTCTCTACCTGATAACACTTAGGAATCTAGAGATACAGCTGGCTATATGGTTACGTCGCTGTAAGGTGTGTTTTGGGACGGGGCATTTGACTAGCTTGCAATGGTACCCATCACCTTAAGGTGATGGGTACCATTGCAAGCCAGTTAACACCATGTCCCAAAACTCACCTGAAAGCAGCATAATCCTATAACTAGGTGTATCTCCAGGTTCCTGAGTGTTATCAGGTAGCGAATATCATCGCCACCTGTCATTATTCAATCCATATTCTGTTTTATTTCAAAATTTACAACTTTTTTTTCAAATGACATATTCTCATTAATTACGCAGGTGATGGTTACTGGAGGTTCACAGTTACTTTAGGGATATCATTGACTATGCCCAATAAAAAGTATTTTTTTGATTTTTTACTGCTGAAGATTTTTACAGGCCATAACGTTGAAAATTTTAGTTAGAAATCTCCACCTGACTCACCAACTAGAATTGGTAACCTCCAGTCACGTGCTCATAGCTAGCACCTATTTATGGCGTCCTGACCACAAGCCATTGTCTTGAGATCGTCGAGGTGTATCTTTGTGCAACTGCCCTTTGTTCCGGGTGCTCAGAAGTGATCAGCGAAGTATGTCCATTACTATCAATGGGGTTCCCATGCCTCCACACACGAGATTTCTCACTAAAATTTTCGATGGTATGGCCTGTAAAAGTCGTCAGCAGTAAAAAATCTAAAAAATACTTTTTATTGGGCATAGACAATGATATCCCTAAGGTAATTCTGAACCTGCAGTGCTCACCACCTGTGTAAGTAGTGAGAATATGTCATTTGAGTGAAAAGTTGTAAATATTGAAATTATATAAAATATGGGTTGACTAAGGATTGTTGGCTATAATATTCTCTACCTGATAACACTCAGGAATCTGGAGATACAACTGGCTATATGGTTACGTCGCTGTAAGGTGTGTTTTGGGACGGGGCATTTGACTAGCTTGCAATGGTACCCATCACCTTAAATGCATCAGACCTCCCTAGGCTGTTTCTATGTATTCATTTCGATGTCTCAAGGGTGGCATATTGATTGCGTTCTATGAACCGTTTCAATTACCCTGCCTACTCATTTCCTTTTTATATTTCGTAATGCATTGGTTTATTTTTAGCACGCATCGTTGTGTAACTTCTTTTATTATTTATATCCTTAGATGCGCAACCACAAGTCTTAGTTATATTGGTCCAAGTTTATATCATAGGCCTATATTAGTCACCAAATGTAGAGATTTTGCAATAGTCTATTGGAACAGATTTATGTGAACCGATTCAATTTACCTTGTCTACGCATTTCCTTTTTGTATTTCGTCATGTAGTCGTTTATTTTAGAACACATGTATGTAGAAACTTCTTTTATTATTCATGTCATATAAGTTCCTGAAGAGATTTTGCAATCGTCCATAGGAAATTAGGAATAGATCTATTATATTACCCTGTCTACTCGTTTCTTTTTATATATCGTATTGTTGTCGTTTATTATTTTTAGCACACATGTATATGAAATCTTTTTTTTATTATTCATATCATAAATCAATTCCCAAATGTAGAGATTTTTCAATCGTCTACTGGAATTCCAGAAGCGCACTTGCTGGCACGCACCTGTTTCTCCCATGGGAGGGATTCCCCTGGAAACCCTATGACGTCATCAAGTCACATGAGCAAATAAACATTATGGCCGACTTGGTTGCATTCGTAAAGGCCGAAGAGGAAACGTATTTCTTCTGCTGATCTTAATAAGGTGAGTTTTCGACAAACCCAGACTGTGTTTGTGACGAGTTTAATATTTTCTGAACGACATGGAGCCAAATTTTCACCATTTGTCGTTTGATATTCCGTGAATTTCAAGCAACAAGTTCATTTAATATTGGGCGTTATGTCAGGTCATTGACGCAGCGTATTTCACATCTCAGTACATAGTGTAGTGCCACTACTGGCACTAGCTGTCTCAGGCTAGTGCTATATCGGATATTGAACAACATGCGTTCCAATCTTATGCAACTGTAGCCACCGTCAGTTCTTACGCAGGATTGAGGAAAACCATATTCCATGCTCTCTTTGGTGGCACTTGTCACCACCAGTAAACAAGAATAGAATGATATTCTGAGAGTAGTAACTCCAAGTTACTCCTTTTTTCCTGGGAGAGTCTAATTCAGTGGCTTGTTCATAGAATAGGTGTTTAAATAAAGAGGTCAATTCTCAGTGTGATTAGCCTAACAATATACCTGTATCAATGGACATGGTATAACTAGATGTACTTACATTATTGATAGAACAGTCACATTTTTGTGACTGAATAGTTGCTTGGGGGATGAGTTATAAAACTGGAGGGATGAGAGAAGTGTTTACATAACCACTTTTTATTGTATTGTATTTATTGGCTCGCTTAAAAAAGCAAAAATATACGTATACAGCAAATAAACAAACATAGTACAAATAATATAAATAACTGAAAATTATAAAGGAAGCCTTCCCTTACTTAGGGAAGAAAACTGACCTTTAAACAGTGGAAATTATATTACCGCCTATAGAGTGGCCAGAAACATTGCTTAAGAACAAAAAGCATTTAACTTAATAGAACAAAAAAGGGAACTGAACAAATAAAATGACGCAAATCAAAATCCTTTAGGCAAGCTTTTTGTGTAATCCTGTTATCAGTCCGAGCTAATAGAGGGAAGTTTTAGCCCACTCCTACCCTCGTCATAATTTGTTGGTGATACATACTGCATATATGCACCCCCGCAATTATCCACATTTGCACCATAGCTGAGGTTTCAGTATTGTCAGGGTGGTTACCCATCAACCAGCTAAAAGTCTGTTCCGGTTTTTGCATTAACTTATTATATAGGACTGGATTTGCGTCGTGCATTTCTCTGTACATTTGCAATTTTTCCCTTTCATTAACTGAACATTGCATAACAATATGGAATACTGTCTCTATAGACCCGAGTTCGCATCTAGTACATATTTTCTGACTATGACTACTCCCTATTAATCTGAAATCGTCCTCCTTCAACAGACTGGCGTGGCATACGAGTCTGGCCATAGTCTCACAGGTGCCCTGTAGGTGTGGTAAGTTGTCTGCCAGGTACCACCATGTGAGGTATTGTGCTTTACCCACAGTCATATACAACATATCACTCTTACTCAGAATAGCTTTAGCGCTGTTCCACTAAGCAGGGGCGAGGAGTAGGGACCCCCCCACCACCCCCCACCACCCCCCACCCCCCCCCCCCCCCCTCCCTTAGTCGGGGGACATATAAATAGAGATATAGGAAAGGGGACCACTTGGCAGCTCCCCTGTAATGGAGTGAGCCAGCGATCCAGGGCGGTTTTTGTTTTTTGTTTCATCCCTACCACCCAGGCCACTCGTCACCCCCGGGCCTTGTCTCACTTTCTGTTCCCTCTCCCCCCATACTTTTGTCATGCATCCTGCATCAGGTCCGTACCCTCCCCTGTCCTCCTGTCCTGTACATATAACCTATTGAGACTAACTTACTATCTGTATCCCTATTACTGTCACATCTTATTCTGTGCATGTGGTCAAGTCTGTTCTCTGCTGATACACTACACTTTCTTCGAACATACAAATAAAACTCACTTTTACTTCTATTGCATTATTTAAAGGTTACTAGGTTCCTCCTATACACTTTAGATATATTTAAATTTTCATATGTTTTATGAGAAAATGCAACCTTAAGTCGTTTGCATATATAATAGTAAAGCCAATAGCATGATTTAACCAGAGACCTGTTTATGTAATCTATACATGATCCCTGATTTAATTGATGATGACTGAGCGTGCCCAGCATAGGCTTGTCCATCAATTTTTTGTGTGAGAACTCTGACAGGAATTTACCTCGAAATATGTCATACCGATTTTGGTCATCTTATGAGGCCAACTTTTCCTTTAACTACATCTCTGTTATGGTCTATTCTATTTATATGGCATGATGCCATACAATTACTGTACACATAGTGAAAATGGATTGCACTTTTCTATATTTCTGTGAGGGCCACAGCGAAAATCAAATCTTGTATATGACTGTGTTACCCTCATGAAATAAAGATTAATATACAATGTATTATTATTATTATTATTATTATTATTATTATTATTATTATTATTATTATTATTATTATTATCATCATTATTATCATTATTATTATTATTATTATTATTATTATTATCATTATTATCACTATGTACCTAGAACAGTTTGTTTATAGGTCCCGAAATATTTGATTTGATTTTCAACAAGTAAACATGGTTAGCCATACATAGTTTCGATGCACCAGTCAATTGAATCCCGGCTAGGAGAGGGTCTGGAAGGGGCAATTATTTTCACTGTCCCCATCCCCAAGGATACTTTTTCAAGGCACCCCCCTGGGATATCCTATTAACCAGGGTCTGGTCTTTTGATAAAAAAAGTGGTCAGAAACAGGATTTCTGGTTACATACAGTTTTGAGCAAAATCTAGGGGCATATGCCCCTTGGCCTCTGGGAAAGTCGAACCCTGCTTAACCCATTAAGGCTTAAGAGTTACCATTGAAATTGTTGTCTGGATCCCAGATTCATTTGATGCTTTCTTGGAAATAATGAATTATTTTACAAAATGGAACGTTGTTGCAGTATTCTAATTAACACTTCTCCTTCAAATATTTTCTTAACTTTACTGCTCCGTGCAAGATTCCATTAAAATTGTCATCTGGACTGTTTTGGCCTGCGTGAGCATTAATTTAATGGGTTAAAGCAAGAGTCTTGGGCTGTTCATATGACCTTTAAATGTAGAATACTGTCCTGGCATTCAGGCCTGGCTATAGGAGGTGTGAACTAAATGCTCATATCCTGAACCCCTGGCAGCATTTTAGAGTGTGTAATTGATACCAACTATGACATTGGAAAAAATTGATGTACATATTAATAATGGTATTGGAGTGTTATGACTGTGATACTCTTTTTATTTGTCAGTTTTCATATGCTTGTGTCAATTCATTTAAAGATTTTTTTTTAAATATTTACTCAATCTAACCCATTCATGCCTGAAGCAGCCAAAACAAGTGGACAACTAAACTATTAATTTTGATGGACCGTTTTACCACCATTTAAGGCTTAGCAAACTGTTTTCAGCACTGGAAAGGGAGCATACTTTATATATAGGTCAGCTGAGGGAGCATTCCTTGTTCTGCTTACAATATACACATATCAAACCTGGGACTTGTCTAAGATTTTAAAACACCTGTCTAAAACAGGATTTCACAAAAATAAATTGTAAATTGTAAATTGATACATTTTTAGTTAGGGCTAGGACGATCAATCATAAGCTTGATCAATCGGTCGGATCGGCAAGAAATCCGACTGGGTCGAGTCAAGTTTTGGAAAATCGATTATTTCCGATTATCGCCCACATCCCTCACTTCGTACACAAGAACGTAATTTTCTCCACAAAACACTTATTGATCACCAAAATGACTAAACATTCCACTGCTTCAGAAATCTGCCTACCTTATCAGTGGGTTTCTTGTCTATTCTCGCCACCGCATCCAGGTTACGTTGCATATTATACTTGTATTGACTAGTCTGATTTTCAAAATGGCGCTGTCACCGTTCCCACGCTATACTTTGCTATACTTCCGGGTTCAGTACTAGCGTGTTCAGAAGGATATATCACTCTTAAAATAATCGTTTATAATCGATTGATCAGTTGGAACCTTGGACGATTAATCGAGCCAAAATTTCAGAAAGATTCCTAGCCCTATTTTTAGTGGTATCTTAATTCATCAGATTTTTAAAGAAATTTTTTTAAGGAGAAAGGTTCAGTTATGGGTGCTACAGGCATGAATGGGTTCACCCTTCCAATGCTGAGGCTACTTTTGTCCAAAGCACAAGGACCCAAAGTTTTTTGGAAACCATGATTTAAACCCAGTCATGAATGTCATATTCATTGGATAGCTCTCGCTGAGTACTCTCAGATGAGTACCCATGTGACAGGGTTTTAATCATTTTTTAGCCTTTTTGCATAAAATGATAATCATTTTGTAGTGGCCAAATTAGCAACCAGCAGTATAAGGGTTAAATGCTGCTCTATAGGTGCCCAGGCCACGGTCTTAGCCAGCAGGGTGTCAGGGTGTCTTTTGGACTCCCTGGTTCATGAAAAATACCTGATTTTAGGTAAAAAGACGCCCTAGATCTTGGTATGTGTTTTTTTATAAATACTAATTCCAAGTTAGATTTTAAAAAAGTTTAACTTCAAAATGATAACAGAGATATTACTTGGAGAATCAAGCATATAATTATTTTTTTGGTTTATGTACATAATCAGTGTAATGATTTTAATTTTTTCTATCAGGGATTTCGGACACCCTTAATTCTTGAAATACCAATTTGGACACCCTGTTATGAAAATCCTGGCTAAGTCCCTGGCCCAGGCACGCTTCTGATGAGCACTGCTTTCTTTCTACCTGCAGAGGAAGCTTGTTAGTTGTGACTAGGGAAACACCTGTCCTTGTTTTTATAGCCCGGCAGTAGCTAGTTACATGAGCAGTCGGTGATGAATTGGTTTGGCATTTGGACAGAGTAAAGGGAAGATATGTGATCCTGAGATCAGCATCAGCTCTCGTTGCCCCAGAACACGGTGTGGATGGTGTGTGCTGTCGGCACCGATTCTCGTTAGCCCAGGAACATGCATCACCAGGGTCTTAGCCACAAATTAGAAACTGGGTGCCTAAAATTGGCCATTGTAAAATTTTGGGGTATCCAAATTTTTAAGGGGGACCATAATATACTTAGATTTCAACCATAAACATGTTTATATTTATCAAAATAAGGCATGATATCCTTATACAAGGTCATGGGAATTATATGACAATGAAATAATTCAATTATATGCTTGAGATTGACATTTAAAGAAATTCATCACTAAAGAATTTGGGTGTCCTGAGGGGGGCTTTTTCAGGGTTTGGGTGTCCAAAAGACACCCAGACGCCCTGCTGGCTAAGACCATGTGCAGCATCACCTGTCTGTCTGCTACACCCATCAGGGTACACTCCGACACGGCTAGTAGCTTCGGCTGCAGGGCAGGGACTTCGCCAGGACCCGTCCTGCCGGTTTTTTGGACAGGCAGTTTCCTGAAAACCTTCCTTTTGGACAGGCAAAATTTTGTATGATGAATTTTAAATTTTGACTTTTTGGAGCGTAAAAACCAAATAGTTGCCTAACAAACCATTTTTCTAGGACATGGCTGTACGTGTGTATATTACAATTTTTGACAAAATAGGCTTATCAATCTAGTTGTTATAAGGTTTTTAAGCAGATAAGTATCTAAATCTGGATGGGCAGTAATTTTGGAATTGCTGTTTTGAACAGGCGTTTTAAAAATCTTGGCTAAGACCCTGCAGCAGGGTGCCTCGAAAATATATCTAAAGGTAACAGGTTTTGACTTCCCCTGAGGCCCAGGGGGCATATGCACCTAAACTTTGCTATGTGCCCATATATTTTAAAGACTAGTGGCCCAAAATAGTATGTATGATAACCAGAAATCCTTTTTCTCATCCTTTGATCACTAATTTTTATCAAAAGACCTTTACTGCATGCCCCTAGCCTGAAATCTTATTGTCATACCTTAGGTAAGGAATCCCTTAGGAGCAAGGTTTTCCTTAATATCATTTATGTGGTATAAATTAGCCTTCGTTTTGAATAGGAAATCCTTAAAAGATACAAGGTCTTACCCTTACCCTTGTATTCATAGTCTGGGTCAAGGTCTGACCCAGATTTTGAATATTCCAAATTATTATAATACAACACATAAAACAAGCATGAAAGATAAAAGGAATTTTTTGAATTTATCAGTTTGAAGCATATATATGTATATATTTGGTTTTTGATTGATCATTACAAACATAAACTCACTCACACACACACACATACATACATACATATTCATAGTGATACATACATATTCGTACATACATATTCATACAATTATATCATTATGTTACTATGCAACATCATCATTACTATTATATCTTTTATGTTTTCACTGTAAACAATCATAACATTTTATTCTTTTAACACAAATTTCAGTGTCCTTTGAATGTATGGATGAAACAGCTGAAAGTAAGTTGCAGTGTCTCAAGAAGATTTTTTAAGTTGTCTGTCTTTGTACATGCTTTAGGTGAAGGGTTGCTTTTCTCTCATATCCCCAATTCCCCATACCCACTAACAGTTCTATCTGACCATGATGGGGTGCTTGCTTATTCTTTAATTCATATCTTCAAGACATTAACCCCTTTCAATCTATTTGTTAACACTGTTTATTTTTGTGATAATGTCAGCCTCAATTTTACAGTGTGCAGGTTTTCTAAAAAGAAAGTATCCTTAAGTTCCTGATTATGGAAAAGATAAATACCTGAATAACTTTAGGGATTCTTATACTCATTTTGAAAGGAAGCACATTGATGATTATCCAATTATGCTTTACCTACATAGAGATTCTTTACCTAATTTTGATTTTTGGGGGCTTGTTAAATCTTTTGCTGACAAATAGAAACTTGGATGTAACATCCATAATAAGGAGAAGTCTTAACCAGAACTTGACCAACAACTTTCTTTGAAATTGTAGAGGTTATTGCCAAAAATAACATTGATGATCCATCTCATATTGATGAAGGATCTCTAGAGAAGAATGGGTTAACCCATTGACACTCAGAGTTTCTCTAAAAGGTATCGTCTGCTTCTTTCATACTTTCGAAAATAACTTGTGAATAAAGCAAAATTTCATAAAATATTTGAAGGAGAGTTGTTGTTTACCTTCTGATCAACAATCCTCCTTCGATTGTTTTCAAGAAAATACTTTTGTAAGTAAAATATTTCCAAATTTGTCAGGCCTCTTTTGGCTGCTCTGAGTGTTAATGGGTTAACCCATAAAAAGAGCTTGGAGCTGTACAGAAGCAAACTGACTATTTTGGTGACATTTTCCAGGCAGTGAACATAGTCAAAAATATTTGCAGGAGAGATCGCACTCAAAACATGACCAACAGCTGTCCATCAAACTTTTTGTAAAATCATTCTTATTTTACAAGTTATTATATATTGTCAAAAGTATCATTTATCCAGACGTCAATTTCAAGAAGGACTTCCAAGCACACTCAAAGAGGCCAAAACAGGCCTGACAATTTTGATAATATTTTTCTAACAAAAGCATTTTTTGGAAAAAATTTGAGGGAGAAATGTTAATCAGAAGCCAAGCAACAACTCTTCTTCAAATATTTTGTGAACTTTTGCTTTAATTCCAAGTTATTTTCAAAACTATGACAGTAGCAGACGATATTTTCTAGAGCAACTCTGAGTGTGAATGGGTTAAAAAGCCACATCAAACAAGGTTTATTTTTAGCAGTCATGCCTGTGTTTCTTATGAAATATGCTTTCTCCCTCATGTTTCAAGACATGTCTCAGCATTCTTAACCCATTTACACTCAGAGTGGCCAAAAGAGGCCTGATGATTTTGGAAATATTTCCTTTACAAAAGCATTTTTTTGAAAACATTTGAATGAGAAATGTTGATCAGAAGACAAACAACAAATCTCCTTCAAACATTTTGTGAAATATTGCTTCATTCCCAAGTTATTTTCAAAAGTATGAAAGTAGCAGACTATATTTCGAGAGCAACTCTTGAGTGTGAATGGGTTAACACATTCAAGCCGAGTCCTGCCTGTTGATCTGGAAAATAATTTTCAAAAAGAAGGGAACTGTATACAAAGAACTTTCGAGGAATGAAGGAATGATTTGATTTTCAGTTTGAGTTTTTTACATTTTTATTGTGATATTTCTTTCAGCTTTGAGGTACAGTATTTGCAATGGCGTCGGGTCAGTTGAGTGTACATACTCAAAAGCAATAATGGGTTTGCGGTTAACCCATGCTGTTTCATGCTTTAGGGTTCAACATGAGTCCATGGTACTTAACCCATTCATGCCTGGAGATCTCCTTGACAAGCGTTGGTTGAACCTTTGAGACTTTTCGAAATTTCAAAATGGCTCAAGAGTCAAGAATTAATTATAATCATGAATTCACCAAGTATTTGAAGTAGAGTTGAAAGTTGGATTTCGATCTGTATTTCTCTTTCAAATATTCTCTAAAAATTGCTTTTGCCAGAGAGATATCACCAAAATAGCAAGACAGTTTTGGCACTTAAAGAATGAATTAGGTTAAGAAATAACCATTCATAGTTGAAGTTATCCTTGATGCTGATGACAATATCTTGAGGTTAAGAAATAACCATTCATGGTTTAAAAAGTTAAATCCTTGAAGGCATTAAATATGAAAATAACTAAAGAATTAAGTATGAATTTATAAAATATCTTAAAAAGAGATATGAGAAAACATTCATGGTTAGAATTCATCTTTTATCCATGAAATATGAAAAGAACTACGCAAGATGTATTTTAAAGAGATTGTGTTTGTTGACTGTGTATGTTGAGTAACATTTCGCCTTGTACTATCCTAAAGGGGAGAGATCTATCTGATAATCACCAAAACCATTAGGGCCTTTCCGTGGCATTTTAGTCATGACTGGGTTAACCCATTAATACCTTCAGGATTACTCTTGAAATTGTCATCGGGACCTCTGATGCTGATGACAATAACTTGAGAATTAGGAATTATTCTACTAAATATTTATAGGAGGAAAGTTGTTGGTACTTTCATTCACATTTCTCCTGCAAATATTTTTCCATGTGTACCATAATTTGCCTGAGAGATTTCATCAAAGGTGTCAGGCTGCTTTTCCATGGCCTCTGTGAGCATCAATGTATTATCCCATTAATACTCACTGTGGCCAAAAGCAGTCTGACAATTTTACTAAAATCTTTCAGGCAAAAGCATGATTAAAAACATATTTCATGGAGAAATGTTAATCAGTACATTACCACCACTCTCCTTCAAAGATTTTGTAAAATCATCCTCAATTCAACGACTATTCCAAAGTCACATAAATTAAAAAAAACATGACAACTTCTGGATCAAAAGCAGAAGGATGCAAATTATTTTGAAAATCATCTAAACCCTGTCATGTTGGTATTCATTGAGTACTTTCAGATGAGTACCCATGGCCTGGTTTCAGTCATTTTTCAGGATTTTCTCATCATTTTGTATTGGCCAAATTATCCACCACAGCGTTAAGCATTAATGTGTTAATGTCAATTTTGGTGAGATCTTTCACCCAAAGAATGTTTAGGAAAAATATTGAAGGGGAAATGTTCATCAGATCATTACTGACAACTCTTCTTCAATATTTTGTAAAATAATCCTTAATTCTTGAATTATGTCAAATGTTTAGTAGATCCAGACGACAATTTCTGGATGAACTTTGAAGCATTAATGGGATAAAATGAGAGCTGCTGTATGTGTGCTCTATCTAGGAAACTTTCAACTGTACTATACTTCAAATATTTTGAAAATCATCCTATTCAAAATTATTCCCAAAAGTCACATAAATCCAGACGACAATTCTTGATGAAGCATTAATGTGTCAATATATGGAGCTGCTGCTGTGTGCTGTTTCTTGGAAACATTGCTCCATGACCTCCCCTGCCCTCACGCCCTGGGGAGTGCTTCACCAATAATAGGCAAAGAACTGATGGATCCTCCAAGTCGATCC
>OZ012695.1:20502731-20538199 GCA_963942565.1 Maea johnstoni | reverse complement strand
TGTTTTTGGTTGATATTGGCATTGTGTTGCAGTTGCAGGGAGACAAGTGTTTTATGTGCAGATAGATAGTGCTGTCTGGCTGCAGACTGAGGCGATTGGGACGTGACCTGCATGCCTTCCTTACAGCAGCCTGTGCTATTCAATGCACATGATATCGCTCTAGTATATACATAACATAGGATTTTGCTGGCTAGGTTTTAATGTATGCAGTGTTCAAGCTACAGAAGGAGTCATGCTTCTATTGATAATGATAAATAAAGATAGTGATGATGATAATAATAATAATAATGATTATTATGATAATGATACTACTACTACTACTACTACTACTACTACTACTACTACTACTACTACTACTACTACTACTAATGATAATGATAATAAAAAGAATAGTAATAATAATAATAATAATAATGATAATAATAATAATAATGATATAATAATGATAATAATAATGATTGTAATAGTAATGATAATAATAATAATAATTATAATAATAATAATAATAATAATAATAATAATTATAATATTAATCATAATAATAATAATAATGATAATGATAATAATAATAATGATAATAATAATAATGCTAATGATAATAATAATGATAATTATAATTATAATAATAATAATGATAACAATGATAATGATAATAATAATCTCAATTTAGAAAATGTTTCACAGACAAGTACCAGATGTGATTTTATTTTGAACCTTTCAATCTCCCTGAACTATAGCAACTGTTATCTCCTTTTAGCACCTATTTTCATCAATTGTGATGCACAAAATGTCTTTATTTCGACCCCTCAGATCTCCCTGAGCTGTAGCGACTGTTATCATTATCATAAATTCCTGGTATAATTTCTGTTATTACATCCATCAGTCCTATTATATCAAAGGTCTTTATTTCGACCCCTCAGATCCCTTGAGCTATAGCGACTGTTGTCATTATCACTAATTCCTGGTTTCAGCTGTAGCAGCTTTAGACAATGTTCCCATACCCATCCATCAGTCCTAATATCTACGGTCTTCATTTCGACCCCTCAGATCCCCTGAGCTATAGCGACTGTTGTCATTATCACTAATTTCTGATTTCAGCTGTAGCAGCTTTAGACAATGTTCCCATACCCATCCATCAGT
This sequence comes from Maea johnstoni, assembly GCA_963942565.1. Taxonomy (NCBI): domain Eukaryota; kingdom Metazoa; phylum Annelida; class Polychaeta; order Spionida; family Magelonidae; genus Maea; species Maea johnstoni. The sequence continues at coordinate 20,537,059 of OZ012695.1, read as the reverse complement.
CCTGATATCTACGGTCTTCATTTCGACCCCTCAGATCCCTTGAGCTATAGCGACTGTTATCATTATCACTAATTCCTGGTTTCAGCTGTAGCAGCTTTAGACAATGTTCCCATACCCATCCATCAGTCCTAATATCTACGGTCTTCATTTCGACCCCTCAGATCCCTTGAGCTATAGCGACTGTTATCATTATCACTAATTCCTGATTTCAGCTGTAGCAGCTTTAGACAATGTTCCCATACCCATCCATCAGTCCTAATATCTACGGTCTTCATTTCGACCCCTCAGATCCCCTGAGCTATAGCGACTGTTGTCATTATCACTAATTCCTGATTTCAGCTGTAGCAGCTTTAGACAATGTTCCCATACCCATCCATCAGTCCTAATATCTACGGTCTTTATTTCGACCCCTCAGATCCCCTGAGCTATAGCGACTGTTATCATTATCATTAATTCTTGATTTCAGCTGTAGCCGCTTCAGACAATACTCCTCTACCCATCCATCAGTCCTGATATCCAAGGTCTTTATTTCGACCCCTTAGATCCCTTGAGCTATAGCGACTGTTATCATTATCATTAATTCTTGATTTCAGCTGTAGCAGCTTTAGACAATGCTGCTGCATCCATATATCCATCAGTCTTATTGCTGTGTGCCTAATGGGTTCCAGAACCCTAGACAATTTGCTGTGTAATATATTGCCTTATGGTTAGATCCATGTGGAAGCCAGAAAGATGGAACATCTATGTAGGGTTCAAAAGGAAGGGCATCATAGCCAAGATTGGCCCATTTGTCCTTTATAATTAAATTTGAAATTGTTGTCTGTATCTATAATACTTTTTATAATAATTTTGAAACTAAGAATGATTTTACATTTCTTAGTAACTGTTCTTTATGATTTTTTTTCTCAACTTTTTCTTTCTATCTTTTCCCCCTAAAATGTCAGGCTGGCCAATGTGAGCATTTATGTAGCTATGTAACAGTGCCCGGCTGCATATGAATTTTTAAGACTAGGATTTCCTTAATATCTAACCCATTAATTCTTAAGAATTCCTGCAAAATTGTTGTCTTGAACTATGGTTCTTTTGACACTAAATTTGTAATTGAGAATGATTTTACAATATACTTTAAGAAGAGTTGTTGGTTATGATCTGATGTACATTTCTCCTTCAAATATTTTCACAAATATGCTTTTGGCTGAAAAAAATGATCAAAATTGTCAGGCTGCTTCTGGCTGCAGCAAGCATTAATGGGATAAGAATTTCCTTTGTATTAAACGGTTTATGTGTGTGTCATGGGAATCCTGAAGGGAAGATCTTATCTTAAGGCCAGTACAATTGTACCTTTCAATTATATACTTAAGATTGACATGTAAAGAAATTCCTCACAAACATTTTGATGTCCTGAGAGGTAATTTTTGAGTGTTTGGATGTTCAAATAAATGCTCAGATGCCGTGCTTGCGAAATTGTTAGGCTGTTTGGCCACTAGGAGCATTAACCCTTATGCTGCTAGTGGCAAATTTGGTCAATAGAAAATAATGCAAAAAAAAAGCTGGAAGATGTTGGAAACCCTGGCAAATGGCCCCTACCATTTGTAGCTTGGACAAGCTTGACTTATTGCACCTTCTACCGGCTTAAGCTTGTACATAAAAGTTGTGATTTTCTTCAATATTTGCTTGGACAAACTTATAGATGCTTCAACTAGGTCACACAGTAATTCGGACGGAATAAGCTACGAAAAGCTGCTCTTAAACAAGCCAAGGAAATCGCAGCTTCTGGTATATCCAAGCTAGCTGGTACTTTCCAGTAGAAAGCTGAGCTAACAAGCCAAGGAAATCGCAGCTTCTGGTATATCCAAGCTAGCTGGTACTTTCTAGTAGAAGCTGGAACTTCCCTGGTTCAAAAAATGGTAAAAAAGTGTGGCAGGACGGGGACTTGAACCAGGATCTCCCGGGTGGGGAGCAGCTGCTCTAACCACTTCGCCACCAAGATCTTCTTGCTGGAGTACTTGCAAATTAAGGCTATATTTAAAGGTTGTACTTATTAGGCAGCAAATTATGCCAAAATAGCATCCAATATTCATGATTATTTATGAATATTCATAATTCAATATTCCTAATTAATTATGAATATTCATAAATGAATTACAAATATGACAAAAAAGACATTTTTGAATATTCATAATTTAATATACATATTCATAATTCAATGTTCACGATTAATTATGACTAGAATATTACTAATTCATTTTTGAATATTCCTCATTTCTTTTTGGCTATTGATAGTTCAGTGTTAATTATGAATATTCAAAAATGAATCATGAATATTCAAAAATGAATTGTAAATATTTGTAAATGAATAATGAATATTCAAAAATGAATTATGGATATTCAAAAATGAGTTATGAATATTCAAAAATGAATTACAAATATCTATAATTCATTTTTGAATATTTATAATTCAATTTTGAATATTCATAATTTATTTACAAATATTTCTAATTGATTTATGAATATTCACAATTCATTTACGAATATTCATAAATAAACTGAATTATGAATATTCAAAAATTATGGAATGGTTCTGGAAATGTCTCCCTAACAAAGAATTTCTAATACTCCTGACAAAGAAAAGTAGGTAAAACTCATTTAAGATGAAAAAGCGAATCCCAGTCCCCCCCCCCCATTGCAAACACCCCTTTTTGAGAAATGTGTCCTTTGACCCCAACCCCAACCCAGACCGCTAAACTTCAAACTTGTGTATTAAAGATTGTTCATTTCTTTTTCACAATTATATAGTCCTATATATTGCAGCTATCTTTAATCAGTATTTAGAATGTTTAAGTAAAACCTTTTCCTACTACAATACTGACAGTGCTGAAAACAGTTTGTTAAGCCTTGGTGGTCTAACGGTCCATCAAAATGAATATCTTAGTGGTACACCAGAAAAATAAGCAGTCCATATCACTTTGATAACCGAAGTGGTAGCCAACATCCATTTCATAACTGAACATTCATGGTTAATTGTGCTAGATTTATGAATTGTGACAGTTATAATCTAATGTACAAGAAATGTGAAATTGGATTTGATGCACCCTACATCAATGTGGTCAGAATATTTAGTAGACATCTGGGCAAGTAAACATAGACTTTTACTAGCCCATTTTTTGGTAGAAACGGACCGGTGGGATACTGTCTATTTTCACCACTGTCAGTTACTGATGGATACTAAAGTACTGGTTTTTCCAGTCTAACCTAAACTAGAATCCAGAACTTAAGTTCAGGCTTACCGCAGCTAGTAGCAGCCAGTAACGCAGCTAGTAGCAGCTATGACTTTATGAAATAAAAGTATCAGGCAAGCGCAGCTTATTCCAGCCTCTCTATGTGTAAGGTAGCTTGGAGAAGCTTGTACCTACTAGGTATTATTAGCTCAAGAAAAAACAAGCTTTATCCTAGCTCAAAAGCTTGGACTCAAGCTCATACATCCTCGCTTATACTAGTAAGTATCAGCTTCCAGGCAAGCTGCAGCTTATTCCAGCATTTCTAAGTGTAAGGTAGCTTGGACAAGCTTGTACCTACAAGGTATTATTAGCTCAAGAAAAAACAAGCTTTATCCAAGCTCAAAAGCTTGTACTCTAGCTGATACATCCTCGCTTATACTAGTAAGTATCAGCTTCTGGCTTAGAGCTTGGATCTGTAATGGTAAGGGGGGTAATCATCAGAGATAATTCAGCGAGAGCTTTCCAATGAATACCAACATGGCAGGGTATGAAGGTTTTCAAAATGTTCTGGGTTCTTGTGCCTTTGATGAAAGTAGCCTTAGCATTGAAAGGTTTAACCCTTCCAATGCTGAGGCTACTTTGTCCAAAACACAAGAGCGCAAAATTTCTGTAAACCATCTAAACACTGTCATGTTGGTATTCATTAGATAGCCCTCACTGAGTACTTTCAGATGAGTACCTATATGCCAGGGTTTCAGTGATTTTTCAGGAGTTTTGCATCTTTTTGTACTTGCCAAATTAGCCAACAGCAGCATGAGGGTTAATGGGTTAACCTTTGAGCAGAACCTGTGTGCATCACAGCTGAAGTCAAGTCATAAGACCACTATTGCCTCTAAGCCTGTGGGGTTTAACCCATTCATGCCTGTGGTGTTCTAAACTACCCTGACTTGTTCCGCAATAACCTTATAACCGTCATAATTTTTCTCAAAGTATTTAAACAAGAACTTTTAACCCATTCATGCCTGTGGTGTTCTAAACTGCCCTGACTTGTTCAGCAATATATTTGTAACCATGCAGTCATCATTTTTCTCTAAGTATTAGAAGGAGAAATTTTAAACCATTCATGCCTGTGGTGCTCTAAACTACCCTGACTTGTACCGCAATATCCTTATAACAGTTACATTTTTCAGAAAATATTTGGAGAAAAGTTTATGCACACAGTGGCCAAAAGCAGCCTCAGTCTTTTGATATAAAATCTCTCAAGCTAAATCAAAGTTGGGAAAATATTTGAAACAGAAATATGCGCTGGCAACAGCTCTCCTTCAAATGTTTTTCAAAATCAACATCAAATCCATTAAGGTTATTGTCAAAATTATCATAGATCCAGAAGGCAATCCCTAAAGGAACTTTTAAGCATTAATGGGTGAACTCTTATGCCGCTGGTGGCTAATTTGACCAAAACAAAATTATGCAAAAAACCCTGAAAAATGATTGAAACCAAGGCACATAGGTACTCATCTGAGAGTGCTCAGGGAGAGCTATCCAATTAATACCAACATGACAGGGTTTAGATGGTTTTCAAAAATCTTTGCGTCCTTGTGCTTTGGAGGAAAGTAGCACCCAGCATTGTAAGGGTTAAGGAGAAGCCAAACCACAACTCCTCTACAAATACAAAGTGAACTTCGGATCAATGCCATGTCTATTTTCAAAAGTATCATCGCTCCAGACTGCAGTTGTCAAGGAGATTCTTGAGCATGAATGGGTTAATAACAGATGTGAAATATTTAACATGCGGAGAGGCAAGGATTAATGGGGCAATATACGCTGAGCAAGGAAACGAGTGAATACTACCCAGCCTAGACTAGGCTCCTAGTCCCTGTAATGTTCACCTTCCCTTATGTGTTGACCAAGCACTGTGGTGTGGTACCAGGTTTGGTAGATAGATGGCACCACCTGCTCCTCCTATCTCTATATGTTTACAGGTCATAATCAAACTGAATCCTGGTGAGAAAAATGTAAACTAAATTGGACACTATGGCCACCTAGACTATTTGGTGCCTGGTAACAGAAACAAATGAGAGAAAAAATACATACGACAGCTTAGAAATCTAGGCTATACCCGAGAAATACATCCCCTTTATCCGCAACCCAATAGGTACTGCATACTAGCCTCTATGGTATCTGCGCCTCGGGTTACGCGCTGTAGCCTGGGGTTGTATTGGTCACGTGATCTGTGCACTGCTGGCTGACTGGCTGGCTGGGGGATGTCATCCTATCTAGGTCAGATAGTGAGAGGCAGCGAAATTTGATGATTCATGACCAGTGCCCACTCCCTGTCTACTTCTCTCAGGCTATACCCAGCCATACGTGCTAGCAGAGGCCAAGAGCAGCCTGTAACCCTCAGTAGAATCTTTCAGTCAACAGCATATTTGTGAAAATATTTAAAGGTGAAATATTAAGCATAATGATACCAACAACTCCTCTTCAAATATTTAACTCTTCCAATGCTGAGGCTACTTTCGTCCAAAGGACACGAACGCAAAGATTTTTGAAAACCCTTACCCATCTAAACCCTGTCATGTTGGTAATCATTGGATAGCTTTCGCTGAGTACTCTCAGATGAGTAACCATATGCCAGGGTTTCAGTCATTTTTAAAGTTTTTTTTGCATCATTTTGTATTGGCCAAGTTAGACACCAGCACCATAAGGGTTAATAAAATCATTCTTAGATTTTAAGACAATTTCAGCAGAAACTGAACATATTTTGCGTAATTCGGAGGATAATTGGAAAAGAGATGTTTTCCAGAATGCATATGTATATATATATATATATATATATATATATATATATATATATATATATATATATATATATATATATATATATATATATACTGTAAAACTGGTAATGTTTGCGTGTAGTAAATATTGCGTTTTTTTCATTTTCTCTTTTATGCGTGTTTTAATTAATGCGACGCCACCAGACGTCAGATATCTGAAACAGAAGGGACAGATTTATGCGTGTTTTAATTATTGCGTCCTCATGCATTCGCATTAAAACGCAATAATTAAAATCACGCAATCATTACCAGTTTTACAGTATATATATATATATATATATATATATATGAGATGGATAGTTATTGTTAGGTACTGATAAACACCTCTGCTTCAAATAATTCCCCAATACAAAGAATCTTTGGTCAGAAATTCCTAAAAACCAAATGTACCTGGAGAAACCCAGGAAGTGGTGAGATTTTTTACTAGCATGATAGCCTAGGAATCCCTGGTTATCCGCTGTGACATTTGCTTAGGGTATGTGTCACTAGAATAGTCAGGCCCCGTCAGGCAGCTGTGGACAGGAATGGTTTAATAAACACGTTAAATATTTAAGATGCATACAGGGAGAGGATTAATGGAGACATAGGAGCGACTGATCCAGCAAGATTCTGGTGTGTAATAGGAAAAATCAATGCTCTCCCTGCTTGGCATATAGCTAGAGAACTGGCAGGCATGCGCCCGGCGTTAGCTGTACTACAGGAGACGATTCGGGTGTGATATATGATAGAGAATAATACCAGGGCTCGAGATTAGGGTATGCCGGGAGCCGAGGGCACAACACAACACCTTTAGGTAGCTTTTGAAAATGCAATTGGGCTCCCTGAAAAATATCTTAATTTCGAGCCCTGAATATGCTCACACATTATTCTTTGTAGGCAGTTGTGGATACACCGGCGTTCAAGGTGTTTTTATTAGACTACACAGCTCTGTCTATAGGAGAAGACTTGTGTGTGAAGTGCTCAATACAATAGAGAATGATACGCATATACTGTATTCTCTTGAGAGCAGATGTGGATGCAGTTGTTGATTCAAGGCCTTTTATTATTAGACTAGCTCCTAGACTATGATTTCATTAGATAATGTGTTTTTCTGTTCTGGTCTCTATGTTATCTCTGCTCTGTCTATAGGAGAACACTTGCGTGTGAAGTGCTCAATACAATAGAGAATAATACGCATATACTGTATTCTCTTGAGAGCAGATGTGGATGCAGTTGTTGATTCAAGGCTTTTGTTTTTATTAGACTAGCTCCTAGACTATGATTTCATGAGATAATGTGTTTTTCTCTGTCCTGGTCTATATCTTATGATTGATATCTAGTTGTTAGTTCCTGTGCCTGATTATAGTTGGTGCTAAGCGTGATCACACTGGTCAATTAAGAAACTGGAAAGATCTCACTTGGCCACCTAGTGAGCAATTCAGGAACTAAATCAGGGTAGACACAATTTTGAGTTGGTATAGTTTCTATGTCAAATATAAGAATTTAAGAAGAGATGACAAAAATTCTGGTCTATGACTAGATTAAGGTTTGATATGAACCCCTTTTTTATAATTCAAATAGTTGATTGAATATTCACTTTAATTTTACAATACACTATTAGTAGCCAACAATGGAAGACTGCATGGCACATCAGGGTCTTAGCCAGGATTTAGAAACTGGGTGCCTAAAATTGGCAATTGTTAAATTTTTGGGCGTCCAAATTTTAAGGGGGGAAACAATATACTCAAATTTCAACCATAAACATTTATAAATTTATCAAAATAAGGCATGATATCCTTATACAATGTCATGGGAATTATATGGAGATAAAAATATTCAATTTATATGCTTGAGATTGACATTTTGGGTGTCCTGAGGGGTGCTTTTTAAGGGTTTGGGTGTCCAAAAAGACACCCAGACGCCCTGCTGGCTAAGACCATGGCACATTATCATCATTATGGTCATTATCGTAATGGTTGTCTTTTTACCCGTTGAATCTTGCTTCATCTGTTAGCTGTAGAGAGCAAGACACTAAACTCTGTCCCTGAACTCTTCAACACTCTGGCATATGACCAGATATTGGCAGTCGTCACATAGCTGCAATAAAATGCCAAGACCACAGTGTGTGAATCACATGGGTGATGCCCAATAGGGATTAGCATGATCTTAACCCTTTCATGCCTGGAGATATACTTGACGAGTTTCGTCTGGACTTGTCATATTTATGAAGATAAATTTGGATTAAAGCATGAATTCCGAAAATATTTGAAGGAGAGTTGTAGATATAGTTCAGGTGGACAACTCCCTTTCAAATATTTACTAAATATTGCTTTTGTTAGAGAGATATCACCAAACTAGTAAGGCGGCTTTAGCAGGAATGAATGAATTCTTACCTGAAATGCTGAGCATTTTCTGCAAGCGTTGATGGGTTAATAAGTAGTGGTCGGAAGATTAAGCGAGAACTCGAGCATTTGGTTGAGGTGAGGCCGACTCGACCCGTTCGAACGACATTTGAAATAATCGATTATTTCAAATGTGAAATTTCTGAATAAATTTTGTGAAATTACACGGCCAAAACATTCAAAAACAATAGAACTTTCGTTAAGTGACACGAAACGGCTCAGTGTCAACACTCAAGAGTAAACAAACCTATTGCGCCATATTTGATGCACCGATTCATCAATTGCGGCGGTAGACCGCATGTGTGCCTGGCATGTGCCGGCGCATGCCGCAGCACAATAATGTTTTAAATCGTTTGCCTTAAAATTACGGCAATGTGGCCGTAAAACTCGAACTGAATCGATTAATTGTTTGAAATATTTTTCGATCAATCCATACAAAAAATCTCATCGCATCCGAAACATATTAATAATTTGCAGGACTCATCTAAGATCTTGACCCTATACTCTTGTACATCAAAGAGTACTAGAGATGTGTGACGAGTAATTGATGCCAACACCTAAATACAGATTTTACTATCAAAGCGTTGAGTACGCGACCTGGGAACTTCCCAGTGAGTTTATTGGGGAATCCCCGTCACGCGCGCGATATTGCAACATTGTAACGGCCAGCGTCTTTTGCCGTAGTGCAACGTCTAGCCATAAATTTCACCTTCGGTGAATTTTGAAAACGGCTGATCCATTTTTTTTCAAATTTGGCTCAATTGAAGATCAGCCAGGGGCTCAAAAAACTGTTAAGAGACATTTTTGAAAAATAATTTGTGGATAATTTTATTCCAAGGAAATGGTCAAATTTGGGAAAATTGTACCCTTTTTTGACCGCTTAAGAATTTTTTTCACCTTTTGTCCAATTTCTCTGGAATTTGAAGCATGTAGAAGCCAACAATCTCTATTAAAATATTCACCGAACACATTTTTGATAAATATCTTTTATCTAAAGGAAATTGCCCTTGAGGAGTTTTAATTTCAGAATTACGCAACTATTCGTAACACGGAAATGTGCGTATTTCAAATGAGCCAATCAGCGCACTTTATGAAATCACGTGATAAGTCGTTCAGAGCTTTGTTGATTGTTGTGCTTGTTGTATTGACTTGCGTATTTAGGGGGGAGCATACGTTCATTATCAAAATTTAAAAATACCCCTAAAGCACTGATTTCTGGCCGAAAAAGCACCCTTATTTTAATAAAATACCTTTTCCACTAAAAAAAACACCCCTTCTTTTATCAAAACACTGACATTGGATGAACGGGAACACGTATTTTAACTTGAGATTTTATAATTATCTGCGTGTTTAGCGGCAGCAAGTGTCAGCAGCAAACTAGGAAGCCCAGTCACTTCGGGAGTCACTCGGCGTCAGAGCCGCGTATATTTCGTGGATTGTAAGGGGATTTTGACCCCCATACTTCGTACCTGGGTACAAAAAAGTACCCTTCTTTTACAAAATCGCGGACATGCAGAGGTCTTAAAAAAAAAGACCCCTTTTCCCGCGAAATACGTAACGCGGGTGCGGCCCCCCTCTGTACCTGAGTGAAAATATTTGTGAAATTACAACACAGTATGAGTAGTGATTGACCAAAAATTAATGGCATAACAATTGCTACGATTTCAACCTGTCCAGCGTGCAAAATAACCACTTGTCCCGTTGCAAGTGAATTCGGCAAAAAACGGCAATCTGGCAAGCAGAACAAGACCCTTACTTGCCCCGCTCGGCAAGAAATGTCCTTTGACAGAGTCCTCGCAATGTAACTGACCTTAGTTAAACAGGGTTGTGGTACAAGTGGAAGTGCCAGCGTGGGCAAGATAACTTTAGGGGCAGCTTGCCCCGCTCGACAAGTAACGTTTTGGAACCTATGTAGCACCCTGTTATCGCAACATTGTCATTTCACAACAGCTTTAAAATAATTAAATGGCAAGTAGAATGAGTTGTGGCGGTTATAACATTCTAAACTGCATTAAAGTTGACCCACAGAGATGCAGATAATTTATCTTTTTGTGAACATAGAGAACATCGCCGCTACTATAATCATGACGTCGTGTGAGCATTTGTTGCACAGGATTTTGTTCGTGGTTGCGCATGTTGCGTGGTCAGAGGCTGTCAAAAGTACGTGCAACGCACTAGTGCGTTCCCTAATCATTCTGCATTAACCTTTAAAGTAGTCACAAAGTAACGACGGGATTCTGTCTCACAGTGACGTCATTCTTTCCCAAATTCCGCCGATAGAGGTTGCCGCCTTTGTTTGTACTTTGCAGAAACAAGTTGCGCACACAACTTGCGCACATCGCAAATTTCGTCCAAATGAACTTCGAAACTGACCAATCCAGTGGAACTTTTTTAAAGGTATCAGTACATATGCTTATGCCAATCATAAACACTTCTTTGCAGAAGGGTTGCACAAGCTAATATATGCCAGAAATATCTAAAAATGAAATAGCCATTTTAAAATCCAATCGTGGTATACCGGTAGTCTGACCAGATAATAATTGATAGTTTGCATGAGGATGTACAGTGGCTGGAATTTCGCACGATAATACAGACCAAGCTGCTATGGACTCTTCAACAAAGACAATCTTTATGAGGTGCGTGAAGGCCCTCAATATTTTTTTAGGATGTTCCTACATTTGTACAAATCAACACAATAAAAGTTTATTTTCAAATTCATTCATCATAATTTTGATGCCCACATGGATAGAAAATATGGTTTAAAGGGGACCTTGGGGAAGAACAAATCATAGGTTTATATGAAAGTTCATGAACATAGCTCAACATCTGTCATAAACAGGGAAGCCCTAGAGCTCCACACAAAGAGAAATCTAAAATTGCAATTAGTGAATAGCACCTCCTCTGATCCAAGGCCGCCCGCCATTGTGAATCCGGGTCATCACACCCCACTGTGGTCAGTGTTATTGGGTAGCAAAGGAGCTTAGTGGTGCATGAGATAAGCACAGAGCTAGGGGCAGGAAGTGATCTCTGCCACCCAATTGAAAAAACATGGCCGCAGTCAGTGGCTGCCAGGGGCTGGGCATGATGATGGCAATATGCAAAAATCTCCCCTCATGGGATCACTGAGAGAAAAAGAAGGGCAGCATCATGTTCTTGAAGTGTATTACTTTCATATAAGCTGATATGTATGCTAGCCTTTAGGGCCCCTTTAAAAAATGTGCCTCGGGGGCGGGGATTAGTGACAAAAAAATGTGCCGCGGGGGACGGGGACTATGCAAAATAGTGCAGAAGGTCGGTGCACAATCCCCGCCCCATCCCGCCCCCCCCCCACCTCCCGGAGGTTCAATTGACTGGTGCATAAATGGTGTTGGGTATTTAGGGGGCGCATACGCTCGTTATCAAAATTTAAAAATACCCCTAAAGCACTGATTTCTGGCCAAAAAAGCACCCTTATTCTAATAAAAACGCTGCCCTTTTCCACTAAATAAACACCCCTTCTTTTATGAAAACACTGACATTGGATGAACACGTATTTTAACTTTAGATTTTATCATCCTCTGCGTGTTTAGCGGTAGCAAGTGGTGGCGGCAAACTTGGAAGTCCCCACCAAAGCACTCTTAGTTACATATGTTTTAGATTTAGTCAAAGTAAACTATAATATATATAATAATATATTTTACTGTGATTAGACCCTAGACATGGGTATGTGATAATATACATTGCTCTCAAGAATGTGATCTGGGTGAATGGAGGATGGTATTCATTAATACATTTCAATAAACATATGGCCATTTCCGCTACCCTGTTTAAGTTTATACTGCATTTAGACCCTTGACATGGGCTCCTAGAGTGTAATTGATAATACACATTGCTCTCAAGAATGTGATCCTGGTGAATGGAGGATGGTATTAATTAATACATTTCAATAAACATATGGCCTTTTCTGCTGCCCTGGGAAGTTTATACTGCATTTAGACACAATGCTCTCAAGAAAGTGATCCTGGTGAATGGAGGATGGTATTCATTGATACATTCAAATAAAGATATGGCCTTTTCTGCTGCTATATCTAAGTTTATACAGCATTTAGACCCTTGACATGGGTCCCTAGAGTGTAAGTGATAATTCACACTGCTCTTAAAGCCTAAAGAAAAATCCTTGATGCAATGCTGTGAATGTCATAAACATATTATAGTTTATTAAACATTTTATAGTTGAATCCTATTCCGTCTTCAGTCTCTAACTTATCCATTCCTTTGTCAATATGTATGAATTTTAAAGGGACATAGTGATACAACTGATGAGAAACCGCCCATTAATTCTGGAATTGAAGCACATATGCATGTTGCCATGGCAACCGCTTTTGAATTTTTGTGTTGCCATGGCAACCGTTTTAGAACGCTTTATGCTATTTCTTGATAACATGTTAAACTTCATTATCATCTTTTACAATCCTCAAAGTTTCATAAACATTGGAAAAGTCATTCAAAAGAAATTCATTAATATCGCATTCGGATATAGAAAACTGTAAGCATTGCAGCTTCTTCATTCATTCTGCATTCTGCATTTCACTTGAATTGAACGTAAAGTAGAAACTTCAACCCTATTCGGTCTTCTGTCTCTATCTAATCCATTCCTTTGTCAATATGTATGGAATTTTGAGAAAAGTATCTGTTGAACCCACTAATCATAAAAAATCATCAAATTAAAGAATTGGAGCACATACGCTTGTTACCATGGCAACCGTTTTTGTCAAATTCTTGTTGCCATGGCAACCGTTTTAAAACATTTCACTTTTTTTAGTATTGGAAATATCAAATTTCAATATCATTATTTACACGCCTTAAAGTTTCAGAAGTATTGGGTAAAGTTTACACTAGGAAATAACAGTTTAGTTTGGCATCAATTACTTGTCACACATCTCTAGTAGCTAGTAGTAGGGGAGTTAACCTTTAACAAAATGATGAAAAAACAACAACTGTGAAAATGATTGAAACCCTGGCACATAGGTACTCATCTAAGAGTTCTCAGAGGTATTCAATGAATATCTACATGACAGGGGTAAGATGTTTTTCAAAAATCTTTGCGTCCTTGTGCTTTGGACGAAATTAGCTTCAGCATTGGAAGAGTTAATGGGTTAATCTTCTTCCTCTCACAGGAGAATATTAGGCCTAAAAAAAGATGTTTGTTTCCTGTAACCCTACCCTAACAACTTTTTATTCAAAAAAATCCCTACCCTAAAGTTTTTTCCACCCTCCCAACTCCCAATCAACGTAAAACATGCATAAAACACACATTTTTGACCAAAAAAATAATGCAAAAAAAAAATTTTTTACTGACCTACCTACCCTATTTTTTCCGGATCGTTACAGGAAACAAACAATTTCTTTTTTTAGGCCTAAGGCCACTCCAATTTATTTACTTGTCTTACGTGCTCAGGAGGTAGGAAATGAGCCATTTTGGAATAAAAAAAAAAGTGGAAAAATGTGACTTTTTTTATTTTTTTAATTTTTTTTAGAGTCTGACGACTAGGACTGGTAGTGATATGTTTCTACCAGCCTATTCTCAACTGAATAAAATCAATCAATCAATTAATCCCTGTAACCTGAAGGGTGGGATGTATACCTCCTCAAGTCTGAGGCTCTACTACAGCAATGATAGCTTCCTGTAGTTGATTGAATCATCCTTACAAAGCATATTCTTAAAACTTCTTTTTTTTTGAGTCTGACAGGATTTTTTTTCCAAAAAAAGCTCATAAGACAAGTAATTAAATTGGAGTGGCCTAAGCGTCTGGTTGATAATGTGTTACAGATTGACGGTGACTTTTTATGATGCAATTAAGGACCAACTTGTGAAATAAAGGGAAAGGGATCAGCAGGACCTTAGATACTTAAAGGCTCCTTTGGATTCAAGACCTTTAAAGTAATAACCTTAGAGCTCTTTGGCATATAGAGTATTTAAAGCCACTCTCTAATCTGCCTTTAGATACTATAGTAAGCCATATTCTGTTGATGACCTTACGAGGCAATTTTTTAAGTATAATATGTCTGATAAAATAAGCATTTATTACTCACTGAAAGCTTTTACCCATTTAGCCTACAAATCCACCTTGTTCCAGTGCTACACAGGCATTTATGTGTTAGTGGCAATATAACCTAGAGAACCATACATGCATACTTGCGTGCAAGATAATCAAATTCATTTAAAGAAGAGCTTGGCTTGCCAATCAAAAAGACCCTCTAAATAGCTCGAAAATTAGGTATATGTCACATGTCTTTATTGGACCAAAGTATTGTAAGATTTTCAAACGAGAGCAACCTGGTACTGGATTTTGGCCAATAATTCCCATTAAATTTGGCATCGAACCATTTGTATGGGAAACTGCAATTTAGACTTACAATTAAGGGCTAAGTATTTACTGGGTGATCCAATATTTTTCAAATAACTACGGAATAGATCTTCAATCTGCTAAGTATTTGCGGGAAAGTTCTCTTTTAAGTTCTGAAGGTCATCTCATGGTATTGTTCTTGCACACATTTCTTCCTCTAATATAACCCAAATATGCTTTTACCTGAAATATATCACCAAAATTGTCAGGCAACTTTTGGTTGTTGCAAGGTAAGTTATTTGTGAATGTTTTGAAGCCACCAGAAGGGAATTTGCAGGGTAACTATAGGCATGAATAGGTTAACCATTCCAATGCAAAGCTACTTTCATCCAAAGCCAAAGGACGCAAATGTTTTTGAATTGGAAAGCTCTCCCTGAGTGCTCTCAGATGAGTTCCCCAAGCGCCAGGGTTTCAGTCATTTTTCAGGGTTTTTGCATCATTTTGTATTGGCCAAATCAGCCACCAGCAGCATAAGGGTATAGAATTGTTGGCCTACAGGGCTCAAAATTAAGCTAGTTACCGTTACATTTACTAGCCCTGTAATATTTTTGCTAGCCCTGGTATCAATGACAAATCTTTTCAAATAGTGACCTCTGTTGACATCATAGCCTCTGTTGGTAACATGAAAAGAATACAGTGTATTTTGGTAAATTGAGTATAAATATTACCATCCAGGTATGCAGAGTCAAATACTTTTTTAAGCGCTGATATTCTAATTCTACCTAGCCCCTCAGGGCTACTCACAGGTAGAATTTACTTCGCCCTGACTTTCAATAACTAGCCCAGGGCTACGGGGCTAGCCTTAACGTCGAGCCCTGGCCTACATCTTTTTTGCCTCGTGCTTTTCACAAGTAAGCTGGTACTATAGGCAGTGACTACGCAGGCTGCTGAGCAATATTATGTCTTTCCTAATTCAGTTCTGCCACCAGTTTTATAGCCCCGGCCCCAGCCTAGTACTCAGCAGGGAATGGAGAACAATCAGAGCTGTACTGCTGCCATTATTCACAATTCAGTTAGCCCATCCTCACTGTATAATGTGCAAAATGCAACAATAGAAGTAGCTACTAAGGATGGGCACCTTGAAAATGTTCACTATACAATACAATATCAGTATTTATTCAACGATACAATAACTGAACGATGTTCTTAACGATATTGCCCGCCTTATTTTGTTAAATTTAGCATTGTCAGCTTCGGAAATTTCACTTAACCCTTATGCTGCTGGTAACTAATTTGACCAATACGAAACAATGCAAAAACCTGAAAAATAACTGGAACCCTGGTATATGGGTACTCATCTGAGAGTACTCAGTGAGAGCTATCCAATGAATACCAACATGACAGGGTTTAGATGATTTTCAAAAATCTTTGCATCTTTGTGATTGGACAAAATTAGCCGCCAGCAGCATAAGGGTTAAAAAGATGTGCAGAGATGTCCCTCATACAGATCATACCCCCAGTGTAGTAATCCTGGATCACCCCTTGGAGTTGATCTAATTTTGAACTTCTATATGTGGTTTATCATCAGTGATAGTGGTCGTCTTTGGATGAAACACTATGCGTACCTGTTTAGTTCCCTCCAGGGTCTTAGCCAGGATTTAGGAACTGGGTTCCCAAAATTGGCAATTGTCCTATTTTTCATGGAGACCACAATATAAAAATGTATTTACTTATGAGATAAGGCATAATATTCCTATAGAATGTCATGGGAATTTGACTGAGGTGAAAAGATCTCAATTATATGCTTGAAAATGAAAATTAAGAATTTAAGAATTTCTTTCTCAAAAACATGTGGGTCTTTAGGGGTGATTTTGGGGGGTTTTGGTGTCAAAATGACGCCCAAACGCCCTGCTGGCTTATATAATCTATGGTTCTGGATCTCACCCTGCTGTTTAACAGGATTTATACATAACAGACTATTGGCTTACACTACAGGGAAAGTATGATCAGGCATTAAACCTTCCCAACTTGATCCCAAACTTGACTGGAGCCTTATTCACTTACCCGTGCAGCAAGCCCTGTATACTTAAAAAGGTCTTTACCTAAGGGGTTCAATCATATTTTCATTATCCTCTCATTATTTTCTTTTCTTTACTGTAATTCCATATTTTTAATATGAATATTTCATTTTTCAAATAGTTTCTTATTCCCTAGTAACTTCTCAGGGACATGCAGTTTGGATAGACCATGCTTACAGACACATACTCTCCAAGATTGTGTGGCATTTTTTCTTGCAAATCATTCTCAAAAGTTTTCTGTATGTTTGTGGTTTCTTAAACGTTTTGCCAATAGTGTGGAACCTCAGAGATGTGACTACATTAAGACCAGAGGAAAAGTGTTCACATAAAGTAGTTCACATTAGGTGTCCAGATCTCTAGGGTGTTCACAATTAGAGCTTTCGCTGTACTTGATATCTAACCTATTTTGTCTAAAATATCATAAGATAGTCAAACAAGAACAACCTGTTACTGGATTTTGGCCAATAATTCCCATTATGATTTGTCATCCAACGTTTGTATGGAAAATTACAGACGTGTGTTCATATATAATCTCTAGGGTGTTCATAGTTAGAGCTTTTGCTGTACTTGATGTCTAACAGGGTGCAACATAGGTTGCAAAACAGTATTCGCTGAGGGGGGCAAGCTGCCCCTTAAGTTGACTTGCCCCGCCGGCACTTCCGCTTGCCCCGACACTCTGTTAAACAAAGGTTGTATTGGACTTTGCCCAAAACATTACTTGCCGAGCGGGGCAAGTCAGGGTCTTGTTCAGCTTGCCCCATTGCCGTTTTTTGCCAAATTCACTTGCAACTTGCAACTGGACAAGTGGTTATGTTGCACGCTGTCTAACCTATATTTGTCTATGTCTTTCCAGGCCAGAGAGAGTCCAGACTCCACCTTCGATATATCAGGCTGTGAAATAAGTGATGTAAGTATCAGTATTTAATCATTCATACTAAGAGACACGCTGGTGATGTAAAAATCCAAATCCTACTCATGCCTAACTACTCTAATATATAATAACAATATATATTGATTAAAATTGATAATATATACCGTAATTTCGCGTGTATAAGATGCACCCCTTGTCCAGGCCTTATAAATGATGTATAGACCTTAGCTTTGTGTATAGTGCGCACCCCCTTTTCGGAATTATTGTGGGAAATCAACTCCTCATGAAAAACGCTAGAAAGGCAGTAAAATGCATATTGAGATGAGTGAAATGTGACATCAACGTGACATCAATGCTTGTCATCCTGTGTCGGTGCCCAACACCCATTGTCCTAGGCTGATATTAATTGTAATCAGTAAATTCTAGCGGCTGGGTGGTATGGTAATTACAATTCGTAGATGCCGAGGCAATCATCGATGGGCATCGTCTTGGCCGCATTATAATTCTAATTAGGCGACCTCCGAGTGGCCTGGTTACTCAATGTAAAACACCCTAAATCTTTAGCTTTGTGTATAAGACGCACCCCCAATTTGAGTGTAAAAATTAGTGTAAAAAAGTGTGTCTTATACACACGAAATTACGGTATATATATATATATATATAAATATATATATATATATATATAATTTATTATATATATATATATATATATATATATATATATATATATATATATATATATATATATATACATGTATTAGAAAAGTCAGACAGTATGGATACTTCTCAAAGTTACTCAAAGAATGATTTAGTTGAAAATCACCTGAAAAGAATAAATCATATATAACTTATGTTTTGGTGAAGGAATTTTATTATTGAAAGTAAATAAAAAATTGGATATATTTTTAATTGTAATCAGTTTTGCATAATTTAAAAATTCTTTTCCTCCCACTTTTAAAATTTGATACCATATTGAGTTTATATCTGTATCTGTAGTCATGTCCTGCCCTGTTTATGAATAATGCACTGATTGACCAGGAAATAAGTTACACGCTCATAATGGTTACATTGCCCTGGGGAGAATTATCTCATTGTTGCTTGTCACCGTGTTCAGCCATCACTGATTTCCAAGAAATAATCAATACTAATTAAAATGTTGCCTTGGGAATCCATATTACTGTACATTCTCAGTATTTTGGGACACTTTATGATGATTATGATTTTTATGGGTTGACGATGGCCCCTGTTTTCTGAAAATACAGGCAAAATAAAGTAATAGTGGCACAGATTGCCCTTAAATTTCCCAGCGATGGGTCAAGGGTGGCCAAGATTTCTCTTAACCCATTCACACTCAGAGTTCCTCTAGAAAGTATCGTCTGCTACTTTCGTACTTTTGAAAATAACTTAGGAATAAAGCAAACATTTACAAAATATTTGAAGGAGAGTTGTTGTTTGACTTCTGGTCAACATTCCTCCTTCAAATATTTTCTAAAAAATGCTTTTGTTAGAAAAATATTTCCAAAATTGTCAGGCCTGTTTTGGCTGGTCTAAGTGTGAATGGGTTAAATCATTTTGTACAATACTTATAGTGGCCCAAATTCTTAGGGTGGTCTAAATTTCTGAGGATTTATGGTAAGCCACATTTACTAGTAGAGGCGTTATGTCAAGAGGTAGGGTTTATATTCTGGGGGAGGATAGATCAATAATCATTCAATAACACAGTCATATGAATGCTGTGATTAACATTTTGTAAGCAGCTATCTGAACTGCCCTAACCATTGAGATTAAAACAGCGTGGCAGGCTTGTGAAATGTGAATCCATATAAGGATTAGTACTGGTACTAGTAACTAGTGTTGGGCCGATCATCGATTATGATTGATAATCGATTCGTTGCCTCTTTTTTACCGATTTTCTGATTACGAAACTGGCAATCGGATGATAATCGGAAAAAAGTGACACCCAGCAAAGTAAAATATAACTAAATGACAGGCAAGTTATCATCTTTCTTGCTATGAAACTAAGCTCCAAAAACACTTCAAAACGAAGTTAAAGTGGGTGCTATCACATTATAGTTTTACGCTCTAGACCTCTAATACCAAATTGCTGAAAAAGTGCAAAGAACCGATTATGATCGATAATCGATCGGTTGGCTGCATCTGATTGTCGATCATGAAATTGCAACCGATTTCCAACTCTACTAGTTACATTGTTAAAACTATATATCTCATAGGATTTGCTTTATATGTATGATTGGGCTTAAAGGCAGTTCATGTACCTAGATAGAGAAGAGCTGAGACCCAGACAATTACAACTAGGTCATTTCTTTTGGTTTTCTGAGAAGTTTGCTGGTAATGATTTGTTTGCTTTTGTAGGTACCAAATGGGGTCTTTTCACTATGCAAAGTAATGCAAAAAGAGGTGAGTTCCAGACAGCCTTTCATGAACTATTCTAAGTCAAGCTGAAGTGAAGCCATGGTGTTTTAATACTCTCAATCGAAGTTTTTGAAAAGTTTTTAGTTAAAGTTGATTTCAGAACAATTGTCGTTGGAGCAGAAAAGATGAATGGGAGTTATTTATGTTTTTCACTACCTTACTAAAATTATATTAAAAAGTACCTCATTGTTTAAAGTGCCAAAACCCAATGTAGCTATCATTACGTATATATATATATATATATATAATATATATATATATATATATATATATATATATATATATATATATATATATATATATATATATATATATATATATATATATATGTATATATATATATATAATTATATATATATATATATATATATATATATATATATATATATATATATATATATATATATATATGTATATATATATATATATATATATATATATATATATATATATATATATATGTATATATATATGTATATATATATGTATATATATATATGTATATCTATACACATATATGAATATGTATATGTATATATATATATATATATATATATATATATATATATATATATGTATATATATATATATATATATATATGTGTATGTATGTATGTATGTATGTATGTATGTATGTATGTATGTATGTATGTATGTATGTATGTATGTATGTATATATATATGATACATATATATATATATATATTAAATATATATATATATATATATATATATATATATATATCTATTTATATTTATATATATATTCAAATCTCTCAGTAGTATATGAGGTTGACGAAATGATGAATTCCTTGCCTATATTTGCCTGTGTTTTGCCTCCCCAGGCGCTGCTGTTGCACATGAATTGGTTAACATCGCTGAAAGGTGGAGGGCCTCTCAAGGATCTAGCTGCAATGCGGGCAAGTATTAACCCTCGCATGCCTAGAGGTCTCCCTGACAAGTGTCGTCTTGCACTTGAGCATCAATCCACAAAATATTTGAAGGAGAGTTGTTAGCTTGGTTCTCCTAAAATAACCCTTGAGCTGCTAGTGTCTATTTCTGCAAAGATTTCATCCAGTCAAATTCACTTAAATGAACTGATCTAAAACTGTGCAAATTAAAATTGTAAAAGTTGTAACAGCGTTCGGTGTTTCCCAAGCTAGGGCTGAGAGTGTAGGATCTAACATCTACCATATTTCCCTCCCCGCTGTACCAGCCATCATGCTGATTGGCCTTTGCTAACAAAGCCTCTTTTCAGATTGCTGAGCCTCGTTTCAGATTGCCGAGCTTTGTTTTTTGTGTGAGAAACTCACACATTTGGTGGTTATTAATTCGATATAATCATATATAAACTTATCATTTCTTGGTTTTATTTTTGCGGTTTAGGTATTGGACCTCCATGACAACTGTTTAACATCATTGCCAGAGGAAATAGGGGAACTGCGGAGTCTTCAGGTGGGTATCATAGACTTCAAACATTCTTACAGAGCCAACATTTAATTCCTGCACTAAATGTGTTGGCCCGGGCATGATACACAACCGCACACCCGATTGACACCCATTTTCTAGGGCATGTTTGCAGGGATGATCTCACAACTGAACTATTAGCTTTGATTTGCAAGCTATGTAGGTCATTGATATTCTTGGCCTGCTTTTTGGACTTGTTATCCATGGGTGTTTGTACAACCAGGCACTGGTGCAGGATTTAAATGTCTGTATTCTATACAGAAAGAAATTATCATCACTTATGGCCATTATGATACAAATTATTGAAAAAGTAATTGATTATGGTAATATTCATTCGAA
Organism: Maea johnstoni; assembly: GCA_963942565.1. Lineage (NCBI taxonomy): Eukaryota > Metazoa > Annelida > Polychaeta > Spionida > Magelonidae > Maea > Maea johnstoni. The sequence continues at coordinate 20,515,106 of OZ012695.1, read as the reverse complement.
AAGGATATTCCTTCCCTATGATCATAATAGAAAGAACACCACTGTCCTAAATCTTAAGTTACGAATGCTAGTATCCCAAGCTGGGCATGTTAGAAAACTAAAAAAAATCTATTAAAATGTATGATATCCTTGTATGTGGTGTTTTATTTTTTTTGAGTTTCAGCCTTTTTTGTGGAAAATTCAACTTGTATCCTTAGTAAGGGTAAAAAGTTGCGGCAAACTACTAGAGTGACTCATGAATGAAGATATGACTAACTTTGAAATATTCTTTCTGCTATCTGGCTGTTCAACAAAGATGTGCCATATATATATATATATATATATATATATATATATATATATATATATATATATATATATATATATATATATATATATATATATATATATATATATATATATATGTATATATATATATATATATATATATATATGTATATATATGTATATATATATATATATGTATATATATATATATATATATATTTATATATATATATATTTATATATATATATATATATATATATATATATATATATATATATATATATATATATATATATATATATATATATATATATATGTATATGAATAAGCCTCAAAATGCCAAGAAAGACCAACTTTACTTTGTTTGCTTGTTGTTCTTAAAATCATTTATATAAAGGTAAAGTAAACATTTTGTATCAATGTCTTCAATATCATGATTGCCATTTTTCTGATTTTTTTTATTACAGGTGTTGAATTTAGAAAAGAATAAGTTGAAATCACTTCCTCACACCATAGGTGATTTACAGGTCTTACAGACGCTAAATGTTAAAGGTAAGCATCACTCCAACAATACTTCCTACAAATTTGCCATCCCTTTGGGGTGGTAGCATGATTGTATCTACCGAGAAAGCATTTTGGCCCAAAAAACACAGTTTGAGGGCCACCATGCTTTAGAGGGAGGTTCAATCAAGCAAAATTGGTAAAGCATTGGAAAGGAAAAAAATAAGAACATAACAAACACCTCATCTTCAAATATCTAATATAATCATTCTTATTCTGAATTTATTATTAAAAGAACCATTGATTGATACAACAATTTCTAGAGGAAGTCCTAATATAAGCATGAATGGGATTAATAATTGACTCTTGGCGGAAATGATAGGGAACTATTATATAACAAAACTTACTAGTGAATTCATCTGATAATAACTGAATCTGACATCTTAAAGTTTGTGCATACATGTGACATTTTTACTTATACTGAGTGTGTGCTTTCATTAAATGAGAAAAAAATCATTCACATTGTGTATCAAATTCTTCATCTCAGATATTATTATTATTATTTTCATTTTGTGGACCCTGGAAATACAATACATTCAGAACAATTGATCACTTGAAACGGTAACCATTTGTTAACAAACCTACTTTAATTCTAGAACATACATTGTTTTGATTATGATATTCATCTTTTGTTATTTCAATCTTTTCTTCGTGCAGATAATAAGCTGAAGACGTTGCCCGAAGATGTGTGTCGCCTGCAGTGTCTGCGCACGTTGGATATCTCAGAGAACAATATTCACGTCCTGCATCGAGAACTGTGCCAGATACGAACCCTGGAGAACCTAATACTCACCCCTAGCAACATGCAATACCCAGACTCAGGTAAAGTATCGACTTTAACAAAGCGTAGTCCAAGAAGTTGCCACTGGCTGCTAACTGTCTCTCACCACTGCCCAGGGCCTGCCCTGATAGCCCAGTGTTCTAACACATTACGTGGGTGTCCCTATCTCTTACCACTAGGGCCTGCCCTGATAGTTGAGTGGGCTAAAGCATTGCCATTGGCTGCTCTCTGTCTATCATTACTATTGCTTGCCTCAAACAAATCGGTACCAGGCAAAGATTTCCGGAGGTCAACAAAATCTGAGTTATGTTATTAACATTAACATTGATATGAATAATTTGGCACCAGTGCTTTTATCTGGGATACCTAAAAATTTCAGTGAATCAGAGGTAAGGGAGGATAATATCTGTATTTTACTAGTTTTTGAAAGAAATATATATGTATTTTGTCTGTTATGCATGCTTTTACTCATAGTAGGACTATCAGTTGGTCGTTGTCGCGGTCATTTGTTTTTGACAGGAATTGTATGACCTCATCACCTTGTCTTCCTTTCTGTTGTAGAGTTATGCAGTCAAGGGACAGAAGCCATCATGACCTTCCTCTGCCAAGGTAACTTAAATATGCAGTTAACTTGCAGTAACTTAACCCTTATGCTACTGGTAGCTAATTTGACCATTATACAAAATGATGCAAAAAACCTAAAAATGATTGGATCCCTGGCACATGGGTATTCATCCGAGAGTACTCAACGAGAGCTATCCAATGAATACCAACATGACAGGGTTTAGATGGTTTTCAGAAACCCTTTGCATCCTTGTGCTTTTGACGAAAGTAGCCTCAGCATTTGAAGGATTAAGTATGCCTATCCATGTCTGAAGTGCGTCAACCCAGCCTGATTGTTTGTTGATATGTGTCTGACCAAAGTATCATTAAGAAATTCTTTAAAAAAAGAAACGAGCAAATGACTCTCCTTAGATATGTTTTGACTTCATACCTAATTCCTTAATTATCTACATATTTATCATAGATCTAAGCGCTACTTATTGAGAAGAATAACCAGCACTTAAGTTGTCTCCACATGTATGATCCAAACAGCACTTTGCTAGAGAAACTTCATAGACAAAAATTACCTTCAAATGTATCACAGATCAAGACAACAAATATTTTCATTTTTCAAATCTTTTCCTGAATTTAGTTTTGCCTGTAAGATTTTATTGATATAGGGTTAAATGCAACCTGGCCAGGTCAGGTTTATATCTATTTTTAGACACTAATTTATTTTGCATTCTTCGATTTGATTGATGAACTTGACGACTCATAATGTATTACACAGAAATAGCATGATATATTTTTTTTCCTATTTTTGCAGAGAGTGGAATAGAATATATCTCTCCATCGAAATTCCTTCTGAATGTTCTGGAACCTCCCAATCCCGTAGTGGCTGCAGAGAATGCCAACTCGAACTTCAAGGCCACCGCTCACGACCTGGTCTTCATGGTAAACCTACTAGTACTAAGACACCTGCACGCACACACACACAAACACACACACATACACACACACATTTATATATATACATAAGCAAACATGGGTCATCATGAAAATTTCGCGTGTCCAATATATTAAAACAGATCATGATATATATTCACAAATTGCTTTTCATTTCTCAAATGCGATTCTTTCTAGCTTTTTTCAACAAAAAAAAAAAATTCAAGTGGCAAATGTTGGGAATGGTTCGATTGGTTAAATATGGAATTTTAGAAGACTTTAAGGGAAGACAAGAAAATAGTCTAAAATGAGGGGGAAGGGGGAGGTCCATTCGGAATTTAAGGAATAAGGTCAATCCTAATTCAAATGTAGTCAGACTTATGAGAGGTGGATGTGCGTTCTCCCTTCCCCATCTAATAATAGCTCAGACATATTCAGCTATTTTTGAAAGAAGGGGTTTTAAGATCAAATGGCAAATCTCAGATGGACGACCAAAGAAAAAAAGGTGTTATACTAACCAGTAAATAGAATAGACCCAAGGCATCATTTAGGTCTTTATGGATATGTTTTGCTATTATTAATTGTTTTGTTTGCCTGTTGCACTTTTTGAAGAAATTTTGAATTGAAATTAGGATTTAGCGCTGATATGTTTAGTGGTAGGATTTTCTGAGGCATGGCCTAGATGAAGGTATAATATAGCCGTTTTTTTAAATGGGTGAAAACATGAAACCAAACATACTTGAAAGATATTGCAAGTATAACTGTTTTCAAAGTATTCATTTTCTTTATTTTCACAAGCGTTGTTGGATAGAGGTTGCACTGAACGATAAAGTTTTTTTGGCCGGGAATGTTCCTTATGGACTAATTAATCGTTAACCTATTCATATTCGTATGGCCAAAACATCCTGACTATTTTTGTGCTACCTCTCTAACCACAGCAATTGTCAGAAAATATTTGATGGCGAAACATTGATAAAAATCCAGGACACAACTCTTCTTCAAATATTTTGTGAGTTTGTGATTAATTCCAAAGTTATTATCAAAAGTATCAAAGGTCCAGACGACTCTTGTAAGAAGATGTCCATGCATGAAAGGGTTAAGGATTAAGGTTATGGTGTGAAGGGACTTTACCTTGAGGAACAATTTTCAACTCTGTGGCCCGAAGCATGAAAAGTATAATCCTTAAATCGGAGGGCCACAGTGAAAATCAAATCCTGTATTTGACTGTGATACCCTTGTGAAATAAAGATTATTATTATCATTATTATTATTATTATTATTATTATTATTATTATTATTATTATTATTATTATTATTAACAACAATGTACACTCCAGCCATGGCACATTAAAGTACATCCTCTGTGAAAACATAGATAACATTCACAGCCTCTCTGTCAAATGACCCTTACCTCTTACGCTGACACAAAGTTAAAAATACTTGTAAGATATCTTAATGCACATTTTTCTCCAACAATTTCAGTATCAGTCTTAACTCTTTCATGCTGGGAGCAAATATTCTAAATATTTTGGCTATATCTCTCCAATAAAAGCAATTTTAAGGAAAAATGTGAAGAAGAAATGTTGACCAGAATCTAACCCACAATTCTCCTTCAAATATTATGTGAATATGCAATTGATTCCAAAGTTATTTTTAAAAGAATCAAAATTCCAGACAACATTTGTCAAGGCGATCCTCAAGCTTGAATGGGTTAAGACTCACTTTCTCGGTAGGGATACCTTCACCCTTGTAGACATTGTTATGATTCTTGAGTTCTTTGTGTCTTACATGGTTTTCTGTGTTTGTTGTTGTTGTTGGGTTATGTGCTGACTTCGTGGTGTGTATTTTTGGCACCAGGTGGCTCTGTCTGTCTGTCTGTCCGTCCGTGCGTACGTAGCATGATTAGTTTATAATTTCTCGCCCGTGTTCTGTTTCGTTTGCAGGAAAGTTTGCAGCAGTATGAGAGTGTTAAGGTTGGTAGATGTTCCAGTTTTGCTTTGACACCCTAACCCTAACCTGAAACCCTGCCTTACCCCTCCCTCTACCCTCTCTACCCTCTCCTCCTAGTGTCTCTTCCCCCTACCACAAACCCTTTTTCATCCCCCCTTCCTTTTTCACCCTCACCCCTCCCCTCTTCTCTCCTACCATCTCTTCCCCCTACTACAAACCCTTTTTCATCCCCCTTACTCTTTCACCCTCACCCCTCCCCTCTTCTCTCCTACCATCTCTTCCCCCTACTACAAACCCTTTTTCATCCCCCCTTACTCTTTCACCCTCACCTCTCTGACTTTCTCTCCTACCATCTCTTCCCCCTACTACAAACCCTTTTTCATCCCCCCTTACTCTTTCACCCTTACCTCTCTGACTTTCTCTCCTACCATCTCTTCCCCCTACTACAAACCCTTTTTCATCCCCCCTTACTCTTTCACCCTTACCTCTCTGACTTTCTCTCCTACCATCTCTTCCCCCTACTACAAACCCTTTTTCATCCCCCCTTACTCTTTCACCCTTACCTCTCTGACTTTCCGGGTACTCGGGTTTCCTCCACTACTTATAACTGGCTAGTCACGAATTAGCCAAAATTGGCATAAATGTGATGAAAAAACAAAATTCCAAATTATCTGACTTTCTCTCCTACCATCTTTTACCCCTACTACAATCCCTTGGTCAACCCCCCCCCCCCCCCCTATTACCCCTCCCCCTCGCTTGTGGAATGACCGCTATCTAATACCCTCTCTCCTACCCTCTCGACAGGATTCCAATCCCCTCTTTCCCTGATTCTCCTCTTCCTTCCCCCTACCCCCTAAAATTTTTCTACCCCCTTTCTCTTCTACCCCCCTCTTCATCCTGACATAATTCCTTTACCCCTCCTTCCCCTTGCCCTGATTCTCCTCTTCCTTCCCCCTTTAAGGCCCTAAAATTCTTCTACCCCCTTTCTCTTCTACCCCCCTCTTCATCCTGACATAATTCCTTTACCCCTCCTTCCCCTTGCCCTGATTCTCATCTTCCTACCCCCTAAAAATTTTCTACCCCCTCTCTCTTCTACCTCACACAACTTAACCCCCCTCCCCATCCTGACATAATTCCTTTACCCCTCCTTCCCCTTGCCTTGATTCTCCTCTTCCTTCCCCTTAGGCCCTAAAATTCTTCTACCCCCTTTCTCTTCTATCTGACACCATTCCCACTTCTTCATCCTGACATAATTCCTTTACCCCTCCTTCCCCTTGCCTTGATTCTCCTCTTCCTTCCCCCTAGGCCCTAAAATTCTTCTACCCCCTTTCTCTTCCATCTGACACCATTCCCACTTCTTCATCCTGACATAATTCCTTTACCCCTCCTTCCCCGTTCCTTGATTCTCATCTTCCTACCCCCTAGGCCCTAAAATTCTTCTACCCCCTTTCTCTTCTATCTGACACCATTCCCACTTCTTCATCCTTACATAATTCCTTTACCCTCCTTCCCCTTGCCCTGATTCTCATCTTCCTACCCCCTAACATTTTTCTACCCCCTTTCTCTTCTACCTAACACAACTTAACCCCCCTCCCCATCCTTACATAATTCCTTTACCCCTCCTTCCCTTTGCCTTGATTCTCATCTTCCTACCCCCTAAAATTCTTCTACCCCCTTTCTCTTCTACCTAACACAACTTAACCCCCCTCCCCATCCTTACATAATTCCTTTACCCCTCCTTCCCCTTTCCTTGATTCTCCTCTTCCTTCCCCCTAGGCCCTAAAATTCTTCTACCCCCCTTTCCTCCTATCTGACACCATTCCCACTTCTTCATCCTGACATAATTCCTTTACCCCTCCTTCCCCTTGCCTTGATTCTCATCTTCCTACCCTCTGAAATTCTTCTACCCCCTTTTTCTTTTCAACCTGACATCCTTCCCCCTCCTAACCCTAACATCTGGTGAACTGGTTCTTTTTTTCTCCTGTTCCAAACTAATTGTTTATGCTTTATATACTCGTTAAGCAGTGCATGTAACAACTTGGTTTTGATTGATTCAATTTTGAAATTGGTTTGGTGAAGTGAAGCCTTGAAAATAATCCAATCCATGTCTTTAATTTTGGGTTTGATACTTATTTTTTTTATTTTTTTCAATTTTGAATTTGTTTGATGAAGTTAAGCCTTGAAATTGATTGAAAATGTTGGGTTTTATTTTTATTTTTCTTTGTATTTATTTGCCTTTTCCCTAGAGATAGGATTATTGTGATCTTTGCAAAAGGCGAGTGAATTTGCCTATGAGACTGAATTGAGTATCCGTCTCAGAAATGATCTGTTTTGATTTAGTTAACCCTTCCAATGCCGAGGCTACTTTCCTCCAAGGCACAAGAACACAAAGATTCTTGAAAATCATCCAAACCCTGTCATGTTGGTATTCATTGGAAAGCTCTCGTGGAGTACTCTCAGATGAGTACCCATTTGCCAGGGTTTCGGTCATTTTTCTTGGTTTTTCGCATAATTTTGTATCGCCCAAATAACGCACCAGCAGCATAAGGGTTAAGGGCAGTAGTATGTGTTGCATTTGATGCCCTCCCTAACTTTCCATCCTATGAGCTAATAGCCTATGCAACCCATCTGAATCATAGTTAAGATATTCGTTAGTAGATTATCTCTTCTCTTTTTAATGAAATAATACTGTTTAACTTTCCTTCTCAATAGATAAATGATATGTACTCTACTTCTGACATTACACCTAAATAGTTATGCCATATTTCTTTTAGTCTAAGCCAATCAGCATGGATTAAATGAATTAATCCTATTTTGAAATGATTACATAATATCCAGAGGATAAGATACTGGCAGCAATTAATATTTCAATCTGTTTGGAACCACTATGATAATTCAGAAGCAAAATATCATTGGTCAACTAATTCATAAAATTAATCAAAGATATGCATCTGATCAATAAGTCAAAATACAAAAAAAGTTGTAAATAAGAGACCACATTCATTATTTCCATTATTCAAAGACTGCAGCATTTATGTTATTTCTTATCATCTATGGACTGCCTTAAGTGTAACCCTGCATGTTCTGTATTTTCCTTTTACTTTTTATTTAATTTTCACTTATCATTGTTTATCATTTTGAAAAGTGGATTTAAGTTGCTTGTGTACAAAACTGTTTTTTATCATGGTGAGTAAAGCATGTTTTAGCATGTTACAACATGGGAGAAACATGTTTTAACATGTTATTACATGGGGGGAATGAAAGAGAGTAACCTGTTTTAGCGTTATAAATGTCAAAATATCACCAGGACATGTTCTGACAGGTATATTGTATCATTGTGAATAAAATATGAAAATAATGTATTATAATATGCTTTAAAATGTTTCATATTAGACAGGAGTATGTTTAAACATGTTTGAAATATGTTAAAACATGTTTCAAGCATGTCTAAAAATGTTAAAACTTTTTGGTAGATTACCCTGTTTACATGTGTGAACCTCCTTAGGAAGCCAATTATGTAATGACATTTAACAATATGTAATAGCATTTCATAACAATTTTCCCACATTTTTTTTTTTCAAAAAAGAAAATTATTACCGTAAATTCTCGGAAATTCGGACCACCCTAGTAATTTGGGCCACTATGATTATTTCATTAAAAAATAAATGGAAAATCTTTATCTATTGCCAATTGCCATTTCACAAAATATGGACATAGCTGTAAATCTTGCTGATATCACTTCAAGGTATTTTTGTTAAACATGGGCCACCCTGAGCCCATAAAAATCGTAATTATTAGAAAATGTCCCAAATTAGTGAGAATTTACGGTAATGGGTAGGGTTGCATACCGGTACTCAGGTACCGAGATTTGTTTGGATAAAGACTGGTATTAAAAGCATCAGTTCGTTTTTGAGCACTGTTTCGTTTTTACAAATAAAACAAGTTGTTACTAACTAATAAGGTCCACCACTCCCTGCTAGTGCGATGGCGCATCGCGTCCTGATACCCGCTGGAAGAGTACCAGACAGCAGGAAAAACCCATACTGCCTGGAATAGCATTCGGCAGGAAAAAACACACAATGTAGCATCTGAGTTACGAAGTGCGTGGTGGCGCTCATTCGCGCCGGTTAATTTCATCAATGTTTGTTGGAATCGTTGGTTCTGTTCCCCAATTCCACAATTGATTCTTTTCATAAAATTGAGGAATAGAACCACACATTTTAGTACTTGAAACTCGTAACAAAGCCATGAAAAAAGTACCGTTTCACTGTTAACAACAACGATACTATAGGTATCGTTTCGGCAGTATCAGTATCGGTATCGTACCGTTTCATGTTAATGATATGCAACCCTAGACTAAAGGATTAATATATAACCTCCTCTCTCCCGTAACAGGAGAAGAAGCGTCTGGACCGATTAATTTACGGTAAAGGTATTTTCAGAAAACAGGGGCTACCCTGAGCCCATAAAAATTGTAATTATGAAAAAGTGTCCCAAATTAATGATAATTTACGGTAATGGGTTAATCTCTCTCTCTCCCATATTAACAGGAGAAGAAGCGCCTGGACCGCATGGCGCTGGAAAAGCAGATTGAGGAAGACCAATGAAAATCATAATTATTAAAAAGTGTCCCAAATTAGTGATAATTTACGGTAATGGTTTAATCTTCTCTCTCTCTCTATCGTATTAACAGGAGAAGAAGCGCCTGGACCGCATGGCGCTGGAGAAGCAGATCGAAGAGGACCAGAGAGCGCAGGCGGAGCTCGCGCAGCTCTCGGAGAAACAGAAACAGAACCTGATGAACCAGATGGCCTCGGAACAGACACGCCTTCAGGGAGAGCTCAATCAGCTACAGAAAGCCAAGGATGTCGAACACCAGAAAATGGTGGCATCTTTATATAAAGGTTTGTGCTAAGCCTCGAAAATGATTCAATGTTGGATTTTATTGTATTTTCTTTTCTTTGTATATTTACTAGTATATGTTTTTTTCTGTAGAGATAGGATTATTGTGATCTTTGCAAAAGGCGAGTGAGGGGTGTGAGAAAGTTGCTAGTGACTTGGGGTTAGGCGGTGGTTTTCGCCGGGTACTACGGTTTCCTCCACCAGTTACAATTGTCTAGTTAAAAACGAAATTCAAAATTCCAGATGTGAGGGGTTATGTTATTCACCAAAGTTTTATTCAAAGTTGGTTTGGCTACCGTTAAGTGGTTACGGTATTGGTACCCGTATTGTTTCAAAAAGTACCATATTGTACTGTTTCATTCCTTAACAATACTCTTAACATTACTAACCATTGTGAAGTTATAATTTATTAGACATTGTCCAGGATCCTAAACATGACTAAATTTAAAAGGTTAAAATGCAATAAAGTACTGTTAACATTACTGTTAGAATACCATACAATTTCATTAGTACCGTAATCTACTGTGATCTTTTGTTCTTCTCGGCATACATCCCTATTTCAGAGTACCACTATTCTTTTTGCAATGCCCCATAACTGATGAAAATCTTGCCTGATACAGACACTTGTTATTATCATAAAAATGCATTGCTTTTAATTAATTCAATCATTGATTAATTGAATTTTGACCTAGTGCTTCATCTAGTATGTTCTCGAGCTTTAAGATTTTTTTTTACGAGCGCTTTGATTATTTTAACCTCTGATGATGATAATGATGATGATGATGATGATGATGAAGATGATGATGCGGATGATGGTGATGATGGTAATGGTGATGTTGTTTATGACTATGATAGTGTAGTTTTTGATGTCAATGCCACTATATTTCAGTTGAGCAGAGTGATGATGATGATGATGATGATGATAATTATGATGTTTTATATATATATATATATATATATATATATATATATATATATATATATATATATATATATATATATATATATATATATATATATATATATATATATATATATATACATATATATATATATGTATATATATTTATATATATATTTATATATATATGTATATATATATATATATATATATATATATATATATATATATATATATATATATATATATATATATATATATATATATATATATATATATATATATATATGTATATATATATATATATACACAGGTAAAAATTGACGGGCCGTACGGGCCCGTGAACTTTTACCTGTGTATATGATTATGATAGTATTGTTTATAATGTCAATACCACTGTATATTTCAGTTGAGCAGAGTGCAGGTCATCTCATCCAGCATCTGCTACAGATGAATGAGAAGGCTCACAGGATGGAGGCTCTACTAGAGGCCATGGAAAGAGAAAGGTAAAAAATAACCCCATTTTCATTTACATGTATGCAGAAAATTTATATAATATGAAGACCTGTAATACTTTCATAATGAGGTAGTCCGTTCAACCAAATTGGACCCAAAGAATTAGGTTGTTTAATTGTTGCATCAGCAGCAGCAGTATAAGTAGCAGTAGCAGTAGTAGTAGTAGTAGTAGTAGTAGTAGTAGTAGTAGTAGAAGTAGTAGTAGTAGTAGTAGTAGTAGTAGTAGTAGTAGTAGTAGTAGTAGTAGTCTTAGTAGTAGTAGTAGCAGCAGAACGTAGGAGTAGTAATAGTAGCAGCAGCAGCAGCAGCAGCAGTAGCAGCAGTAGTAGTAGTAGTAGTAGTAGTAGTAGTAGTAGTAGTAGTAGTAGTAGTAGTAGTAGTAATAGTGGTAGCAGCAATAGCAGCAGCAGTCATAGTTTATTTGACCATGAAATATGAACATAAAAGAAATAGAAAAATGGTGTTTGCCCTTAGTTTGCATTTGCTAATAACATTTTGTTCTGAGCAAAACACAAATACCTTGAAGAATACCTTGAAACTAGTAAATGTGTGTGTATGTAAGTATGCCAGTAATTATTTTCCCTGTTGTTTTTGTTCCACCATTCAGGATGGAGGCTGAGCAGTGGTTCATAGTGAGGCAAGAGGAAGCTGAGAATCTGAGACGAAAAGAAGTCATTGGTGAGTTATGAAATTCCTGGCCTAGTGGTTATGATGCCTGGCTCCCAAGCGTGAGTTCGCAGGTTCGAGTCTCCGCTGGATCCCCTGAAAGACCTCTTAGAACTATTCATAGAGAGAAGGGAATTTCTTCCCGGTTCCGGGTTTCTGTCTCGTTGCGATATGACCTAAGCTGTTGAAAGCGATGTAAAACCCCCTTCCTTCCTTCCTTCCTTCCTTCCTTCCTTCCTTCCTTCCTTCCTTTCTTCTGATATTCTCACATGTTCTTTATCCGAAGTTAGAGATAAAGGACTTGTGTAATCAACAATTCTTAGTTCTTTATATTCTCAGTGT
>OZ012695.1:20487731-20495231 GCA_963942565.1 Maea johnstoni | reverse complement strand
ACCATGCTGCAGCTCACAGATGAAGATTTAGCTCAGGTGAGTGTATTCAGCTCTCTCTCTCTCTGTCTCTCTCTCTCTCCGTCTCTCTCTCTCTCTCTCTCTCTCTCTCTCTCTCTCTCTCTCTCTCTCTCTCTCTCTCTCTCTCTCTCTCTCTCTCTCCCTCTCTCTCTCTCTCTCCCTCTCTCTCTCTCTCTCTCTCTCTCTCTCGCTCTCTCTCTCTCTCTCTCTCTCTCTCTCTCTCTCTCTCTCTCTCTCTCTCTCTCTCTCTCTCTCTCTCTGTCTGTCTCTCTCTCTCTCTCTCTCTCTCTCTCTCTCTCTCTCTCTCTCTCTCTCTCTCTCTCTCTCTCTCTCTCTCTCTCTCTCTCTCTCTCTCTCTCTCTCTCTCTCTCTCTCTCTCTCTCTCTCTTTAGAGCTTGAAAATTAGGCAATTGGCTGTCAGAATGTTGCGCTCGATTTAAGGTTCATGGCTATCGTGGACCAAATTTTTATAAGATCATTAAACAAGAACAACCTACTGGTACTGGATTTTGGTCAATGATCCCCTTCACAATTTGGCTTGAGACATTCATGGGGAAAATAACAATTCAGACTCACAAGTATTTAATATCTCTACTGTAACTTACTGTTTTTCTTTTCATTTTGATAAATCACATTGCTATGGTGGTTACAAGATGACACAATCACTGCTACACAAAATTCTGAATATAACATTAATTACTTAAAATCATTCATATCTGTGGTACTTGATTTTGGTTTATAACTCCCTTTACAATTTGCGGGAATTAACAAATCAGACTCACACGGGTTAAATATCCTTACTGTAATTTACTGTTTTTCTCTGTGTGCAGATGGGAGTGCGAGAGCTGGGTCTACGGCGGAGCATCCTCAAACATGTGGATATCTACAAGACAGAGGAGAGCATGGCAAGCAAGAAGGTCAAAGAGGTGGAGGAAGAGGTAAACAAGACAATGTTGCTCTTTTATCTATTAATAATCAAAAAGTTCCTCTGGAAATTGTCGTCTGGATCTATGATACTTTTGATAATAATTTTGTAATCAAGAATGATTTGACAACTTATTTAAAGGAGAGTTGTTGGTTATGTTCTAAATAACATTACTTCTTCAATTATTTTCCTAACTTTGCCTTTGCCAACAAGATTTTACCAAAATTGTCAGGCTGCTTTCGGCTGCTGCGAGCAATTATGGGTCAAGTCTAGAGATTTCCTTGGCAAGTGTCATATGGACTGATGAGACTTTTACGAATAACTTTGGACTCAAACATGAATTCACCAAATAGTTGTTGTTCCTGTTGGGTCAAACACTCCTTTTTCAAAAGATTTTTTTTGGCACTCCATTTGATGATGTTCAAAAGTTGTCAGATCGCTAGTGCTTACAATTAGGGGTCCATACCTTTAAAATTATACGGTATGGTACGGTTCCGGTATTTTTTATACGGTTCCGGTATTCTAATGGTACCGATACTGGTTACTTTCTTTACTGGTTGATGTTTTCGATTTGATTGTTGCAGCGCGTTAGTGCTTGGAAAAGTGTGGTGGGGGCTGGACTAGCACCATGTAAAATACATAGCGTGGCCCTCTTCACACTTTTCCAAGTACTACCGCGCGCGTTAGTATCTATCGAGTTAGTGCAGTTTCAATGGCGGCGGGCACTGGATGACGCAAATTCGCGATGTATTTTCCCGCCGATCCCGCGTCTCTGCACTTTTTTCCGCCTTGCCTGCTATATCAGCAGCGAGGCGGCTTAGTCATAGTACCGGTAAAAAAATACCGGCTACTAATTATACGGTTTTTTACCGGTATTTTCGGGCGGAGTATCGGTACCCTCACGGTACGGGGCGGTACTGGTGTGGACCCCTACTCATAATATGCAAATGGATTAACCCAATCATGCCTGTATAAAAACTTGACAAGTGTCATCTGGACCTATCACACTTTTGAAAATAACTTTGAAGTAAAGCATAAATTGTCAAAGTATTTGAAGGAGAGTTGTAGATAGAGGTTTGATGAATAACTCTCCTTCAAATATTTTCTAGCTATTACTTTTATTAGAGAGATATCACCAAAATAGTCAGGCGGTTTTTGCTGGGTTACTGAAGACTCGTTGTTGTTTTTTCTCTCTAGGGGGCAGCAGCCGCCGCGTGTAGTCCTGTTCTGCCCACTGCGCCCTCCCCTGCAGTGTCACCTACGGCACCGCCTGACGAGATCACCACCAGGCTCACGCCAGAATGTGTCGTTTGTATGAACTCAGAGGTACGTATATGTCATATAAGTAGGCTTAAGATTATAAATACAATTCAAGATTGTGATTAAAAACTCTAAGTTCAGCTCAATTTTGATCATTGCGCAAAAAGGCGAGTGATCTTTTTTTCACATTATGAAAGTGAAATATGAAGATGTGATAAAGTAATTGCTAAAGAGTTCCTGAAGAAAGTGTTATCTGTATCTCTGATACTTCTGACAGTAATTTTGGAATTTGGAATGATTATACAAAATATATGAAGGAGAGTTGCGATAATATCTTAATAAATATTTTTCTAGCAAATATTTTCTTACTTATGCTTTTACCTGCAAGATTTCAATAGGATATATATATATACATATATAGTATATACATATATATATATATATATATATATATATATATATATATATATATATATATATATGTATATATATATATATATATATATACCATATATATATATATATATCGTAAATTCTCGCAAATCTCGGACACTTTTTATTAATTGGGATTTTCGTTGGCTGATGGTGGCCGAAATTTACTGAAAATAGCGATCAAATGTCACACACCGTGGCCGAGATTCGGCGATATTATCAATTGAAACGAAAGCTACATGTACTATGATGTAGATGGAACTGAAAATCGATCGCTAACTTCGTACACAAGAATATAATTTTCCCCCGCAAAAACCCTTATTGTTCCTCTGCTATATACACTAATAAAGTCATTTGCCTCCCTTGTATATTGTTTACTTGTTTATTCTTGCTGCGATACCTACTTCCGGTTTCGCACCGATCGTCTTTTGGCGGATATGGGCACTAGAAACGATCGTTAATAATCTAAAATCAATCGCAAACTTTGGAAATCTAAATGTTTTTTTCTTATATCAATGAAATTTACTTGGTGGCCTAATTTTGGTGAAATGTGTCCTTGGATGAATCGGGGGTGGGCGAATTTCCCCAGTAATTATTTGGTAGATTAATTATAGTGGCCGAGTTTCCTAGGGCAGCCGAGATTTCCGAGAATTTACGGTATATACATATATATATATATATATATTATATATATATATTATATATATATATATATATATATATATATATATATATATATATATATATATATATATATATATATATATATATATATATATATATATAATCATATATGTATATACTTACATGCATACATATATTAGGACACACTTACCTCTATATGTGCTTGTTTTCAGTCTGACGTTGTGTTCCTGAACTGTGGGCACGTGTGTTGCTGCTCTGCGTGCTCCAGCCTGCTGTCTCAGTGCCCGCTGTGCCGCGCGGCAATCCACCACCGCATCAAGCTCGCCAAGGGAGAACCCAGGGCACTCTAATCTCACCGGCACCACCTTAGATAGGAGTTTAACAAAATAAGAAAATTTATGAATTTCTGATACTGATTTTTTCTATAATTTTTTTTTTTTTTTTTTTTTTGTTATTCCTTAATGAAAAAAATCAGTTTACCTTAGATAGGGGTTTCAATGAAATATTGAATTTACAATCATTAAATTTGTTTTATTAATTTTTCTATTAGTTTTTTTCTCTTTACATGAAAAGAAAATCAGCATACTTTGGTTAAATTTACAAATTTCTTATGTTGATTTTTTTCTCTTGATATTCTTTTCGAATTCTATAATGAAAAAATATTCATTTAGCTTAGATAGTTTAAATTGAGGAATTTCTTATATTGATTGTTTCTATAAAAAAAAATCTCATTCTATGAAAAAAAATCTGTTTACCCTAGATAGGAGTTTACTGAAATATTGAATTTACAATCAGTGAATTTCTTATATTGATTTTTCTATTAAATTGGTATTTTTTCTTCCTTAAAGGAAATGAAAGAAAATAAGAACATAGAATACTGATTCTTTTTTTTTCAAATTTTAAGTTAGATTCTTATGATTTGTCAATTTTTACATTCTCAACTGAAACAAGAATTTTATTGATATATTATTTTGTTGTTCATTTAGATTTAAACACTCATTTCAAATGAAATAAGAAAATTCATGAGTATCTATTAATAAGTTTGTTTTTTGACAATTTAAATTTAACATTTTTGTAAGGGCGAGATGCTGCCATTTTCAAAAGTTATGACTTGACAATCAGAATATTACTATTGCAGCAATATTACTCAATTAAGATGCGTATCCTTGTGGTCAAGGGTAAGAATTAAGTACAATAAAAGCTTGTTATAACCATTATGAAATACTGCTTAAAGGTCTGATGTTGGTCAAAACTCATATCATTTTGTTTTTAAAAATGTTTTCCATTAAAACATTTGTAAGTGGATCCAGATTTTTTATTATGATATTATTATGCATTATCACTTTGTATCATTTTATTCTCTCAAAATATTTATATCATTTATTTTTTGAAATTGAGAACTATAATGGAGCTATGTAATATGATGTAGCAAATGTGCCATTGTCGAGTGCCTTTGTTGCATCTGCCATTGCCCACCTCACAACGGTATTCATGTATATATAAATATATATATATATATATATATATATATATATATATATATATATATATATACATATATATATATATATATATATATATATATATATATATATATATATATATATATATATATATATATATATATATATATATAATATGTATACTTATATACACACATATATGTATATATATATATATATATATATATATATATATATATTTATATATATATATATATATATATATATATATATATGTATATATATATATATATGTATATATATATATATATATATATTATATATAATATATATATATATATATCTATATATATATATAAATGTATAAGAATGTGTTAGTTATGATATACATGTACATTGCAGCAATGTAAATTTCTGACTGAAAACTGCATAATTGTAAATTTCGCTTCAGTGCTGCATTATAGTGAAGTACTAATGATTTTGTTTGATATACCCCAGCCATGTCCAGAGTGACCATGTGGTGACCAATCAAAAGGTTCTATACAAATACAGACACTGCAGAGTCCAACAATTATCAGACATTCCCCTCACCGGTAGATCTAGAAGCACCTGACATCTACTGACCCTAATAACCCTCCATTCGCAAAGTCTTTGTATGTGACTCAAATTCTGGCCACTCCCCAGAAGTCAATAGTAGCATTTTGGATTCGGGGCTAGTCCCCTTATTTATGAAAAAAGTACGGGCCAATAGAAATATTATAGGGCCCCGGAATAATGAATGTTTATTTTTATTTATAATATCAATGAAATCTTGGTAGTATTTCATTCTACAATATGAAACAAACGTGAGGACCTTAGATATCATAAACCCCGTATCTGTTGACCACCCGGGCTCAAATAATAAACCTCTTTTTAGCCCCTATTTTAGCCCCTCAGAAGTTCTATTGTCAAAGCCTTCCCTCTGGGCATGGATGGGTTCTATGCATGTTAACCCATTCACACTCAGAGTTCCTCTGGGAAGTATCGTCTGCTACTTTCATACTTTTGAAAATAACTTAAGAATAAAGCAAAAATTCACAAAATATTTGAAGGAGAGTTTTTGTTTAACTTCTGGTCAACATTTCTCCTTCAAATATTTTCCATAAAATGCTTTTGCTTGAAATATATTTTCAAAATTGTTAGGCCTGTTTTGGCCGCTGTGAGTGTGAATGGGTTAAATACAATGCCGACATTTAATTCCTGCAATAAATATGCGGGCAGCCCTGGCATAATTCACGACCGCTGGCCTGATTGCCACCCAGTTTCCAGGTCATGGATATATGGATGACCTCAAAACCTGAATGTATCTATGATCGCAAGCTACGTCAAACATCGATGTGCTTGGCTTATATTTGATCTGTTATTCATTGGTGTTTGAACAACCAGGCACTGGCAGACGTCCGGTTGACTGGTGCAGGAAATAAATGTCTGTACTGCAGTAAAATGGTAATCAAGAGGTACCCTAGCTGTGTATATTATTTCTAACGGTGTACTCATGTTATACCACATATAGATATCTGGTACATTATGCATTATGATTTGCGCGACCATGTATATTTTGGGATTTGAAAAAAAGTGTTGTCTGAGTGTTATGTGTGTGATTTTTTATCAACCGAGAATGAGGTTAGTATTTCATGGTAGATATTCTCAATTATCCTTCAAGTGTGTCAAAAGCACTGCTTATCAACTGTACTCTTCAGTGTTTCCAAACTATTCCTCAAAAATTCTTTCAGTGTGCTGCATGCCCAAGAATTCTTTAACCATCATGCTGCTGCTGGCTGATTTGGCCAATACAAAATGATGCAAAATACCTGAAAAATGAAACCCTGGCACATGAGTACTCAGCGAGAGTTATCCAATAGATACCAACACCGCAGGATGTAGATGGTCCTCAAAAGTCTTAGCATTCTTGTGGTTTTGACGAAAGTAGCTTGAGCATTGGAAGGGTTAACAATGAAGGAACTCAGAGTACAGTAAATAAATATAGTTGGATAGATAGATATGTATATATTAAATTTCAAATAACAATTAACAAAGTTATCATTATTTCTAATTAAGTAAACAACACCTCATCTCGACTAATGGATAAAAGCAAACTGGTTCTTAACCAATAATACTGAATTTTGGTAAGTAAAGAAGAGGCTGGTTTGGCACATTTTATTTTTATCCAAAATATTTATAATAACTGTAATAATTATATTTGCCTGGCCTTATTGTAAATATAAATAGTATATTACCATATAATTCAACTAAGCCATATGGTATTTGAAGGTAACTTGGATCTTTTTAGGTCCTGTGTATAAAATGATTGCGTTTTGCTTGCAAACAATCGAGTGTCAGTTTTTACATAATCGTTTATACTATGTATGAGATGTAATCTTTTATATTATTCATATATGTGACTGATTTCAGCTAACATGGAAATAAAAGAAGTTATAACATTTATAATGTATTGCTTATTTCTGTTATATCAAAACATGTCTGATGATCTTACGAAATATATCATAAAGGCAGTCTAAATCAGGAGAGTACAATAATTAGCATGTCACTTCAGAGAAGATCAACTGGCTGAAGGGTGCTTATAGAACATGTTAATACAGGTGAACTTGGATATGTACGACAGAATTTCACATATGACAGACGATATGCCTGGTCCCAGTCCGATGCATATCAAGTATTTGTCATATGTATACGACGGATTTTGCATATGACGGACCA
>OZ012695.1:20471840-20479340 GCA_963942565.1 Maea johnstoni | reverse complement strand
AACATATAAGTATACATACATACATACATATGTAGGTGGGTGTGCAGAGGTATCCAAGCAAATACATCCTAGAGCACAGGCAGCCAATAGCGGATTTAAGTGGCCATCATGCGACAATTGAATTTCGAAGAATTTCAGCATGTGGCATTAATATGAACTCCCTCATATGAATGATAAATTCAAGAACTATTGAATAGAAAAAACAATTCCTTGCGGTTGATGTGTTTATATCAAATTTAGCAAGTTCAGTCTGCCATGCTGTTCTAGAATTTGTCGAGTTTAATTGCCAAATGGACAGTTGGTCGACATTTCAACAGTTGGTACTATATATGTGTGTGTGTGTGTTTATGTGTGTACTCAAACATAGATAGATAGACAGGAAGATAGAGATAGTTGGAGATAGATGTGTTAATAGATAGATAGTCCACGCAGTTGTAATTATGTCATGATGCAGTCTATATATATATATATATATATATATATATATATATATATATATATATATATATATATATATATATACATATATATATATATATATATATATATATATACATATATATATATATATATATATATATATATATATATATATATATATATATATATATATATATATATATATATATATATATACTTTATTATACTATCTACCTGTCAGTCCGTTTTTCACACGCACACACGTTCATATGTGTGTATGTTTGAATGCATGTATGTATGCATGTATGTGTCTCAGCCTGCTCACAATTTGATAGATATATTGATAGATATATAGAAATACGGACAGGCAGACGGAGATGTAGATGTTGGTAAGATGTATTGATAGATGTATATGTACATAAATACATTTGACTATCACAAATTTATTGGTTCAGTTACATGTCAGGATAATTTCCAGTCAAATATTAAAGGAAAAACTATAAAGATATTTCCTTATGATATTTTTCATATCAAACCATATGTACGCAAATAACCTTAGTTACTTTTGAGATTAGGACGTCTGAGCAGGTAACAAGAAGACATTCATTAGTTTAGAATCTCATAGTCTGAGACGGGGACCAAATGATGCAGCACCGACAGAAATTAACATTTATGTTACCTCATGTATATCTTTCAATATCTAACAACTATCTACATGTCCGTCCGTCTGTCTGTTTTTCTATCTGTCTATCAACATATAGATTTGTGAGCGCACACTCACGTATGTATGAATGCATGTATGGACAGGCAGATGGAGATGTAGATATTTGTAAGATGTATTGATAGATGTATATGTAAATAAATACATTTGACTGTCGCAAATATATTGGTTCAGTTACCTGTCAGTCCGTTTTTCTACACACACACACACACACACGTTTATATGTATGTATGTATGTATGAATGCATGTATGTATGCATGTATGTATCTTAGCCTGCTCTCAAATAGATAGATATATTGATAGGTATATAGAAATACGGACAGGCAGACGGAGATGTAGATATTTGTAAGATGTATTGATAGATGTATATGTAAATAAATACATTTGACTGTCGCAAATATATTGGTTCAGTTACCTGTCAGTCCGTTGTTCTACACACACACACACACACACACACACGTTTATATGTATGTATGTATGTATGAATGCATGTATGTATGCATGTATGTATCTTAGCCTGCTCACAAATAGATAGATATATTGATAGGTATATAGAAATATGGACAGGCAGATGGAGATGTAGATATTTGTAAGATGTATTGATGGATATATATGTAAATAATTACAATATAATGTCGCAAATTTATTGGTTCCCTTCGCCAGGAAAATTAGCAAAGCAACCAGTCATTGCTTGAAATTTATTTACTTTCCTTCAGTAGAGGAAGGACAAATAAACTGCTATTTACCCTCCTCTGGAGCAGTGGGGTAAAAATAAAATATAGTTTTGGGAAAATAAAAAGTGTTTTATTTGCTCTTTCACACTTAATCCGTCATAGTAATGCTGATACTAATTTCAAATATACCCTGATTGTTTCATAGTTCCATAACTCCATAAGATGCGTTTTAAAAACACACCATTTCACAAAAGAATATCTCCTCAACAATTTCACCACAAAAAATCTTACAAATCTATTTTTCTGAGACACCCCTTAACTGTGAAAAAGTGAAAATGTAGGATAGACTCTTAGTTCAGATTAGTTTGAGTAAGTAGAAAATGCAACCCGCCGCCCAGATGAGTGATGAACTAAATGAACAGGGGTGGAGCTGGTGATGAGTTAGTCACACCCTACTTGAAAGTGTAGTTAACAGCCTGTGATCCACACCCCAGTCATCTGTTTCAATTCGGTTCCACCTTGTGGGACGACAATGAATGAGGGCACTGGTGAAACTAGGGAAGTTTGCACCACATGTGGCCATGTGCATACATTAGGGCTTGGTCTATGTGCGGGTCAGTCATAAAGTTGCCAGCTACACAGACAGTTACATCATGGATCTTACCACAACAACATGTACCTCCAGGATGGACTTACACTGGGTATTATGAGGGGAGACCAAGGCCTCCCTGATTCATTTGGAACCTACAGAAAAGGATATTTGAAGGGGAGTTATTTTTGAAATATCAACCTTTAAGAATAGAATAGTAATTATTCACTATGCAGGTCTAGTCATCCATGTATATCCCGAACAGTAATAAGCACTTTGAACAAGAATCCACATTTAGAAATGGTTCAGCATTTATTGAGTAGTTAGTTGTTGATACCTAGATCACTACCAGTTACAACCTATTTCACTGGCGCACTGAACAATGTTAGCCATAGTGTAGGGTTATTTGTAGTTCACTCCATCTACAATGATGAAAACAATGTAAAAAGTATTAGGGGATCTCAATTTCAAAGAGTGATCCCCATTGAGTTTTATTATCCTAATTTGTAGCAGTAATAACATTAAAGGTTGTGCGTAGTAGTAGTAGTTGTAGTAGTAGTAGTAGTAGTAGTAGTAGTAGTAGTAGTAGCAGCAGCAGCAGCAGCAGCAGCAGCAGTAGTAGTAGTAGTAGTATCAGTCTTAGTAATTGTAGAAGGAATAATAGCATTGATAGTAATCGTAGTAGTAGGACTATTACTCTAACTATGACAATATTCGACGCTTAAGAAACTTTTTATGAATGGAAATAGCGCTATATTAATTCCAGTTATTATTATTATTATTATTTTCATTTGTATTAGTAGTATTAGTAGTAGTAGTAGCGGCAGTAGTAGTAGTAGTAGTAGTAGTAGTAGTAGTAGTAGTAGTAGTAGTAGTAGTAGTAGTAGTAGAAGTAGTAGTAGTAGTAATAATAGTAGGAATAATAGCATTGATAGTAATCATAGTAATAGGACAATTCGTCTAACTATGACAATGTTTGGCGCTTTAGAACATTTTATGAATGGAAATAGCGCTATATCAATTCCAGTTATTATTATTATTATTTTTATTTGTAGTAGTAGTAGTAGTAGTAGTAGTAGTAGTAGTAGTAGTAGTAGTAGTAGTAGTGGACTAGCAGTAGTAGTAATAGTTGTAGTAGTAGTAGTAGAACAAGAAGAAGAAAAAGTAGTAGTAGTAGTAGTAGTAGTAGTAGGTGCAGTAGTAGTAGTGGTAGTAGTATCAGTCAGTTCAATATTAGGGAACTGTGATCTCTTTTTGAAATCAAGGAATGTAAATAATAGCAAGATAGGGGAAGCCAAGCTCCCCTCTTACTGCTACCTAGTGAGCACTGGTGGCACAGCAGGTGATTAGGGGATGCCACAAACCCACTTGAGCCTAGGCAAGATGGATGCCCCCCCCCCCCCCCCATATGGCTGTCTCAGGCCTGTTACTGAGGAGTACTAAAGATGACAGGTTTGGGGGGGGGGGGGGGGTATTTGAAAGGGAACACATATAAGCTAATTTTGAACCTGAATCATTCTGATGGTGCAAATCCGAACATGCCAAAGTATGACAATTTCCATGCAGCCCCCTGAGGGTATATTCCCTATTTGAATAGAAATAACTCTTTCTTAGCACATTTCCTGAGGCTGATCAATTTTATATGAGTGATAGCTACTCTCATTTTTCTGTTACAACAGGCCAAAGTAACCCTTATATTAGGCATTTCAGAGTAACAGTAAGTGTCCACACTTTATGAGTTATTTCCTCCCTATATAAAATAGATACTTATACCAGGAAATTATGTTCTCAATAGGTTGGTGTTAACACCTCCGAGGTATTGGCATTAATTAACACTGTCCTAAGCAGCATATAACTTGGAAAATGACCATCTTTGGTGTAATTCAATATGGAGAAAATGGTCAAAACATTTCCAGCGTATGTGCAAGCCTATTGGAGTATCTGTAAGATTGTCTCTCATTATTTTTTTGATGATGGCCTAGACATTCACCATTGATCTGATTGTGAGGAAATGGGTAAAGCTTTAGCATGTTAAAATGAGCCTTCAACTTATTGCTACAAGCCACCTGAAAGGAAGCATCTACTCAATGCGTATTTATGCTTTGAATACGCCTGTTAAATGGGCAACTGGCTCAGACAGTTGACCAAATGCAATGGGTTCTCATCACCTGAGTTGAAGACTAGGTTAGCACCCAGCCCCTTTCTGTACTCGGCCACTTCCCGCATACAGAAATAACTATTAGGCAACTAGTACTTCCTGGCCATAACCCACTGGGGGTGCCCAGCATCTAGTCCTGAAAAGCCATAGTACATCACGCTGCATGGCCATAGCTTGGGTAAGAGCTGCACAGACGGCTGCTCATGACAACTGAGAACTGCATGTATTCCATTCCATTATGATTAACCAACATTGTAACTGTATATTATGCGTTTGTTGTGAAATCACAGTCAGTAACATTTCTCTCACCAAGGACAGGAGGACCTACCCTATTGACTAACTACTACTACAGCTACTACTACTACTGCTACTACTACTACTCATAAGAAAGTTATTATCATTATCATAAGTAGTAGAAGGAGTAGTAGTAGTCAGTATTAAGTTGGTACTTAAAGTGGAATTTGTTAATAAATTTTACAATTTTCCCCTGTATTTCTAGGTCTTGCTTCAGGTTTATGTTGATATGTTAACACTCACTATTTTGCTGTGAGTATGATAGTTGGATATGTTTTTTTCTGGAATATGAGAGCAGTTGAATTTCATGAAATTTCATGAAAATGGGACATGAGAGCAGTTGGAACCTGGCATTTCATGAAAATTGGATAGATTCCTTTCCAACCCACCGAAGTTTGGTAATTTTATGCATTTGCACATGCATGTATCTGTTAGAATTTCATGGAAATATAAAGTTTTTATAAATGGAGTGCAGATTCAGTAAGTTTACCTTTTAGTGTGAAAGGAATATGAGAGCAGTTGAGTTTCTTGAAATTTCATGAAAATGGGATTCTTTTCTAACCTATGGTAGTCTGAAATTTGGTCATTGCGTTAAGTTGCAAATGTATATTTCTCTTGAAATTTCATGAAAATGTGAAGAGTTTCTATAAATGGAGCGCAGATTCAGCAAGTTTAGTTTTAAATGTGAAAGGAACATGAGAGCAGATGAATTTCTTGAAATTTCATGAAAATGGTATAGATTCTTTTCTAACTGATTGTAGTCTGAAATTTTGTCATTGTATGTGGTTACGCATGGATGTTTCTGTTGAAATCTCAAGAAAATGAAAAGTTTTTATTAATGGAGTGCAGATTCAGTAAGTTTACCTTTTAGTGTGAAAGGAATATGAGAGCAGTTGAGTTTCTTGAAATTTCATGAAAATGGGATTCTTTTCTAACCTATGGTAGTCTGAAATTTGGTCATTGCGTTAAGTTGCAAATGTATATTTCTGTTGAAATTTCATGAAAATGTGAAGAGTTTTTATAAATGGAGCGCAGATTCAGCAAGTTTAGTTTTAAATGTGAAAGGAGTATAAGAGCAGGTGAATTTCTTGAAATTTCATGAAAATGGTATAGATTCTTTTCTAACTGATTGTAGTCTGAAATTTTGTCATTGTATGTGGTTACGCATGGATGTTTCTGTTGAAATCTCATGAAAATGTAAAGTTTTTATTAATGGGCACAACATACTAAGACATTTGTTAATAAATATCATTTATAAGCATGATTTGTTGTTGTTTTGATGATTTTAGTATCATTTCACGCCGTACTACAGATTTTACCTAAGGTAAGGAACAAAAAAGGAAAAGTGGAATTTCCTTTTTTATTTTGGAAGGCCTTATATATATATATATATATATATATATATATATATATATATATATATATATATATATTTGCTGCTGTTCACAAGAGTGACGCACAACCAACTTGAGACACTCGCAAGTCACTCGCAAGTCAGTTGTGCGAGTAACACCTGTTTTTGGTACTGAACTTGCGACTGACTTGAGTTGGTTGTGCGAGTGTCTCACGACCTATGCACAACCCCCAATACAAACTGGTCGCGCGACCACTTGGAATGTGACCACAACACACACGACCTGTCGTCAGTCGGGACCGACTTGGTGGAGCTTCATGATCGGCCACGATCAGTTGGTCGCACGGAGGTTTTCATGGAATGTGACTGGGGCTAAACCCTGTCAACATCTAAACCATTTCAACATACACTACCAACATTTAATTCCTGCACTAAATGCGCGGGCAGCCCGGACATGATATACAGCCGTACGCCCGGTTGCCACCCAGTTCCCTGTGCATGGATGCACGAATGACCTCCCAACTGAAGGTGGCTTTCATTCATAAGCTAGTCATTGATATGCATATGGTATGCATATCTTTTGACATGTTACCCACGTGTATTTGTACAACCGGGCACTGGCAGACGTCCAGTCGACTGGTGCAGGAATTAAATGTATGTACTGTAGCGTCAATCCATATGTACCAAACTCACTCAATGTTGCTCATCAGCATGTGCAATACTTTATTACGACTGTTTTCTCATGTAAACTAAACTACTAAAAATAAATCCTATGATCTGTGAGAAATTGAACAAATGGTAGACCCTTGACTTCACTCAAACTATTCAAAAAGCAATCCTCGCCAGAGGCACACACCCGAAAACCCATAAGGTGTACACCCCATGTCTTTTTGCAACTGTTATCAACAGCATGTATGTCCATAAACGGTGCTTTGTTTTTGTAATACTTCATATAATTTTTTTCACGTTCTCTTTAAAAGGGTGCCTCGCAGGAAGGGTTATATACAAATAGGCCTGATCAAAAGCATTACTGATTCCTTTGGCTTGATATTTGGTAATTGGACATTGGACGACATATTTAGTCGTTTGTCCACACTCAACACGTTTGTCTAAGGTATACGTATTTACTTGTGACAAACGAAATGACAATGCCTTTGTTAAGAACCTTACGAAGTAGCCTTAGAGTTAGAATGTTTAAAAGGTATAGCCTTTAAATGGTGTTTTTCGGTTGGCAAACTCTTTAACCCTTCCAATGCTAAGGCTACTTTCATCAAAAACACAATGATGCA
>OZ012695.1:20441840-20466840 GCA_963942565.1 Maea johnstoni | reverse complement strand
CAGCACTTCCGCTGGCCTAACGTTACAGTTTAACCCTTCTAATGTTGAGGCTACTTTTGTCCAAAGCAGAAGGACGCAACCTTTTTTGAAAACCATTTAAGCCCTTTCATTTTGATATTCGATGGATAGCTCTCACTGAATACTCTCAGATGAGTACCCATGTACCAGAGTTTTTTGTAACATTTTGTTTTGGCCAAATTAGCCACCATCAGCATAAGGGTTATAACAAAGTGACAGGAGCGCCACCTGGGTATTTGATTCTGGGAGCCCCCCCTCCCCCCCCCCCCTTGCAGTTGAGCACTTCCGCTTGCCTTACGTTACACACCCAAAGTGAGATATCTTCAAGACTGTAACTGTGATCGATGTTGCACAAAGTATCCGGGTGGCTATTTCCTGAATAGCAATCTATAACACAGAAGTGTCAATACAATAGGCATTGTTTTCCGCCGAACCCATTTGTAGGCCACTTTATTTTCACCACTTTAATGTAGTGCTTCCAGCAGCAATTTCCGTGCCACCGTGTGATACACGTCTTTGTTTTTGAGGCATGGCTATCAATATGATGGCAGGGCCTCCCCGAAGGCTGAGAGGTCTAGCGTATTGCTCATCACCTGTTTGCCATGTCTCACCACTGCACATGACCCATTGTTCCACAGGGTGACAGGGCCTCCTCGAAGGAAGAGAGGTCTAGCGTATTGCTCATCACCTGTTTGCCGTGTCTCACCACTGCACATGACCCATTGTTCCCTAGGGTGACAGGGCCTCCTCGAAGGTAGAGAGGTCTAGCGTATTGCTCATCACCTGTTTGCCGTGTCTCACCACTGCACATGACCCATTGTTTCATAGGGTGACAGGGCCTCCTCGAAGGCAGAGCGGTCTAGCGTATTGCTCATCACCTGTTTGCCGTGTCTCACCACTGCACATGACCCATTTTTCCATAGGGTGACGGGGCCTCCTCGAAGGTAGAGAGGTCTAGCGTATTGCTCATCACCTGTTTGCCGAGTCTCACCGCTGCACATGACCTAATGTTCCATTGGGTGACAGGTCCTCCTCGAAGGTAGAGAGGTCTAGCGTATTGCTCATCACCTGTTTGCCGTGTCTCACCACTGCACATGACCCATTGTTTCATAGGGTGATGGGGCCTCCTCGAAGGTAGAGATGTCTAGCGTATTGCTCTTCACCTGTTTGCCGTGTCTCACCACTGCACATGACCCATTGTTCCATAGGTTGACAGGGCCTCCTCGAAGGCAGAGAGGTCTAGCGTATTGCTGATCACCTGTTTGCCGTGTCTCACCACTGCACATGACCCATTGTTTCATAGGGTGACAGGGCCTCCTCGAAGGTAGAGAGGTCTAGCGTATTGCTCATCACCTGTTTGCCGTGTCTCACCACTGCACATGACCCATTGTTCCATAGGGTGACAGGGCCTCCTCGAAGGTAGAGAGGTCTAACGTATTGCTCTTCACCTGTTTGCCGTGTCTCACCACTGCACATGACCCATTGATCCATAGGTTGACAGGGCCTCCTCGAAGGCAGAGAGGTCTAACGTATTGCTCTTCACCTGTTTGCCGTGTCTCACCACTGCACATGACCCATTGTTTCATAGGTTGACAGGGCCTCCTCGAAGGCAGAGAGGTCTAACGTATTGCTCTTCACCTGTTTGCCGTGTCTCACCACTGCACATGACCCATTGTTCCATAGGTTGACAGGGCCTCCTCGAAGGCAGAGAGGTCTAACGTATTGCTCTTCACCTGTTTGCCGTGTCTCACCACTGCACATGACCCATTGTTTCATAGGGTGATGGGGCCTCCTCGAAGGTAGAGATGTCTAGCGTATTGCTCTTCACCTGTTTGCCGTGTCTCACCACTGCACATGACCCATTGTTTCATAGGGTGACAGGGCCTCCTCGAAGGTAGAGAGGTCTAACTTATTGCTCTTCACCTGTTTGCCGTGTCTCACCACTGCACATGACCCATTGTTCCATAGGTTGACAGGGCCTCCTCGAAGGCAGAGAGGTCTAACGTATTGCTCTTCACCTGTTTGCCGTGTCTCACCACTGCACAATACCCATTGTTTCATAGGGTGATGGGGCCTCCTCGAAGGTAGAGATGTCTAGCGTATTGCTCTTCACCTGTTTGCCGTGTCTCACCACTGCACATGACCCATTGTTCCATAGGGTGACAGGGCCTCCTCGAAGGTAGAGAGGTCTAGCGTATTGCTGATCACCTGTTTGCCGTGTCTCACCACTGCACATGACCCATTGTTCCCTAGGGTGACAGGGCCTCCTCGAAGGAAGAGAAGTCTAGCGTATTGCTCATCACCCGTTTGCCGTGTCTCACCACTGCACATGACCCATTGTTCCCTAGGGTGACAGGGCCTCCTCGAAGGAAGAGAAGTCTAGCGTATTGCTCATCACCTGTTTGCCGTGTCTCACACTGCACATGACCCATTGTACCATAGGGTGACAGGGCCTCCTCGAAGGTAGAGAGGTCTAGCGTATTGCCCATCACCTGTTTGCCGTGTCTCACCACTGCACATGCCCCATTGAACCATAAGGTGACTTGGCCTCCTCAAAGGCAGAGAGGTCTTGCGTTTTGCTAATCACCTGTTTGCCGTGTCTCACCACTGCACATGCCCCATTGAACCATAAGGTGACATGGCCTCCTCGAAGGCAGAGATATCTAGCGTATTGCTCATCACCTATTTGCCGTGTCTCACCACTGCACATGACCCATTGTACCATAGGGTGACAGGGCCTCCTCGAAGGTAGAGAGGTCTAGAGTATTGCTCATCACCTGTTTGCCGTGTCTCACCACTGCACATGACCCATTGTTCCATAGGGTGACAGGGTCTCCTCGAAGGCAGAGAAGTCTAGCGTATTGCTCATCAGCTGTTTGCCGTGTCTCACCACTGCACATGACCCATTGATCCATAGGGTGACAGGGCCTCCTCGAAGGCAGAGATGTCTAGCGTATTGTGCCGCAACTGTTCGCCTCGTCTCACAACGGCACAGGGTGCAAGATTCTAACCCCATTGTGGCTTGTTGGAATGTTAAAGTGACTTTGGGTTAGTCGGAGGTTTCCTTGGGTAATCCTCGATCCTGCGTCCTCCACCACTACCCAGATTCAATAGCCTGTGGCTCTTTCGAGGTGGAAGAAAAGGGACTAAATGATAACTATAATATTCATAATAATACATATAATAATAAATATAATAATATTAATAATAATGATGATGATGATGATGATGATGATAATAATAATGATTATAATAACTATAATAATAATCTAAAATAACCATAATAAAAATAATAATAATGATGATAATAATAATAATAATAATGATAATAATAATAACAATAATAATAATATCAATAATAATAATAATTATGATAACAATTTGAGATTATTATCCTTCCGTTCCTTTTTGAGAACCGGCCTGTCGAGTTTGTGTTATGGAACGTGTACAGTTAAAGATTTCAAAGAATTCAACCGTTCCTGACACCATTGGAATTATTATCTAAGTCTTGGAACCTGATTGGTACTAAAGGCTATTATCATCTAGCTGAAGTGAGTCATAATTATGATCAACCTATTATACAAGTCAATCATTATATATGCCTAATTTTAAATATGAATACCAGTCGAAACAAGCATCTGCTGTTGTCAGTTACTTCTAGAATCATACACCAATCTTTCTTTTAGATGTGGGCCCATTGAAAGAACCAAATCAATGTTATCCAATACCACAATGCATTGAGCTAATGTATCGTCTGTGAGGTTTTGGAATTATTTCGCATTTGGAAATCTTACTTGATTGTACTTTATCTATGCTAATTGTGCAGGGGCACATTTCCACTCCAGTCTTTCCCGTCCAAAAGAAGAAGAACTAGGTGCATGCATGCTCCGCCTAGAATGTGTTATGGTAATATATTTTCACAAGGTTCAAGCACGTGACACAGACAGGAACAGTAACTGCTGCGAGAAGAGTAGATTTCCCCGGCGTGGCATCAGAACCAGGTCCTTTACCTGGGAGCAGCGTCTCAGGAATGGTAGCTCTCAGATAACAGCTGCAATAACAGCACACCTTGCAGCAAGAAAATACAATACGGCTTAACGCTTCTAATGCTAAAGCTAGTCTCGTCCAAAGAACACGGACGCAAAGATTTTTGAAAATCATCGAAATCATGTTGGTATTCATACAATAGCTTTCGCTGAGTGCTCTCAGATGAGTACCCATATGCCTGGGTTTCAGTCATCTTTTTTTTGCATCATTCTGTATTGGCCAAATTCATCACTAACAGCATCATAATAATGATAATAATAATTAACCCTTGTGAATCCAAATTGCATGCCCGATGTTTAGATGTAATGAAAATAATCGGCTGAAATCCAGTACCAGGTTTCTTATGTTTGACGATTTTACAAAACCTTTGTCTGCCATAGGCATATGACACACCAAAATGAGCCTCGAGCGTTGTAAGGGACGGGTCAGTTTATATACGTGCATGGTTCTCTAAGACAGTGTTGCTTAAAACGCATACACAACATGCATGGGTGTGTGACATTAGATGGCTTAACTAGGAAAGAAGAGTTTGGAATTTTGAATTTTATCGTGACCAATTATTTGTTATTCAGAATGTATTTACTGTTTAACTTTGTTACGTACATGTAGGCGAGAATTTCCCACGCACCTTTACAGGAAAAGATCACTAGCTACATGTAGCAATACATTTCTTTTCCTGTTCGTAGAAGACTCGCTTTAATAAACCCGATTGCCACCAGGTTTCTCGCGCATGGATGTAGGGCATGGATGCATGGGTAACCTCACAACTGAAAGTAGCTTTGATTCGCAAGCTACATAGACCATTGGTGTGCTTGGCTTTTATTTCTGACATGTTATTCATGCGTGTTTGTACAACCAGGCACTGGCAGACGTCCTTTCGACTGGTGGCATATATATATATATATGTATATATATATATATATATATATATATATATATATATATATATATATATATATATATATATATATATATATATATGTATATATATATATATATATCCATATATATATATATATATATATATATATATATATATATATGTATATATGTATGTATGTATGTATGCATGCATATGTATGTGTGATGTACCTACGCACGTGTGTATGTATGTTTGTATGAATGCCTCAACGAATCATACACTGTATTCCACCTCTCATCAAAGTGGGGCATGGTCATAGTGAGATTTGCTTTGTGTTCATCAGCTTTAAGTTGTTGATGAACATTGTATCGAATTAAGTTAGCATACATTTCCTTACCAGTTTGCCTATTCATGTATATTACCTTTTTGTTTAAAAATAATAGCATTTATTAATTTATGAAGGATGTTTTGGGATTACCAAACACTTTATCACAGTCACACGATTTGTGATGAGGTTGAAGTGTACTTTGTTAATGCCAATGCAGCGAGTAAGTGTTCCCTGGATACATTCAACACATTTCATCGAATGAATGCATTTTCTTTTCAGGGTATTCTGGACAAGAATGAGTTTTAAAAAACGCTACGGCACTATCTCTCATCCGCGAAATGAATATGATACCCCTGGCGCCCTCTATATTCAAACCCAGATACTCTTGGGTGATCTATTGTGGCTTCCTATACAGAGCAGCACAATAG
This sequence comes from Maea johnstoni, assembly GCA_963942565.1. NCBI lineage: Eukaryota > Metazoa > Annelida > Polychaeta > Spionida > Magelonidae > Maea > Maea johnstoni. The sequence continues at coordinate 20,461,157 of OZ012695.1, read as the reverse complement.
CATCAGCGAAAATATAAAGAAGAGTTTGATTAATTTTCCATGTACATTGTATTGCAATGATCGATATGATCATTTAGAAATGCGGCAAGTAGAATTCTTTTCTTAGACTGTGCATTCACTGAACTAACAGATAAAAGGAACCAGTATGCATTGGATCAATGGACCCTCTCAGCAAGAGAAATATTGGATACGTTTTAGTTATGATTACTATTATATCTTTGCATATGAGTGGCGCTGTGAGTCTGGGAGCTGTTGCCTACATGTACAGTGCCGCCTTTTAATTCCTGCACTAAATGAGTGGGCAGTCCTGGGATAATACACAACCGCACGCCCGATTAACACCCAGTTTCCTGGGCATGGATGCTCTCACAACTGAACGTAGCTTTGGTCCGCAAGCTACGTCGGTCATTGATGTGCTTGGCATATTGCTTATATATATATATATATCTACAGTGCCGACATTTAATTTCTGCACTAAATGTGTGGGTAGCCCGGATATAATACACGACCGCACGCCCGATTGCCACCACGTTTCCTGGGCATAGATGCATGGACGACCTCACAAATGAACGTAGCTTTGATTCGCAAGCTACGCGGGTCATTGATGTGCTTGGCCTATTGTTTGACATGTTATCTATGGTTATCTATGTTATCTATTGAACATTCAGGCACTGACAGACGTCCGGTCGGCTGGTGCAGGAATTAAATGTCTGTACTGTATATCTATATATCTATCTATCTATATCTATATATCTCTATATGGCTATCTATCTATCTATCTATCTATCTATCTATCTATCTATCTATATAAATATATATATATATATATATATATATATATATATATATATATATATATATATATATATATATATATATATATATATATATATATATATATATATATATATATATATATTTATATACACACATATATATATGTATATATATATATATATATATATATATATATATATATATATATATATATATATATATATATATATATATATATATATATAAATATATACATGTATATATATATATATATATATATATATATATATATATATATATATATATATATATATATATATATATATATATATATATATATATATATATATATATATATATATATATATATATATATATATATATATATATATTGTATATGGGTGTTTTATGTCTGTACTGTATGTCCCAACGGCCCTAACCGAGGTAATGGATTAGGAAGGAAAGACATGGATGCAACTCTTTCTGTAATTAAAGGATTAATCATGACCACCTTTTAGTCAAGTTTTTAAAAAGAGTTGCTATCAACATTTTTACTGATTCAGTCGAAACTTTAACCAGTTGCGCCGAGTAGCAAGGCAAGACATTTGTGCCTTGTGCGTTAGACTATTCGGTAGTAGGAGTGGCCCTCAACTATAAATGGATCCAAATTTGAAGCATTGAACAGCTAAATAATATAAAGTGTTTTTTTAGCATAAACCGTGCATAAATCAAGCCCCCTCAATATGTGTGGCTACTCATAGCACATAATTAGCATATATGGATAATAGTTATGTGCCAATACTTTCTTGAATCACAACAGTAATTGACTAGCCTTGATAAGTAATTTATCATACCAAAATGCAATAAAATCTTTTCCAACAAACTTAAGTACCGATAAAATAAAATGATTGAATATCGGTCATACTGATATTAAAGATATGGATAAAAATATGAGGATATGCAAATAAATTATAAGTAAATTGTTTTTGACACAGCACTTTTTATGCTGTTGGCGTTGTGTTTACCCATTCCATGGATCCAAAAGATTGCTTATGTAATATCTAAAAACCAGGATCTCCATACTTGAAGCAATGTTAGACTCAAGGTTGTCAAACGTCTGGTCTCGGTCCTGTCTCCGCCTGATCCCCATAGGTGGGTTGGCCTTGTCGCTATATAAACTCTCTCTCTCTCTCTCTCTCTCTCTCTCTCTCTCTCTCTATATATATATATATATATATATATATATATATATATATATATATATATATATTTATATATATGTGTGTGTGTGCTATCAAAGAAATAATAATAAAAAAGAATCCTCTAGTCTCAAATCTCTGTGGGTAGGTGGTGTTACTTAAGCTACTTAAAACGTGAAGTCCATTAGAAAACCGAAATCAATAGTTGAAGCAAAGTCGGCAACAAATGTTCGCCACGGAAAGTGCAAAACTAGTTGATAAGACCGGGAGGGAACTGGGGAAAAGCGATTTGATCGTGTAGTCCGGCAAGCTACTGTAAACAAGCAGCTTGATTCCTGCTGGGATCACGGCTTAGCCGAACACAAGTCAGCCTAAGTAGCTATAAAGCAGGCCCGATACACGCCTAATGCCACGAGCCCTATCGATCCCGGGGCGTGCCTCAACTTAAGCACCTTGATTTGGCGGCGCACCGTGTTTTTTTTTCGTCACGCCAATCCCTCGTGCAATCCTTCCGCGGAAAAGAGTGTAAAATGGCAGCCGCGCATTGCATTTCGGGAATTGTTTTTTGAAATAACATTGTTGCAACTCAACATCCGGCTTTAAGTCTGGTACCATGTATGCCGTTTATAGATGTTTTTCCTATGCTGACACTATAAGAAGTTTTAGAAAGACAGATACTGTTGTGTGTGATACTTTTACCACTTTGTCAGGATTTTTCTTTCTGAAATTAGACATTTATAAAGTACGATGTTCGTGAGTTTTTGCTATTTAAAACCAAAAAAAAACAACAACAACAGACAAACAAAAAAACACCAGTCACGACTCTTATTAAAATTTCCTCCATATTTCATATATTTATGTATTTGACGTAACCCGTAACACAAGACATGAGAACCTCTGTTGTGAACCAGATTGATTACAAAACAATTTCAACGAAAAATATTTTTAGGATATTGGATCGAGAACGATACAATAGTAAGATGTCATGTTGTTAGGGTCAAGTGATAATATACAGTGTACATGTACTTATACCATAATGCAGTATCACGAAGAATGAAAGTAATATAGTTATGTTTGAAGTGGAAATGATATTTTTTTTGTCGATCAACATTTTCCACACGTTAGTTTCTCTATTGCTACTAAGGTGGTCTAAGGCGCCGCCACTGACTGCATGCTGTCTCTCACCACTGCCTGGGTTCGAATCCCGGCCTGGGCATGTGAGAAAGTTGCCAGTGACTTGGGGTTAGGCGGTGGTTTTCGCCGGGTGCTCCGGTTTCCTCCACTACTTACAACTGGCTGGTCACGCCGATTAGCCACAATTAGCATAAATGTGAAGAAAAACGAAATTCCAAATTCCATACCTTTAAAAAATGTCTGCGAGAAATCAATAGCTGCGGTCATCATGCCTTTATACCTACCTACACTTTGACAAAGCCACGGAAAACTTTAGTATGGCAAGCACCTTGATCACTCCCACTATTTTAAAAATGTTTCGTCTTGATGGTTTTGCAACGATTTCTTTGATAAGTAAAAAAAGGAACAAGTCCTAGAAAAAGCAAACATACTTTTTGCCCCTCTAACCATGATCTGCCTAGAAAACATCTCACAAGGCTACAGTGCCGACATTTACTTCCTGCACTAAATTCGTGGCCAGACAGGGCAAAATAGACGACCGCACGCCCGATTGCTACCATGGGCATGGATGCATGTATGACCTCATCACTGAACGTAGCTTTGATTAATAAGCTACGTGGGTCGTTGATGTGCTTTGTTTATTTTTTGACATTTTATCCATGGGTATCTGTACAGCCAGGCACGACCGGTCGACTGGTGTAGGAATTAAATGTCTGTACTATTCCATACCCCCTGCCTCTTAACACATTTAAACAGTTATTCAAAAACTATTTCGTAGACGTTTATTTATGTGGACCGTGGTAACATGGATCTATCAGGAAAATGGGATCTTAACAGATCAGGGATAGATTTCCTTTTCAAAAATGATGGAAAATAAGATACCTTTTCAGTTTAAGATACACGGATTTTCTTTTGAATCGTTTCCTTTATTGCGCAAAGACGTCCAGATTAGGAAAATTGGCTGGATCCTCTAAAAGCAGGCAGAATAGCACGCACGAGTCTCGCAGTCGCTGGATGGTAATTCCCTCTCTGGGCACGCTTAACCACTCAGCGCCTCACAGAGGCCGGTGTAACAGTTATAAGTGACGCCCACGTAACAGCAACCGAGGTTACTGATACCTACATGTAAAAATATCAGATATCGATAAAATATTTTGGATAAATAATGGTGATATAGGTCATTTTAGCAGCAAAAGAAGGTATTCATACTCAGCATAAGAATGGTGTACCACTAAATCTTTTACAAGTTTATTTAATCAAATGAAATCGGAAGAGGATCGGTCTATTCTGGCAAATGAAATGTTTTAAGGACATGGGAAAGGGTTGCAAATGACTTATGAAAGTTAATCCGATTTATTCAAAATCTCAAATTGCCATAATGCTTATATGGTAATTTGTTCTATCACATTTGTATACACCATGACACATTATCTGTACAAGATTCTAATTGCATGAATGTATGATAATACTGAGTGAACTAACAGAAACAATAGAAATAAAGTCTGTTTTTTACGGAGAATTAAAAAACTGATACCCAGTTATGATTTTTTAAGAATATTGAATTCTATAGACATGTCAAAGACACGGACTTAATACAATGCAGCAATTGATAGAGGTATTACTGGTTTTAAGTTACCAGTGAAGAGGGGGTCACTGCAAAACAAGGAGAGTCAATGGAGAGTCAATAGGCTGATGTCAGTTGAGGACACTGACCAGTACCAAACCTCCATTGACCTTCGGTCACCAAGAAGCAAATCACTGAACATTTTCATATATATATATATATATATATATATATATATATATATATATATATATATATATATATATATATATATATATATATATATATATATATATATATATATATTTATATATATATATATAGTCTGGTGATGATATATTCTATGGGTAAACCACGAATACTATCACCAATTCTGGGTAGGGTATTGGTATCGCGAAGGAGCAGTTGGTAGCGTGATTAGTAACACATGCGTGCTGTGTGGTTTTCGACCCCAAAAAACCTGCTAGCGGCGATCCATAAGATATCATTTGGTATCAATTGGTAGCGGAGCCAGATGATCGCCATGACGTGGAAATTGATGCCAGCTACCCGGGGAATGTACTCCTATGTACATTTCGTAATGTGTGGCATTTGGCTATTTGCATCTGTAGTTCACATGTGGTTTGGCATACTTTTAACTCTGTATTTTGAAAAATGTGCAATACTGTTTTGTTTTATTTACACACATATAAGGTACACATAAACAGTTCCATTGTGCACAATTATTTCCGCATACAGCATTCTTCAATCACCTCCTAATTTCATTTCACTGGTTTTTTCCCCCCACTTCATTATAAATTGGTCAAACCTTATTTCTATTTCAAATAAATATTCCGGCAACTACATACGAACATACCATAACAAATAGAAGAGTATTTGAAAAATATTTGAAGAGGAACTCTCAAACAAAACTGAAACAATAATTATCAATCAAATATTGTTTCTTTTTATTCAAAATACTTCAATTTGTGTCAGATTGTGGGTGCTCTGCAGATGTAGTTTGAAATTTCGATTCTCGTCACTTTTGGACTAGCCATTTGTAAGTGGCGGAGGAGTACCTAGCGAACACCACCACTAAACCCCAAGTCACAGGCAACTTTCTTACAAGTTCCGGGTCTGCAGATGTAAATGTGTTAATAAAGTTTTTTTCTAATTTCGCAACTGCTGTTTTTTATTTTCTTATGTAAACACAAGCAACATATTCAAACATACAATTATTTGGTTATTGGATTTCATAATATTTACTGATAAAGTGTGACATGTAAACAAACAACGGATGCAGAAACAATGATACAGACACACAGTTATTTAATCATTGGACATTATACTATAGACTGGTAAAAAATGCGTGTTAATGAAGGTTGTCTGAACTCGACGTTCTACTTCTCATGCACCAAGCGCATGTGCAATGGATTGCTTTCATGTCACGCGAGGATACCTAGACATTTGACAACGCATGCACATGTTTTGCAAGATTTCTCAGTATCAGACGAAAACAAATGCCATCCGTGAGAACTGGACATGCCTAAAGAATTAAAGAATAGATATATAAAATGGCTCAGATAGTGAGGAGAATAATTGCGATGATTAGCGATAGAAGACTTTTCTCTCTTGGATGGTTTATGAAGGCCCTTTTCAATTCATTACGTACTTCAAGACTGTCTGAGATTTTTCATTTTATATTAAGTCTGCCATCCTATATGTACCCCAGATACTTATAAAGCATTGTGCAGCAAAGATAGTTCACCTGTCATCATCATCGCCTTTGTGAATATCATCGTTTTGTTAGTGCTTATTTTTACCATTTCAGTGAGGTCTAAAACCATAATAGCCTAAAACCATAATAATCCCAAAAGCCTCCACTCGGCCTTTCAACGAGTGCATTACTACGCATTTCAGAAGAGCTGCCAAAATGAGAATGTCTATAAAACCATTTAGTCACTCTCCACATTTACGTTCGTGCTTAAATCATAGCACAATGAAATTGTTCGATGACAGACCTTTGGCTATCTATGGTCTCTCAAGTCCACGCCTTTAAAATGAACTCACAGAGTACATTCAATCAGTTTCTTCGAGGAGCACTGTAGAGGAAGATATTTCTGACTTGATGTTGATTATTCTTGGTCCATGTGTACGAAATACGGCAAGGACGAACCTTGGTATGACAAAAACGGTCATCTTCTCCTTCTCCTCCTCCTCCTCATCATCATCATTATAACCATCATCATCATTATAATCATCATCATCATTGTCATCATCATAATAAACATCATCATCATTATAATCATCACCATCATTGTCATCATCACCATCATCATCATAATCATCATCATCATTGTCATTCTGATCATTTTCTTCGTCTACATCTCCTTCTTTTATAAGGCTCGAAATATATCTTTGTAGTAAAATAAAACTAAACTACACATAGCACAATACATATGGTGTTGTATCATCATCAATACAGCCACTTAATAAACAAAACATACGATGCACTATTATTCAAATATTTTCTTACATTGCATCCGGTTACATGATAAAGACTGGTTCCAAATGTTTAGCCGGAATTTACGTGATAACGATATTAACCTACGTAAACCACAAATCTGTAATGGCAGTGGAACTGAATTGCCAAATGATGGTTTATTTCTCTTTCGAATATATTTGTTTTTCCCTTTCTATTTTGTTTGGCCTTTAAAATTGATTTTCAAGCTTGCCTATCAGAGTTAAAAAAAAAGTAAAAGTCAAGGGTAAAGAAAGGCCAATGAATGACAGATATTCTACAACGTATTAGAACAAGTCTATATGTTTATCATCAATTTAAGGCGGATAAGCACAAAGCAAATACCAATATGAACATGCACCAAATTGATAATAGGTGGAATAGCGTATGATTCTTTTAGGTAGGAAAGTGCACAATGACATATTTCCCTTTTTCTATTCCCCTTTTTCTCTTTGCCGTCACGAGCCATTTGTATTTATACTGCTTTTTATTGTAGTTATGATACATGCTTTGGGAAGTATGTGATTAAATTTGATATAGTTGAAATACCATGGCACATGTGTACTAATACAGTGCTGACATTTAATCCCTGCACTAAATGCGTGGGCAACCTGGGTGTAATGCACTGGCGCATGCCTGATTGCCACTCAGTTATCTGGGCTTGGATGCATGAACAAGCTCGCAGGCAGCTGAAAGTAAAATAAGGAGGTATCGGTGAAAGGTGAAATATGCACAATGTTTCACGACGAACAAGTCATAACGAAAGGCAGGAAATAAATGGGATCACGAACCACTAATGAATCACAATACCAGCTACATTACCAGGTCCCATAAATAGTGGCTCCTGGGCAAGGCAGCTGAAGCATACAATGCATTTCTTTCAACATCTGGTCGTCCAGAGACCGAATTCATAACGGTTCCGATATCCCTTTGTAAAGCCTGCATAATCTTAACAACTAAGTGCGCTAGAATGACCGAGGAAGACAATGATAATCTGAACATAAAGTACATATAGTTCTTCTTATAATCTATGTTCTCATGTATACCTTAACAGCATCGAAACCAATTTTGTGTGGCACCAAATATTCAACTGATGCAGACATTAAAACCATTAACCATTTCAAGTATGTCAGTATTGTTAGTTCCTTATAAGGAGAGGACCACACTGGTTGTGTGTGTGTGTGTGTGTTTGGGGGGGGGGGGGGGGGGGGGGAGAAAAGATCTGACCAAGTCAAAAAGGACAAATGGGGGTGAAACGGGCAATACATGTTGAATAAATGTGGTGAATATATACATACTTTCATACGTGCTAGGAATGTATGTCAAACAAGGACAATTGTTTGTCATCGTTCAAATCATAAAGTAAGTATGATGCATTTGTTTTGTCTCATTGCTAAAAAGGTTTAGGTTTCAGATGCAGCCGGAGTATATAAACACTTGCCAGAAGTTTGAGGTTAATCCGCAGTTTAGTTATTCTCGTTCAAAGAACAGTTTGCTCCATCTGCAAGTATTGGCTATTTTTGCCTAAACTTTGTAGAAAAATGTGACGATAAAGGGAATAATAGTAATAATAATAATATAATACGTTTATTTGCTGTAATAATTCAATTACAAAATCGTATATGGTATAAATCAAACAAAATGGAACATAGCATAACGAAAGATGTAATACCAATGCAAAGTAGTGTTCTCACATTTAGGTTTTTACACACTAAAGACAGGTAACCCTTAGTGAGTTGCTTTTTCATTTAGAACTCCATGTAAGACACTACGAGAAAATCCTTTTCTGTTACTGCTTCTCTAACGCGTATCCTATAATTCATCCCCTCCCTCAGGCTTGCTTCCTGGATCTAAGAGATAACGCGGTGACATAGCCTACATGACGTGCATGATGTCAACGTGCTGCTGCTGAGATCACAAACGTTTGGATTCTGCTCAACATACACAAGTGGATGAGGCTATTACAGCCCAGTGATCTCAGGCGTTGCCTCTGACTGCTCGCTGTTTCTCATCCAGCGCGAATTGGAATCCTTATCAGGGGCCGGTTTCTAGAAAGGACCCACATATTTCATCTAAAGGCCTCTCTTGCTGTGCCGATAATTATATATATATATATATATATATATATATATATATATATATATATATATATATATATATATATATATATATGTAGTACTTAGTAGTACCTGTAGTACTTAGCAGTGGTAACTAATAGTAGTAGTGATCGTAGCCGATTTCTGTATAATAAATTACGTTGTGATAAAACATGTTCTCAATAAATGACTGCACACGTACAGATCACTATTTGTAATTGTGTTGGCATTATCCACGCTTTTTAATTCATTAGATTCCTTTAGTCGCTGATGCCTAAATCTGTGTCGATGCGCAAAATGGGAAAATCGAGAAATCCATGCAGAGGTCCCATGTCTGATTGAGATCCCGATATTTCACTTTGTCCTAGTATAATTGCATTATTGATCTTGGTAATAGAACATGTTTATCAATATTAGAAACTAGTCGTGTTCTATTAGAGCTAACGACTCTGGACATGCGCAAGTTCATTTTGCGGCGGTGAATCGTAAGCGGTTGTAGAATTGCAAAGTTTCCCACATGTGCAGCCAGGTAGTGTAGCGCTGGTGTTATGTCTACTGCGGGCTGCGTACGGGGCTGTCAGTCGCCGCCTCGCCAGCGACATGTAAACACTGGCTCCTGCCACCCCCAAAATGGAACGGAACTCACCAGTCATACAAAACGGAAAGAGACACAGCACTGGGTCTGACATAGACAACCCAGACGAAAGAGTGAACTACAGAGACAGCTATGAGTGCGTTGCCATCGAACTCAAACCGGCGGCAAAATTGTCAACTCCGGAACGCGACTACGTCACACTAGAAGCAGACGACGAGCGACAGGTGAATGGCGCGTGCGATGAGGCCCGTGGCGCCTGCAGTGAGGACGAGTATAGCACGTGCCAAGCAGACGACATAAGAGAAAATTCAGCCGAGGAATCGGAAACAGACGAAATAGCACTAGACAACAGAAGCACTGAGTGCAAAATAGATATACTGGACGAATTAGAGGTAATCGAGCAAGACAATGCGAATAAAAGCGAAAGCGATGCCTGCCTCTCGGAGGAGGATCGAAACGGCGCCGAGCAGGTCACGGTGGAAATTACGAAAATTATTCTCCCCGCTCTCGAGGATAACACTTTGGAGGATATTACTTTGGACGAGGAGGACTCGGACAACGAAAACAATAGGAGCGAGAGCGCGCCTCCGGAAACATCCATGGATAACCCTCAGCTAGTCGGTAATTACGAGCATTCGTCACACACCTCGATCGATATGGAGTTATCCGCGCAAGGGAAACCCGAGGATGTAAATGAGCCCATTCCACGAGGTAAGTTGTAATAATCTTTTTGTAGAGGCTGAACTAGACCCTCCGTGCCGTATCGTTACGGCCCTATGCTATTGTTGCTCTGACGGGCATCACCTATACAAACGGAACAGACAGCCTAAGGGGGCAAGTCTCCTGGTCTAAGGCTGAACTGTTATCTAACCCTTAATTTCTGGAACAAAGTTTTTCTCTGTCCACAAATGGACTATTTCACTTACCAAATATATTTCTGGAAAAATGCTTTTGGAAAAATGCCCAATTTTGCTATTTTGTCAAAGTAAAGGATTGGTTTTAAATACTTAACAACATTCCTATAAACCAAGAAATACTATGAACCTCCCCCTGCTTTACATGCAGTAGCACTAAAGTCTAGCTGAATTAGTGGTTTGATCATGATTTTGTGGAAAAATTTCATATATCGATTTCAAAAAGTAATTCAAAACAACAGAAATGCTGATAAACAAATGGATAATTCTAAAATGTTCACTTTTCATAATCGATGCTAAGAATAGCTCTAAATGAAGGAGCGATGATTTGAGGGGAAAAATCCTGGAATAAAGGGTTAGGCAAAATTCAGCTTCACCGCCAGACAATAATCCAATTTATACCTGTACTTTCAAGATCACTCCATACCCATTATGATGTAGAAAATCACTAAAAGGCTCCTAGCGCCGTCGAGAACATGACTAAGGGGCGGAAATTATTATGTTAACCTTTGGGTTGCTGGTGGCTAATTTGGCCAATTCAAAATGATACAAAAACCCTGAAAATTACTGAAAACCTGGCGCATGGATTAGCCCATTTGAGGATACACAATGAGAGCTTTCCTGTGAATATACCCAACTGACTTGGTTCGTATGAATTTCATGATTTTAGGCATTTTTGTGCATTGGATGAAAGTAATCTCAGCATCAGAAGGGTTGATATTTCACGCGTCGTACTATGCTATGCTCTTCTACATGTTGCCGGCACGAGTGCACTGAACAAATGTAATTATCACTTGTTAGGGAATACATAAGTATCATTACTGCGTGCAAGGTTCGTCATATTACACACTAGCGAGCCTTGAGGAATAAGGTGGAATGAGGTAACATTACTGTTATAACATTACGACACTGGTCATCACAGCCACCACTGTATTGAACTTCTGTTTCACTTGGTGGCCAACCTTTCCGATTCTATTAACCCTCTCGTCTCTGAGGCTACTTTCGTAGGCACAATACCAGTGTCTTAGCCAGGATTTAGAACTCATATTTCAACCATAAACATGTATAAATTCATCAAAATAAGGCATGATATCATTAAACAAATGTCATGGTAATTATAAGGAGGTGAAAAAAATCAATTATAAGCTTGAGATTGAGATTTCTAGAAAATCCACACAAAAGAAATTGGGTGACCTGAGGGGTTCTTTTCAAAGGTTTGGGTGTCCAAAAAGGCACCTAGACGCCCCGCTGGCTAAGAACATGCACAATACTACATATGGGGACAAATTAGCTCGGTTGGTTAGGTGTCGGACTAGTAATCAGTAGGTCGCTGGTTCAATTCCCGGCCGGGGCACTTTGGTCTGTCCTTAGGCAAGACAGTTTATTCCATAGTGCCTCAGTCCACCCAGTTGAAATATGGGTACCTAGCATTAATAAGGCAGTGCTTAGAGCCTGTGCGCTATATGCTGCCACCTGCTCTGGAATATCCCTCGAAAATTGAAATGGTTTCAGTGTGTACAGTGCCTGCTAGGGAAGGAGGGTCGTGTGAACATTTCGTTGGGTACAAGACTATAAACCGAATACCTTTACATATTACTCTATCAAAACATTATTTTCTACTATACTGTCGGCATTTATTTTTAAGCTCTTGCTGGTACTACCAAATGGACCCGGGGATCCCACTGGTCGCTAAGCACTGTTACACCGGCATGCCCAGGGGAATCTTCTGTGCCAGTTACTGGCATGCAAGTGGTCGACTAGCACAGGAATTAGATTTCTTTACTGTACCTTTGGGAATAGACATCATAATGTTTGATAATTCAAAGATATCACTGACGAGGCCATGGTAATACTTTTCAAAGAGGTTGGTGGCATGCACATGCAGCTTTGACGGTTATAAGAGAATTTTTAAGTCAATTGTCGTAGAGGAAAAGTCATATTATTAAAGATCACTAAGTACTCCGGGTACAGCGAGTCTCACCAGTCACATGACAACACCATACCACCATTTTCATTCAACAAAATTACAGGTAATCTCTCGGATACTTTCAATTTTGATATCATCAGTGATTGTAGTGTATATATCCTGTCTGGTTAGAATTCTATTGCATAGCAGTTAATGACTCCAACTAGTCACCTTTATGTATGATTTGTCTGTGTGCCAAATGCGATGTAATATACATCGTACTAGACCGAATCAAATCAAATCATCAGTTATATTTAATGCGGTTTGCACAGTTGCATCAAACGCCCATCATTTAGACCAAACGACATGATAACGAAGCTAAGTTACCAATAGTATGATGGACTGTCAAGTAAAGTTAGGGACACTGGATCCATGTGCCAAAACTAAGGGGAAATGATCTGGCCCCTATCCTAATTGTACGATGATTTATTCATATCCCTACCCTCAGAACGGATCTCGTTTCCTTTGACACACGATCCGCCAGCCGTTCTATAAGGAATTTAGAATGTCGATTATCGTCATCTTTTTCTGCCGTATTGTGGCTATATGTAGCCAGTTATAGGTTGTGGAGGAAACTTGAGTACCCTACGAAAACCTAACACGTGGTCACTGGAAGCTTACCACATGCACCGGCCAGGATTCAAACGCTGGCAGTGGTGAGAGACAGCTGGCAGTCAATGGCGGTGCTTTCAATCGCTCGGCCAAAAAAGCGACCCGCTGTCTGGTAAGCTATAAGACACACTTATATATATGTATATATATATATATATATATATATATATATATATATATATATATATATATATATATATATATATATATATATATATATATATATATATATATATATATATATATATATATATATATATATATATATATATATATATATATGTATGTATGTATGTATACATGTATAGGACCCTCGACAATTATTTTCTGGATCGATAATATTTTTGACAGTATCTTTCGAATTCAGAATTATTTTACAAAATATTTGGAGTAGAGTTGCTAGCAGTATTCTGGTTAAAATTTCTACTTGAAATATTTGAAGTTTATTTTCTTTTTTAAGATTTAACCCAAATTTTCAGGCTGCCTTTGGCCACTGGGCATTAATATATTAAGACAAAATACTGGTCGTAGCACCTCCCTAGATTTGAACCTACGAAGCCTTACTAGCAAGCGCTACTATACGTTTATACATTCTCAAATGGTAACTAGGCCGATCACAAGAAGACCTTTCTTGTGGGCTCAACATCGTAAATACATGATTCACCTGTTTCATACAAACTTTTCATAAATATTTATCTACCAAAATTGTCAATATCAAATTTTTAACATAAATTGGGCTCGTGTAACAAAAATCAGATAGATAACATTCAATTTATAATTTCTATTCATAATTCAAATCTGGCTTCCAGTTGAGTTGCCAATATTGAAATTAATTTTTCAACGGAGTAATCTCGTAATGCCAGAGCCTCTAGCTATCCAATAAAATAAAGCTATTTATCAGTACTATGTAGCGTTTGCCAATATCCCTACACTGTTTTAATTTACAGGAATCTTTTTTTCTTGAATATTATTGCAATCAGTGAAGTGTTGTGCAACATGTTTTAAACATTGTCTCAAAGACATGCAGTGATCAATCCAGAACATACAGAGGCCATACTTTGGTCTAAAATAAACTTTTCAGTACCATTTTATCACAACGTAGCGGGCATCTATGACTTTCCCCGTACAGGGAAACTAGCTTAATCTGGACGGATGTGGACCCTAAATTTCTGTCCGGATTAGGCAAAAAGGCATAACTAGAAGAATCTAGCAAGCACGTACGGCAAGGCGTGTACATTTTAAAAATCAAGACGGAATCGTGACATATCGACTATATATTTACAACCCCCCATATCTCCCCTCTTTCCCTGAACCTTCCATCACGTCCTTCTTTCTGTTTAATCGCCTGTCCTCTTCTTTTTCTTGTGGAAGAGGACATTATTTCTGCTTTTTGTGGTAATGACTTGGGCCCGTGGTATCAGGTGATACTCATTGGGCGCGCTCAATTCATGATTGGCAATCCAGATAAAAGCATGTTCTTAAACCTTAAATGGTAAAGAGCGTGCCTCAGAAATCGTCCGGTTTAGGCGAGGTACGGATTATATTATACGTAATAAGCATTGAAATGTGCATGTAAATGTATTGGGAGGGACCGGGCCCTTGAAATCTGTACGGTAAATCAGAAAATCCGGATAAAAAACGTCCGTATTAAGCCAGTTCACCTTTATAACTCAATGTTGTTCCCGCTTTATTGCAGCAACGAGCACTAGTTTCAAATAACATGCATCATTCAACCCAACCGACCCAATGGCGAAAACTATTCGTTATTACATACAGTGATATGTTACCAGTGACGGATAAGGCCAAAACAAATGTTATGTTTGTGGTTACATGACCCCACAAAAAAGGGTCGGTCGGTAGGCTTTTTTTTCAATTTCTTTTGCTGATTGCCAGGTATTCTAATAAGAAGTGGCGATATATAGATATTTAGTTAGGTTGTATTGTGCATGTATACTTTATATGTATCATTGTTGGGCTAATATGATTTTATACTTAGTCCTTGTAGTACTATACGATTTAAAACAAGTCCCTTGTGTACCTGCAATTCCTTTGTGTACCTGCATTAGGACCAAAAAAGCTTAAAAGAACTTTACGGTCAGAGGGTCAAAACAGGGTCGGTAGGGTAACCACAAACATAACACTTTTTGGGGGCCTAATCAGTTCTGGTATCATCGTGGAGGTCAGGGAGCCATATGCTCTGGCCAACCGGTCAACCCAAAATACAGTACAGACATTTAATTCCTGCATCAGTCGACCGGACGTCGGCCAGTGTCTAGTTGTTCAAATTACACATTGATAACATGTCAAAACATATGGCAAGCACATCAATGACACACGTAGCTTGCAAATCAAAGCTACGTTCAGTTGTGAGGTCATCCATACATTCATGAGCAAGAAACTGGGTTACAATCGGACGTGCGGTCGTGTATTATGCTTGGGCTGCCCACGCATTTAGTGCAGGAATTAAATGTAAATACATTATCTGTAGAGTTGATAACCTCTCTACCAATACCATTACATGACTCCTTTATAGACGCTACCATCTCATTCCTTTGTATTGTCATAGAGGGACAACACATAATTAGGTGCTTTGCATCTTCAAGTTCAAAAAGGTCGCAATTTATGTTCTGGTGGTCCAGTGCTCATTTCGGAGATTTTGTTTGTCACCTTTTAGATCACTAGCACCGCACACTAATTTTGCCATGACCTCGCATTGTTTCATAAGAGTAGGAACGGCATCAGAAATTTGCCACCATATTAAATATGAACCCTCACTACTTGTTAGACGAAGATTTGAGGTGGATTTATGTATAATACGTCGATAGGACCAGTCATCCTTTTCTATTTCCCAGGCACGTTTCCACACCATTTCTTTCCATTTGGATTTGCTATGAATAGCCTTGCCTCTAAGCATACACAGGCATTCATTATAATAACCAAAAAGTATTGCAGTATTTAGTATATCGTATATCACACTCTGTGATTGGTTTAAAGACCCCAGCCTAATATTACTATTAAAACTTTCGGTTCTTATTAACGTAACCACCTTGTAAATGCTATTATTGTCTAAAACAGCTATGGTTCTTAGGAATAGGAGTTTCTTCAAATATATTAGGATTTCTAGTCTAATCCACCCTAATCCAACAAAACTAGTTTCAAATGTGGTTACGATGCTTACGAACTAACCAACATCTCTCCTTCGAGTATTTTCTGAACTTATGCTTAAATCCAAAGTTACTTTCAAATGTATCATAGATCGAAACGACACCAGTACAGATATCTCTGGACATGTATAGATTAAACCTCTCTTGGCTGCACGATCGACTTCATGAAGTATAAACTATAGATCATTCAATACCAGCATTCCGAAATGGTTACCGAGTCGAGATACCAGTGCCATAACTTATTTCTCATCACCATCCAACCACTGAAGAAAATAAATCTATAAATAGCTATGGCTTACCATAATTGTTCTTTTCTAATTTCTCTGTTTTAATTTGATAATTTTGAAAATATTTTTCTATATTTTGATAAATTGATAATAAAAGAAGAAAATACTGAGCCACAATCAAAAGACGTATTGTCGCGGATTCCTATCCGCACATCCCTGTAAATGCGTATTAATAGATACATAGTCCTTCAGCTTTTTGCTTCACTACGTGTCTACGAGACCCCCATTTTAGAATCCATCCATCCTCGTGACCGAGCCTATAAGTTACTGCTATAATTTGGTGAAAGTGATAGCACATCAGCCCTAGGAGCATGGAGCCATATGCCTCTTTTAAGCCGAACTAATTTGGCTCATGCGCTAATTGTACGATGATTTATTCATAATGCAGTCAGTTGTCAATGCCATTTCCAGGCGTGCCTCCCAGAAATATGAACTGATCAAAAACGATACCCTCCCTCTTGGGTCTCAGCTGCTGTTTAGACATGTAAAAAGGAAACGCTTGCTTGTAAACATGACCACTCACGCTGATTGGAGACTGCGGGATACCCATACTGGAGATCACATGGACGCTAAACAAATGAGCGGTGTCGCGAGGCGTCCGTCTGAAATTTCGATTTTTCATCACTTTTTCTGCCATATTGCGGCTACTTCGTGATAAGTCAGTTGAAACTGCGTCTGAGGCGTCTATCTATTGGACTGCTGGTAAAAAGAATATAATTTCTATCTTGTCACAATATATGACCTCAGCTGTGGAATTAAGAATTTCGTTTTTTTTGTCACTTTTTCTGTCATATTGGCGCTACGTCGTGACTAGCCAGTTGTAACTGGAGAAGGAAACCGGAGTACCTGGTCAAAACCACCGCCTAACCTCAAGTCTCTTGGCAACTTTCTCACATGGTCCCGGTGGGATTCGAACCCGGACACATCCGAGAGACAGCTAGCAGTCAGTGGCATCGCCTTAGACCACATGGCCATCAGAGCAGGCCCACCTAAACTGTTTAAAGCGACGTAAACCTCAAACCAGCCTCTACCTGTTAGCAAAGACTTTGGAGGATTAGGAACGATAGACAATGGCGTTGACATCTCGACTCCCTAACCATTTTTGAATGCAGGTATTCAGTGATTTATAGTTTGAATTTATGAAGTGGATCGCGCAGACAAGAGGGGTGCTCTGTGGATCTCCATAACGCTTTGCGCTGCCTTAGCTCACTGCTATTAGTAGGAATATCGAACAACTGTATGATGCAGTCATGTTCGTTACTACACGCATATTGGTGTGTGTGTGTGTGTTTTGTTTAAGTGCTGAAAAAAGTAACAAAAACCTTAATACTGTCGCGAGACCACTCGTACCTAAAGATTGGTTCAACCTCACAAATACTGCAAGTCTTTTGCCACAAATATTTTCTTTGCCTGGTCCAGTCGGTCTTTTTCTTTATCGACCTGCTGTTCAAAGGTACCCGTTATAAATGACCACCTGCCTACTTCCTTCCAGGAGGAAACTAATCTCAATTGCTTTAAGGACATACGTCTGTAAGAACCACACGTCTGGCATGATAGCTGACTACATACTACTGACAGACTTGCCCTGTCAAACCACTGCCATGGTTTGCATCTCGGTCGGGGCTTGCGAAAAAGTTGCCAGTGACTTTGGGTTAGGCGGTGGCTTTTGCTGGGTATCTAAGTTTTCTCCAATACTTTTCAACTGTCTAGTCACGACGACTGAGTCGCAGTATGGCAGAAAAAGACCAACTCATCTCTGCAAAGGTCGCCGTTTTTGTCTTTTGAAGAGATTTAGCTGTCTGAGGACTTCGTAGGTCTGTCTCCTAAGAGTGTATTTTGGTTGCACATTTCAATTGGATCCTCATAAGCGGGTCGCCTTATTTTTGTGCAAATGTGCGACATTGTGAGGGGCTGTCTTCGAAACCCTTGCAAATGAAAGATTCGTATGTATTTTTCTTAGAGAGATTGGGAAATTTCTTCCCGATTCTATGCATCTATCTCGTCTTGATATGACCTGAACCGCAAAAGGCCTAACAGGCCATCCAACCCAAACCTAGTATAAGTTACTATATGATACTCAATTAAGGCTGAACCTTTACCAATGTATGGAAACATACGACGCTAAAGCCTGGTTTTCTCACAACGACAATGAAGACTGGGGTCTCATATCGCATTCCCTATGCGGTACTGGTAACAAATTGACGTTGTTGTCTTGTTAGCTAATGACACATGACTGGTACGGATGTGGATGCTACTCGTGTTAACCCATTCACACTTAGAACTCCACTAGAACATAACGTCTGCTACTTTAATACTTTTGAAAATAACTTGAGAACAATGCGAAAGTTCACAAAATATTTGAAGGAGAGTTGTAGTTTGGCTTCTGATAAACATTTCTCCTTCAAATGTTTTCCTGAAAATGCTTTTGAAAGTAATATATTTCCAAATTTGTCAGGCCTGTTTTGGCTGCTCTGAGTGTTAATGTGTTAAACACGTCATCTGTGATAAA
>OZ012695.1:20434340-20436840 GCA_963942565.1 Maea johnstoni | reverse complement strand
ACATTATCCCCACGGTAAAATCAAAACGAAACTTCTGCAACCCCACTAACATGTACTGTAGAAGTAGACTATTTAGGTACATAACCAATTGGTACAATTGGCATGTGTATATGTGAAAGGTAATAGTTGGAATATTGCCCATATTGGATACACGGACTGCAAGCAATTAAGCCATTGGTAGTAATTGGCTTTACGTTGTACTTTTTAAAAAGCAACACAAATTACACACCATATACAACTTATACGGATATCTGCGAAAAAAAGGATAGTAAAGCAGAAGCTTGAAAACACTCCAATTTTTGGGATTGTTCTAACATAACATGTCGAGCGCCACTTGACACAGTACACGCATACTGCGGTGTTTCCTTTTGATTTAAGCTTAGCCATTTATATAATGCTGTTGTTTAATGACTGTACATGTATTTGACTTGTGGAGCGCCATTTAACTTAAGTATAATGTGGTGTTTCCCTTTGATTTAAGCTTAGCCATATATATATATATATATATATATATATATATATATATATATATATATATATATATATATATACTGCTGTTGTTTTTGGCGCCCGGGGGGGGGGGGGGGGGGGGGGCACTTGGGTATTTAGGGGGGCGCATACGTTCGTTATCAAAATTAAAAAATACCCCTAAAGCACTTATTTCTGGCCAAAAAAGCACCCTTATTATAATAAAAACGCTGACTTTTTCCTCTAAATAAACACCCCTTCTTTTATCAAAACACTGACATTGGATGAACGGGAACACGTATCTTAACTTTAGATTTTATAATCCCCTGCAGCAAACTCGGAAGCCCAGATACTTTGGGAGTCACTCGGCGTCAGAGCCGCGTATGTTTCGTGGATTGTAAGGGGATTTTGACCCCCATACTTCGTACCTGGGTACAAAACAGTACCCTTCTTTTACAAAATCGCGGACATGCGGAGGTCTTCAATAAAGACCCCTTCTTCCGCGAAATACGTAACTAAGGTGCGGCCCCCCTCTGTACCTGAGTGCCCCCCCCCCCGGGGTTTGGCGGGTGAACTTCAGAACTCCTGTATCCAGTTCGGCTCGTATATGAATCATGAAGACCAGGCCTGTGGTTATTTTTCAATTTTTGACAAATATGATTAATTTGCTAGAGAGTTTATCCATTAGCTACAATCATTTATCTTCTCTGAAGTGCAATTTATCTCATTAGTCATCCTCCATGGTACGCGCTAAATGAAGCACATGGTGTTTTAGTTGACGCGGGCTCTTAATTGTAGCCCAGAGATTAACTACTAGTACGCTGCTGTACCGATGGATTATCAGATCCATCTGTCTTAATTACGGCGCTCACAGTAGTGTGGGATTCGTATATTTCAGCAGGACCTCCCTGCAATATACAGTGCGTCCCCCAAAAAATGCAATCCTCCCCTTTTCCTAATATATTTTCAAAACAGCTTAAGTAACATAAAAAATGGCTTCATGGTCACGTAGAAGAGTATCTAAGGAATATCCTGTTGAAGCATGAAGCAAATCCGTTCATCCGAGTCAAAGTTGTGATGTAAAGTTTGACCCCCTTATCATTTCACTCCAACGCAATGTAAAACCTATGGGGAAGACGGGTTTTTCATGTCAACTCGCCAGAGAGCCAGAGAAGAATGCTAAAAATAGCTTGGTCAGTATGCAGAAATTTACCTTGTGTTGGAGTGAAATGATAGAGGGGTCAAACTCTGCCTTACAGCTTTGACAGGGATGATCGGATTTGCTTGAAACTGCAACAGGTTATCTTCTATTTAACCATGAAGTTATTTTAGATGTTACCTATTAAGCTGTTTGAAAAAAGGGAGGACTGCATTTTTTGGGACGCCCTGTACATATAACCCAATGCACTGATGGACGTAATGGACTCTGAGACGTGACATGTTTAGCGGAAGTGAAAATGAACGTACCACGTAATATTCGAGTGTTATAAATGTACGGTGTTGTGGAGAACTGTCGGAGTGTTTCTGCAACTGAAAAGACCCTTGGAACTACTCGTGGAGAGAAAACAATTTTTTCCCTGTTCTTGTTTTCTTATTATCTTATCGTGATTTTATGTAAGTTGCTGTTCCTGTCTTCCTTTCCTTTCCTTGCGAGTTGTGCAGGGTTATATATATATATATATATATATATATATATATATATATATATATATATATATATATATATATATATATATATATATATATATATATATATATACTTTCAAAAGCAGTTTTCCTTGGACCTTTTTAATAACATCACAGTATCCGTTATACAATATATGTTAAGCATATTGGGGCCTGTTCGTATTGTCATGTGGTCTAATGCATTATCACTGACTGCTTGCTGTCTCCCAATACTGCCAGTGTTCCAATCTCGGCTGTGGCATATGAGAAAGCTTCCAGTGACTGATGGGTCCTGGCCGGACACGCAAGACTTCTGCACTACTCACAAATGGCTACGCACGACTTATAAATACTAGAAAACATAATG
>OZ012695.1:20390740-20434140 GCA_963942565.1 Maea johnstoni | reverse complement strand
TCTAACTTTGAAAATAGTTTTGAGTAGAAATGATTAAGATTATATGTATCAGTGAAATCATAAATGTCCCATCTTTTATTACAGCCGGTTTAATAACCCATGATCTTATTTATGAAATGGTATATCTATATGCCAAGTTTCTTGAATTATTGATACATAGGTTAGGGTTAGGTGGCCCTCAATGTGTGGTCTTACGGATATCCGAGTGTGTCTACATGGTTTTTAACGTAAACAAATTTCAAAAAGTTAAACAAAAAGGTGCTCTTGATGATGATTTTTAGAACTGCATATCTCCCCGGGAGGTCCGGTGAGGAGAACATGTGCACCTGATCAGGTTGAAACGAAGTTAATAGGCAAGCCACCCCAAAATAGCTGCGAACAATGAGGCCCTAACCACAGTACCCACTGGTGTGCCTGCGGTTTTATTTGCGAGGGGGTCGAGCCCGACGCAACGAGAACATAAGGCTTAAGTGGAACAAACAGGACAGGGTTTGAATGACGTCTAGGGCATACAGACGGCAGTTTAACTTCGACTGTTCTCTTCGCCATTGATAAGGAAGAGGAGAATCTTAGGAGAATGAGATAAAAACAGGATATTCGGGGATAGATGGATAACTTGGATTTCATTGAAGATGGTGAAATGATAAGGTGATATTGCCTCAATATATGGTGGGTTTACATGTAATTTAAAACAGTATTTTGTATTAACCATTGCACTTTCCCAGTTTAAAGAAAATGAAAGGTCAGTTTGATATAAACATTTTAAATTGCAGCTGTTAAAAAGTTAAAAAAAACTTTTTATGTAGGTATTTCAATAAAAAAATAGGAAACTCGATAGATCGAAAACAAGTATCAATGTGAAATAGATGATACTTTGTAACCATCTCTCAGTCCTTCTGCTGTAAAGGCGATGTGTGCCACTCCGGAGGTGGCACCTGAGACTCAAAATAGCAAGCGCTCAGTGCATATACTGTAGAAGGACTAAGGAACGTGTGTTCAGGTGTGACGAGGGAGAGACAGATAGCGATACAGAGAATGAGAGAGAGGGGAGGGAGAGACAGAGAACGAGAGAGAAGGGAGGGAGAGAGAGATACAAAGAGAGAGCGGGGGAGGGAGAGAGATACAGAGAGAGAGAGATACAATGAGAGCGAGAGAGAGAGATACAGAGAGAGAGATACAACGAGAGAGAGCTACGAGCGAGAGAGGGGGGAGAGAGATACAATGAGAGAGAGATACCGCGAGAGAGATACGGGGGGGGAGGGAGAGATACAGAGAGAGAGAGATACAACGAGAGAGAGAGAGAGAGATACAATGAGAGCGAGAGGGGGGAGAGGGACATTCGGACAAACAGACAGATAGATGTACAAATGACATATGTTACGCCATACTTTCACTTTGAAAATAGTTTTGAGTGGAAATGATTATAATTAGATATATCAGTGATAATCATGAACATACACAGCACTATATTCTTTATTACAGCTGGTATGATAAACCTTGATCTTATTTGTTGATGGTATATCTGTTTCTTCTTGAATTATTGATACATAGGTTAGGTGACCCTAAATGTGTGGTGTCAGAGATATCTGGGTGCTCTGATATGTCTGTCGTTATAAGATATTTCACGGTTTCCGTCCGCAGGACGGGTACTTTTCTAGTATATATATATATATATATACCGGTATGTATGTGTGTGTGTTCTGCAACGAGTTTGAATCTTACAACTGCTTGTGCTTACCTGCTTCTTAAATAATTACTGGGAGCTCCTCTTCCTCACGTACGACGACTATGAGAGCGCAGCATTGGTATTGCTATGGGCACTGAGTGATTTGTGATCTAGCCTACTCACATGTAATTTCCTTCCCATTGAATGCATCACGTTGTTCTCGTTCAGGAGACTGGAACAAATCAATCATTCGCAGGCATCAGGAAGGTATTCGTGTTTTCAAATGATATCTTCACGCATTCCCAACAGGAGACAGCAATCAGCATATTATCCCACTAATGGTGGAGGGCTCATCTAGACATCACCGTTAGAATCTATAGTACCTGACGTCAATATAGGAAATATGAGTGATTAAAAAATAAGGAGAATTGTTGGTAGTATTGTATTGTATGTTTATTGACTGCACTTATAATTTACAAACTCATACAGAGTACAATTATTTTATAAAAACCCTAAAATATAACTTAACAGAAAAATAAGAAGGTGTTTGTTTCGTGGCTCCTTCAAATTTCACATTTCGTAAATGTCTATTCTGGTCGCCAGTTAATATAGTTCATAACTCGTCGCCTTAAATAATGTACCCGGTAAGCCTCACTAAAGCTCACTTACATCATACTTTTCCTGAACTGTCGTCTCTGATAATGTTTGTATAATTACTATTGCCTCCGTAGTTTTAGGTTTTGATATTTTTCCATTTCATGAAAACAGGAACTAATGTAGTCCCCCAAAGCATTGTCTAACAAATTAGTAAAGAAGGTAGGAGGTGGGGTGTAAGGAATTTGGATTTTTTTGTTTTTCGTCACATTTATGCCAATTATGTGACTAGCCAGTTGTAAGTAGTGGAGGAAACCGGAGTACCCGGCGAAAACCACCGCCTAACCCCAAGTCACTGGCAACCTTCCCACATGCCCAGGCCGGGATTCGAATCCAGGCAGAGGTGAGAGACAGCGTACAGTCAGTGGCGACCCCTTAGACCACACGGCCGTCAGAGCAGGCCCTGAGGTGGGGTGTAGATTTTGAATCAAGAGTAGTAAAATTGAGAATTTTTCTTGTCGTTTTTTTTATTTCAACGTAAGATGCTTACTCATTGGAACTTAATTATGATCTTAAGTTACCTTTGTCATTTCAATATAAACAAAAAGTATTACAAAAAAAATTGTAATCATCATGTAAATGAATTTCTCTCCCAAATCATTGAATATCTTGTTAAGGTTCAAGCGTCCTTAAAATCTACGTCTACCACAGAAGTCAGCCTTATAATTGAGAGCAGGGAGTACAACTGATCCCGGATATGATTGGTCTATCATCTGAGCGCAGTGCATGATGACCCTCGTACCCAGTATTGGATTCATAACTAGCTACTGCAAATCACGAGACTTCCCAGTTGAAAAATACGTCACTTCCGCATCAGGACAGTTTGGTCACGCATCCTCGACGCAATAAAAACAATTCACCCCCACGCCGTCAGCAAAGCCCCGGAGAAGACGCTATCACACTTTAAGATAAACATCCCCAGGCACAATCTGCTTAATTCCTTAACGATTATTCGATGATAAGGCTTCTGACCAAACTCTACCCATTATTCAAATAATTATCACTTTGATGCATGATTGCAATTTTCCGCGTACTAGTTACCCTCTGAAGAAAAACAAGCCCTGCTTGGGGCTACGGTTGAAGCATCTCATCATGAACATTGATTATCAAATATCATCCTTGTTAGGAATATACAGTGCAATGCAATCAAATCTTGCCCTCCATAACATGTTCTGGAATGCTGATCTGAGAGGACAGTGATTATTGTAAACAAGCAGCAACACTGCCCACGGCCCACTTTTTAGGCAAGGCCCAAATAAACGGACATTTTAGAGTTGTCATGCAAGCAATTGTGAATTCATGACATAAATGGTAGGATTTTGCAACCCTTTTTTCTAAATTTCAAATTGTACATATACAAAAACGGATTTTATTGCTCTACATGTGTATTACGAATGTTACAAAATTTGTATTGCATGTAGACAATTCTAGAATATTTCAAATAAATTACACAGATCATCATATACATTCATCCATTTTTGGGTAATTTCTTTAGGATCTTTGCAACCTATTAATCCTTTTTTGAATTCTTTGAATAATTTCAATTTTCTCCAAAATGCAAATATAAAAATGCATAAAATTCAGAGACCCATTTTACATTTTATCAGTTTTTTTGCAAGTTTGCACGTTTGTACCCTAAGCCACAGTTAGAAACAATAAAGACATGTTCATACCCTTTACATCTTGAGTATCAATGCTTCTTTTAGACATAACATACAGTACCGACATTTACTTCCTGCACTAAATGCGTGGACAGCCCGGCCTTAAGACACAACATACATTGTAATTGTTAGTGAAAGAGATCTGCATCAAACATTTAGACACCGTCCTTCCTATACATGTACAAGCGTATAATACATAGCTTAAGGTGTAAACACGTTTGTATACCTTCGGAAAAGATAAACGTGGTTCATAAGCCAGTTGCACTAGAATCAGTAGAATGTGTATAATTTAGAAGATAGCTCCATCAAGTGCAATCATAAAAACATGACTAATGTTGATTCGATGAGGAATGTCGTGGTCCATTCATGATGACCCAGTCAGTATTAGTGTATCTAATCAACCTCGATACCTCGATGGTAAGTGCATTTCTAAGCTCCACCCTTAATTGTTATTATGAGAAGCCGGTTGTCATGGGGATAGAGGGAGAGATTAGAGGAGTGTATAATGAAGATACTAGCAGAGGAAATTAAATGATTTCTTTGGTAAACGACTTTCAGTAACGCAAGTGCACTATTGCTATCTCTCTCCCTCTCTCTCTTTCTGTCTCTCTCACTCCCTCCCACAACCCCCTCTCTCTCTCTCTCCCCTTTCTTTCTTACGTACGTACGTACGCACACACATACACACACACACTCTCATACACACACACTGATAACAATGCCACTGTAAGAATTGCTGGCTTAAGATGTTGCAAAATGTTTGCATGCATGGCTTTATATAGCATCTGAAATATACACAATATTGAATGCTTCCTTATGTGCAACCATTTTCAGTGACGCAAGCGCCATGCTGCTGTCTCTCTATCTCCCCCCTCTCTCTCTCTCTCTTACGTAAGAGCACGCACATACACACACTCTCTCTCATACATACACTACTAAGAATTATAATGAAAGAATTGCTGTCTTAGGATGTTTCAAAATGTTTGCATGCATGGCTTTTTTACTCTACAGTATGCACATATTGAATGATTCCTTATGTGCAAAGACTTTCAATGATGCAAGCGCTATACTGCTCTCTCTCTCTCTCTCTCTCTCTCTCTCTCTCTCTCTCTCTCTCATACACGCCTTCTCTTTCTCATACACATACGTGTATTGATAAAAATGCCAAGGTAGTGTGAAACTGCACCATAGATCTTTCATAGACAAAGTGAGAACAGAAATATTTGACAAATCATTTCCGGTGTTATCGGAAACATAATATTTCTCGTTACGGAACTTGCCGAAGAGTAAGATAAGACAGTATTGTATACTACCGTTGTGAGCTCACAGGGCAGAACAGAATGGTGCCATTTATCAAACAACACGAGTTTATAATGAGAAGCTAACGGGGAGACAGGGAGAGAGCACCACGGGCCCCACTGCGATCAAAATGATATATGTCAAACCAGAAGCCATTATTATTGTGAAGTTAGTCTGGTGTAACTAAGAAGATAGGTAGCTCAAGCAGTAATGGCGTGTTTGTTACTCTTTACGACGCATGGAAAGCTTAAAAGACGGTTGACCTTAAGAACGAAATGGTCCAGTATCAATATAAAACGATTTGTTATTTCAATGGATGAAGTCTCAATGCGGTTGCTTTCACAACGACTAACCGCCATTTGACTCTTCCACAAAATACGTGGGTAGCCCGGGCATAATACAGGACGTCCGATAATTGCCACCCAGTTTCCTGGACATGGATGCATGTATGACCTCACATCTGAACGTAGTTTTGATTCGCAAGCTGCGTGGGTCATTGATGTGTTCGGCCTATTTTCTGACATGTTATCCATGAATGTTTATACAACCAGGCACTGAAAGAAGTCCGGTCGACTGCTGCATGAATTATATGTCTGTACTGTACGTAGGACATATTGGGCTTTGTTTTCACAGCTACAGCAATGCATGCATGCTGATTTACTGTTTGATATTATCATGTTTAACCCTCATGCTGCTGGTGGCTGATTTGGCCGATACAAAATGATGCAAAAAAGCCTGCAAAATGACTGAAACCCTGGCACACGTGTACTCATCTGAGAGTACTCAGCGAAAACTATCCAAAGAATACAAGCATAACAGTGTTTAGATGGATTACAAAACTCGTTGCGTCCTTGTGATTTGGACGAAAGTAGAACAGTATTGGAAGGGTTAAAAGCTGGAATAGCTTAATCATCGATTAAAGCAATGGAAAAGGATATTGATTCAAAGCACTCATTTTTTTCTCCGATACACACACACACACACACATATATATATATATATATATATATATATATATATATATATATATATATATATATATATATATATATATACATACACACACACTTTGATTTACATACATCCAAAATTGGATAATTCATATCAATATTCTATGCCTAATGTAAATCGAAATTTATTTTGCTAAGGAAGAGCTATAAAACGATCTCACATCTCTTTAACAGCATTACTTTAATCAATTTATAAGTTGTGCTGTAAATTAGATTATCTAGCATACATATTTAAACATCCCTGGAGTCAAATTACTAAAACACGTCGACGGTAATTGGATTTTAAATTGCAAGCCGTTTTGATTAACGTGCAATTCGCAAACAAATATTTCGTTTCATTATCTCCTCAGTATAGTGTTACAGTCATTCATCTATATATCCTCACCCCTTTAGTACTGTTGCACATCTAGCAATCCATCTTTAGATTATATTATATCCATCTAACTATTCACACACACACAAACACACACAAAAAATAGGAGGTTATAAAATATTTCTTTCACCATTGGAAAATCTTTGCTTGAAAACTGTTAATTTCGTTCAGCTGAATTGAAGCACGAATTCAATTTCCCCCCAAAATGTGTCAGCATTTAGATATTAGATATTCCAAAGTCTAGCGTACACGGACATGTATTTTAACTCTTCCCCAAACACTTCATATGTTTTCTGAGTAACACGATGTTTTTTCATGTTTTCTTTATAATGATACTAGGTCTAGTAATACATATATCTATATTAT
The DNA here is from genome assembly GCA_963942565.1 of Maea johnstoni. Classification (NCBI taxonomy): domain Eukaryota; kingdom Metazoa; phylum Annelida; class Polychaeta; order Spionida; family Magelonidae; genus Maea; species Maea johnstoni. The sequence continues at coordinate 20,427,111 of OZ012695.1, read as the reverse complement.
AATCAATTAGTTATAACAAAATATGTCAATAGGAAACGCAATGCAATTATACGTGCAGTTCTAAGGTAATCAGAGAAAAAAGAAGAAAGAAAAACGTGGGCAAATATATATTTTGCATTGATAAAGCTATTTTGATATATTTAAAGAACTTAAAAACATCGCATTGTCAAAATTGCCCTCTTTGAAAAACAAACAAAAACAAAATTAAACAAACCAAAAATCAACAACAAAAAAAACGACAGAAAACAAATAAACAAAATCAAACAAACATTCCGTTAGAATATTTTGTCATTTTATACAAAATTATAATAAACATAACTTTACGTTTATCGCTGCATCTAAATACCGTGCATAATAAATAATTGCCTACAGGAACAACACCGAAGTGCAACGAGAGGTAATCCTTTTATATTTTGTCATCTAGGTAATATTGGATTGTGGTCTTTAAGCAAAACACCATTTGGAGGACAATTTTAGTTCCCTCCCAAACACCCATAAGTCAATTAAAGTGTCTTCGTTTGGTTGTAAATCAGGACAACGAGATTATAAAAAGCGAAAGTTGAAACGTAATTGTGTCTAAGAATCGCTCGAGGCTTATCCTGCGTGTTTTGCACTTTTTAAGTACTGCTGGAGGGGACACATCTTCAATGGATGCTTCTTGCGATGCAAAATAATGAAATAATCTGAACAACATGAATAGATAAGCCAACTGTAATACCTTTGAGTTCAGGAGCTTTCATAGCCGACGGGTATTGGCTCGTTTTGAAAGCACGTTTTGCACAATTCATTAGGACATGATTCGCAAATTGAGTCATGCGTCATCAAATCACATTATTTGCTCACAGAGTTACTTGAATTTCGATGAACTTGTTAAAGAGTGTTGACAAATCTGATCAGTTTACCTACTCAAATCGATTCAGTCCAATGTCAATACTGCGAAGTCAACGTTGCAAATGTACACGCTTTTCACAAAGCCTCGGCATGGATTGTGATGTAATGGAATTGGTTAATCTGCATATTTGATAACGCAATTAAATCTGAAGAGTCCTTGTGGAGGTTCTCGTTTGTGTTTATTTATTTGTAATCATGGTGTAAGAAAGTCAATATCAATTTTTTTTCTCTGATAAGCTATCTTATAACAGCCACAGAAAACAGAAAACTTGTGGAAAACCATATAATATTAGTAAAAAAATAATAATAGTATGATAATAATAGTAATAATAGTAAAATATATAATGATAATAATAAAATCCTGAATATATAGATATATAAATAAATAAAAAAGATAAAATAAGATAAAGTAGAACACATTGACATAAATGAATAATTAATTTAAAATCAGTCCAAATTCTCAATCTAGGGATGAAAAGGTCAATTCCTTTGATGTGCATCACCACACAATGATTATTAGGGCATCATAGATAACCTGACAAATGTCACTTAAGAGGGAAAAGATTGAAATCAACATCACAGCGCCAGTAGCAGAGCGGCGATAATCTTACTTGATGTGGCACAGAGGTTCCAATTTCCATCCATCATCGATTCAAGAACAAAAGAATCCATTGATCACCAACTGTATCAGTTATCTACATTTACACGTAATTGACCATTCTCCTGGGCACGAACTGGACTACATGGATCCAGCATGTCAGTGACCGAGCTGTCAGTCTCTATGTACCACTACTGCTACAGTACAGGCATTTAATTCATGCACCAGTCAACCGAACGTCTAACAGTGCCTGGTTGCGCAATCACCCATTGGATAACATGTCAAAAATATGCCAAGCAAATCCATGACCCACGTAACTTGCAAATCAAAGCTAACGTTCAGCCTTGGGGCCATTCATTTATCCATGTCCGGGAAACGGCGTGCCAATAGGGCTGCAGTCGTGTATTGTGGCCGGGCTGCCCGCGCATTCAGCGAAGGAATCAAATCTGTCCAATCTGACTGTTGCCATCCAGACCCCTATCATATGACATTAGGGGCCTGCCCTGATGGCCACTGAGAAGTTGCCACTGATTGCTCGTTGTCACCAATGCCCGTGTTTGAATACCGGCCGCGGCATGTGATAAAGTTGCCACTAACTAGGCGTTTGTATTTGCCAGATACTCGAGTTTCCTCCACCATTTACAAATGGCTAGTAACGATCTGGTGGCTGTCTGATAAAACTGACTATAAAAGAAATATAAAAGAAATTCCATATTGATATATCAAGAGAGACCCGACCACTGGAGGCATAAACTGGATAAGGCCTAGAAAAAAGATTGTTTGTTTCCTGTAACGGTCCGAAAAAAATAGGGTAGGTAGGTCTGAAAAATATATTTTATTTTGATTATTCTTTTGTTGAAAAATGTGTGTTTTATGCATATTTTACGTTGATTGGGAGTTGTCAGGGCTAAAGAAACTTTAGGGTAGGGATCTTTTTGAATAAAAACTTGTTAGGGTAGGGTTACAGGAAACAAACAACTTTTTAGGCCTAAATAGCAAATGTACTATCATGATAGGTTCCTAGTGGCATTTTCTTAAATTGTACATTGGGACAAAGCAATCCTAAGCAATTTTGCCCAGTCTGAGTCATGATAGACTATCAAAGCATATGTCGAATATTTGTTGAGAAATACATCTGATCAAATGCTGTTATTTAAAATAGCTAGATTTATCTCATCAGATTGGAGAAAACGTATAAACGTCCCCCCAAAATCTCGAATAGATACAATTCATCCAAGTATTGCTTCGTGCAACCCAAGGCTCAGTAGAGAGCCCTCGTAAAACAGCCAGTGCCAAGTAACGAAAATACCTTAAATGTTTAAGAAAATAAAATTACATATATTCAAAAGTAGTTTGTTAATTTGCTTATAAATATATTTTTAAAAATCGCACTCTTACATCATCGTTTTAACCTGACAAAAAGAAGTACATTAATAAAATCCAAACTAAGTAAGAAACATAGAGAACTACTAGATGAGAACAAGCGATTTTATAGTATTACTTGGAAAGTGCGTGCCAAATTCAGAGCATTTATAAAAAAACTCACAACAACGTGATACATGTACAAAGCACGGAACGGACATTTTATTCCTGCACCAGTCGACCGGAGGTATGCAAATGCCCGGTTGTACAAAGACCTATAAATAACATGCCAAAAAATAAGCCAGGCACATCAATGAATCACGTATCTCACAAATCAAAACTACATCCAGTTACGAAGTCATCCATGCTTCCATGCGCAGGAAACTGGGTGGTAATTGTACGTGCACACGCCTATTATGGCCGGGCTGTCCACGCATTTAGTGCAGTAAGTAAATGTCGGCACTGTATTACATGTATGCACTCTAGAGGAGGCATGCAAAGAAGAAAATGTATCCTCCCCCATGGCCGTCTGATCAGTCATCTTTGATAGGGAATCGTGGCCTCTGAAAAGCCCTGGGACCAAGACGAGTAGGACGGAGGTCCACAACAGTACTTCCTTACTCGCTCAAAAATGAATTACTGTCCGAAATTGTCAGACCTGTTGATACTTGGCTGAACTTATCGACAGACTTGTGCTCTTTTGAGTCGACTTGGGATATCTCAAAGCGTGCTTTATGTAGGCGGAAGGACGAGGACTTAACTGTATTAGATTAGCATAGAATTCCACTCGTAGAGCTCTCGACCAGTCCCCGCGTGTGCGGACTATCCATTAGGCTCAAGCACTGTGGGAGTGAAATCCTGCCAACTTGGCAAACAAACCGTCATGTAAAAATGCGAAAAAACGCGAAACCTTCCGATTGGATTACCACAGTAAATGCCTCCGAAGGGCGTGGAGAATTTTTCCAACTTCATTCGTCGCCAGGGAAGGCGTGTGCGGGATGTTTGATGCAATTGTAGAATTTGCCGTAAAGTAGCCAATGAATGCCCTCATCTGATAGCCCCGGAAGTACGCCTTTAGTTTGATTGGATTATCTCGGTCACGTGATCAATCCAGTTATCGTCATCAATACTTGATTCTATTTCATTTCCTCTTTCTAAAATTTAAGCAAAAAAAGCGCGCATGCACTGAGTATACATTGTACTGCGCGAAAGAGAGGGGGTGGATCACTACTACATGTAGGCTAACCCTTCCACTGCCACATACATGTACGTATATATAAGTGGAAGATAAACTCATATAAAGAAGAGCATGGATCTCAAAGACCCTTATACATACTAGTAGTTTAAACATTAGGCATTTGCTGTCTAGATGTTATGCTCGATTCAAAGTTCATTTCGATATTATATTACATGACTAAAGCGGACCAAAATTCCATAAGATTGTCAAACATAAACAAACCTGGTTCTGTATTTATGCCATTAATTCTGAATATAATTTGGCATCAGGCGTTTGTGGGAAAATTGCAATGTCGATTCTCAAGGGTTACGTGTTTTCCATTCATATCGCCTTATTGGATTTGTGAAAAAATAATAACAATCAATTACGACACTTCTGGAAATTTAACAAATGAATCTTCATCCTGAATCTATGCTTCGGTTGTATATTTATTGACCATGAACAACATTATGAAATATACATTGCAAATATATTCTCAAACGTAATAAATAGGTATATAATGTACATAAATAAACAGAAAAGAGAAAAACAGCATCTGAGTGCTATTACGAACTAGACAAGGAAATGCCATATATTTATATACTGTAGATTCACAAAAGATTGTGTAGATTAAATTTTACGAATTTACAGAAAATCAATTTTTGCGGTTTTTAACTTTGCGAATTGGCCGCATCATGGAGTGCCAGCTATACACTTACAGTGGCGGCACTAATCATTGCGAATATTAATGTTGCGTCCAAAGCTAAACACTAAACGCAAAAATTAATCTTACGCAATCTTTTCTGAATTTACAGTATTACAAATGCGTCACTTCAGGTATGCGTTTCCGGAAAACTTCACGCACCTGGTTCCTACACACCAAAAGAAAATCAGCCTTCCAAAAGTACACAACAGTTGGGGTCAGTTTATCCTGTTTAAAAGATCACGTTGCCCGTGAGCTACTTGGTAAATTTACTACAAGTATTTAACCTAACCATACCTGAATGTTAGCAATTGCCCTCTTATACATACTACATGTGCAGATGTTTCTACCGGAAAGTGGTGTTTGTACATGTACTATAAACATCTGCTCCTCGCTGATTTCAGGGACCCCCTGATCACTACATCTTGTATCACTCTATACAGTGTTGACGTAATTTGGCCAGCCAGGGTTACATATTATTCAAACTACGCAGTTTGGTCAATAAACATTACATTACATTCATACATGCGGACGCGTGATTTGTGTGCAAAATATCAAAGCATTCGTTAATACCCATCGGTGAATTTGGGGTATGCAAATTGTATGATATATAACGATAACGTAGATGGTACTTATAATGGCGAGCTGTGTTTTTAAAGTGTAGACTATATTAAGAATGAATGATCACCCTTCTCTTCCCATTTGGCCGGTTTGATATTTAAAAGAGGAAAAAAAGAATTCTCTTGGAACTGAATAATCTGCACGTAAACGTAGATACTTATTTATTTATAACTAAATGATCTTTAATTCCATGATTTTGACTATGTTGCGCTACGAATACGTGTGCGATTCCTTTATCAAAACGAATTTTCCGTATAATACAAACGACGCTTTATGTCCGTTGCATGTATATTTCAACATACAAAGGAAATGGGGATTAATGTATCATTCGGTCCGCGATGTTCATGACAGGAGTATTACCAGATTCTAAGGGAATCCACACGATTTCTTCCTATGCTTCTGACTGCAGACAGCATTTGTTAGGATTCTAAAGACTGATGGGCTACAAGCCTGATGTGACACTGTATTACTGAGGAAGCCGCGATGACCTTCCGTTACTAGGCACATACATGTACTCCCTCCATTATCTATCTCTCGAATGGCTCCATGATCTGACCAAGCGGTCTAATGTATTGTTGGGGTGGCAACTAAGTTTTTCTACATCCTTGGGTACATTATCTCTCCATTGCCAGTCTAGGCGCTGCCAACATGACCAAGGTTGCTTTTGTGACGTCACCGAATGGAGCACTAGTGCTAAAACCGGTGGATCACAAAATATCTAACTACAAGTGAACAACAAATGCATCTTTGACTAAACATATACAAACATCTGTATAAAGTTACAAAGAACGATTTGTTATAAGTTAGAACAGTGGATGGGAATTATTTCCCGAGATTTGGACGGATTTCTAAGGAATGTCTTCGTCGGCCATTAAGACTCGCAACATGACTTCCATCGGAAAAACGGGCAAACCGAAGCAGATCTCGCAAGCTGGCATGGGGCGCTATCTAAAGAAGGCTGTGGACGATCCAACAACCAAGCAAAAAACCAATGCGTCACCGCTGAGAAAAACTCCGAAAAGGAACAAGAAACAGCAGAAAACGAGAACTTAGAGGGAGACCCCACGCAACGTTCCAGATCAGGTAGATACCGAAAATGATGATTTAACGTCTGACCCTGAAGTGTTCAGTGGTTCCGAAGCAGCAGATGAAGATAATACTATCGAAAGCTTTTACAACAACTATAACAACTTGACAGAGTTAGAGAATGAAGTAGAAGTGGAGCTTGACCCACGTACGATAAATCTTGCTCCGGACACTCAACCGCTTCTGTTACTCTCATTGCTCAAAAAAATAGAATCTCTCGAGAAAAGTCATGACTCTCTGAAAGAAGAAAACGAATCTCTCAAAACATCACTAAACTTCAACATCGAGAAAACTAATGACTTAGAGAAAGATATTCAGAGGTATCAAAAAGAAATGGAAGACACAAAGAAAAGTGTAGACAATGTTCAGGCATCAAATAAAATTCTCAAAGAAGAGAGTGCAAAACTTAAAGAGAAAACAACAAAAGCTGAATCATACTCAAGACGAAATAACTTGAGATTTGATGGGATTCCGCAAGATACAAATGAAACCCCTGCCCATTGTCGTGAAAAGATCTATACAATCCTGAAAAAGGAACTGAATATGCAGGATGCAGAGGGTAGAATCATTATAGATCGCTGCCATAGGGATTCCAGATATCCAAATACCAACCCAGCCTCCATTCTTGTGAGATTCCTCTCATATAGCGACAGAGACGAAATTTGGCAAAAGAGAGACAAACTGAACAGAAATCTGCGAAATCGCCTTTTCTTAAACGAAGATTTTCCTCCAGAAGTGGAGAGAAAGAGAGCCTTTCTAAGACCTTATCTCAAAGCAGCCTACAAAACAGGGAAAAAAGTAGTCCTGGTAGGAGATAACATCATGGTAGATGGCCTCAAATACAGTGTAGATGAATTAGACAAACTTCCCGCGGACATGGGACCAGATAAGGTAGCTATCAAACAAGAAGGAAACACAATGCTCTTTTATAGATCGGACGCCTACATGAGTAACTTTCACAAATCAGATATGTATATGGAGGGAGTGAAATACAATTGTGTAGAGCAATTTTTCACTGCAGAAAAGGCCCGCACTTTCAATGATATAGCAACAGTTAATAAAATCATGAAAGCAGACAATCCTTCTGAAATGAAATACCATGGCAAACACATCAAGTCTTTCAACAAAAATCAATGGGATGCAATAGCATCCACGGCCATGATCACAGGTCTAAGAGCGAAGTTTGCTCAAAATCCTGTCCTGAAAGCGAAACTAGCAGCTACGGGCGACTGCGAATTAGCGGAAGCATCGAAATATGACAATGTCTGGGGCATTGGTATGCCAATCCATGACCCTAAAGCTCACATGAAAGAGCATTGGCAAGGAAAAAATCAACTCGGCAACTTGTTAATGAAAATCCGTGATGAAATAGTCAACAACAGACTATAGAATAACATTGAGATATTAACCTGTTTACATCAAATCTCACCTAACAGCCTTATGTATGTACAAAATGTTTCTCTTTTGAACTAAGCTGTCATCCTTATACAGCTCTATAATACTGCAACATCGCTCCTCTTCAATGCTTCACAAAACGAGAATATAAACTTTCAGTCTCACTGGATTTTCTATATACGATTCTTAACAATTAATGACGATTATAAAAATTAGACAGTGATATGAACCTATCCTTCGCTCATCAAACTAGTCAGAGTAACACAGTGATCAACTAACTATTTACAAAAACTGCGGATGATCTATGGCTCTTAATAGTCATTAGTGATCAAATCAAATAAACAGTGAAGTGAAGTTCACACACACTGACATAGGGTGTCGGACATACTCAATGTACTTGTGTATACATACAAATTTCATTGTCAACATCATCTGAATATAATAAAAATTCATTAGTTTACTTGGAAGTACACGAATCGACTTTCCTCTCTATCAAATGTTGCGATTTAATAGCTAGATATTGCTCATATCTATGTGATGATGTCATAAGCTTATTGACAGTGTAATCGCTCATTCACAGTGTACATACAAATCTCACCGTCCAAGTCATCCAGAGCCAAAAATGATCTATTTATTTATTTGGAACTTTAAAACGACTCACCCATATATTAAAATGTTGCGGCGTGCAAATTCATATACACTATTATTTCACACAAATAAAGTGATCTACTTCTCTACACACTATCAAAGGATACCTAATTCCTAATTTCAACAATCCTAACCAAGGTGAATACTAGCGAACTGAAATACTTTTCTAAATTTGTGTGTTTATTTAAACTCAATACGAGGCCAGAACTGTGTAACCCAAGTGACACGTTCGTTCCCACACTCGAATGATCTGTTTACCTGCAGCAATCGCACGCGGCCGATCTAAAAATATAACAAGAACACAGCTATTCAACAACGTAACGTTTTCAAACGTTCTACACTCTTATGTCCGATCAACACATTGCGACAATTGAACTAAAATTAAATTCAAATTGGGAGTCCTGCATCCTTTCGCTCGGAAAAGACTTGTCTTTGAGTTATACTATTCGACATATACGAAAATACCCCACAAACTTATTCTCGATAATATGCTGAATTAACTTAGTCCATTCAAAAGCATTACTCAATTCAGCCGGATGCGTATAGTAGAACGTTCAGACAGTATGAATACTGTGTGCAGCGAGCCTCGGTATGGTGAAATCAAAATCGCACGTGCTGAATTAGTTGAAGCTTCCATGCGACGAAGTAACATGTCTCAACCATCTTCAAATGATTCGGACCAAGATGACTTCAATGTCATATCGGCGCAGTACAAGTTGTGTCTAGAGAAAACGTCAATGGATATTGGGAAATCCTGGTTCCGATACATGGGAAAAGAAACTGCACCGAAAGAGAAACGGAGGAGGTATGTCTTGCAGACCTTATTGGGCAGCGTGCAGGCTTGGCGATACATGGCGGACTGCTCAGAAGTTGTTCTGGGATCATGGGAAATGATCGACCATGACCAAGTGGTCTGATGTATTGTTGGGATGACAACAAGGTTTTTCTACATCCTTGGGCACATTATCTCACCATTGCCAGTCTAGGGGCTGCCAACATGACCGAGCGGTCTTATGTATTGCTGGGGTGGCAACAAAGTTTTTCTACATCCTTGAGCACATTATCTATCCATTGACCGACTCTGGGATATCTACATAACCGAGTGGTCTAATGTACTAATGGGTGTAGCCCCATAGTTCATCTGTCACTAGTCACACATCTCTCCACTAGGGGCTGCCTTCATGACCAAGCGGTCTTCTGTATTCAGAGTCTGACACTTCGATTTCAGGCTAGCGGCCCGAGAAGGTCTTTTGATGAAAGATTGTTGTCAAAAACAGGATTTCTGTATATCATACATACTATTTCGCTATATTTAGATAACGCTATCCAGGGCAGTATCGTAATTGCGCTGTACAATGTTCACGCCATATTTGAGTGATTTACAGTATTCTTGTTACCGTAGTATCACATTGTCAGTGGTACGAGACATTAATTGTGACAAGTAGTTGATGCCAAACTAAACTGTTATATCCCAGTGTAAACCTTTCCCAACATTCCTGAAACTGTATCATTACTAATCATAAGTGGTTGAGTTGTTATTAAATGTACCAGGGGTAGAACAGCAACCTCCGTTTATGACAAAAGCTACCGTAGCAGGAAAAAGACAACATATATGTGGAATTAACCCTTTTCCTGCTGGTTTCTAATTTGGTCAACATGAAATGATGACAAAAAGCTGAGAAATTACCGAAATCATGGCAAATGGGTACTTATATGATAGTACTCAGTGAGAGCTTTCCAATGAATACCAACATGACAGGTTTCTGGGCAGACTGGGACCACTATGGAAATAAGTTTCTAACTTTTAGTGTATATATCCTGTGTCTGGTTAGAATTTTATTGCATAGCAGTAAATGACTCTTCATCTAGTCACCGTTATATATGAATTTTTGTGTGCCAAATGCTATGTAATACACATCTTACTAGACCGAATAAAATCAAATCAAATCAAGACGATTTTCATAATGTTTTGCCTTTTGTGCATTTGGACGAAAATAATTTCAGCAGCATAGGGGTTAAGGAGCCCTGGGAGTCTCCTATACATTATTATTGTGCACATGGCGGCTACTATCACATGCTTCCCATGCAGGAACATAACGTGATTCATTTGATGTTAACCAAAGACGCATTGTTGTATCACAATGCCCGTGGTCACTGGAAAGACCATACAAATCAACTCATCTTGGGGGAATTGCAGAATAGAGGAACGGGGCCCATGAAAGTCGTTTCGCAACCAATGAATTTATGAACTCACTGAGACTTAACGACCAGTTCTGTAAGCCTCTATTCTTCATCTCTCCCAAGGGAAGTAAGAATAGTTGCTCGCTGGGTGACTAGACATATTTCTATAGCTTTTGTAGCCTCCCTTGTGTGTCTGTGGTAAATTGGATGTTGTAACGAGGGGAAGCCAAGGTAATAGTGTTCTCATCGTATTAAGGACATAATGTGGTTTATATGATCTCAGCCGAAGAGGCAGAATACCAAGCGGTGGCATTGGTGTCACCGGAAAAGACCCCATTACACATAATATAATATACTGCTCAGAAAATACGATAAGTCAAAACACTTTGCTCATAACCTACATATTTATGTGTGAAGTTTTATTTGTAATCTTTTGCCAGTTCATTAATCATTCAGGGTATTGGTTATCAACATTTTCTCTCAATTGGGCATAACGCATGACTAGCCTGTAGTAGTAGTAGTAGTAGTAGTAGTAGTAGTTGTTGTTGTTGTAGTAGCAGTAGCAGTAGCAGTAGCAGCAGCAGTAGTAGTATAACTACTTCTCCTACTACACCTACTACTACTACTACTACTACTACTACTACTACTACTACTACTACTACTACTACTACTACTACAACTACTACTATGTCCATCAGCCTTTAACGTACTTTAAAGATACCATATACGTCATTATATCAGACCTTGCCGTACAGGTACAGGTGAACTTGGATATGACAGACTCAATGGGACCATGAAAATTGGTCTGTCATATGCAAAATCCGTCGTATACATATGACGAATACAGGTGAACTTGGATATGACGGACCACTATACGACGGATTTTTGCATATGACGGACGATATGCTTGGTCCCAGTCCGATGCATATCAAGTATTCATTATATGTATACGACGGATTTTGCATATGACGGACCAATTTTCCTGGTCCCATTGAGTCCGTCATATCCAAGTTCACCTGTACTTGATATGCACCGGACTGGGACCAAGCATATTGTCCGTCATATGCGAAAATCCGTCATACAGATGTCCGTCATATCCAAGTTCACCTGAATAACATGGTCACGTGACTTGATAGAAAGAAACATTTACAGCCGTTTCAACCAAATAGACAATGTTACCAAGCAATTTGAAACTTATGCAGGTTCAGATCACCACGCCAAACAATCATACGAAGAACCTGTGCCAAACAAGATCATATAATTGCAGATTCCATGATGTTTTGTGGCTGAGGTGGTAGCCATGGGAAGGTGTGATATAGAATTTTGGCTGCTGACTGGGCAGGGCACTGATATTGCCACAATCACCTACCTCCCGTGATGAATTCTTACAACATGTGATACCGATAGTTCAATACACAGGGGTCTGTCATAGACTAATATACACTATCTCGCCATGTGCCTGCAGTGTCACTTCGTGTCACATGCCAATTACATGGAACGATGATTGTAGCGATACTGTCAGCTTTATTCTAAATGATACCTCCTAAGTGATAGGTCAGTATGGGACTCCGGGGTGATAGAGACAAATAACTATGAGTGCTACACGTGGAGCGCGTACAGTGCTGGCATTTAATTCCTGCACTAAATGAGTGGGCAGACCGTGCATAGTACACGACAGCACGTTTCTTGGGTATGAATGCACGGATGACCTCACAACTGAACGTAACTTTGTTCCCCAAGCTACGTGGGTGATTGGCGTGCTTTGCTTAATTTTTGACATGTTATCAAAGTGTGTTTGTACAATCAGGCACTAGCAGACGTCCGGTCGACTGGTGCAGGAATTAGATGTCTGTACTGTAGTTGTACTATTCATCAATCTCTATCTGCGACCCCATTAAAAATAAAAAAAGAACGTCAACAAAAATGTCTTTATCCTGTGAATAAACTTATTTCTACAGCAGTCTTGGGATCAGAGCTGTATCAGTAGCTGGTGTTATGACAGTGGCAAGACAGTTCACGGCAAGTTCACTATATAAATGAGTGTTTTCAACCAAATAGACGTCCCAAAATGGTAGTAATGGGGAATCAATGGAAGGGCCGCAGACAGAACTAATTTGTCGCTTGGGTGGTTTCGACGAAAATGAGGCAATGCTGCAAAAAGTATTTCCCCAGTAGCCCTTAATTCTGAAATCCAGAAAACTACACGGAAGTGGGCGGTAATGCATGTCCCCATCATTCATCGATTTCACTGCCAGACTAGTACTTGCATTTGTTAAACTGCTATGCTCTTTATATCTATAGCTTTTGTAGGCTCGTAAATGGAGTAAATGGAGCACTTGTGGGGACACACGCACATCCTCTTTCTGTCTGTTTATGTGGGTATATGTATGTATGTGTGTATATATATATATATATATATATATATATATATATATATATATATATATATATATATATATATATATATATATATATATATTTATATATATATATATATATTTATATATATACATATATAATAGTGCCTATCTATCTATATATATCTATCATACATATCATACAGTGCCGACATTTAATTCCTGCACTAAATGCGTGGGCAACCCAGGCATAATACACGACCGCACGCCTGGTCGCGACCTAGTTTCCTTGGCATAGATGCATGTATGACTTCAAAACTGAACGTAGCTTTGATTCGCAAGCTACGTGGGTCATTGATGTGCTTGGCTTATTTTTTGACATGATACCAAATGGTGTGTGTACAACCGGGCACTAGCAGACGTCCGGTCGACTGGTGCAGGAATTAAATGTCTGTACTGTATATATATATATATATATATATATATATATATATATATATATGTTTATTTCTATATATATATATATATATTTCTATATATATATATATATATATATATATATATATATATATATATATATATATATATATATATATATATATATATATATATATATATATATATATATAACACACATGTATATCATTTATGAGCTCACCAACATTGTCATTGCTGTGGTAAACAATCTCCTCCATTCTCTCCCGAGCTCCCTATGTCTTTCATCTGTGAGTTCACCAACATGCCATGGTGATGAAAGTGCTACGACGGCATTACACCAGTGTTATGATATACCTTTAACCACTTATTCCTTTAATCTCTACATATCAACCTATGAACTCCCCAACATGCCATGGCGATAAAAGTGTTACAAAGACAGCTATGTTATTGTTCTGGTAAATCGTCCACCACTCCTTCCCTATCCCTCTATATACTAGTATCAATATAATTCATCTGTGAACTCATCAGTAATGCCATGGTGGGGAAAGTGTTACGAAGACAATACTTTCATTGTAATGTTAGACTCTCTCCACCCATCCCCCATCTATTTAATCCTTATGATGCTGGTGGCCAATTTTGCCAATACAAAATAGGGCAAAACCCTGACAAATGACTGAAATTCTGAGAGTACTCAGTGAAAGCTATCCAATGAATACCAACATGACAGGGTTTAGATGGTTTTCAAAAAAGATTGCGCCCTTGTACTTTGTATGAAAGTAGCCTCAGTATTGCAAGGGTTGTATGTTTTGAATGAGCTCACCAACCTGCCATGGTTTTAGGAAGACATTTCTGTCACAGTAATGACAGACCTTCAACCACTCTATTGTCTGTAATACTTTTTCCATCACTTTCGTGGGCATAAAACACGACTGCACGCCCCGGGGCATGAATGCATGGGTGACCTTATAACTGAACACAGCTTTGATTTTCAATCTACGTGGGTCATTGGTGTGCTTGGTGTATTCTATTGACATGTTATCCATGAGTGTTTGTACAACCACACATTGCAGACGTCCGGTCGACTGGTGCAGGAATTAAATGTCTGTACTGTACATATCATTTAGGAGATCACCAACAACCTGATATAGTGATGAACGGGTTAAGTAGACATTACTCTCATTGTTATGTTACTCTTGCCACTCACTCCCTATCTCCCAGTCTCCAGTACTATAACCGACTCAAAGAAGCTCCCTAGATAGCTGTTATTCCACGTCTTTCCTCTTATCAAAGCGGCAATTACAGACTGCGCTATTGACCTGTTTTGCAATGAACCACAGTGCGATGCAATTGTCTCGTTATTGGTTCGTGGGGTAAGAGCAGGAGTGGAAATTATGCAATTCATGCCTATTCAAAATTTTAAGAAAGGTTAATTTCAATCATGAAAAAGAAAGAAGCGCATTTCCTTTGAACCTCTTAAAAGTTCAAGCACTAGTATGTTTTCATCACTCAAATTGAATTACAAAAACAAAAAAAAAAAATTTTGAATTTAGTTTGACTTTAAAACAGATTAACCCCTTCGTGCTTAAGAGTTCCTACGGGAATGGGGCCAACATCGATTATTTGGTTTACAATATATTTAGAATTAAGTATGATTTTACCAAAAAATTTAAGCAGAGTGTTGGTAATGTTGTATAGTTGCTTTTGTCCGTTACAAACGATAATGGGATGAAAAATCCCTCCGTCTCAATAAAAGCCATGGCATTCAACTCTATGCTGTACAGGAAAATTTCAAGGAAAGGTAGAAGTTTTGGCTGTGGACAAAATAGGTGGCGTATTGGGGCTAGGTCATGAAAGGAGACGTGATGAGATTCATGCCTGGAGATCTACTTGACGAGTGTCGTCTGGACCTGTCGTACTTATAAAAATAACTTTGGCATGAAGCATTAATTTGCGAATTATGTGAAGAAAAGTTGTAGATAAAGCTTTAATGAACAATTCTCCTTCACATATATTCAAACTACTGCCTCTGTTCAAGATATATCACCAGAATAGCCAGAGCTGCCAAACCAAACCAATGTAAGTGCTGAGCAGCAGGAAAGCTTACAGAGCTTGGCTACAGTAAGTGTGGGTGTGCTGTCTGTGAATGTGACCCAGACGTGTCAGCATTGATGCCGTCTGCAGCACGGCTGATTAGTTTGCTCACTGGTCACTAGGTGGAAGACAGAAGATTGTCCACTCAGTGATTCCACCATTGCCGTGCTCCGTTAGTTAAAGTGAATTCAACAGTGAAAATCGGGCTCGAGTCGTTGATTATGATCACGGTCCAATTGGTTCGTGGTAAAGCACTGTCGGTGCAGTCTTTAAGTACTCATGCGCATAATCAGACTCGGCCTTGTTTCCTGTGTAATCTGCGTTCAAGTGGCATCTCGATTTGGAATTTGGAATTTTGATTTTCGTCACATTTATGCCAAATGTGGCTAATTCGTGAATAGCCAGTTGTATGTGGTGGAGGAAACCGGAGTACCCGGCGAAAACCACCGCCTTACCCCAAGTCACTAGTGGCGTCTCGAAGTGCTGATGCTTAGAGAAGTGAACTGGTAGCCAAGCTTCAATTCGCAAACTTTTAAAGGGTATATGTAGTTTTGGGATGGTCTGTGATGAAGCATAAAAATAACAAGTCGTGACTTTAGACAGTTGTGCGTGGTAAAGGAAACGAGCGAAAACCATCACTTTATACACCAAGTTACTAGTGATAACATGTAAATCCTAATATACCTGGAGGTTACTAGTATGTGATCGGTCTGCAAAGTTTATTGCTAATAACCTTATTTTATTTTACTGTATTTCAATACTTTGAGCGAAGCCGAAAAGCAAGCTCTAACACTGTTTGTTAGTTACCTTTGTTTGTCTATCTAAAGGCAAAAGGTAAAGGTCTTCTTGTATACACCGACATTTTCACACGACATTCATTCCAGAGCAGGCCTGTACACACGGACACCATTTCAATCTCCCGAGGGATATTCCAGAGCAGCTGGCAGCATATAGTGCGCAAGCATTAAGCACTGCCTTTTTATGCTAGAGTGCCGACATTTAATTCCTGCATTAAATGCGTGGGCAGTCCGGGCATACTACACGACCACACGCCCGATTTACACCCAGTTTCATGGACATGGATGCATTCGATTACCTCCAAATTGAACGTAGATTTCATTAGCAAGCTACGTTAAGGTCATTGATGTGCTTGGATAATCTTTTGACATGTTATCCATGGGTTTTGGCACTGACAGACGTCCGGTCGACTGGTGCAGGAACTAAATGTCTGTACTGTAGGTAGATGTAAAATGTATGAATTTGTGTCTTTAGGTGCAGTCAATAAACATACTATGCTCTACTTTACTATATTAGCTACTTCCTCACATGTCCCTGCAGGGAATTCGAACCCTGTCCGTATACTATGCATCAGGCCTAAAAAAAGAAATTGTTTGTTTCCTGTAACGGTCTAAAAAAATAGGGGAGGTAGGTCGGTAAAATATTTTTGGGGGGATTATTTTTTTGGTCAAAAATGTGTGTTTTATGCATGTTTTACGTTGATTGGGAGTTGGGAGGGCTGAACAAACTTTAGGGTAGGGATTTTTTTGAATAAAAACTTGTTAGGGTAGGGTTACAGGAAACAAACATTTTTTTAGGCCTCACAGCGATGCTTTATGGGGTCGTTATTGTATAATCCCATACGGAACACAACTCAGTTGCTTCTGGCTACGCTACCATGTTTTTCTCTGTAACTGTCAAGTGTTTCTCAAGTGAGGATAGTGTACTCAGAAAGAACATCAGCTATTCTTCACAATTATACAACAATCCCCAGCTGGCCGGCGAACTTGAAGGCCATGTCTATCGAGCTGTCTGCCTAAATCCTACCAATAGTGTAGTGTTAGAATAAATTACATAGCCCTGATGGTGATACGCGATATTCTTTTTGACGCATATAGCAGTTTCATGAAGATGAGCTGGTTCCTACAGTACATGTTTTTAATTCCTGCATCAGTCGATCGAGTGTATGACAATGCCTGGTTGTACAAAGACCCATGGATAACATGTCAAAAAATAACTTAACAAAATAATGACCAATGTAGCTTGCGAATCAAAGCTACTGTAATTGTGAGGTGACATCCATGCATCCATTCCATAGTAATCTGAGTGGCAATATATATATATATGTTTATTGACTGTAACGAAAGTTACAAAGAGTATACATATACTTGTATTGAAGATAACAAATGAAATAGACAAGATTAAATGACAAGGGGTATAACTGGATAATTACATATATATAAGAGGTTGTGCGACCACACAGAGATCCTCACTTAACCCCCTATGGAGCAGAACTCCTCACAGCTTGTGCTACCCTATCCCTTTTCTCCTTGTCACTATAGTTCTGTACATAAGATCTATATGCCGCGCACTCTCAATATGGAACTCATTATTCAGATCAATAGTCACTTCCAGGCATTGTTTCCCTAAAAGATACATTAAAGTGTCACCTTTATCTAAGATAGATTGGCCTCTATTTAATTCTATTTCTCCCAATCTTCTAAACATATCAGTTCTAATGTCTTGTGTGTAAGTGCATGTCATGATAATATGTCTAGCATCTTCTAATTGGTATAGATCGCACGCAGAGCATGCTCTGACACTAGCAGGTTCTCTTTTCAACCTGTAATCATCTGCTTTAAGTAAACTTGCTTTACATACTATTTTCGACATACTTTCACACACAGACATTAAGTCAGGTCTTAAATCTGAGAGTTGCCACCATATTAGATATTGGACGTTTGTATTTAGGCTTCTGATATTTCTAGTAGCTTTAAATAAGCAAGACCTGAGGTTCCAATCTCTATTCTCCAGCACCCAGGCTTTAGACCAGATTAGGTCTTTCCACCTTCTTTTACTATAAAAAGCCACACCTGTTATCATCCTCATCACCTCGTCATATAATTCGAATAAGTGCGCTACCTTTAGTATGTCAAAAACAGGGCTCCCATTCTTGTTTTCAAAACCAACCTCTATGTTCCCATCAAATTGTCTTGCCCTTTTAACAAAAACCTCTTTATATATGGAGTCGTCTTCTAGTACTGCTACTGTCCTGACAAAGAGTAATTTCTTGACATATATGAACAACTCAAGCCTTAGCCACCCTAGGCCCACATAACTAGTTTCGTTTGGAGATCTTGGTGGGAATCTCTGTACCTTTCGACCAACATATCTTTGAAAAGCATCTAATATCGTTATGTCGTTGTCATTTAAAACCCATAGTTCTGATGCGTATAGGACTGCTGGAATAACCATAGACCAAAATAACAGGCTGCATGTCTTTACCGTTAAACCGCCTGGTTTTAACCCTAAACCAGATGCAGCATTAAAAATTTTCCTTCCTTTACGCACCTTTTCTAACACTCTATCTGACCGAGTTGGATGTATATTAGCCTTAAGACCTAAATGGTCATAAGTGTCTTTTTCCTTCACTTTCTCTGCCCCCAACCTGTATTCCCTGAACTTAGAGTTATTTTTGGACTCGGTAGGGTTTTCACCAAAAACGAGAACTGCGCTCTTCTCTGCGTTAAAATTGTAGCGCCACTTCCTGCTATGTTTGTACACTTCTTCTAGGGTTCTAGGGTTCTGTTGTGCGGTCTGGCATTATGACCAGTGCAGGAATTGAATTTCAGCACTGTACATAGACGTAACCCCAGTGTTGTGTGTATTTTGGATATCATTATCACGAAAACCAATGTTTCTAAAATACATATTAACGAAATAATGTATTGTTCCATTAGTTCAACCAGTTTTAAATCCAAACCAGGTCATGTGAGAAAGTTGTCATCGACCTGTGGTTAGGCGGTGTTTCTTCCGGATACTTCGGTTTTCTCCACTACTCACAACTGGCTAGTCAAGATTTATTCTAAAATTGACAGAAAACGTGACGAAAAAAGATTATCCAAATTTACCTTAAGTCTAGTGTCCTATCCCATGTTTGATTCTCCTTGTCGGACGGACATTTACCAAGTAAAGTAAGTCCTGCAAATTATCCCATTGACTACAGACTGGTTGCAAATGTTAGTAATAGATGGATGCAGATTGTATTCCTTTGATATAGAAGTTCCCACATGAAGGGAAATCGACCCAACAAAATGACTCTACATTCGTGCGTCTCGTTTAATCCTTGCAAATCCTGGTGTTGACTCCTGCATAGAAACTATGAAATACTGTCATTGATTGATTTTAACACAATCAGTACTTTAAGGTTATCCGAGTATCAATTCCTTGCATATTCACACTCTAGTTGCTTGTCATGATTTCATTTAGTCTACATGTACATGTAACACGTCAGAAAAATGAGGACAACCATGTCAATTCCATTCATTACACTTCTCCTCACAGTAAAACATACCAATGCTTCTCACCGTTCAAACAATTTGGTTAATATATAGCGTGATATGTAAACTACCACGGGGCATAGCATGCTATGCTTAAGTTTGCATCATTGTCTACAGTGCTGACATTGAATTCCTGCACCAAATGCGTAGGCAGGCCGGGTATAATGCACGACCGCATGCTCAGTTGCAACCCAATTATCTGGCCATGGATGTACAGTGCCGACATTTAATTCCTGCACTACATGCGTGGGCTGTCGGGGCATGATACACGACCACATGCCCAATTCCTGGGCATAGATGCATGGATGACCTCACAACTGAAAGTAGTTTTGATTCGTAAGCTACGTGGCCGGGTCATTGATGTGCTTGGATTATTTCTTTGACATGTTGTCCCTGGATGTTTGTACAACCAGGCACTGGCAGACGTCCGGTCGATTGGTGCAGGAATTAAATGTCTGTACTGTATGGATGACCTCACAACTGAACGTATCTTTGATTCGTCAGCTACGTGGATCATTGATCCGCTGGCTTATTTCTGACATGTTATCCGTGTGTGTTTGTACAACCAGGCACTGACAGACGTCCGGTCGACTGGTGCAGGAATTAAATGTCTGTAATGTAGACCCGTTTCACATAGTTTGTACGTTGTACCTGTCATCAATCACTTCACAAACATGCAACACGCTGCTTGCTCTCCTAAGCCTCCATGTGTACAGGATGCTCATGGGCCACTGTCTAGGTAATGTGATACTAGTCTGGTGTATCAACTGACGGTTGTTTGTTGTTTGTATCCTCAGGTACACTTGCTTCAGTGAGAGGCAAATTTGGCTAACCGTAGCACATATGTTGCTTAGCTTTGCGTTGCGTTTGAATAGTGCAGTATCTGCTGACGCTTCTATTGATTTAGCGGAAACCTGCAGGAAATGTACAATAAAACAAGCAGCGACCTTAAGATAGAACAGTGTTGATTCTCCCCGCCGACAGATGGCGTTATTTAGTTTTCTCTAAATTTATTTTCTCGTAAATGACGTCATCAATTCAAAGATTTGACAGTCATTTACGGACCCCAGGGCAACACATCATAAAAGCATCAAATGTACACCTAGATCGGAAAGTTATGATCTACTAATATAAGAGAATGACAGAGGTCAGTCATAGGGAAGATAAGAAGAAGATGATGTGAATATATAGTTGTAACAATTCAAATTCGATAGAAAGTGAATACAGTCGTTTCTCTTCCTCTCAATGAAGGATTGAAACAGACCCATATATCAATTTGGACATATGCGCCATATATATACTGCATGTTTCGTATATTTGTGGTTTAACTAAATGGCAGTTGTGTTACCTGGACATGTAACTTAATACACGTTAGAACCCCCCAAAGTGATCACCCCTTTAAGCTGACCACTCTTCTAAAGTGACCAGTTATGGCCAGTCCCACAGATAACCACTTTAGAAGGATCTACTGCAATAAGTATATGGTGAACACCTTGGCAGTCATACGTCAAATCCGCTGAACGGTTTTCGCATCATCTGTTGACGTAGGGAATACATGAGTTTACAGGTTGAATAACGTATGGAATCGTCTCGATGACAGAAGCTGCCATTTCTAACCTTTCCCTGGCAGCCTGTCCTGGACGCCTGGTATACATCATGTAACTGAGTGTACAGAATAGCGTATCAATTCCCACTGCTCTGCTGGCAGGACTCTCCCGAAAAGGCATCCACATGTTACATTCTGTTATGCCAATGAAAGCACGATGTTCACTGCTTTTTAGCCCCATTTCACACATTCACAACTTTTGACTACAACGCTCCGACGGTGGAGCACGGATTTTCAAATTTCAAAAAATGATTGTGCTTCACCGTAGCAAATATTACGAAAGTGTGAAAGTAGGGGTTCATTCAAGGCAAGAGGCTAAGTGGCCAATGACTAATTAGGTGGCGAGCCTCCTCCAGGTTTCCCCGTGTTTGTTTGCCCTGTCATTACTGTTTCTAACCTTTCTCTGGCAGTCAGTCGTGGACGCCTGCTATACATCTTGTAACCATACAGGATAGCGTATCAGCTCCCATTGCTCTGCTGGCAGGACTCTCCCGTTCAAAAGGCTTCCACGTGTTACATTCTATTAACCCATTTGGTGCTGGTGGCTAATTTTGGCCAATACAAAACGATGCAAAAACCTGAAAAATGACTGAAATCCTGACATGTGGGTACTTATCTGGGGGTACTTAGCGAGAACTATCCAATGAATATCAACATGACAGTTTTGATGTTTTTCAAAATTCTGTGCGTCCTTGTGCTTTGGAGAAAAGGAGTCGTAACGTCGGAAGCGTTAACGCCAATGAAAGCACGATGTTCAGTGCTTGACTCCTTCCTAAAGCACCATTTCACACATTCACGAATTCTGACAAAAACGCCGATACGGTGGAGCACGGATTTTCAAATTTCAAAAAATCTTGCTTCGCCGTAGCACCATCGTAGGATAAATTGCGAAAGTGGCTTAAGGCAAGTGACAATGTGGCCAGTGACAAGGTGACTATACATTAAACATGGGATTGAAAATATTCTACGTGTAACTTAAGCCGGTAATTTTACCCCAGCTAATATTTCACCCCTATCTCTACATTGGACACATTTATCCGCCCATCCCTTCAGATTTCTCTAAAGAGTCAATATATTTTGAGATGACTGTCAAAATATTATCTAATAACAGATATCAATGAAAAATTCTTAATAAAAGATAAGTTAAGAATAACAATTTAAAGCGTAACAAACAGAACAAACAAAATATTTGTAACTTTATGTTTTCCACAACCGAATCTTGTGAATAAACGCAATCGTAGATATGTAGAGAAATCATGCACCTACACCACAAGCACGTTGGATTGGAAGGGGTTAAGTTATTAGTTTCCAGCAGTCCTATAAATAGCGGTAACCGATCTGATGGCAAACATATAAAACATAAGGCTACATACTGACCGTGTTGATGTGGACCCCTGGTAAATGTCAGAGGATCGGCCAGACAAATCTAATCACCATTTCTGCAACCAAACACATACCTAATGTGCAAAAGGGATCCGCTGTGGCCTAGCGCATAGCCAGGCTTCAATTACTGTATACTGCGTTAAATTGGAGTGATAAAAATTTCGCTTTAAAGCCCTGCTGGAGGGTATCTGTGCTACTCTAAATTCGTGCATTCAAGCACTCAAACAAAGCAGTCATACAAAGCAGGATATTTATTTGATAGAAGTTATTTTGGCGTTATTATGTGTAGTGCGAAGATCATATGACTGTAAAAATATCAGTTATACAGAGTAGCGTAAGGTCGGAGGTTCGAATCTCTGCTGGAGCTCCGTTAATGTGTTGGCTGGTCGCTATATAAACGTGCGGCGTTGCGGAACGCTGCATATAGTGCTTTTGCAACTATAAGACTATTTAGAACTATTCGTGACGAGAGGGGAATTTCGTACCCATTTCTGCTTTCTATCTCATCGCGAATTTATGACCTCAGCTGTTGAAAACGATGTTAAAACAATTCCTTTTTATCTATTTTTATTGTTATGCGTGTTTCTTTTATTACATATCGTTTTTTACCCAACCATTTGATTTGAAATTTTGTTTTTACGCTCACATTTCTGCCATATTGCGGCTAACACAATCCTTTGAATATATTCTTAAGGTCTGTTGAATGTGATCTTGATACCGGGGCGCATACAGCCATGATGTCAATATTCCCCCCTGAGTGCTACGAATTTCTATAACGCCCTCAATGAGTTGTTCTTACTTAACATCGGGGTGATCCAAGAAAATCCTATGTCATTCCTACCCCGCGTAGGAAGCGATCTGGTTGAGGAATCTATAAGGCGACTTTCTTATCACCCAATTTTCAGAACTGAATTAATATTAAGGTGTTATGAATTAATTAGCAAAGAAAGAGAACGGTTTTAGTGAATGATTTTTTTTGCTATAACTTGCGTTATTTCATTTTCAAAATATTCTGTGAAAAAGCAAACAAAGTTCATGAGTCCATAAAAAGTGTTTTTTTACAGATGAACTTGTTTTACTCTGTATTCACGTTAAGTCTCAGGGAAATTGAACATAAATTGTCTTAATACAAGTGAGATCTTAAGATGATTTTGTTAAGGATCTGAATATATCGCTATATATTTTCGATATGGATATATGCATATATCATTGTTTAATTTATCGCCCTCGCCTTTAAATAGCACTACCACTACAGCAACACTGCCTGGGTTAGAATCCCGTCCTGGGCATATGAGAAAGTTGCCAGGGTTAGGCGGTGGTTTTCGCCGGGTACTCCGGTTTCCTCCACTACTTACAACTGGCTAGTCACAAATTAGCCATAACTGGCATAAATGTGACGAAAAAAGAAAATCCAAATTCCAAATACGTACAATGTACAGTGCCGACATTTAATTCCTGCACTAAATACCTGGACAGCCCGGTCATAATACACGACCACATGCCCGAATGCCACCTAGTTTCCTGGGCATGGATGCATCGAGGACCTCACAACTGAACGTAGCTTTGATTCGCAAGCTACTTGGGTCATTGATGTGTTTGGCTTGTTTATTGACATGTTATCCATGGGTATTTGTACAACCAGGCACTTGCAGACGTCCGGTCGACTGGTGCAGGAATTAAATAGCTGTGCGTACAATGTACCACTACAGCTTCCCAGACCTGCCTCTTTACCGATCATTGCCTTTTGAGTGTTTCTCCTCTCGATTGCCATAAACCAGATAAAGAGAGTTTTAGAAGGCCCAATCCAATTACTGCTTCTAGTTTCTGATAACCCACGCTTCCGCATCGCATCTGGCAGCGCAGACCCGGAGTCCTAAATGGAGCCGTTATTTTTTGACGGGGTGGTCCGCCGATTACGATGGTGCAGGTGTGAACGGCAGAAAAAGAATTTAGATAGAATTCCGATGTTTTTGTAGAAAACGTTAGAAAAAATACTCTTTTCCTGATGGTTTTGGAAAAACAGTGGAAAAAATACATTTTCTTCAATCGTTTTTCCAGAAAAACAGCGATTTATTTTCGGCCGTTCACTACTGCACCATCGTAGAGTATAAAATTTGTCCCTGAGTGAATTTGTAATTTGCAATTTTGATTTTCGACACTTTTTGCCAGATTTGGACTAAGTCGTGACTAGCCAGTTGTAACTGCTGGAGGAAACCAGGGTGCCCATGGGAAAACTACCGCCTTACCCCAAGTCACTGGCAACTTTCTCACATGCTTCTTGAATGAGCTAAATGCAGAACACAAAAAGTATCTTAAACATATGTAAGTGTATCAAATTCTCCCTTACCCGTGCACGCCGAGTTTTACCACTATTAGACAAAAGTACTCATTGAGGAAGCCTTAATGGGCCACAACAAATGGTTTTGGGTCCATCTACAGTGTGACATTTAATTCCTGCACTAAATGCATGTGTGGCCAGCCAGGGGAAAATAGACGACCGCACGCCCAATTGCATGAATGCATGGATGACCTCATCGCAAGCTACACATTACAACATATAACACGTCAGACAGCAGGGGGCTTGAAAAATTTATTTAACTAAAGGTCTGTGGAACAATGTGAACAATAGCCTGATGGAATGTAAATGCATTACCTAATGATACAATGTAACAAACAACAATACAAGTTCTCCAACCGAGGGTCCCCCTCTCAACACCAGTGCTGACCCAGGCTACAAAGTAACAATTGCAAAGTCCATAGGTAAACTGATACAATGTAGCAAATGAGATGGTCCGGGGCCAGGACCTGAAACCCATGAACCCACTGCTGTAACCCCCCGAACCCAAATCCCACGTGAAGGCGATAGCTGTTCCCGCTCCGGGCGGAGTGGAAAAAGAGGGTGTAGGAATTGATTCGGGCGGGCCTCCACCCCCTCCCCCCAGTGCCAACCCTGCAGAAAAAAGGGAGGGTGGGCGGGAAACTTACTTCTGCGTTGGGATGTACGGCAGAATGGCTGGGGCAGCGGAGATGTGCGGGCAACCGGCCTCCACTTGAAAAGAAGTCCCGAGCTAGCACAACGTGCCTGGAGTTGCAGCTCAAAGGCAGAAATGAGCTGCACGTGCAGCTGCGCACACAATAAAACGCCAGTGGCGACGCGCTGCGGGCGGCTGAGCAGAGAAGAGGGGGGGGGGATGGACGTGCCGTTGAAATGCCCTGGAATGCTCTGCATTCCATATACATTACAACATATAACACGTCAGACAGCAGGGGGCTTGAAAAATTTATTTAACTAAAGGTCTGTGGAACAATGTGAACAATAGCCTGATGGAATGTAAATGCATTACCTAATGATACAATGTAACAAACAACAATACAAGTTCTCCAACCGAGGGTCCCCCTCTCAACACCAGTGCTGACCCAGGCTACAAAGTAACAATTGCAAAGTCCATAGGTAAACTGATACAATGTAGCAAATGAGATGGTCCGGGGCCAGGACCTGAAACCCATGAACCCACTGCTGTAACCCCCCGAACCCAAATCCCACGTGAAGGCGATAGCTGTTCCCGCTCCGGGCGGAGTGGAAAAAGAGGGTGTAGGAATTGATTCGGGCGGCCAAACAGTTAATGTTTTAGTTAATTACGCCAAGGTTTAGGGTTCAGGGCAATGAAGTCCGCTAAGTGGCGCTCAAGCAACGAGCCGCTCGCAACTGACTGGGAAGCTGCGGGAAATAGCGCCTAACCGCATTGCTGTGCCAATGTCCCAAGGCCTGCAGGTCATGGAAGGATGCCCCCCTCTCTGCCGCGAGGGTGCAGCCGCCCCTGCGGAAAGAATGGAAGGAGAAACCTGGGATGGACACATTGGCCTTTTGCAGAGCAAGCCTGAGCCAGCCCCTGGCTGTAGAGGCACACAGGGGGGTGGCCCCCAGGAATGGGGGGTGTGCTCCTGGTTGCGGCCACAAGAAAAGGGGCGTGTCAGGGGACCGTGGCCCAAAGAGCACCAGCATCGACAAGAGGGTCTGCACTGGGTCTGGGCCCGAAGAGCCGGGCCTCAAAAGGGGCACTGTAAATGCCTGTGAAGCAAGCTGGGTGGTCTTAGAGTGTTTCAGACGCAGCACGAGCCCGTCTTCCAATTTAAAAAGGTCGCTCAGGGTCGGAAAACGAGTGGTGTCAAAGGGCAGTCTGTCTGGCAGCAAAGATGAAAGTCTTGCCAGAGAGAAAAAAGCAACGTAACAAAGTGCCTTGATGACACAGCCCCGGGGCCCCAACCCATCCAGAGCAAGCCCAAGCTGGCCAAGAATTTCGAGGGTGCACGCGGGAGCTGGCTGAGGCACGTGCCTGACTGTGAGTGGGAGGGCCCTACGGGTCAAATTTAGTTGGAAATTGTCGAACTGTTGAGTCGGCAAGTCAAGGAAAGCGTGGTAAAACCTTACGCTTGCCAGAGTATTGGTAATGGATTTGGGTGATACAAAAGACCGGAGGAGGAATTCCGTAAAAAGGATAAGGGTGTGCGGCTCAGTCGGAAGGTCGGGCAGGCCGTAATGGTAGCAGAAAGCTAGGAACAGTTTGATATGTGATTTGCGGTTGCGATAAGTACCGGGGCGGTACGCCATGCGCTGCCTGGACGCGGCAGCAGACTCAAGTGCTCGCAGATCTGTAAAACAAAAGGCGTCAATTTTAGTACAGTTAGAGCTCGCTAATAAGCATGAAACATCTATCATCTGGGTCTACTCTCTCTGCTGTCTGGAGCCTGGCATCTCGGGCCACCCGCGCGGCATATTTAGAATCTAAGTGCTCGCGCGAAAGGGCATCCGCGCGCTGCATCTGGGTGCCTGGGGCATGGCTGGCCGTAATTTCTATATCCCAGAGTGCGCAGTAGTAATGGAGTTCGCGCGCACAGTGCTGCATGTATCCATCTCTGGTCCGGCCAGTGTGGATTGCTAGAACTGCGTTCATATTGTCGCAGGTGACCCGGACCCTCTGCCCTCTCCAAGACTGACCCCACACTTTCATAGCTACGACAACATTCAAGAGTTCTAGGTGGGCGATGGGGTGGTTTTCACTCAATATCTGCCTCGGGAATGTCCTACCATAGTACTGACCACCGCACACAGCGCCACATCCTGTCAAACAGGCATCAAGTTCAAGGGAATGCTGTGCCTGAATGTCACTCTTATCCATTATCTTAACGCCCTTGAAGGCAGGCATCAGATCCCTGAAGAACTTTAGGTCCCTGCGAAAACCCCACGAAAGTGAGGTGTACCTGTCGTTGCCCATCTCCCTCATACATTCTAGAATTCTGTTAGTGAATAACCGAGCCGACGGAGCCACATGTGTCACAAACTGAAGCAAACCAAACAGACTTTGAATTTCCCTCAGAGTTGCCCCTTTTTTCTGTTCCCATTCCCTGACGCATGACGCCACTTCAGTGATCTTCCTCTCAGGTAGCGACATGGTCATTTCTAATGTATTGAATTCTATACCCAGCCAGGTCATGACCTGGCTGGGCTCACAAATCTTTTTCTCAGCCTCCATCATACCCAGCTCACCGAAAATTTCTTGCAACGTCTGAAGCGCCTTTTTGGCTTCTGACTCAGTTGCCTCCCCGCCCCCAAAATCATCTATATAGGCAGCTGATTCGTACCCCCTGGCTTTGTGAATTTGTGTGATGGCTGCCGTGGTCCGAACCATCATCATCGCTGAACTGCGTAGTCCGAAAGGTGGGCAAATGTCTAAGTAGAAGGCCCCCCGATGCTGAAATGCCAAAAGCCCCCAGTCAGAGGGGTCCACCCTCAGCTGCCTATACCCCCGTGCCAGATCTGTCTTGTACAGAAATGCACCTCTCCCGATTTGTATGATTCTGTTTTCCATAGTCTGAACGGTAGGGAGTTTGACAGATAACGGGCCATCTATATAATGGGTGCTAGGTATGCCGTCATTTATCGAAAATCCCTTGGGACAGGACAAGTCAACTATTATTCGTCTGTGCTCAGAGTCCTTCTTTTCGCGTGACATAAGTGGACTGGTGTGGGCGCCTACCACTGGAGGCCCCGCGAATGGCCCCAGGAGAGCGCCATGTGCCAGCTCAGTCTCAATATAATAATCGACATGTTCAGGGTAAGCCTGAGCTGAAAAGTGGTTCTTGTCAGCTGCGACAAGTGGCTGCAGTCTATCAAAATGCACTGGCCAGCCATATTCCAGGAACTCAGGCAGATTGACGTCAGTGTAGGTGCCGAGATATCTGCGCCACGCCTCAATGTTTAAGCCGCTAGGGACACGACGTCTAACACCAGCGTAGTTATAAGAGCCCGACCGCTGCACCTCGTTGTATATGTCCCTAAGCTCCAGGGATGCAGGCAGATGCTGGTCGGGGGCACCTGTGTCATGATTATCACTGAAGACAAACTGCGTACCATCCGCCATATTTGATGGCTGCAAAGTGACTGACTCTCTGTTGTGCAGCCCCGTTGTATGGCAGGTGGGCATATGTTCGTTGGACTGGGCAGGGCAGTTTTCTCTTTCAGACAAGTTTTGATCATTGCTGTAGCTGGCCTGCCCCCCCACCGGACACTGGGGGGCCAGGCCCAACTCAGAGCTGGACAGGGCGGGGCTGGGACTGTGCGTGTTTTCTCTGCTTGCAAGGTCTAGATGATCCTGATCTTCGTATGGGGGGTCACCACTACATGTCACTTCGGGCCCCCCTTCTAGACGTTTTTTGGCTGGGTGTGCATTTTTGACCTGCACTCGTCTTCGGGATGAGGGAATGGCTGATTTTTGGTTCTTAAGCAGAAATCGCATATGTGGCGAAATGCTCCGTGATCCCCTATTTGGTCACATGACTTTGTTTGAAAAGCAGCGCACACTTTGTTTTTGACCACATTCCCCTGTCTTTGACCCTTCTTATATGGTCCTGATGTCTCCGCACGAAAGTGAGTAAGGCGCATTTTCAGTATCGTTTGTTCATCGGTCCAACTCAGCTGCCTTTGCTCAACATCAAGGCCGATCATCCCATAAAACGCCCTTGCCCTGCCCCAACCGAAATCGACCGCATCCTCCATCAAGTCCCTCAATATTTCCAGCATCCTATCCCTGTCGTACTTTGACTCCGGATCTTGCAACATACGTATGAATCCGAGAACAAATTCCTCGGAGGTTATGTCTGCATATTCAGGGGTGGTGCGCATAGAGCCCTTTCTTATGTGGAAGTGGGGCCAATCAATTATGTCTTTTACGGTATCTGTACCTTTGGACACTGTTCCTGACTTCTTTGCCCGTGCCCTCCATCGTGGGTTATCTCCTGTTTGGTCATTAGTTGAGTCCTCTGTCAGTCCCCATTCCGCCAGCCTTACTGCTACCTGTGCCATGGCATCCTGATTGGCCCGCAATGATTGAGGTGTTGCAGCATTTACCTGCTCCCTGTCCATTGGCTGTGGTTGTTGACACTCCTGTGGCTCTGTTACTGCTTGTGTGTCCTGTGGTTCAATGTTGCGCCCAGCTGTTGTATTATTGTCCGCTTTCTCTAATTCACACAGCCGTTTCTCCACACTAGACATGTTGCTTTGAATGTCCCTTAATATCGCCATCATGTCACCATTTTGTTCTGCCTGGTCTGACGTTGTGCCGTCTGTGACGGCCACCCTAGAACATCCACGGCCTGTGGGTTTTTCATGCGATGTGCCACACTTCCTACAATGCCTCCCCATGATTTCCACAGTCCTTGAAAACTTACTTCTGCGTTGGGATGTACGGCAGAATGGCTGGGGCAGCGGAGATGTGCGGGCAACCGGCCTCCACTTGAAAAGAAGTCCCGAGCTAGCACAACGTGCCTGGAGTTGCAGCTCAAAGGCAGAAATGAGCTGCACGTGCAGCTGCGCACACAATAAAACGCCAGTGGCGACGCGCTGCGGGCGGCTGAGCAGAGAAGAGGGGGGGGGGATGGACGTGCCGTTGAAATGCCCTGGAATGCTCTGCATTCCATATACATGTACGTGGGTCGTCGATGTGCTTGGCTTATTTTCTGACGTGATATCCATGGGCGTTTGTACAACCAGACACTGACAGACGTCCGGTCGACTGGTGCAGTAATTAAAAGTTCGTTCTGTACATGCAAAACGCCTACATGAAAGCGATACATGACTTTTCTGAACTGGAAAAGCAAGCTTTTCGTTAATGTCTGGGATTCGTCGATAGGTACAACTTGGAAGTACCCACCCCCCCCCCCCCCCCCTTGCAAAATGACACGCTCTAAACTTGCAGCAGTAATCAGAGGTCGCCTCTAGCAAACATGGGCCTAATCTCCAGATAAGTGTCTGCCGAGCGTGACCCGACCCCCCGGTAGTCGGCATTTTTGCCTAAAAGCGCTGACGTGAAATGGGCAACCCATTCCTCAGTCTACCGTTACACCCGTACACAAGTTTCATGCATGAAAAAGTCGTGGCATGAAGATTACATCCATAAAAAATCATTTTCATGCGAGGAAATCTTATATTTTCATGCAGCAAATAATGAAATCTTCACGCATGAAAATGATATTTCCATTCATGAAAATGAAGATTTTTTCGCTCCAGAAATGTTCACGTGTAGTTGGGATGTACACAACTTCATGCATGGACTTTTCACCCATGAAAACTTTTGGGCAAAATTTCATTTTCATGCATGAAAATTGCATTTTCTAGTGGAGGGAAATTTAATTTTCATCCACGAAAATTTTTGAACCACAATTGTTTCATGCATGAACATTTTCGAATAGTTCTTATACTAGTCGACCGGACGTCTGGCTGTGCCTGGTTGTACACACACACACCAATGGATTGAATGTCAAAATAAAAACCAATGACCCACGTAGCTTGCGAATCAAAGCTACGTCCATTTGTGAGGTCATCCATGCCTACAGTACAGACATGTAATACCTGCACCAGTTGACCGAACGTCTTCCAGTGCCTGGTTGTACGAACACCCATGGATAACAAGTCAAAAATAAGCCAAGCACATCAATAAGTTGTGGGGTCATCCATGCAGCTATGGTTAGGAAACTGGCTGCCAATCGGGCGTACGGTTGTTTATTCTGCACGGGCTGCCCGCACATTTAGTGCAGGAATTAAATGTCGGCACTGTAGGAAGCTGGGTGCCAATCGGACGTGCGCTTGTGTATCATACCCGGCTGCACACGCATTGGTGCAGGAATTAAATTTCGGCACTGTAGGATCAAAGAACAATTCCATGAGTAGCCGCCATCACACCCACATCCAATCTACTGTTACAATATGATAATTGTTGTATTGAACAAAAACACACACATAAAAACGTACTTCTTTTTGTCTGTCATGTACGCTCATATCTTAATAACAAGGCAATTCTTTCTTTAAAAGACATGTATAATGTGTCTTTTTTAATTCTCGGTAATTTTAATTCTCTGTAAATTTTACTCCATATGTAAATAAATGTCCTTTCTATTTTCCAAGTAAGTCCCTTAAAAGCATCCATCGATACATATCTGAGAGTTACCTAAGGAGAGAAAATCACTAGACATTTCATTTTACTCATACTGACAAAAAACCCGAAGGCTATCTGAGTGACCATCATATATTGTTGTTTATGAGGGGTTTGGCAATTACTCTTTGAATATTTAGCAAGATATTGCTTTATTTGATAGGTTATAGTGAATACAGTCAATAAAAGATATATATATATATATATATATATATATATATATATATATATATATATATATATATATATATATATATATATATATATATATATTCAAAGACTTCAAACCATGTGTGTATTCCAGATACAAACAGATTATACTCCACATCCATCGTTTTCCTGCATGTAAACTGAACAAAATCATTGGCCCTTGCATTAGGAATGATTGACAAGGTCTGCTTTGCGTATACACTGTTACAGTGCCGGCATTTAATTCCTGCACTAAATAGGTGGGCAGCCAGGGCATAATACATGACTGCACGCCCCATTGCCTTTCATTTATCTGGGCATGGATACAAGGATCACCTGACAACTTAACGTACATGTAGCTTTGTTTCGTCAGCTACGTTTGTCATTTATGTGCTTGGCTTATTTTTTGACATGTTATCCACGAGTGTTTTTACAACCAGGCACTGGCAGACGTCCGGTCGACCGGTGCAGGAACTAAATATCTATACTGTATAAGCATACTCCTGCCGAATCCAACATCCTACACGTATGTCACACTCGTATATGTTGTAGCAATCTTTTGATTGATCCAATGATATTGAGCATTAAGGTTCCCTTGAAAGTATGGTGAGACAATGCTGTCTTTATGAATACCACGTCATTTTATCGCCCGGTCGTAAATCAAGCCTCGTTACCGATATTCTATTTAAACTTAATTCCTTTGAAATGCACCTTGGGGTGCCTCATGACTAGCTACCCATTTTGATTTATCCAAAATGAAGTGTTAAAAATGTTGTGTTAAATTATCATTTTAAGTCCTTATGGACGGTGAACTTTGCCTCGTGACAAAATACATATTTAGAGAATGCTGATATCGAAAAGCAGGTTTGATTTTCTCTATTGTCATGTATTATGAGGCATGGTGAGAGGGAATAATTCATTGCTAGCACTGATCAATATCGACATCTGGTGATCCGCTGCTTTATGAGGTGCGAGGAATCGCGTCAGTGATCAGGAAAGGTTGAGATAGCACACTGTGGGTATTAATAATTTATCCACTGGCGGAAGGGAGAGGCAATGGGCCTGTTTTATTGAGAGCATTAGATCTGGCCCAATGGCTGCACTGGTATTGTGGCAAAAGTAATTACTGTCCGTGTCGTGGAAAGGTAGGAATTGTTTTCGGTTCAGTAAGAAGCACCCTATCCATCATTTCCCAAGGACCTTTGAAAATAACATTGACAAAAGGAATGTAGGATGGGAGGAATGTGGTTTTATGTTGCTTTCAACAGATTATATCCTATCACGACGAGATAGAAACCCAGAACCGGGAAGAAATTCCCTTCTCTTCACGAATAGTTCCAATCGGTCATTCAGTTGCAGATGGATCATAGACATCCCTCCACAACGCCGCAATTTTATATAGCGACCAGGCCAGCGGGGACTTGAACCTGCGAACAAACCATAACCAACAGTGTATTATGTAACATATAAATCCCGTACATCTGTTCAAACCTTTGACGTAAAAAGACGAGGATTATCTTGGTTCGGTGAAAAACACCCTATTATCATTTTTCGAAAATATCTTATACAATAAATAAATAATAAGCACTAAACAAATAAACTGTGAAGCGACTAATGAATTACGCAACAGAAAATATAAACTAGAACCTGAGAACAAACCTGCTTCTCAAGTACATTTAGCAGAAAAGTACATAAGCGGCAGGTTTCTTTCCAAAAGTATACATACTAGAGAAATAAACAGCATGGGCGGCAAAATACAGAATCCCATGCGACACTTTAGAAATAAACAAAAACAGAGTAAACATAAAGAAACTACTATTATAGATTAGACTTTAAATAGCTCTTCCACCTTAAGAGTAATTTAAAATATATTTAAGGGGTGTAACCCCAGTACCATGAACCAGATAGACTCTGTGTATACATACACTTATCATAAAGGTTGTATCATAGATACACAAAAAATCGAGACGCATCAAGGAGAGCAGAAAGGGCATTTTCTACACAACAATTAACACTAGATCTAGATTACTAAAGTATTTATACTTTGTGACACTCCTCCTGCAGAGTGTAGTATAAAGTTTATAGCGCAAATACACTGGGCCTTTCAAAAGAGCGTCACAAAAAGCCCTAAAAGCAGCGAAGGTTTATCCTATGCCCTTCCTACTGTTAAGGACTTCCAAATATATTCTACTGATAGTCTAATTGCCGCACATATCCACATATCACTTCCTCCAAAAATAGCTATGATTTACCTGATGCTAACTCGCCATGTGATTTGCTTATTGGATTCATTAGTTATTGGAACTTACACATATAAAATGAACATCATTACCGGAATAATTCATTTCATAAAGAACCTGCACTATTGCATATAACGATGAGTTGCCTGATTCATTTATTTTAAAATGGCTATTAGAATATTAATTACAATTAGCGTGCGGAGGGAAAACAGAGGAATCAACATATCCAGGTTGGTAATAACTTTCTGATTAAATAATCGATAACTTGCTAGCAGCGGCTTAAAACAAATTAGTTTGCATTTTTATAATGAATTCATGATGAAATCAACATTATTGCGATATATTGCAATTGACAGCGAGTAAGGAATGGTACCGGCAATTTCCTATTACCAACTTCATTATGTCATTTTATCAATCAATAAACTAATTGTGTTTAACAATCATACATGTACAGCTTACATCGATTGACACCTTACACGTCGTGTATTATTTTGATATAATACATGTGTCACAATTCTATGCAATCTTTAGCTGCCCTCGTTGCCCCAACCACAATAAACACAAATTTCCAGCTGATATTTAACTTATGACTACTGATGAATCAAATCTGATAAATGTATAATGTTACCAATCGACATTTATGATTACACTGTGCGTCGCCTCGGTTTTTACAGCGGAATAATCACAGCGGAAAATCGTTGACAAACTGATCGAATCACACTTATAAAAGAATCACTTATTTCTGCATGCAGTTTAACACCTTTGTGGTATTGATTGCATTTATTTAGGATAGATCTTTGAAAAGGTGTAACGGAAAGAGATCTTTTCCAATTAAAACATGATTTGCAATAGTTGACTTGTTTTGAAAAAAACAACAATCAGCACACGCAGGACAACGTGCTTTACATAGAGTAACTATTTTTATGGGCAAGGACAAAGATTTTCCCGTGTTTATTAAGTCTGGACATGTACATGTACTGTATTGTAATTTTTCCTGTGTTGTTTATTCCCGTTTGAAAGCATTCGGAAAAAATAAATCTCACGGAAAAAATTGCCATTCTACAGTAGTTCATTAATAGCAACATGGTCAGGCTTGTACATGTAGAGCTCTACATGTAGAGTTGACCATCATAGACATAAAGAATAATTTCGTTAAACTGGTCAGCCCCTTTTTCCAAAAAGTAGTGTATCTCTGCAGATCTAAGGATAGAGGCGTATCCATACGGGTTAAGCATTTTGCTACCCTATTTGTCTTATTTTTTCCATTATACTTACTCTGTTTATACTTTTGTTATTATTTATAAGATATTTTGTATTTGTATAATTTTGTAATTTATTACAGTCAATAAATATACAACAACAACTACATACTGTACATTTACCTCAGTGATGTCATTCATCACGAGGCACCATGGAGCTGGCCTGGGGATTAGTCAGTTACATGTAGTCCGCCTAATAGGACTAACACATTATTCAAGCTTTATTGCCAGAATACCATTATTTCATTAGTGCGTAAGGTTTATGTGCAATTATAGGCCCATTCA
>OZ012695.1:20352720-20388040 GCA_963942565.1 Maea johnstoni | reverse complement strand
GATAAACTAAGTTTACATGGGTTTTTGTGCACCTCTTAGAGATCAGTTGTCCTTTAGTACAGTACCACAGTGAAATGTAATATTGAAGTATAACTTCACTTGTGTTTTTTTGGGAGAGGACGAAAGTGGGACTGCGCGATTTAGCAAAGTTTTGGCTAATATATATTGGGTGGGACTATGGCAATTTGAGAACCCGAAGCCTTGCGGTCTTCCAGAGTTTTTGAGTCCAACCCCTGAGTCTTCTTATCATTTCGACTTGCAGAAGTACTCCAGGAGTGCTGATAAGCGATATCCAATTAAAGCAGGTTACGCTAGGATTAAACTCGAATGCTGAGACGGGCAAATACTCCCACTTCTTAAATCCTTTGGGGAATTTCTACATATTTTCTGCATATTTTTCTTGCTTTAAAGCCTTAAATCTTAAATCAAGCAGGCGAATGAAATGGTAATTTACGCAAGGCATTAGATGGACCATCAATAGACCTTTTTATCAGAAAATAAATATCGATAGGTTAGTGGGAATTGGACAGATAGGGACTATGTATTTGAATAAGATAAGGAAACCCGTAACAAACTGTGTTAATATTCCACAAGAGAGAGAGAGAGAGAGAGAGAGAGAGAGAGAGAGAGAGAGAGAGAGACAGACAGACAGACAGACAGACAGAGAGAGAGAGAGAGAGAGAGAGAGAGAGAGAGAGAGAGAGAGAGAGAGAGGGGGAGAGAGAGATAGAGAGAGAGAGAGAGGGGGGGGGGGGGGAGAGAGAAGGGAGCAAATGAATACACTTATCTCGTCATTTTGTTTGGGATTGTTGTGGGCAACCATACATTGGCACATGAGAAAGCTATTTTGATTGTTCATATCTAGTCTGTAATTTCTTTCTGGTCCAAGGCCAGGTGCCTAGTTGTTGAAATATAACTAATTGCTGTTGAAAGGGACAAGCAATACAGACAAACAAGAAAGAATTAAATCAATGTAGGCATATGGTTATGATATATGTATTCTTTTTCATTCATATTTTTCTCTTAGTAACAATATAAACGATATAGCTCATCAGATAACAAATTGGATAACTTTAAATAAATGTTTCGCAGCACTGGAAAGCATATATGTTACATAGATAAAGAGAGAACGAGATTATTGATATTTATAGCAAAGATATAAGAATTAGGTGTAGTTAATGTAACAAAAAATGCGAATGAAGTAGACTGGAGCATATTATCCACACATTAGGGAGGAAATAGTCAGCCAACCAGGGTCCATTATGTAAATTGATGCTGCATTGTTGATTTCCTCTAATTGATCTTTCCCTATTTTTTATTCATATTACTTTGCTTTATAGTTTATATGATGTATTTGTAATTTCAAAGTTCGCAGTTTGGTCAATAAACATTACATTACAGTACATGCATTAGTCAGGGGCGAGACGGACAACAAGACACAAGCAACTGCGGGAAAAACATTTATTCAACGACAACTTCATTCCAATTTCATCTCTTTTATCGTAACCACTAACTTGCAACATTGTATCGACAAACATCCACTTATAACTCGCAACATTGTAACACTTCAGTCCGAATGGCGGACACAGATCGAAATAAAAACTGTTCTTGTTGGAAAACCCCAGGAGAGGCCAATCCGACGGATCAACCGGTAGCTGTCGGTATCCTCGCGCAAGATCTGTCTTGTACAGATAAGCGCCCTGTCCCAACTCCAGCATCCTACCCTCCATATAATCCACCGTCGGCAACCTAATAGTCATCGGCCCGTCAACATACACCTTCCCCAGTATAGCGTCATTGATTGAGTACCCCGGCGGCCAAGTCCATTATGACTCGTCTGTGTGTTGAATCCTTCTTCGGCCGAGTCATAAGGGGGCTCAATTGCATGAATCGAAAAGGTGGACATTCGTACGGCCCCCCAGTGCCCCGTGCTCCATCTCCGTGCGAATATAGAAGTCGACATCCTCCTGAAAACCATCCGCCGAGGGATGGTTATGAAAAGTCGGTGTCAGCATAGCCTCCCCCTCACAACATACCAGCCAGCCGTAGGCAAGAAAATCCACCAGCCCGCGATCATGGTACCCCTCTAGGTGCCTCTCCCACGCTGCGATGCAGAGCCCACTGGGCACCGGTACCCTGGCTGCTCGAAAATTGTGCCCACTAACCGCCGTCACTGCACGATAAATGTCGTTGCTGACGATCTCGCTGTGAGTTGGCCCCATGGCCTGCTCACAGCCCACCTGCCCAGCGGCCCCCATATCCCGACCCTCGCACTTCCTTGACCCCTTTTCCTCAACTCGCACCGTCGGCCCTTTCGCACTCAAAACAAAGTGTCCTGCATCGTCCTCCACTCGACCCCTCTGCCCCAATTCACCGACACTGTCCTCGCACCCCTCCTTGCTTTGCTGAGGGAGATGTTTCACTCCCTCTTTTTCGAGTTTTTTGATTCATCTCTCACCTTCCTAAAGCAATCCTCCTCCGGATGCCTGTAGGATACTCCAGTCGTTCGCGCACAGTAGCTGCAAGCATGTGTGAACGGGTGATGATCCCGCGACTGCTCACATGCCCGTCTTTGATAGAGTGCACAACATTTGAGGTTTTGCCCTGACGGCCGGACGTTGGCCCACTTTTTACTCTCTTTCGCCTCCTTCTTTTCCGCGAACACAGTTCTAGACTGCATCATTCTCATTTTCCAGATCGTTTCGTGGTCCGGCCGTTTCTTGGTGCCACTCTCGACATCGATTCCCAGTAGCCCGTAAAACCCCCTGGCATTCTCCCAGCAGAACTCCATAGAATCCTCCATCAGCATCAGCAAAATGTCCAACATAACCTCCTTATTCCAATTTCCCCTTGGCGACTTCAGCATCATCAAGAAACCGTAGACGAACTCATCTATGCGGAGTTCCTTATAGGGTACCCCCGATCTCTTTCCCGCCACTGCACGTTGTACATACATGTGTGGCCAGTCTATCCTTTTCCTCACGTTATCCTCTGCCACCAAGAGAGTACCCGATTTCTTACCCGGTGTTTTTGTCCTGCCCGTTAATGTCCCGTCATCCAGGTCTATTTCATCCTCGTTGAACTGCGCTATTCTCTGTGCTGCCCGTTGCATTGCACGCATGTTGTTTCGTAGCGCTGCTGGAGCCATTGCTCCGTCGCTGGACTCGTTATCCACATCCCGTTCTTCGTCATCTAACTGATCCCCCTGATGACCGCTTGCCCCGCTTTCCTGCCCAGCTACCTCCATCGTTCTCATCCTCTCCTCCATAGTCTGCATTTTTTGATTCATATTGTCATTCATTGAATCTGCAGCAGTAACGGCAGCATATCCGTTTCGCCACTGCTACTCGCTTGTTCCTCCATATCTGGTTCCTCCACCTCTATCGCAAGTCTCTGGCACTTCTTCCCAGTCAGTGGAAAGTGTGAGCAACCACACTTTTTACACATATACTCCCGCGGCATTGTAAAACTTCCAGAGACACTGTGACGAACGACGGCCAACCTGCTCGGTAACTGGGCGTAAAGCTACTTAAATGGTCCTGCACGCTCAAGGGAATTTTAATTACTAACACGCTCACAGGCTGACCCGCTGTGTAGTCGTGTGCCACCTCTGCCTCGTGTCACTGCCCTCCTTCCATTGGCTGGAGGCCCAGCGCCACGCGCGTGACATCATGCACCTCGTTCAGTTAACCTGTCCGTCAACCGTAGCCCTACCCCCCCACGCGCGCTGAGCTCATGTGATAGGTCGCTTCTTCCCCGCAATGCTCCGAGCACACTGCCGACCCCCCCCCCCCCCAATGCTCGAGAATGTGACCATTCTGCGTAAATTAAATGATAGAGGATGACAGAGTGATGCCGTGTATCACAAAACTACACATACTCGCTTGTGCAAAACACACTGCAAACACAAGTACCAACATTAATGCAGGGCTACGTTTCTTTGGTCCCTTACCAGCCTCGGGTTCGACCTGGGCCTTGTTCAGAACCATAAATGTTGATCAACGTATCCCGTTCAGATCGTCATCGCAAGTAAACGTTGAAACCGTTCAGATTCCGTTTTCCCACCACGTTGATCAACGTTGATGGTCCTGAACAAGGCCCAGTCGAACCCGAGGCTGGTAAGGGACCAAAGAAACGTAGCCCTGATTTACACCAGAGGATCATGGTGAGAGTGTATAATGTATGGGGAAAGGTAGAGGTGGGCGTGGCAAACAAAGAACAATGGCAGAAATAACAAATAAAAGGTATTTGCTATTATGGAATGGACATGTACAGATAAAACCACATAACTCCGAGCTATGCGAACATCCGAGTTGTGCATGTTTTGCCATATCAGATTTGTGAATGGAAGTCCACGATCTTTGTACACATTTTAAGACACACTTATGAGAAACGTAATAATTAATTGCTCTAATTGATTGTTATATGGTTTTACGCATTTAATGATTTATATGTTTACATGATTAAATTGTTGATTTCGTTTGCATCTTTGGTGTCAATCGCATGTATATATTTTACTCTCTTACATCCAAAACTGCCATGGCATGATCAGGAAAGGCATTAGTATCGGTAAAAGCCATGCCTATTGGGGAAACACTTTTATTGTGCTTTTCACAGAGAGAGCAAAAGATGTATTCCTATGGGTGGGCGATAATAGGATCATGTAGACACTCAGCAGATCTAAGATAGTGACCATGTAGATTGTCATCGCATTACTCGGGTTCCTCCCTGCTACATCACTAGCCAATCTCTTTACCTATTTACCTAACAAATAACACGGCCAATCGTGCCATGCATTGAGGGGTATCTTGCAAAGAGAAGCGCTGACTGCTTCACGAATTCAATTCCACGCACGCTTTGTATTAGATTCCAAGTACTCCTGGTGCAGCCACTCGTGCTGACTAATGCAAGGAAATCTTCTGACTGTGCGTTGATCTCTCTCTCTCTCTCTCGCTCTCTCACACACTCTCTCTCTCTCTCACACACACACTCTCTCACTCACACAAACACTCTCGCTCACACACACACACAAACTCTCTCACACATACGCACACAAACACTCTCACTCACATGCACACTCTCTTCACACACACACACACACACTCTCTCTCTCTCTCGCTCACACACTCCCTCTTCACACACCCAAACTCTCTCTTCACACACACGCACTCTCTCTCTCTCGCTCACATACACGTTTTCTCTCGCACACACTCTCTCACACACGTACACAAACACTCGCACACACAGGATCTCTTCACATACACACCCTCTCTCTCGCTCACACACTTTCTCTCACACTCTCTCTCTCTTCACACACACACACACACTCTCTCTCTCTTCACACACTCACACACACACACACGCCTTTTCTCTCGCACACACCCTGT
Organism: Maea johnstoni; assembly: GCA_963942565.1. Taxonomy (NCBI): domain Eukaryota; kingdom Metazoa; phylum Annelida; class Polychaeta; order Spionida; family Magelonidae; genus Maea; species Maea johnstoni. The sequence goes on along the minus strand of OZ012695.1, from coordinate 20,382,653 downwards.
CTCTTGCTGCCCCTCTCTCAATCTCCCCTTCTCGCACAATCCCAATAGGTGTTATATGAATCTTTGAGTTTCTTTTTCTTGAAGCTGAAATATCAAAATTAGTAATGGAACAAGAATCGTACCCCAGGATGAATTTAGCAATGTAGTGCTTTGAGCATTGATTAGGGGTTCTTCCGCGAAGTTGATTTGCGTTGCCTCTCATAACATCACGAATACTTGCCTGCTTCAAATACATCGATGGCTGCAAACAGTCATCCTTCTAAAGGTTATCCATCTATTATATGTACTTCAAAAACGTCTCCAGTTACCTGAGCCCTGATGTGAGCTTCGTATGGATTAACTACCTAAGACCATAAACACCATTCATATCTATATACATATATATATATATATATATATATATATATATATATATATATATATATATATATATACTTATATGTGTATGTAAGTTATGTCTATATGTATGTATGTACATGCTTACATACCTATCTATGTATCTATATACACACACACACACACACACATATATATATATATATATATATATATATATATATATATATATATATATATATATATATATATATATATATATATATATATATATATATATACACACACATATATGTGTGCATTAGTATTTCCATAAATCCAGTATTTATCGAACGTACGCAAATTGAAAGAAACACAACATATGTAATGGTTACATTTCTTGTGATAAGAAACATGATAAGTGTCTCCTTTATAATGCCTGCTAACGTTACGAGGAATCAGTCCCTAATACCACCTCATGTATTCAATAATGGGATTAGAGCAGCATGTGATCCAACAGGAAGGAACAGCGACATTATGTCTTGGAAACCATTATGCATTTGCCGGGGATCAGCTATGATTCAGTGGTGACATTTATCAAGCTTCAGGGGGTCGAACTAGGGGCAATAGGAAGAGCTTTTGCTGTGTTGAACATGGACACAAGACATCCGTCAGAGGTATTACAAATTCATTTCTCAACGTCAACCGGCTTCTCGAGGATCGCTCGATGTAATAAGGATGGGTTGTTATGAGCGCTGACGCTGACGCCCCTTCTATTAATGAAGTAGCTACTATCGCCACCTCGTCTTTATTTTGCGCGTTTTTACTGCCGTAACGCTTTCTAACCTAGTGTTACCGCTGTTACAACTACTGCTAGTATTACTGCTGCTGCTGGTGTTGATCATCCTTAAATACCACACCATATGCACGAATATAATTCATATTCCCTAGGCATATGTCAAAATCGTTGTGAAAAATGAAAAATAAATACTGTAAAACAATTTCAATTTGCATAGAAATATCAACGCTGTACTTAAAATGAATTTGTCATTAAAATACTTATCCTTAGATGGTCACTTTTAAGTAGCCGCAGCAGGTGCGAATGGAGTACCGGTAATCAGTACAGCTCTCTCTCTCTCTCTCTCTCTCTCTCTCTCTCTCTCTCTCTCTCTCTCTCTCGTGCACCACCAGTTCTTGGCGGCCAGTTTCTCATTAGACGTCTTTAATTCCGTGTACCGGTGCACCATGCCGTGAAATAGATGATGTACTTAAAGGGCATTGGTGTAGTTTATGATGACGTATTCACAGTCGCCACTGACCCGTACGCGCAGTAGGTAAAGGCAACATTGATCCACGTGGAGCCCGAAGGGGTGGGCGTCACCCTGCCGAATTTCGAATGGGTGTGCCGCAGATATTTCTCCCTCTCCACACACACGCACACACATAGGCACACATGCACACACACATTATTGTGTGTGTATCATCTCCATGCCTCTACTCTACTGGCATGGCAACTATCCGCAATTCCTCAGGGTGGGAATATAGGTTTTGATTCTATAATGGCAGGCTAAAAGGTATATCACCAACCCTATTTGGGTTAATAAGGCAGTTGTGCTCATATTAGATACTGTATAACGGGTATATTTCCCGGGACTTTTATTTCCCGAAAAATGATGCATTCTACTTTTTCCCGTTTTTTAATTTCCCGTCCTGCACATGGCTGCACTGATATTTAATTTACCGAAAGTGTGTGTTTTCACTTCTGAATCTATTAGTACAGACGAATGTTGTATGCACTGAATGTGCCGTGGTGTGCAGAACAACACAGCCATCCATGCTCAATTGAGCTGACATCGCTGGCTCTATTGTTCTGCGCATTAATAGCAATTAGAGTAGCATATATCCAAGTCGGACCGGTTCGTGGGCAGGTTGAGAAACTTTGTGAGTACTGCTAACTGTACTAGAATACACTCAAATTATCAGTCCGCCTGAATTTATCCATTAAATACATGGGGCGCCTCATACTGGACAGCTTTAAAATGTCTTTTTGATATGATTGTGAGTTACTACTCACTTACTGTCATAAATGTTTTAGCCAAATGAATATGTTTTACTGGGTATCGTTGTTTGTTGACTTTTGGACATACAAACCGCCACTATTCAGATAACATAAGTCGCCATCTGCTGGGCAAGCGAATTGTTTAAATACACGGCTGTATTACTCAATCTGAATACGAACATCGCTTGTCCCAGCATACCAACAAAAATGATTAAAGATAACGTTTTTATTGTTCCCGTCTTAAACCCATTCGGTAAATTCGGGAAGATTAAGCACACGTTAACATTACCCTTTATACAGTATGTATTGCAAAATTGTTAGGTACGAGATCAAGAGCAAAGCCTCAGATCAGGAACTAAGCACCTATTTGCTGCGGACACCCTTCCAAAGTCTACCACGTTTTATTTAGAGCAACGTTTTAACTTTTCATAAGATGACACTACCCCGAACGTGTAAGCATCTAAACATACATCCCAAATCTTCTTATAAGTTCACCGTTGCCTTAATCCTTATGCTTCTGGTAGCTGATTTGGCAAATACAAAATAATGCAAAATCCTGAAAAATCACTGAAACCCTGGCTTAGGGGTACTCACATGAAAGTACTAAGTGAGAGCTACCCAATGAGTACCAACATGACAGGGTTTAAATGAATTTCAAAAATCTTTGCATCCATATCTGTTTTAGCATTGGAAGGGTTAATCATCCGACAGCAAAGCCATGTAGCAGTCGGGTAGCTCCCTGTGTGGAATTAGAGGTAGGCTCCCCACGCGGTAGCGGTACATGGAACATTAATCACGCCTCGCCCTACACTACCAGTTATAATCTGCAACTAATTACTCTGCCACTTTCAGGAAATATGCCAACTTGTTCGGTCTTAAGGTGGAGCCTGTGTGTACAGTGTAACGTGCGGTTCTCGTCATCATCAGTTCCATTGTGATTTAATACACACGGCTACGAACCACTGGTGCATTCTTAATGCATAATGGGTTGTTTCTTCAAAAAGAATTACGTCTTTGACATTTTGATAAAGAATGTATTGAAAAATGTTTTACCTACATGTACCTTCCTATGTCGTATCGTATCGTATATTTTTTGACTGTACTTTTAAATTATTAAATTAGAGACGTTACAAAAAGTAATATACTGAGTATGCAGAGAAAGGTACATGAACATAATCAACAAGCACATGAAAATGTAAACATACTTTGTTAAACGGCAAAAGAAGAAGATACTTTCCTATGTGTGAACATCATCATTAGATGTACAAATCACAAGTGTATGCCAATCATCAAACATAAACGCCCTTGAAGGATAGATACTAGTCCCCTTATGATGTAACTTTACCTCAGTCACGACACAATTCATGTTTTATTGTGATTTTTATAGTTTATCAGCAGATAATTTCTCCTCCTCTCTGATAATTGTTTCACATACCTAGTCTTAGCATACGTGTGACATTGGTAAACAACATGGCATGTGATCTTTTCTCGTGTTTTTCATTTGCTGTAAACAGCTGTTTTATTGTCTCTATTCAATGGAGTAATGCCATTGTTAACAATTCAGCATATATACAGCAAAGAAAATAGATAAATTGCAATGCGTTATCGACAAAGATACAAAATCAAACATCAATGATCCACATTTATAGTATACACACTCATATAGACATGCTATAATCAGTTTCCAATCTATAATCATAATGATGGCATATTAGTACGGCAAAATGAACACAATACAGTGCTGACATTTAGTTCCTGTACTAAATGACCGGGCATAATACACGACCGTACATGTACGTCCAATTTTCACCCAGTTGTCTGGATATATATGCTTGGATGACCTCACAATTAAACGTAGCTTTGATTCGCAAGATACGTGGCTCATTGATGTACTTGGCTTATTGTTTTGACATGTTATGCATGGGTGTCTGTGCAACTAGGCACTGACAGACATCAGGACGACTGGTGCAGGAATTGAGTGTCTGTACTGTATAAAGTGCATGGAAGGTATGTGGGATCATGCGCTATAAGACGGTAGGCGAGCTGCAAAAGGGACAACTCGGGAGCATTGAGACTTCAATAGTGGGATTTTTGGCCTTCCATGAAAGAAATTAGACAGACAAGTAAGATCGTCTTATGTTGCTTTTGCATAGAGATACTAGAGGAATCCAACTAATCAAAAATGTCTTGCTTGACAATATCTTAAAGTTTTTTCTCCTTTAAGTTAGTTTAGGCAAAGTTGTTTACTTCGTTTTAGACATTGCCGTTATGATTCAGGTTTTATTTTTCTTGAGTATATCTCAGCTAGAACACTGACGTCATACCTGTAATTCTCTTCCTCTGTACTTCTCTGACTAATATATCGACATCACGACATTTCAAAATGGTGTACGTCGTGAAAAATATGCCGTGCAGTGGTATTCCATATTCTTGCGCCGCATATTCGTATCTATCAGAATAATATTTCTGCCTCTAACCCTTATGCTGCTGGTGGTTAATTGGGCCATAAAAAAACCCTGAAAATGACTGAAACCTGGCAAATGGGTACTCATGTGTGAGTACTCAATGTATGTTGTTTATTTGCCATAATAAAAATTATGAAATACAAATCATACTATATAGTTGAAATAATACACAAATATACATGGATGTAGTAGATACAAATATATATTACGAGAAAACGTAGTCCGAGGGTGGGTTTGGTCATTTAGCGTAGTGGTCCGTCTGTTGACTAGATGGAGATTATAGTTATCCCACACCACGTTTGATCTTTAGTCTATACATGGTTGCAATGTGCCAAGCAGATATTAACCATATTTCTTCCATGGCGTACTCTGGTATATCTGGATGTGGTCTACCTAATAATATCAATAGAATATTTGCTCCGGATGACATCAGGTATCTGCCATGTCCATCACGTACATGCGCTATATCATTGAACATTTGGTTTCTATTTACTTGTAAGGAGGGGCATTGCATTATTAGGTGATTGGCGTCATCTATAGCTCCCATTTCGCATTGAGTACAGAACCTGGCAGCTATAGGTAGACTTTTCAACCTGACGTCATCCACTCGTAGGAGGCTTGCGTGACACAAAATTTTCGCCATAACTTCGCAGTTCTTCCTCATATCGTGATGCATATCACATAACTTCCACCATATGAGGTACCTTGAAGAAATACAGATATTGTTCAGCAGGTCTAGACTATTGTGACATCTAGTCTTCACACACCAGTATATATCGTCTAGTTCCCACGCCCTCTTCCATACCCTATCCCTCCAGTGTACCTTGGACCACATTAGATCCCTATATATCATACTTTTCACAGTTTCACATAGGTCAAAAACGTGTACAGTGTTGAGAATATCGTATACTATACTATCGTGTGTGTTTAGCCTGTGTTGTTCCACGTTATCGTAGTATACTCTTGCTCTTTGTATAAAAACTTTCTTCACCACATTGTCTCCGTCAAGAGCCATTATAGTATGTAGAAAGAGGAGCTTTTTTATCTCAATAAAACGTTCAATACGAATCCACCCCAAGGAGAAATATGCGCATAGATTAGGTGACTTATTAAACAACCTTTGGATCCGTTTGCCTACATATGCTTGAAAGCTCTCGAGTATCTTAATGCTTTTATTGTCAAGAATCCAGAGTTCTGCACCGAACGTGGCTATTGGTATAACAATGCACCAGAAAATTATACAGCAGGCGTACACAGTCAGACCATTATTACGAATTCCTATACCTGAGGTAGCGTTTAAAGCACGTCTACCTTTGGACAACCTTTCTTCAATACCTGTGATATCATATTCATATATAGCGGCTCTAACGCCTAAATGATCATACGAAATTTTTTCGTTGACTTTTTCACCATTTAACATAAAGACTCTATTTTGCGACTGTATATTGTGGGTTCTTTTGTTTTCACCGAAAACCAAGATCCCGCTTTTGCTGGCGTTAAAATCATAACGCCAAGTGCACCCGTGGTTCCCAACAATCTTCATTACACGATCAATATTACGTTTCAACTTACAGCAGGCGGCGATATCGTCCGCGTATCCCACAGGTGCACTTGGCGTTCTATATATTTTACAACATATATCTGCGTCACGTATAGCGATGATAAGGGAGTTTATAAAAGCAGTATACTTTATAAGAGACATGTATCCACCTTGATGGATTCCGCACCTTAGATTATACCAGGTAGATACATGTCCCTTAATACGTGCGCAACATCGAAAATTACAGTAGCATCTATATAGCAATCTCCACAGTTTCCCCTGGATACCTAGGTCCCACAGCTGGATAAACAGACCGTCTATCCAAACTGTATCAAAAGCCTTGGCTACATCGAAGAAGGCAACGTAACATTGGTCACCCGCCTCCAGGGATGTAGCCACAGTCTCTTTTAAAAGAAAAGCTGCGTGCGTGCAGGATAGACCTCTCTTGCAAGCAAACTGCAAGTCAGAACTAATGGCGTTCTCCTCCCACCACGTTTTAATCCTATTCCATATTAAGATTTCGTATATCTTATTGAAGGTCGATAAAAGAGTGATACCCCTATAGTTGTTCGGGTCTAGTGTACAGGTGTCCTTCCCTTTGTATAAGGGCACCTGGACACCAGTCCGACAACATATAGGTATATACTCACACTCCGTCATACCGTTATACAAGAGGGTCAGAAGGTCGATGAGAATACCGCCCCCATACTTAACGTGCTCAGAGGTAATGTTGTCGTACCCAGGGGCTTTCTTACCGTTTAGTGCTTTAATAGCCACTTCAACTTCATTAACTGAGAAAGGTTCGTTAAGAAAAAATTCATCACCAATATGACCTGCGTTATATGTACTGACACGGTTGGTTACCGAGAGAAAATGCTCGTTGTCATATGTAGGAGAATGCTTGGGGGTACCGAGTTTTTCGAAATGTGTTCTCCAAACATCTAAAACATCAGGGATGTCATGTACAACCTTGTCATACCTATTCTTAACGCCGATTGAGGCCGTGCTATTTGACCTACGGGATTTTTTAACGAGGCGCCAGAAACTGTTCCGATCGACCTCGGCCATTCTCACAGCATGTAGAATCTCCGAGTTTTCGTATTCTTTACTAAGAGAGTTTAGTCTTTTAATAAAACATTTCTTAGCAAGCTTGTATTCGGTGTAAAAATGATCATCAAAACCCCGAGGTCTCCCTGCCCTCACCCATGCGGTATAGGCTGCGATCTTAGATCTCTTAAGGGCATTCATCTCCTCGCACCAATACGGTTTCATATGCTTCCTGAACCTTGACTTAGGAAGCTTCGCACTGGCTTTCAGGAGGGACTTTGTGATTTCATCGAACGTGGTATCTAGAAGTTCTTTATTTAAAATTGACCCACGGAAATTTCTTAGAATGTCGTTTAACTCGAGAGTGAGGGGGTCCTCATATCTACGCTTAATATCGTCCGCTGATAACTTATCCCATCTGGTTGCACCGGTAGGGACGGCTTCACCTTGCTCTAGTTTCTGTCCATTTATATTTAAAAGAGCTGATATGGGAACATGATCGGAGGTATTTAACACATTCCATTCGAGAACGGTACATTCGGTGATATCACTTTCGAGGGTGACTGGGGCAGATATGTAGTCGAGAGTCGACATGAAGTTTGGTCCTGTACATGTAATAATGGGGCCTTTAACATTGGCTTGCATGTTACATGCATAGAGATTATGCCGCCGTATAAAGGTTATAACTTCGTTCCCTTGGGGGGTGGGTTCTGAAATACCTCTCGGTCCTCCTCCCGCACCAATGTCCCCGTTATAATCTCCACAGACTATTACTCTAGCACCGTACTCTCTTGTCTCGACTACCTCAGAGAGGTCTTCAAGACATTCTCTCAGGTCGTCGGCAGAGCCTTGGGCAGGTAGGTATACACTTATTATTATATATACGCCACCATGCTTATCCTGATACCTCACAGCGCATATCCTGTCATGGATGATGTCCGTCACTGCTGAGAAACCCTTAATATTATTCCGCCAGAAAATGGCGACGCCGCCCTGACCGCGTTTTGCACCATAGGCTTCGTCACCTGAGTGTCGACTAGCACGGGCATACGCGGAATGGGTTTGTGTAAGGTCTTTAAGTACATTAAGCTTATTGTTGTGTAGCCAGTGCTCACACACTGCAAGAACGTCGTGACTTTCAAGAAGTTGCCTTATATAAGGGACGGAGGATCTGTACCCCCTACAGTTCCAGCACCCTATCCTTAGTGAACGGACATCACCCATGACAGACAGTAAAATATATAAAAAAAGTATGTATATATAGGGACTTTCTTTCATGGACGGTTGATGTGTTTGGACATGCGAATAACGAACACAAACTGGGGGCGGGCGTGGTAAAGTAGCCCTGGTTTTTCATCTACATTCACGTTATGCATTATGTTATACTGTGCCATATACCTATGATTATGCTTTATCTTATGTCTATACATATGCTTTATATATGATTTTATATTTTCTTCAGGACTGCACTCACACATTTGAAACATAAGTACCAGGAAAGGAGGGTACTCGCAGTCACTCATAGAGCAACTGTTTACAAATGACCAACAAACAGTAAATGAGTATACTAAAGCCGTGCAAGGCAGGCTAGCATTGGTCACTATTCCATTGCATATAATAAATATCACCCATACTACAAAGTACACTGGAGGGATGTGAGGGTACCCATATACTTGTAAAAACAACATTATATACATGCATAGAAATATACCTTTCGGTTGAGTATTGATAGACCACCAAGTACGCTTAAACCGCTCCGCATTGTCAAGGAAACAAGGGTGATTTTGAAATACTACCAATATATGTGATATTAGGTGCGAGGTGCTGAAACAGCAACATAACATAAATTTACCCATGAACTCATGAACCCTCTCTACCATATAGGGGCATGTGATAGCATATAACCATACAAGAGGGTGGTTGTAGATGTGCATTATTGGAATGCCCACACAGTCGATTGACAAAGTATAGCTACATATTCCAGAAACACTTCGCTCAGAAGGAGGTCCCCCTAGGCAAATATATCTCCAAAATGTCAGACCCCTCTCGGGTACACTCGTTCGACAACTCACATAGACACTTAGTGTTGCAGGCACAGTAGCACTGTGTTTACCCGAGAAAAGTCCCATCGTCACAGGATGTTGATGGGCTGCGATAACACTTGACATCATAGTAGTGGACGTAGTGGGGTCATTCGCACGTGGAGACATATCTATGTCGCATTCAATAGGTTGATTATATCTGGTGTGGGGGGACCTCCTTCCAGCGTGTGTGGTTGGTATAGCATCTGTCATTGACCAAGACTGTAAGAGATAATGAGAGACATGGGCAGTAACATTTTCATAACAGCAGTGCATACAAACAAAAATAACTATTAGTTGAAAAATTCTCTTAGTTGTACTATGTCCCATAGTGTTTCAGAGGGTTTTTTACGCATCGTTAGCACCATCAATACCTCTACCATTCTTGCCTTGGTTAAAAAGCGGGGTCGGAGTCCACAGCCTAGCTGTCACGCGACACGGCCAGAAACCCTCACTCAGGACTTTGTCCTCATCATAATCCCTGACCGTCACGCGACAATTAGCTGTGGCATCGTCAAACCTCTGTGGGTACGCCTTCGCAAACACTATCTTAATGCCTCTATCTTTACAGTAATCCCTAACCATATTCTCTAAGTCCACAGGTTTACTGCAGTTAGCATATTTGAGGTTAACGACAAAGATCTCTCGAACAGGTGCAGTGTCTGCAGCTTCTAGCGTAGGCGCATTATTGTTTCCCGATTTCTTACGGCGCTTAGGGGAAAGCCAAACTTCCTTAGCTGCTGCATCAGCGTAGGTTTTTGGGGATACGTTCTGTTCTGGACCATTTTCATGGGGGTCATACCCTCTACTCTCACCTTTTTTAGAAACACTAGCATCCTGGACTGCACGCCCGTTACCGCCTTTCTTAGTGCTCTGCGTAGGGGTATCGCGTTGCCGGGCAACCCTGATCGCAGACTCAAGGATATCACGACGGGAGTCGTTCGGCTGTTTCGTAGGCACGGCGTTTTTCGGAGTCTGCTGGCGTGAGTCTGGGGCGACGGCGTCCGACATATTCACAAGTTCAACATCTGAGATGTGGTCGTCCTCCGCCCACGAATCAGACGTAACATTCTGAAGTGGGGTAGTAGTAGGGGTGGGTGGTCGAGCGCGAGGTGTGACGACGCGTGCCCTCTGTTGATTCGATGTGCCACTGCTGACCGCATTCGTGCTTGAACGTTGGTATGGGTGTGCTCGCACTGAGCTACCGGTGGCGCGCCCTCCCGGTGTGTTGGACGAATTAGCATTACTACTTGCGTTTGCTCGGGGCACTTGTGTACCACCGTTCGCCGCCCGTGTTGATTGTCTAACAGCACCTTTGTCTGGCCCATTACCTTTCCGACCATCGTCGATCCTAGAGTTATTCGTCTTAGGGCGAACCGCTTGTGGCGTTGGACCACGAGCATCCGATACGTTACGAGTTGCAACGTGCGCGGCGGCTACATTCGTAGTAGTAGGAGGGTCAGTGTACATATGTTGTGGGGCCTGATTGTCATTCACATCCTCTCTTGTTGGGTACATACCGCTTGTGCTCACATCGCAGCTCGAGTACTCCCGCATGGGCGGTTGCATAGTAGCTTGTTGTGGGGCGATGTTACCCTCCCTAGGGCGCAGCCCGAGGTGGTTCAACCAGCTCGGGAGGTACGGGGCGGGTGGGTTGATCATTGATGGCGCATACATGTATGGGGTCATGCCGTACTGGCGATACTGTTCACACTGACCTGACTGGATCCTCTCAAGGGCATCATCGAGTTTCTTGTTTACTGCATCAAGATTAGCCCTCATCCTATCCATCTCGGCGTCTGTCTCGATCTGTTTAGCTCGTAGCAGATTCAGTTTCACCTTCTGTTGCTCGTCCTTCATCTCCGCTCTACGCTCAAAGTCTCTCCATTCTGCCTGTATGCGGCCTGTAGAGGTATCGATGTTTGCGGATCTAGCACTCATAGTGTGCGAAGATGGGGGGGATGGAACACCCCACATGTCCCACTCTGTCTGGGTTGACATCGTTCGACTCGGAAGATTGCAGTGAGGTTCAGCGTTAGAGGTCGGCTGGACGGGATGGTTTGCCGTGACAGTTTTAGCTTGCGATGTCGGTGTGCTAGGAGTAGGTCGTGGGACACTACACGTAGTGGCCGGAGCTTGCTTCGGCTGCTCAGCTTCACGGCTTGTGCTTGCGGTGTGCAGTTCATCAAACGCTCGTTCGATACAGCCAATAGCGATAGCGGTTGGGGAGATATCCGCGCATTCAGTAGACGGGACGTTGTTCCCTGCACTCGCTTGATTGACAGCAGCGTCGCTCGCGCAATGGGGGGCCCTCGTATCAATACCTGCCGGCACAGCTTCCACATTCATTGGAGTGACGTCATTTGTTTTGTCATCGGGGCTCGTGTCTACCTGAGTACCCTCACACATGGTGTTTGTGACAGCATCGTCACCGCAGCCACCAGGGGCGCTCTGATAATCATCGTCCGCATCAGCTGCCATATCATCATCGTCGAATACATCCGAGCTACCCGTAGAGGATATATCTGAGTCAGAATCGGAGTCGTTCGTTGAGGGTCCGACCGACTCATCATTAGATGTGCCAGCAATAAAAGGTATCAAAGGCTGTTTAGGGTCCTTGTTAGAGGGTTTTTTCGGAGTGTTCTTTTTCTTTCCTCTCCTCGACTTTCTCTTCGGTTTCCTGCGTAGAACCGCATGCGGGAACAGTGCAAGGTCCCCAGAGAGATATGATAATAGGGTCAGCGAGTCCTGTACAACACGGTTCTTGCCTCTCCGGGCTATCAGAGTCCATTCGTCTACCATCTTACGAGCGTCTTCGATTCTCTCATGCGGAACAAAACCAGCATACGCCTCGTCAAGGTCCCCTGGGCCCGGCTCTTCCAAAGACTTCATCAACTTGCATTTGGCAAAACGGAAAATTTTCATACGCATATTCATCAGCGCCGGCATATCATAACCATCAATCAACTCATCCATCACGTCCGCCTTATCTTCACCATCCAAACGCTCCAAGATCTCGCCAATACCGTCATCGAACAAGGTGGAATAATCGAAAACTCGGGAGCTACCTCCCTCGTCATCCTCACTGTCCGCCATCTTGTCTCAATGGGATCAATGTAGCGGTACATGGAACATTAATCACGCCTCGCCCTACACTACCAGTTATAATCTGCAACTAATTACTCTGCCACTTTCAGGAAATATGCCAACTTGTTCGGTCTTAAGGTGGAGCCTGTGTGTACAGTGTAACGTGCGGTTCTCGTCATCATCAGTTCCATTGTGATTTAATACACACGGCTACGAACCACTGGTGCATTCTTAATGCATAATGGGTTGTTTCTTCAAAAAGAATTACGTCTTTGACATTTTGATAAAGAATGTATTGAAAAATGTTTTACCTACATGTACCTTCCTATGTCGTATCGTATCGTATATTTTTTGACTGTACTTTTAAATTATTAAATTAGAGACGTTACAAAAAGTAATATACTGAGTATGCAGAGAAAGGTACATGAACATAATCAACAAGCACATGAAAATGTAAACATACTTTGTTAAACGGCAAAAGAAGAAGATACTTTCCTATGTGTGAACATCATCATTAGATGTACAAATCACAAGTGTATGCCAATCATCAAACATAAACGCCCTTGAAGGATAGATACTAGTCCCCTTATGATGTAACTTTACCTCAGTCACGACACAATTCATGTTTTATTGTGATTTTTATAGTTTATCAGCAGATAATTTCTCCTCCTCTCTGATAATTGTTTCACATACCTAGTCTTAGCATACGTGTGACATTGGTAAACAACATGGCATGTGATCTTTTCTCGTGTTTTTCATTTGCTGTAAACAGCTGTTTTATTGTCTCTATTCAATGGAGTAATGCCATTGTTAACAATTCAGCATATATACAGCAAAGAAAATAGATAAATTGCAATGCGTTATCGACAAAGATACAAAATCAAACATCAATGATCCACATTTATAGTATACACACTCATATAGACATGCTATAATCAGTTTCCAATCTATAATCATAATGATGGCATATTAGTACGGCAAAATGAACACAATACAGTGCTGACATTTAGTTCCTGTACTAAATGACCGGGCATAATACACGACCGTACATGTACGTCCAATTTTCACCCAGTTGTCTGGATATATATGCTTGGATGACCTCACAATTAAACGTAGCTTTGATTCGCAAGATACGTGGCTCATTGATGTACTTGGCTTATTGTTTTGACATGTTATGCATGGGTGTCTGTGCAACTAGGCACTGACAGACATCAGGACGACTGGTGCAGGAATTGAGTGTCTGTACTGTATAAAGTGCATGGAAGGTATGTGGGATCATGCGCTATAAGACGGTAGGCGAGCTGCAAAAGGGACAACTCGGGAGCATTGAGACTTCAATAGTGGGATTTTTGGCCTTCCATGAAAGAAATTAGACAGACAAGTAAGATCGTCTTATGTTGCTTTTGCATAGAGATACTAGAGGAATCCAACTAATCAAAAATGTCTTGCTTGACAATATCTTAAAGTTTTTTCTCCTTTAAGTTAGTTTAGGCAAAGTTGTTTACTTCGTTTTAGACATTGCCGTTATGATTCAGGTTTTATTTTTCTTGAGTATATCTCAGCTAGAACACTGACGTCATACCTGTAATTCTCTTCCTCTGTACTTCTCTGACTAATATATCGACATCACGACATTTCAAAATGGTGTACGTCGTGAAAAATATGCCGTGCAGTGGTATTCCATATTCTTGCGCCGCATATTCGTATCTATCAGAATAATATTTCTGCCTCTAACCCTTATGCTGCTGGTGGTTAATTGGGCCATAAAAAAACCCTGAAAATGACTGAAACCTGGCAAATGGGTACTCATGTGTGAGTACTCAATGAGAGCTTTCCAATCAATACCAACATGGCAGGCTTTAGACATTTTTCTCAAATTCTTTGAGTTCTTGTGCTTTAAGCGATCCGCCCTGTCAACCGTTTATGAGTAATCGTAAATATTTCATCTTAGCAATAAACGCCCCATTTTCCAGTCCAATATTTCAGGAACATGACGGATCGCCATTACCAAGGAGACCTTAATCGATCCCTTTCCAATCAACTTCAGATTCGCTGAACCATCTTCCCAGATTAAAATCAGAGCACTCACTGCACTCAGTGACCCTTGATCTATTGGTGTCACGTGGGTTAATTAACTGTTGATAAGTAGAGTGTCTATGCTGGGCAATGAAGTTTCCTCACCGACACGATTAGCCGCAGATAATGTTATTAGAAATATGCGCCTTTAATTCACTTCGCTAACTAGAAACGCGTGGACTTGATATTGACGTGATGAACCGCATAGAAATGTCGACCAAGACTTCTTAATCGGATATCACACACATATTGGTGTAATAAACCAGCGAGTACTGCTTATCGTTCTCAGTCTTTAAACCCCTATAGATTATATAATTGACAATATCAATCTATGACCTTCAAATCAAAAATTCAACTTCTATATAAAACAAAAAACAAAAACAAACATAAAACGGAACTAAATTTCAAAATCACAAATCTAATGAGAATATTGAACTTTGGATATAAAATCGGTTCTGATTAGCTTTAAGGCACGGTTCGAAAATGAACATTTTTACGGAGGCCACCATCAACGTTAAACTTATTATATATGTTTTTGAAATAGATGTAATAGTGTAATGTAGTTTATCGAATATTCCAAGCAATATATAAGGTTTACGAACAATGTAGGTGACAGGTTAGGTTGGTAGCACAAATGACAGAACTGCTATTGCATGAAACTCTACTTTATTTCTCAAATGCTCTAAGCATGACGACTTGACGTATGGTGACGTGTGATGTGTGAGTTGACATGTGGTTTGACATGTGAGTTCAATGACTTTGAGCACTTCAAAACTTTCAACCAAACTTCTCAGACTTCCTTCTACTTCTACCTCTGAGCAATAAACAAGAAAAACAAAAAGGCTCGGCCTTCTGGAGGGCAAACTGGAAATAAATTAAATTTGACAATCCCAAATGGTTTTGCCACCTATACTTCAATTTCAATACCAACACCTAATTAGCTGTTCACTATAAACACATAATATCAACAAAAGTACGACAAATAAAATAGTGTGATAAGATTCAGCAAACGAAAGAATGCAACTGAAATAATATAAATAAACCAAGATCAGGGCAAAAGAAGGACAAGAATATATTTACGATTCGAAAATACAGTGCAAAATGTCCACTCTGTTGCAGTTGGCTGATTACTAACATTATTCTATGGTGCATCAATTGTGGTCAGTTGTATGTTGTTTTTTAAATTTTGTTTAGACTTCTTTTACGTTATTGTTACGAATACTATTTTACCAAGCATGAAACGTACACACAAAATAGATATCAACAGTACAGTAGGCTCCACCATACATACTACAATGTCTATAGTAGTAATGATATCCTTATTGGCCTTGGTATCTCATTCACGAAATCATACCAAGTAATACACATAGAGCTTAGAACTTTAAAGGAGAACTTAAAACATACAGAACAAAATAAACTCTTAGAAGACGTATTAACCCTTATGCTGGTGGTCGCTACTTTGGCCAAAACAAAACTATGCAAAACTCCTGAATAATGACTGAAACCCTGGCAAATGGGTACTCATCTAAGAGTACTCAGCTAGAGTTATCCAATGAATACCAACATTGAAGCGTTTAGATGTTTTTCAAGAATATTTGCATCCTTGTGCTTTGGACGAAAGTAGCCTCAACATCGGAAGCGTTAAATACTAAAACACGAAGCTTAACAGACACCCTTCCCCAGTAGGATAAATGCCTTACAAGGAGGGAGGAGGAACTACTGGTTTGTTTAAGAATTCTGTCCTCCCTTCACGCTGTCTGTCCTGGGATTGATGGGTGGAAAGGTCTGACCACGTCTTACATCTCAGAGCTATTTACGCATCCCGGGGATGTAGAGCTGTCACCACCTTCCTCGGGTAATGAGTAGGTGCACATCCGCTAATTATTTTCCGAACTCTCGTTGGCAGGCTCGCGAGAGTGATATCGATCAATCACCCCCCGTGACCGCCCGGGGAACTCGCAGGTTACCGGGGCCGATGTAGACAGGCCATAAATAAGAGTGTACACGTGTTTCTAATGTCAGTTAGATGCTGCATGTAGTCCGGGTAAATAACACTACGTGAACTTACGCAAAAATGTCCGGATAAAGGATGAAAATAAAAATCTGGAATCATCAAATTACATTAGCTCGTCTCAGTCCGAATGTAGATGCGGAGTCATAGCATTAACATACGATGAGAACGAAAGATTAGTAACTATGCTACGATAAAGCTGACCTCAACTAACGAATTGGTTAGAGCTAGGATTTTTCAACAATTGCAGCTACATGTAGCGATTGTCCATTTCTACATTAAAAACGTTGAAGTTGCAAAAGTAATAAACATGACCTATCATTCCATGGGAATTCTATTTCGTTGTGAATTTTCAATGTTGATTGAGAACTTTCAGTACTAGCGTCTTTTAGGAGATACGTTCGGCTAAAGTAACTGAAAGCAAACATCTTGGAAAATAACGCAGCAAATATATGATATACACATCTGAGCACCTGTCGTATCAGAAATAAATGATAACTGTGCTTATTTCTGGTTTTATTCAACAAGCATATAATGTTTTATATTTCTGGTCTCATACAGTATGCATTTCGGATAGCACCTATGTATTCAAACAGTTTGATATATATATATATATATATATATATATATATATATATATATATATATATATATATATATATATATATATATATATATATATATATATATATATATATATATATATATATATATACGTGTATATATATATGTGTGTGTGTTTATGTATGTATGTATATATATATATATATATATATATATATATATATATATATATATATATATATATTTATATATATATATATATATATATATATATATATATATATATATATATATATATATATATATATATATATATTTATATATATATATATATATGTATATATATGTACATTTCACATGCTCTGGCGAGAGGAGGTTTTGTTACCCGTTTCCGTAAATATCAGTTGTCGAAGACAATGGTTTCTACCTATTCATAAACTTGATCATATGTTATCAAACGCATGTAAATCGCCTTTTAATTCTGCGAAGAATATTTCGGTAGGCAATAGGGGAATGGGATACGCTTTCCCTATTCCCTTATCTTATCTCGTGTCAGGAACGTATGAAATAATACCTTGTCTGTTTAGTGCTCTCGCGGAAGTACTGTCGTTTCGAAGAGTCTCTGCCATGATGAAGAGCCTTCTATCTGGCCTTCAAATAGCTCTTACTTTCACAGCCCATTACCCCTTACGTCCCATAGAGCAATAATTTTGGAAACCGGATTAGGCGAGCTCACTGTCATAGCTGATCCGTGAAATATGTTCGCTGGCAACATTCAATATACGTCACACGGAGTGAGACGCAACGTGTGTGTGTGTATGTGTGTGTGTGTGTGTGTGAGAGAGAGAGAGAGAGAGAGAGAGAGAGAGAGAGAGAGAGAGAGAGAGAGAGATTACGTCGCTTTCCACGGCTAAAGGTTATATCAGATAGAAATTCCCATCTCGTAACGAATAGTCTCAATGGGGTCCTTAATTGCTATACGAGTCCTCCTTTCGGTTGTGTTGGCTTCACGAGGTATAACCCGGTCTGTTGGATGTGTGGATCTTTTAGATCCAAACATCCCCCTTCCTTTATAAGGCGAGCATGGTGCCACACAAGCTTAGGGTTCCCCGTGATGTGCTATACCAGTGCATGAATGGATAAATCTTCTTTGACTTTATAGCAAATATACATCATAGTTTCATTACATCACATTCAGTGCCACGGATACAAAAGTACAGTTAATTTGTGTTATTGGTATAGGTGCTTCTTAGAAATGGCGGTTTGACCTGCGGTGTGTTCTGAATTAAAAGTGTGTGATTATCAGTTAATACGAAATGCTCTTCCCCATGCTTCCTGCCGCTTTCCAACCCCATAAAGCAGATAAGGCCTGCTCAGTGTCCGCTCTGATCCGTGAAATATGCTTGCTGGAAGCTGTGAGCTGTTCACATTACAAGCTTGGACTAGCGCCGTGTACGCCCTGTATTAATCACGCCTATGTGTTATGACGGTACACCGGCTGGCCACCCTTTAACCCTTCAAATACTGACGCTACTTTCGTCCAAAGCACATAGATGCAACAATCTTTGAAATTTTTCTAAACCCTGTCATGTTGGTATTCATTGGATAGCTCTCACTGAGTACTCTCAGATGAGTACCCGTATGCCAGGGTTTCAGTCATTTTTCAGTTTATTTGCATCATTTTGTATTGGCCAAAATAGCCGCCAGCAGCATAAGGGTTAAATTGAGGAATGGGATGATTTTTGTATGGACTCACTTCGTGTACTGCCTATATTAATCACACCTATGTGTTATGACGGCACACCAGCTGGCCAACCTTCAATAGACCAGGGGAATTGGATTAAGTGAGTTGCCATTGGGGACATTGTGGACGCTTTGGCATGTTTCAGAATGCAAGTTTAATCCTTGCTTTTTATACATGTATGAGGGATCAATTCAAATGGATCTCACATGCAGGAACCTTATTTCGCTTTATTATCGAATAATTGGATTGAGCAAGTTGCCATTTGGAAAGTTGTCGTCGAGTTGGTGCCTCCTCACAGTTATGAATTACAGTGTGGAGCTTGCTTATTGTTGGGGGAGGGTGGTCAACTGAAATGATTCCTGGGAACCTAATTCAGCTGTAGTATTGAATAATTAAGTTTAAAAAGTTACTACATGTATTAGGGTTGTTGTAAACAAGTTCGTATATGCTGTGAACTGCAGTGTAGACGTTGATTTTTGTTTGTTGGGAATCAGCTGCAGCCGGCTCAGGAACCTAATTTACCTATAGCACTGGCCTTAGTTTCAACCTGGCGATACATAGAAATGTATACAGGCGAACTTGCATATGACCGACCACTGTACGCCGAACTTTTGGTTATGACGGACGATATGCTTGGTCCCAGTCCCATGCATATTAAGTGCTGGTATGTGTCATATGTTTATTACGGATTTTGATATGACGGACAAATTTTCATGGTGTCATTGAGTCCGTCACATGCAAGTTCGCCTGTATATACACACACGTACGTGTGTGTGTGTGTGTGTGTCCGTAATATTGGTTTAGGTACATCTAGTCATTAAAATTTGAATTTGAAACTTTGATTTTCGTCACTTGTTCTGCCATATTTAGGCTAAATCGTGACTAGCCAGTTATGATATGTCGGAACGTTTTGCAACGTACTGCGTTATCGACCATCCATCTCAGGCATAGTTGTAGATATTACAGACATAATTTTTGACGAATATTTGCACTGCACTCTCCATATGGTTAGATTCTAATTCCTGGCAGACTTTATGCATGACGTCATGGAAACGTGTGCTCTTGGAATCCCCTACCTAGGGTTAGGGTTAGAGGTCAGGTACAGAGTTAGATCTAGGGTTACCTATCCCTAGCCCATAACCATAGACCTGATTCCTAACCCTACATGTAGGTAGGGGATTTTAAGATCACGAGCTTCTATGACGTCATGCATAAAGCCTGCCAGGAATTAGGGTCTACCCTCCACATGTATGTTTCACGACGACCAAAACTGAGCGATTGATGTACCGGTACTCTTTGCCCTCAGGGCTCAACATTAAGAAAAAAACTTCATAAGCCCAGCAGGGCTAGTTATCGAAACTTTTACTAGCCCTGAAATATTTTTGCTAGCCCTGATATTAATGACAACTCTTTTCAAATAGTGACCTCTGTTGATATCAAAGCCTCTGTTTTAAGATGAAAAGAATACAGTGTATTGTGGTAAATTGAGTTAAATTATCATCCAGGTATGCAGAGCCAAAGCCCGGCCCGTTGGCTTCATAATTTTTTTAAGCGCTGATATTCTAATTCTATCTAGCCCCTCAGGGCTACTCACAGGTAGAATTTAATAGCCCTGACTTTCAATAACTAGCCCGGGGCTACGGGGCTAGCCTTAAACGTCGAGCCCTGGCCCTCCACGTGTATGCGTCACACTCTTGTCGAAGAGCGGCATCTCACGTGGGCTCCCTGTACTGGGAACAGATACCTGCTGCTGGCAGCAAGGTATAGATATAGTATGTAAATTGAGGGAATATGATATTGATATGACGTCTATGTAGGTGTGCAATGCCACCTGACACCAGCGTGCTGTTTGATCATGATCTTTAAGATGGAATAACTAGAGATTTAGGTCCTAATGTCAGATAAGTGGGTAGTATATGCGTGCCTTCCGAGAATGTGGTATGCTTATAACTCTAGAAATATACATTTATATAGACAGACACACGTTCCATACTTAATAGCGAATTTTAGCACTTCTCAGTACCATATGCCTTGATTGGGAAGCAATTCCAACTTCAAATTCCATTACTGTAACTACGTGAAACTTCATTCTGAAACTGTACATCCCCAGTTCCATTTGATTTCCAACTCAGATGCATCATCAACTACTACACTTTACTTTTATTCATGTACAACTGCTTAAACATACTAATGTAAACAGTATAGGCGGCCTTTGACTTTCAGTCATTATGTCATCCTATCCAATATGGTTACCACTGTTCTCACTATTGCCATTCAAATGTCGAATGGAAATTAAATGTTAAATGTTGATGGAATACGGTTCTAAATGTAGTGAATTGTATTTAGAAACAGTATTGGAATTATTTGTTTAGGTTCTGTCTAAATATTTAGTTGTTCATTATGGATTCCCATGGTGCCTATAATTGTTTTTTGTCTTTTCCAGTTCCTCAAAATGGCGACTGCTTGGCTTACATTCGATCTCAGGAGTGTTACGCGTGTAGAGGGTCAAACATCCAACCCGAGGAGGTGCCCGAATGTCTCTTGCAGCTTCAGGTGGGGAGGTATTTCTACTTTTTAAGCAAATATCAGAAAACAAGGTTTATAGGAATGGGAGTAGAATAGTGCAATATTAATTATAGGGAAGGAAGGTCGTGTGAACATTTTGGTGGATACAAAAGTATAAACCGAATACATTTACCTCCAGCCATATAGTGTGTGTAACATGTCTCCATGAGAATTTGAAACCAGTGAAATAACCCAATGCAAGAGGTTGTGAGATAGGTGCTTATATTAACTGTTCAGGAGGGAAATCGCGCGGTTTTGCATGGGGCGCCCGCGGTGGCAAAAATAGGGCTTGTTGTAGTGTGGTTGTGGGGATCCGTGCGCCGAAACTGATGGCCGGTGCACGGATCCAAGGCCCAAATACAGGGCATCACTGGTTGCAATGAAGTAGGGAGAAATGCAAGAATTGCAAGAATTAATTTTTAGCGCTAGTGTTGAAAGTGTCAAACCTCAGCGCTGGAAGAAATTCATTTCACCAAAAACTGCTCCCTATTGAGCTACCGATTGCTTGATTACAATCGATTATATGCAGCTGCTTATAAATAAATATATACATTTTTTAAGGGGCCCTAAAGGCTCACATACATATCAGCTTATATGAAAGTAATACACTTCGAGAACAGGGTGCTGCCCTTCTTTTTCTATCAGTGATCCCATGAGGGGAGATTTTTGCATATTGCCATCATCCTGCCCAGCCACTGGCTGCCACCATGTTTTTCAATTGGGTGGCACAGATCACTTCCTGCCCCTAGCTCTGTGCTAATCTCGTGCACCACTAAGCTCCTTTGCTACCCTATAACACTGACCACAGAAGGGGTGATGACCCGGATTCACAATGGCGGCGGCCTTGGCTCAGAGGAGGTGCTATTCACTAATTGCAATTTTAGATTTCTCTTTGTGTGGAGCTCTAGGGCTTCCCTGTTTATGACAGATGTTGAGCTATGTTCATGAACTTTCATCTAAACCTATGATTTGTTCTTCCCCAAGTTCCCCTTTAAACAATATTTTCTATCCACGTGGGCATCAAAAATATGATAAATGAATTTGAAAATAAACTTTCATTGTGTTGATTTGTACAAATGCAGGAACATCCTAGAAAAAAACTATCATATTGAGGGCCTTCATGCACTTCATGAAGATTGTCTTTGTTGAAGAGTCCATAGCAGCTTCGTGTGTAGTACCGAGAGAAATTCCAGCCACTGTACATCCTCATGCAAACTATCAATTCTAGTCTGGTCAGACTACCACGATTTCATTTTTAGACATTTCTGGCATATAATAGCATGTGCAGCCCATCTGCAAATAAGTGTTTATGATTGGCATAAGTATATGTACTGATACCTTGAAAAAGGTTCCACTGGATTGGTCAGTTTCGAAATTCATTTGGACGAAATTTGCGATGTGCGCAAGTTTTGTGCGCAACTTGTTTCTGCAAAGTACAAACAAAAGCGGCGACCTCTATCGGCGGAATTTAGGAAAGAATGACGTCACGGTGAGACAGAATCCTGTCGTAACTTTGTGACTGCTTTAAAGGTTAATGCAGAATGATTAGGGAACGCACTAGTGTGTTGCACGTACTATTGACCGCCACTGATCACGCAACATGCGCAACCACGCACCAAATCATCAGTGCAACAAATGCTCAGGCGCCGTCATGATTATAGTAGCGGGAAAAGTTGCCACGGCGTTGTTCTCTATGTTCACAAAAAAGATAAATTATCTGCATCTCTGTAGGTCAACTTTAATGCCGTTTAGAATGTTATAACCGCCACAACTCATTCTACTTGCCATTTAATTCTTTTAAAACTGTTGTGAAATGACGATGTTGCGATAGCAGGGTGCAACATAGGTTCCAAAACATTACTTGCCGAGCATGGCAAGCTGCCCCTAAAGTTTACTTGCCCACGCTGGCACTTCCACTTGTCCCACAACCCTGTTTAACTAAGGTGAGTTACATTGCGAGGCAAGTAAGGGTCTTGTTCTACTTGCCAGATTGCCGTTTTTTGCTGAATTCACTTGCAACGGGACAAGTGGTTATGTTGCACGCTGGACAGGTTGAAATCGTAGCAATTGTTATGCCATTAATTTTTGGTCAATTAATCACTACTCATACTGTGTGGTTATTTCACAAATATTTTCGAGATTCGCAAGCATTTAAAGCTTTGCTTTGTAGTCTTATTATAATTTAAGTGTTATCCTCCAAATTTTACGAGATTCAGTAATCATCAATGTGTTTGTTTTTGTTAAAATTCTTGTTTTTTCCTCGTATTTATATAAAAAAGATAATTTCATGCTAGCCACATTCAGTGCCGGACGTATTATTTTGACAATATCTCATACCATTTGTCTATCCACTGCTAGGCGGCGGATTGGGCTAATCATAAAGTAAATAGGATTTCGGCATGAGTTGGATTTGGATGGTATTCACTATCCCCGCCCCGTGCCCCGGCCTATATCGTCGCTCTACTGATTAGTTTTGTCCCCGCCCTGCGGGGCAGCATTTTGGTGTACTAAACAGGATAAGCCCCACATCGCCCGGCCATTTCCGACCCCCCCCCCTCCCGGGGATTCAATTGACTGGTGCATTAGCGTGAGTTGCCGGCTTCAATAATTGTCGTGGCAATAGACATTCCTATGGGACACCGGCTCAGGTCTAAATGATTAGGTGTGATTCAATAGATGCCAATGTTTTACTATACTCCCCCCCACATGTGCTTGAAGGTCGGACATATTTGTGCCACTATATTTTGTCTCGCATGCACTACTTTTGTACGCTGTGAGGACTGAATGCCGTTCGCAGCATATGGTGTGTAGGAATTTGAAGGAAAGAGTGCACGGAAGAACAGGCGCGCCTGACACGGACATGGTAAACTTTCCATTGAAAAAAAACTGCAAGCCCTGCTAATCTAATACTTCATGTTAAAAATGTGTGTCTTCTGGTATCCGCTTTGTTTCAGGGCAGATATAGTTAGCCACGTTACCTGGCTAGAAATGATGCCGTTTTTCCAACTAGTCTAACCCATTTGCTGAGGGTGCCAGTTTCAGAGTTTGCTAATAAGGGAACGGCTTGCAGCCGTATTTAAAGGCACTAAGCGTCAAGTATAAACCAACATTACAAAACATCTCTTAAATGTATATATAAATATACATATATATATATATATATATATATATATATATATATATATATATATATATATATATATATATGTATATATATATATATATATATATATATATATATATATATATGTATATATATATATATATATATATATATATAAATATATATATATACATATATATATATATATATATATATATATATATATATATGTATGTATATATATATATATATATATTATATATATATATATATATATATATATATATATATATATATATATATATATATATATATATATATATATATATATATAGATGACTGTATGTACGTGTTTGTGTGTTCATCCGTTTGCCATCTTGATCTCTAAGTCCAAATGAGTAATACTAGCAACGTCAGACGCATGCAAGGACACGACTCAGCCGACTTGTATGTACTACTAAATCTGAAGAGTTTAAAATGAAATGACTGCTAATGTTTTGACATGTCATGTTTTTTCAGATGCCCCTGGAAGACTACAGCAGCGCTCTGGATATCCTGGCCAAGGATCCCAAGCTGCAGTACCACACATGGGTCTATAACAAATGGCTGCAGGCGGCCATGTTGATCGCAATATTTATGGCAATTTGGCTGATGGGGATAGGCATATGGCATAGAGGAGGTCTCCCAGACCGACTAGGAATAGGATTATTTTTCGTGCTGGCCTGGCTCTTTTCACTAACTGTGCATCTTATATGTCATTTTTCTAGATATAGTGTGAGTATCCATATTTAAGCAAATTTTCTAAACCAATATTTGGAAACAAATGAAAAAAAAAATGATGTTTTTGTAAAATGATTATGCTGCCTATATTATCACCATGTAAAATGATAAAATCATTTGGTTATTTGGAAAATAAATTCTAAACCAATATTTGGAAAGAAATGAAAAGAACGATGATATCATAGTAAAATAAGAATGCTGCCTAGATTATCACTATGTACAATGATAAATTCATTTGGTCCATTGGAAAATATGTTTCGTGTTTGACAAGAGGCATTTTCATAAACATTTTCCTTGTATAGAAGAATACCAAACACTATTAGAATAGTAACCATTATTTCTTTCATTAACTGGTCATACGTATATCATATTCTCGAAAGGTATAAACTGAAGGAAATATACCGTTGGAAACAAGTGTACCATGTTATAAATGTATCCTCATATATTAGCCGTTAAAACGAGACAAAGAACTTCTATTTTCAAGAGAAATACAGACTATGTGTAAAAGGAAAGAGACATATTTTTGAAAGAAAGTATTCTTTATTATGTAATATATATGAACAATAACGAAGATAATACAAATATTTGTAACAAAATATATTTGTACACAATAGTATATCTACTTTTTGTAACATTGTTGATTGACATGTTTGTGGACTGAATAAAAATGATTTAAACTTAAAAAATGTTATAAATGTACAGCATAGGTTTCATGAAGTTTCTCTAAACCAATTCTAACTGTGCTAAATAATGTGTAAACATTACTTTGAATCTGAAGTTTTTATGGAGCAACCAATATCATATATATATATATATATATATATATATATATATATATATATATATATATATATATATATATATATATATATATGTGTGTGTGTGTGTGTGTGTGTGTGTGTGTGTGTGTGTCTGATCAACTTTCATTTCTTTTCAGATGAATAAACATGCGCGGATATCCATATCAAAAGCGAACGATATTTTAATAAAGAACCATATCATCTTAGGAATGGACGAATCAGGAGCTGGCTCTTGCAACAAGATTAATGTATCCTTTTGCCCTGTAATTCAATCTTTGATTTAAGTGCATCGTGTATGGATGTATCTATACCCGTTGTTTCAATTGCAGTTTAATGTAGCTTGATATGTGCTGAAACGTGTGTGGTATCAGGTAATTCAAATTTGCATAAGCATCTTTAAAGCCTGAAACCATTTTAAACGTTTTCGATTAAATCAAACAGCATACAGATATGCATTACCATGAACAAGTAGTCGAATGATGCTGAATGGCCGAAATATATGTGGTATAACGTAAACCTGGATGAACCAAACTAGGATGAAGGCACATGACTTACACTTTTGCGACGAAAATATGGATAGTGCCAAAGCGAAATTAGTTTTTGAGAAGATTTGATTGCAATTAATAGTGAGTGATATCACAGATGGACACCACCATCCATATTTCCATTACAGCCGGTTGATAACCCAATTGATATATTTTTTATTAAGTCAATCATTTGAGAAAATATATAAGGATTTTGTACATATGTCAGAAATTTACAATTCAGGTTATTGCAAAGAATAACTTTTACAGATGAACTTTTATATCGAATGACAATTGTGGATAGCCCAGAATGTCCTCTATGCAATAACACACCCGAGACTTGAGCACGCGTTTATTGAATGTTAGAACACACATACATTGTGGCGACAGGTTGAGTTGTGGTTAAATATGGTACTAAAAGATAAGATCTAAATTTTAGATTCAGAAAAGTATTTGGTACTGCCTATAAGACCTCCATAATTGATACGGTAATTTTATTGACTAAGAAGAAAATATACAAAAACAGACAGAAAGGAAAGTTGACTAATATTGCGGAAATCAAATATGAGATATCAGTGCAGTTACAATATGAGCAGTATTATGCCGAGATAGAGGGGAAACTTCCAATATTTGAACAAAAATGGTCAGATCTAATTCACTTTGTAGGGTAATTTTGGAAATAGTATCTCATGTTGATGAATTGTAGGGTATATCATTTAAGATAGTTGTCTCGTAGTCCATAATCCTCCAATTTCTGTAGCGAAAGATGCATTTGTTTTTGTTATTTGTACCAGTATGTGTTTGTATTCATGTTTAGATGTTGTTAAGAAATTAAAAAAGAAAAACATGCGTTTTGCAGAAATCTAAAAAATATTAAACCAATTCAGTGTAGTGTGTACTAAAGCTACAGATTGCCAGGGGGCGCCATCTGTTAGATTCTCTAATATATGTTGTTTCCCTCTATTATGAAAAAAACACATTTTCAGGAGAAGTCTATGGTTCCCTGCAGTATCTTTAATACAGATTTATCCCTCAATTTCAAGTTAACTGCTGCACAATGCTTACAATCGCGTGCGTCCCTCTCATACCTTACGCGTAGATCTAGCTCCTGTTCCCAATAATCTACATTGTTATAAAGTGCTACACTCGAATAAATTGATCAATCGATCTAGGGTGAATATCACCCTTTATCACCTGCACTGCTGTAATTCTCTATGCTGATTGGTCAATAGGTGTTAGATCTGTGTTAGACGCCGTTCACACTTTGCAGATTCAATATCCAACGGCAGAATTCAATATCCAACGGCAGTATTCAGTATTATTATACCTCACGTGAGGATACTCTCATCCCATTGGATGAGAGCCATGTTTCAAAGCATGATAAAACAAATATGACATCTCTGTGGGGTTGCCAACATGACAGTCTACCCCTCGTGAGCATTGTCACCCTCGGGCTACGCCCTCGGGTGACAATGCTCACTCGGGGTAGACAATCATGTTGGCAACCCCACAGAGATGTCATATTTGTATATTACCACTTGGCCACCATCCTCGGTCTGACCTCCAAAGTTATTTTAGAATTTTATGAGATGCTTTTGTTATTTTTTCCTTAGCATAAACGAGCAGGTGATAAATTCGTTACGCCCTGTTGGAAAGTGCAATCCGGCCTGCGAATAATCCGCCGCAGTCATCCAGATCCCACTCGACTCCGCCTCGTGGGATCTGGATGACTTTTGTTGGATATCGGGCCGGATTGAACGTTCCAACAGGGCGTAACTACATGTAATACTGCCATACCTTCAAACTAGTAGAGTTTCAATTCATTCACTGAATAAGACATCAAAGGCATCCCTCGTGTTTTCTTTGCAGAGGTTCTGTAGAAGTCAATGATAACATCTTTATACATTTCCTATCAATTTCAAATTACTTGTGATACTCTCCCGTGGTTCAAATATATCAAGCTGTCTTTCAACTTATCCACGCTTTACTAGCTCACTTCTTGAGTCATATTGCGCCGCCCCCCCCCCCCCTTCAAAAAAAGAAGGAAAATAACCTATGCTTGGCCGACTTACTAAAGAGTGGTATGCACGTTTTTCAAATTGTCAAATATTATGTGCCAAAGCTCATTCTGATACAGAGGAAGGAAAGGCCATGGTATTCATCACTTCCAAAGATGTTAAATAGTTTGAGAATTAAAACCGACGGCAAAATGCCCGTCGAGCGCGACCATAGCAGAAGCCATTCAAAGTAGTTTCTGAACTAACCGATAGAGGGAGACACATTATAGCATTCTATTACAGATTGCCTCTGACTGCCTTTTCCGTAAGCAATGTTCGCATGTATTGCTTTCATTGCTTATACAATGTACAGTACAGACATTTAGTTCCTGCACTAGTCGACCGGGCGTCTGCCAGTGCCAAAACCCATGGATAACATGTCAGATATGATGATCAAAAGCACATCAATGACCTTAACGTACCTTGCTAATGAAATCTACGTTAAATTTGGAGGTAATCCACGCATCCATGTCCATGAAACTGGGTGTCAATCGGGTGTGTGATCGTGTAGTATGCCCGGACTGCCCACGCATTTAATGCAGGAATTAAATGTCGGCACTGTATGTATTATATCGTTGCAATGACAATCACTTGACATGCGTGGTGAACAATTGTAGGAGAATCTGTTAACTGACCAAAATAATGTATACCTGGTATGCATCATTATGTAGTCCAATATTTTTATATGTCCTTTTGTAAAGCAGAAACATGTTTTTCCATCAGCAATTAAAGAACAATATGGTTTGTAAAAAGTCCAAATAATCTGAAGGCACGCCTTTAAATTGTCATTAATACTGGTTTTCGGTGAGTTATTTTGTCAATGCAATTAAATAAGATTTTTGAAGATAGCAATTAGTTAATTTAGTTGCAACGGTTTCATTTCCTTAAGTGTACATCAGATATATTTTATATACTTCGAGGCTGGGCCGTGCTTAGAACAATTAGTCTCAGATCTAACAAAATGTGAACAGCAAGAAAATGGAAGAGGGGTTATACACATATTAGAGGTAAGTGTGAGCACTGCATTGTATCAACGGAGTCTATGTGTGTAGGTTTCTTAATTGACCGTATCTTTTTATGTATGTATGTTTATTGACTGTAAACTTGGATTTACA
>OZ012695.1:20349626-20352520 GCA_963942565.1 Maea johnstoni | reverse complement strand
TATGATGTAAATTGAGGGAATATGATATTGATATGACGTCTGTGTAGGTGAGCAATGCCACCTGACACCAGCGTGCTGTTTGATCATGATCTTTAAGATGGAATAACTAGAGATTTAGGTCCTAATATCAGATAAGTGGATAGTATATGCGTGCCTTCTGAGACCATACTCTTACATGTGGTATGCTTAAGACTCTAGAAAGATATATTTATATAGACAGACACAGCTAAAGTTAGCACTTCTCAGTACCATATGTCTTGATTGGAAAGCAATTCCAACTTCAAATTCCACCACTGTACTGCGTGAAACTACATTCTGAAACTGTATATCCCCAGTTCCATTTGATTTCCAACTCAGATGCATCATCAACTACTACACTTTACTTTTATTCATGTACTACTGCTTAAACATACCAATGTAAACAGTATAGGCGGCCTTTGACTTTCAGTCATGTCATCCTATCCAATATGGTTACCACTGTTCTCACAATTGCCATTGAAATGTCGCTTTTCTGTTTCATATTGAATATCAGCTGATCATATACACGTGCACTACACTATAGTCTTGATGGGGGACGATTCTAGATGTAGTAAATTCAATTTAGAAATAGTATTGGAATTATGTGTATAGGTTCTGTCTAAATATTTGGTTGTTGCATTCATTATGAATTCCCACGATGTCTATAATTGTTTTCTCTATTTTCCAGTTCCTCAAAATGGCGACTGCTTGGCTTACATTCGATCTCAGGAGTGTTACGCGTGTAGAGGGTCAAACATCCAACCCGAGGAGGTGCCCGAATGTCTCTTGCAGCTTCAGGTGGGGAGGTATTTCTACTTTTTAAGCAAATATCAGAAAACAAGGTTTATAGGAATAGGAGTAGAATAGTGCAATATTAATTATAGGGAAGGAAGGTCGTGTGAACATTTTGGTGGATACAAAAGTATAAACCGAATACATTTACCTCCACATTTAATCATACCTTTTTAAGCAATGCTTTTTTCATCTTGAACATAATTACAAACGTAGGAAAGACAGCCATATAGTGTGTGTAACATGTCTTCATGAGAATTTGAAACAAGTATAAACCAACATCACAAAACATCTCTGAAATGTGTGTGTATATATATATATATATATATATATATATATATATATATATATATATATATATATATATATATATATATATATATATATATATATATATGTATATATATATATAATATATATATATATATATATATATATATATATATATATATATATATATATATATATATATATATATATATATATATATATACACATATATATACGTGTGTGTGTTCATCCGTTAGCCATTTTGATATCTAGTCCAAATGAATAATACTAGCAGCGCCAGACGCATGCAAGGACACGACTCAGCCGACCTGTATGTACTACTAAATCTGAAGAGTTTAAAATGAAATGACTGCTAATGTTTTGACATGTCATGTTTTTTCAGATGCCCCTGGAAGACTACAGCAGCGCTCTGGATATCCTGGCCAAGGATCCCAAGCTGCAGGTACCACCACATGGGTCTATAACAAATGGCTGCAGGCGGCCATGTTGATCGCAATATTTATGGCAATTTGGCTAATGGGTATAGGCATATGGCATAGAGGAGGTCTTCCAGACCGACTAGGAATAGGATATTTTTCGTGCTGGCCTGGCTCTTCTCACTAACTGTGCATCTTATATGTCATTTTTCTAGATATAGTGTGAGTATCCATATTTAAGCAAATTTTCTAAACAATATTTGGAAACAAATGAAAAAATACAATGATGTTATGTAAAATGATTATGCTGCCTAGATTATCACCATGTAAAATTATAAAATCAGTTGGTTATTTGGAAAATTAATTCTTAATCAACATTTGGAAACAAATAAAAAACGATGATATCATAGTAAAATAAGAATGCTGCCTAGATTATCACTATATACAATGATAAATTCATTTGGTCCATTGGAAAACATGTTTCGTGTTTGACAAAAGAGATTTTTATAAACATTTTCCTTGTATAGAAGAATACCAAACATTATTATAAAAGAAACCATTATTTCTTTCATTAAGTGCTCATACGTATATCATATTCTCAAAAGGTATAAATTGAAGGAAATATACCGTTGGAAACAAGTGTACCATGTTATAGATGTACAGCATAGGTTTCATGAGGGTTCTCTAAACCAATTTCAACTGTGCTGAATAATGTGTAAACATTACTTTGAATCTTAAGTTTTTATGGATCAATAAATGTCATATATATATATATATATATATATATATATATATATATATATATATATATATATATATATATATATATATATATATATATATATATATATATATATATATATATATATATATATATATATACATATATATATATATATATAATATATATATATATGTGTGTGTGTGTGTGTGTGTGTGTGTGTGTGTGTGATCAACTTTCTTTTCTTTCCAGATGAATAAACATGCGCGGATATCCATATCAAAAGCGAACGATATTTTAATAAAGAACCATATCATCTTAGGAATGGACGAATCAGGAGCTGGCTCTTGCAACAAGATTAATGTATCCTTTTGCCCTGTAATTCAATCTTTGACTAAAGTGCATCGTGTATGGATGTATCTATACCCGTTGTTTTAATTGCAGTTTATTGTAGCTTGAGATGTGCTGAAACGTGTGTGGCATCAAGTAATTCATATATTACTTAATACCGCTGCGCTTTTAAAATGACATTTGCATGATGATATAAGCATCTTTAAAGCAGGAAACCATTTACACGTTGTCGATTTTAATCAAACAGCATACAGATATGCATCACCATGAACAAGTAGTCAAATAATGCTGAATGACCGAAATAT
>OZ012695.1:20319626-20344626 GCA_963942565.1 Maea johnstoni | reverse complement strand
ATAAAATGCCATCAGAAAGCTTATCATCTCAGCTTTCATTTGAGACCAATTTTGAAATGAATTAGTTTTTTGGGACTTCGTGACGGAAGTTTACTTACCCCTACCCCTTTTCTGAAAAATGCAACTAAAATACCAAAAAGTCCAAAAAATTTTTTTATTAATTCAGACAACTGACAGGTGATGTCTTGATCATTTGTGGTCCTTGTGCACACTTTCTTAGACTATTCTTAAGTTAGACAGCTTGCAAAAAAAATTGTTTTCAGTTAATGAAATAGCCACTAGGTGGCCGTTCATTGTAGCTGTAACGGCTGTTAAGGGCCAAGACATAAATCACTATTGATGATTTAGTTTAATATACTAATTAGTATCTTTAAGTAAAAGTTGTAGTCTTTGGTTCATCAAGTGGAGAGAAAGATGGAGAGGGCGTATATGGGCGTCCTGGCCCAAGGATTCGGGTGCATCCTACTGGCCAGGTGTCAAATCAAGGAGATCTAAAGGCAGGCCAAAGAGCCGCCCTCCCTTAGAACCTTCCTAATCAGGTGATGGAGCCAGTTGGCCCAATCTCTGGCAGATGGGCCAGTGCCCTCACCTTTTTCTAGCCTGGGCAAGGCAGCTGTCTGAGACAGGTGAATATACTTTCCTAGTGAGACCAGGACCGATTGGAGGGTGTCCATCCTGAAGGACAGAGGGACAACTGAGAGTTTAAGGGGATTTTGAATTGAAAATGGGCCTCCAGCCTCCTGAGGGAAAAGTAGAAGCTGGGCCCATCCAGCAGAGGGTCTACAATCCAACTTGCTTGTTTGTTCAGTATTTTTTGGAGGCCCACCCCTAAGGTGATGGCCCTCCCTGGTTCCAAGCAGAGACAGGGTCAGACAACACCGGCCAGTAAAATCAATACAATAACCCATCCAGATCGTCTGGAGCACCCACACATGGGATGTGAGATGCTCCCACTTTAGCCCTACTGACTCAGACACCCCTTTCTGAGATGCCCCTCCTACCCCTCACCGTCCCCAATGCAATGAGGAACCATCCGCTCCACCCCCTCTCCTGGCATAGGAAGACTCCTATGGGCCTGAATCACCACAAGGAGGATCAGGGTGACAAGCACCCTGATCAAGGATGATGAGGGCTTCTGCAAGCCCATCTTCTGCTGTTCCAGGAAGGTGTAATAAATGAACGTGTGCATCTGGACCTGTAATGCTGAGGCTCAATCAGTGTTACCCCAATTCAAAATTGATGACCAACTAAAGGGGTTTCTTCGGGTTGAAGTCCGGATTGATACAAGACTTCATGTACACAATTGGGTCTTCGTTAATCAATTAGGGAGGCAAGAACTAAGCCTTATACCTTGAGAATTTCTTGGCAAAGACTGCTTCACCCAGTAAGCGCATTTCTTGAAAGCGAACCGAAACTCAAAAACAGACTTTCTCCACTGTTCAAAATGCTCGCCAAACAAATGTATCTCCTTGGAGGTCGTCCATGTCAGGTAGAGAGATGGTGTTGGCTATGGAGTCTGGCCTGTCTGAGTGTTGTTGGCCTGTCACACGCAATGTCAATATCAAGTGAGCCATCATTTTGAGCATTAAATTCAAAGGAAGAGTGCTTGCTTAATGCCTCCTCATCCTCAGATCCCAGAGTGGTAGTCTGGGCTGGAGAGGTACAGATAGGTGATATCATGAGCTTGAACGGAGTGAGCACCCAAGTGGTGAGCAATAGGAGTTGCCACCTCCCGGGGAACCCTAAGCTGGTGTGGCACTCTGCTCGCCTTTCAAAATGTGGGGGATGTTTGGATCTGTCTGTGGATAGCCTGAATCTAAAATATCCCTAGGTCCTCTCTGGGTCTGAAGGCTCTGCTCTTACTCTCCCTCTTTTTCCTCTTTCACCTAGAATAATTATGCTTCGTCATTGTTCTTCAACAATGGCAAAGGACCACATTTTGGTAATATCTTATGGCACTAAATGACCTTTGTGTGTCGATGTACCTTTAAACACTTATTCATTCATTCCCAAGTGTTGACAGGCGAATTCTGTGAGAGCACATCCACCATCATGAAGAGATTGGCATGCTCTTCCTCAGGGGAGAGCCCCTTTGGAAGCTGATCCACGAATGCTACTGGCATGGCTGAAGTGTTTCAAACTGTTAGAAGCTGCAGCGTGGGTAGTGCACAGACATCTTAGCTAGAGGCTGGGTCAGTTGCTGCTCCAGCGTGCCCTCAGCAGGAAGACTGACCCAGAAGGACACACATTGGTGGCTGAGACCGATGCCATTGGCCTGGACAAACCAAACCCATCCAAACTGCAGTGATTTAGAGTGTTTCTGCTAAGAAGAGTGCTTTCTCTGTCTGCATCTTTGCAGATAGGTGTAAGACGTGGATGGGATCGATGCTCTCATATGTCTCTTTTCATGGGAAGACTTCATTGTGGCACCCCTGGAGGCCAAAGCCCCTGCAGGTTCCTCATCTTGGATCAAAATGACGTTGTCCGATACACCCCTTTGCTGAAGATGGGCTGGCGCCAGGCCTTCTGGAGAGATGTAAGTTTCAACTCAAAACATCTCCAGATTTTGGGGGCCTAGACCTTACACACCTCACAGGACTGGCCCGCGGGTGTGCAGGATAACATAACACTGCAGACAAAAGATGCTACATTCCAGTCCATGCCATCAGCAAGGCTCGCTCACCTACCTTCTGTAAAATATAACCAGCAGTGCATGTACCTACTGGATAATTATTCGACCTCAGCAAACCCTGCAAGCGGCACTCCCTATAAACTTGCTCAATGCATAGTTTGCACCTCCCTGGGGACCCTTAGCTGGTGTGGCACCCTGCTCACCTTATAAAAGGGGGATGTGGGGACCTCTCTATGGATACCATGCATTTAAAAGATCCCTCGGTCCTCTGCATCTGAAGACTCTGCTCTTACTTAATTTTTTTCTTCTTTCACCTAAAACTATTATGCTTTTCAGGACCACTTTTCAGGAATACTTTATGGCACTAAATGGTCTTTGTGCGCAAATGTGCCTTTAAACCCTCATTCACTCATTTCACCTCAGCAATGTTTGATTTATGGAAGAGGGAAGAATACAGTGTTCAGGATTGTCATTGAAAATCCTGGAAGGCTGTCTAACCTAGCTTACCTTGATGGTCTAGATACTGCTGCTGCGGTAACCTCAGCTAGATTGCTTACTTTGACCTTGTATGGTCCTAAAAGAAGATCTAGCAATGATGCCCAAGACTTTGGGTCAAACTTGCTTTCAGAAAGAATGCTAGCTTGAATCAGTACCTCCATGTGAGGCAAGTTTCTTGCAACATCCGAAGAGAGCATCCTGGCAAACCAAAATATGGTTGTCCTCTCACGCAGCACAACAGGATATGATACCCCTGTAAAACCTATTTTTATGAAGGTCCTATGGTATTTGAGGTATTTTGTATGCTACCAGCAAGAGACGTCTTGCATTGAACTTTGCCCTTGGGAAGTAAGTGAAGACTGTGGAAGCATTCACGCAATGGCTGTCAATCTCCAAGAGGAAGATGATTCATAGGATGTGCCATATCACAGAGAAAGACTTACCAGGATAGTGCAAAGTAAATTCCTTGTTAAATCTCACATTTAAATGACAATTGTAGTGTTGTTGACGCAACATTGGTGTACATTACCAAGGTATCTTGTACTTCAAGAGAAAGAATACAGATTTGATATAAAATCACTTAATTATGCAACATACTTCTTTCTGGATGTTTCAAATGACTTCCAATGTCAATACAATCTTATTTGTATAAAAATAATTTAAAAAAATATATTTTCAGATTTTTTCACATTTTTGTCATATTTTTTAGAATGGGGGTAGGGGTAATCAAAGTCCCACAACTTGTACATTTATAGTCTGATCCACTCAGGTATGGTCTCATTAGAAAGAATATGGTTCCAGCTTTATATTGGTGTATGATGTGGTGCCCTCTCTGTCTTACAGACTGATATATAGGTGAAAATGATTCATACATTTGAAAATGAATACAAAAAAACGTGAAAATTTATAATAAAATCGTATTTTTTTTCACTTGCAAATACTTCTGGAAGTTTAATTTATTATTTTAATAGTATATACACACTGGCCAAACATTAGGATACTGTGTTGTTGAATACCTTCATTATCTTGTTTCATTAAAAATAATTTTCATTTTCATGATTTTTGACAATTTTCTTTCAACATGTCAGTACTCTTAGTTGATTTCAGAAAAAACCTGACCACATTTGATTTCCACAACATATCCTATCTTAAAGTGCAGGAAACAAGCTTTCAAATGAGCTATGTTGTGTCCGTATGACTCTCGGGTTGATTAAATTTCGGAAATCTGGTCCTCAGCCGCTCGCCTATAAGCAACACTCCACCTAATGCCCCCTAGCAAAATTCCTAATTGCTGCAAAAGGTAATGAGGAGCAAGTATATCAAGTAAGATTAGATATGCAAATTACCCGATATCCTTTTCTTAACGTTTTGGAAGTAAGGCTATCGATGTGGAATGATATATATATATATATATATATATATATATATATATATATATATATATATATATATATATATATATATATATATATATATATACATATATATATATATATATATATATGTATATATATATATATATATATATATATATATATATGTATATATATATATATATATATATATATATATATATATATATATATATGTATATATATATATATATACACTAATCGGTACCTCGTATACTCTTGTACATGGTCAATGATGAGAGAAACTAAACATCCATGTAGCTAGTGCAATCAGAAATATACATTAGAAGAGAAAGGGCAACGGCCTTCTTATAAATATTTATTAAATGGAACGGTCTTTTATTGATGACGTACACATTGAAACGTAACACCCAAATCACTAATCCGATTAAGTCAGATCTAGGCGAATACAACAGAGATATCATAGTGCTATAATACTATTAGTTATCCTTGCTGTGTAAATGATATACGGCAAAATATCTGCTAGAAGTCATGAGTATGATGACACGGCCTCGAGCGATACTGCTGACTGAAAACAAACATCGGTCGTATACCATTTTCATAACAAAGATAACGAATTTCTCATCAGCTCTACCCTCATTAAGTTTTAATTTTGTTAAGCAGAGTACGTTCAAGGTTCAGGGTTCTTGCAGTGGATATCCGAGAAAACATGGGCTTTCAGACTTAGGCAGATTTCTCACTTGAACTCGCAAGTTAAATACCAAAATTTATCGCAATTACTTCATTTCATCTTATCCTCCAGATATACAACGCATTGGCAGATTAAAGTGTTTTTTAATACCTCAAACAATTTGCAATATGTTGCGATCAGCAGTGTGTTTAAATGTGTGTCTTAGGGAGGCAAATTGTATCTTTGTAAAGGTTTATAAAACCTATAGATAAGTACTCGTTAATAAGATACTGTATTCATGTCATTTTGATGGACCACACCCATAATCAGCCTCATTAAATTGTATGAGGGGATCAGGTAACTTATCATGTTTCTACAAGTGTATGTGTAGTCCTAGAAGTGACACACTGAGCTGACCCTTTCTCGGGCTGTGCTATCGTAAATGATACCTTGCTCTCATTATCTATGACGTCTATTGCCTGGGGTAAACAGCTATCTGTCACACCTATTATTGCTGATGAACTCAAATACCCCACCCAACTATTGACTCATCTATCAATCAATTTGCGTTTGGTCTTAGGGCACGTCTAGTTGATTATCTGTTTCCCATGTCCAAGGTACTGAAAATTAGGGTCGGTCGGTCGGGTAAAAAAAAAAAGGAAAAAAAAAGGCAGAAGTACCTATAATAGGGTATCAAATTTCTTTATTTGTGACAGAAATGCTGCCAATGCCATGGCAAGAAGTACAAATATGTGTACATGATGTTCATGAGACACATTTCCCTCTGTATTATTCTTCAGCTTGTTCATACAGAAAGTTGTGCAGAATTGAAAAATGTTGAATTCGCAGGCTCAAATTATTCAGACTTTTTTTTTATTTATTTCATTCAAAATGCAGTTCTCAGAAGAAAAAAAGCTCCTCTAGACAGGGTCGGTCGGAAAGTAAAAAAAAAAAAAATCTTTTTTTTTTAGGGTCGGGCCCAAAAATAGGGTCGGTCGGGACATGGGAAACAGATAATCAACTAGACGTGCCCTTTAATATATGACATCAAACATCACTTATCCAATATGGCTATCTGTAAAATATTTGAAGAGGAATCGTTAAATCAAATAGGATCAACACCTTTTAGTCAAATGTTTTCCATCAAAATATGTCACAATTTGTCAGATCGTGATTTTGCTTAAGGTGTTAAATATATTGCAAATAGGGGAGAGAAGTTCTTTTTGTCATAATAACCTTTCTGCGAAATTGAAAAAAAAACACAACAACATATAACTGAGAAGCCAGATATGTTCATAGTACCATTAAGCATTATATATCATATTATGCATTCATATTTTTTCAAAGTGAGGCCTAACACAAACAGCTTTTATACACAAATATATATATTGAAAGGCGATGACATCCGAGGCGAAAATATTTAGAAGACAAGGAAAATCAACTGAGATACACAACATTTGGTCAAGCTACATGTACTTGTAAAGGCTGGATTCGACATTGCCACCTGTTTTACAAATAATTCTTACAAATGTCATGGGAATCTCGATTTTTATCACATTTTCCGCCGCGAAAACCACCGACTAACCCCAACAAATGATATATGATGTTGTATTCAACCAAGTAGCATCAATGGAAACATTAACTCTGACAATTCAGTAGAAGCAGTTTTGGTTCCATGGTACATTCCTTCAGCTATGTTCAATGTGTGAAGAACGTTTTTGTCCCTAATCTAAAAGCTGAAATATGAACTACATCAAGAAAAATAATACTATGACTTATATCTAAAATAAACTATGAAAATATTTGTTCATATATTTAAAGCATTTTCATGTATCAAATAACTATCATTATCATTATCGTTATCATTATTATTATTATTATTATTATTGTTATTATTATTGTTATTATTATTTTTATTATTATTATCATTATTATTATTATTAGTAGTATTATTATTACTATCATTATTACTATCATTATTGATATTAATGCTTAAATGTTTAAAATCTAAACTCGTGTTATTGATATTATAATACCTTCAGGATTTCCTTTTAAAGGGCGTTGCAAATTTATTTCTTGTAGAGAAATAGACGAGAGATACAAGACTCGCCCTCCATTGTTATAGATGACACAGATTGTATGATACCTGAAGGAGAGATCACCGAGCTGCAGCGACAGGTAAGCCTTTTCTCTAGTGTAATTCAAGAACTGTGCATTTGATACCACAAGAAGCACGTCGATCGATTTAATTATTCTTTTAGCACGTGCCGCGCCCAAAATGCTGTGGTATATATTTATATATATATATATATATATATATATATATATATATATATATATATATATATATATATATATATATATATATATATATATATATATATATGTATATATATATATTTATATTTATATATATATATATATATATATATATATATGTTTATATATATATATATGGTTTACATGCATACTTACACACACACACACGCACACACACACATATATATATATATATATATATATATATATATATATATATATATATATATATATATATATATATATATATATATATATAAATATATATATATGTATATGTATTCTACACAAACTATCTAAGGATTGCACTATTTCTACTATATTGTAGCTAAGTCGTACCGTGCCACATTCGAGTAGTGGGGGAAACCAGAGTATCTTCACCCCAAGGACACCCTTCTAACATTTTGGCTTGCTTGGATTCCAACAAAGCCATTCGATGTCGCAATGCAATTTAGTCGCTATTTCATTTATTTCTGTATTTTTCTCTCTTTGCAGACGCTCGCCAAAGACTTGCTGCTCCACTATACCAGTACTTACGTCCGCAATCTTGTTTCAAAGAAGCTGCCTAAACCCGCCCATCGCCGTCATGCGAGACGGCTGCCATGCTTGTGTCAATATGTCCAGCGACACCATTTCAAGATGTATGACGTCATGGAATCCTGACCTTTTGAAGTTTTGCCGCACGTGCTTAATCTTTCTATGAATATATTTTTCTTTGAAGTTAAATCCAATATCATCTTAAGTGCAGCGTACGTGACTGGGGAACTGTAAAAATAGAGTACGCTTAAAAATAACGTTGTTCGTGGTATCGTGTATGCCGATAAAGATTACTGGTCATGGACATTAACATGCAAAACGGCATGCATCATATCAAACCGGTAAAGCATTGATCATTGCCTATAGCAATATATTCCAGGTATGGCTTCTTCACAAGACAAAAATCTTACCCTTGTAGGGTAACTCAGTACGATCCATTTCTTCCAATTAAAGATTTCGCTTTAGATGTAGTTTTCAGTTTTGATATTCGTTTTATGAACGAAGGACACGTATAATCACCATGAAAATACATGTAGGTAACGATTGAGGGTGCATGTCCTACAGGGCAGATAAAACTAAAACCTAACTCACCTGTTTGACAAGAGTGCAACAGTCAGCCATTTTGAAATGTATGTTGACCTAATTCTTAACAGGTTAGTACATACCTAAGGTAGCAGTAATATTTTACGCCAGCGTTAGAGCATCGTGTGGTATTTCAGATACCAGGGGAAGGTTTTGGAAATATGTCATCATGTATAAGGGTACAGTATGAGTTAAAAGGGTCAACATATCTATAGGGATTGTATATCGTACACTTTTGTCAGCGTTTTGAGATATACATGTACGGCAATGTGAGAAATGAAATATATTTGGGACGTAGTTTCACTCAACCTATTGTATACTAATATATATATATATATATATATATATATATATATATATATATATATATATATATATATATATATATATATATATATATATATATATATATATATAAACATATATATATATATATATATATATATATATATATATATATATATATATATATATATATATATATATATATATATATATATATATATATATATATATATATATATATATATAATGATTGCATGTCAATGAATAAACCAAAGACATATTTTAAAAGATGGTGGTGTTACGTGGTCTTTCTTTTTGAACCTCATTAGGGGCAGACAGCAAGGTTATAATAACTTCTGCATTAGCCGCACTTTATCTCACTCCAAGCTTCCTGGTTCCTATTTCTGAGAACTAAAATCCATTTAAAATACTAATATTTCTTATACTCGGTTGACAATATACGTGTACCAGGTTGATGACCGAGTAAGATACTGTCCGACCCCCGAGTAGTTTTCAGAGCGCTATAATTACTTCCTCTTGTTTACTTGCTTAAAGCCTAGAGCTTACTATAGGGCGAGTTACGAAACTGCTACTGATCTAGTTACGTATCAAGATTGCATTCATACCGTGCTGGCTACTCTACAGGAAGATCATCTATTGCTATTGTGCTCTGTTGAGCACAGCTGCTCAAAACTAGAGCCAATTAATTAGCACGCAAATATTATAAAGCGCTATTCAGAAAAATGTACTGATAATTATGTAAGACTAGATGACCAAGCCAGCTCAGGTTGCGGCCAGAATACATGTACTTATCTATAGTAACAGTAGTAACAATAACTTATTTCTTTCTTTCAAAAATATATTCTGTGTAGTTCCTTATCAACTATCATAATGACTGAATAATGCCTTAAAGGCACGTCGACAAACAACGGCCATACAGTATTATTGCATTATTAGAAAGCAGTTCTTTGTCACCGTCAAAGAACAAATAAAGAGCAGTCAGATATAGCCATCGCAACACGAAACACTCTGTACAGGATACAATGAAGCTTAAACAAATTTCAGCATACACTACAATGGGCTGGAGACACGAATTGCACACTACTTCGTAGTCAACGTCATCTGGTATTTTCTGTTTGGAATTATGGCGGTTCTCTAAAGAGATTGCCTATGGAAACAGTTCTAGCCTTAGGAGATGATGACATAGTAGACATTTCCCAGCAGATTCGTTTATTAATTGTAGCATGCTTTTGTAGCACAGTACGGTAATGGACCCTGCCTTACGACACGGACGTTACTCGTGAGCTAGCACTCTACGTGCCCTCATTTGGGAGCTCAACAATTCGTGTGTGAGCCTTCAGTTGATTTTTATTTTTTGCGTGTTTTTCCAGTTTCATTTGTATCTTTGTGAAGTAACTGTATTTGTTTTTCTTAGCTTAATCTTACATGTATTTCTGCTTGTTGTTCTTTGATGTTAATGTATATTTCATACAGAAACACCTGGTCAATGAATATACTACACGGTGAACTTGGATATGACGGACCACTGTACGACGGATCTTTGCATATGACGGACGATATGCTTGGTCCCAGTTCGATGCATATCAAGTATTTGTCATATGTAATATTATGTATACGACGGATTTTGCATATGACGGACCAATTTTCCTGGTCCCATTGAGTCCGTCATATCCAAGTTCACCTGTACTACTAATTAACTTCTCCCAATCCTTTCGAAATACGATGCCCATTCTTATAGAATACAATACATAAGAGTTACCTTTCATGTCTAGAGAACTTTGTATGCTGGAAGGGTATGCGGTAAGATATCATTGGTGACTATTTTTATGCGCACGCCGTTACGTATTCGTTATAACCCGGTTGTTGACCATTTGCAACATGCGCGCACCGTTACGTATTCGTTATATCTCAATTGTTGACCAGTTGCAGCATGCGCGCACCGTTACGTATCCGTTATAACACACTGACCTGATTTGGCGTACGAGGAGACAGAACATTAGGTTTACAATGGCGATTGCGTATCTTCACAATATATATATATATATATATATATATATATATATATATATATATATATATATATATATATATATATATATATATATATATATATATATATATATATATATATATATATATATATATATATATATATATATATATATATATATATATATATATATATATACAGGTGAACTTGGATATGACGGACTCAATAGGCCAGGAAAAGTGGTCCGTCATATGCAAAATCCGTCGTATACATATGACGAAAACTTGATATGCATCGGACTGGGACCAAGCATATCGTCCGTCATATGCAAAAATCCGTCATACAGTGTTCCGTCATATCCAAGTTCACCTGTACAACCCATGACTGCATTGTTGAATCAGTTCCATTATATGTGTAGCCTTTCTATGGCATGGTAGGTAATCCTTACCATATTCTTAATTATTGACAATAAAAACCATTTAATGAAGAATTATGCAGCACCACTAAATATTCTCCCTCAGTGGATTTTCAGGAATTAATATTTTAAGCCAGATACCAAAAAGTGATAGCGGTGTTGATAATAAACATCGACGAATGCACTGTGATTCAATGTACTGTATAAAAATCACGAACAAAATTGCGACCGATGAGGTCACATTATCTGATAACTATAGATCAAACTGAGATAAGGAGGAGCTGCAACTTCTCAAGTAACAACCAAAAGGTGTTCGTGATAGCTCTGTGGTGTATATGTATTTATCTGTATATCTATATTCTTCACTTCAATTAGCACATTTACACATCCACAACTCTATAATTCTGATTTGTGAGATCATTCCATATCTTTCACATCATTATAAAGCAACCTTTTTTTTTATTTTTGCGTGATTGGAGCTGATATTTCCCTAACCTAAGCCCAAACTTAACTCTAATCAGACCAAAACAAGAAAAGATATTTGTAAAATCATAGTGAGATCGACTTCATGAAGCACCAATGCTTCAATGACTACTATCATTTTAGTTTTGGAGGCGATCTTACAACTCAGAAATACGTACACACACAAACACATAAAACACACACACACACACATATATAAGTATATATGTATATATATATATATATATATATATATATATATATATATATATATATATATATATATATATATATATATATATATATATATATATATATATATGTATGTGTGTGTGTGTATGTATGTGTGTCTC
Source organism: Maea johnstoni (assembly GCA_963942565.1). Taxonomy (NCBI): domain Eukaryota; kingdom Metazoa; phylum Annelida; class Polychaeta; order Spionida; family Magelonidae; genus Maea; species Maea johnstoni. The sequence goes on along the minus strand of OZ012695.1, from coordinate 20,332,489 downwards.
GTTTGGAGGCCACATCAATCAATGGTCCAGAATATAACTATTTCGTAAAATAAGAATAAGAGTTGCCTTATGATTTTTTATTCAACTATGTGCAATATGGCAATTTAGAGTCTACAATGTTTTCAATGACGTACGATGGTGTGCTTACATCTCATAATCAATTCTACCAAATACTTTACGATATAAAGCTTCGTCCAGATATGGTATTAAAAATCTGCTCAAAAATGACACGCAAACGAAATAAACAAATCTTTATATGTTTTGAGATACTTATTGCATTGAATTATTTCAAACATATTCTTTGATTCAGTGCCCAATAGGCGATGTATGTATCTCACATGACAGCTTTGAATGACAGCTCATCGTGGTTTCCCTGAGCTCTGGTTAACTGGATAGCTTTCACTATGTTGATATGCTATCAAGACTCCTGCATCACCATTCATGACATCTTCACTGCGTTACCTGTCTGTCTGTCAACCAGTTGTTAAGGGCCACAACCTTTTAAAGACAATTTCATATACTAGTGAACCATATTCCCAACACTATTAGGCCTTAGACCACACGGTCGTCAGATTAGGCCCTCTGTTTGTAATGGACAACATGAAGATTATATCATTGAGTTATTGATTATACAATTGCAAAGGGCGAGAAAGGTATGTTTTCTTGGCGCTTGCTGGAATATGCAAGTTGTTTGCCTCAAGGCTCGAACCAATTAGAGTAAAAAGGTAAACCCATAGCCGTAAACTTGTAGCGAAGGAAAGCACTGATTAATTAAAATAGAGATCATCTTGCTCCCATGTCTTACACGGGATTCAAAGACTATCCTAGGCAAAATAGCGAGCATTGAGCGATTTGTGAGTAATTCAGACAACTGAGCTCCAATCGTCTATCAACACATTCGAGAGTCAATCAACACATTCGACTTCCAGCCTTTATGAGAAAAGATTGGGATAGCAATAGATGAAGCACTGATATTGTATGTAAGCTACGTTGCTACATTCTGCGTTGTCTTAAGTATCAAGCAGTACATGGTTTCAGAATACATTCGCCATATAATGCAGGTTTGTGTAAAAGTACTCTTTTGTTGGCTTCATAAAGAGAGCATCTCGGGTTAATCTTCAAGCATATAAAGTCAGCTGTGTATTCCTATTTCATGCGACGTCAGAACCTCTGACTTTCATAATATGTAATACTACACTACTATAACAGCATTTCCTTGAATAACCCTCAATAGTAGGCGTCACACCCAGATAATATTATCTGGACCTATGTTCATCTGTTAAATGAAATGTGCATCCAATTGCCGATTTTGCATGTACGTGTAACGTTAGCATAAATACACAGGGTGCAAATTACATATCTGACTATTCCATCCTATCCAGGGCATATCATTAGCACCAGTGTGACGGGTGTGATCGAATAATCACTGAATAATTATGAATAATCGTGAATAATAACATGCTACTGCATTGTTATTTTTGCACATATCGTTATGATATTGTAGTTTAAGGCTATATTTGACCAGACCATGATTGCCCCAAACACGCATGTTGGGTTTCAACATATGATAGCAAATTTGCTTTGAATCTGTTCAAATTTGATTTTATTTCAAGTTATGCAATCAAGAATTTGAAAAAAAAACACTTCTCAATTTTCACAAAAAATCTCAAAGAAATGGCTATAAAAGCTGAATGAAAAAAACAAAATAGGAAAAAACATAGACACAATGAGATATATATCCTCCCCTTGCTATTGATCTTTTCTCCGCATTCAAAAAAATCGGTGGTCCCAGTTTTATGATTAAAGAAGGAGCTCTGTTTGAAATACTTTTTGAACATCTTTAAATTTTCCCACACATTAAACCTTTCTTTCTGCTGGAGAAACGCGTTTGCTACAACATAAAGAAATCTTCAAGAAACTAGATAAGTATCGATACATGTACATAAACATAAATATGGCATTAACAGAAAGCATTCAAAGCCTATTAAATCCTCGTTTAAGAATCTAAACTATACACAAAATCAAATAGATATAGACTATAAATCCTCTTATACACTCATGGTTACTAAATTAAGGGTAAAAGTGATACTAAATACTCAAGGAAAGAAAAAGGAATCCCTTAATGACTCGTCAACTACTGTGTTAAAAGTGGCCTCCCTTTCAAAGCAAGTATTCCACACAAAAAACAAAAGGACGACACTCCAAATTTAGACACATCACCAGCATAGGATTCTCACCTGCATGGTCACACTTGAATGACAAACAAAACACACACTGGACATCTAAAGTTCAAATCCAGGCAGCAAGCAGTCAGTGGTGGCGCCTTAAACTACATGGCCAGCAGGGCAGATTCTTATTCAACCAAACACTAGAATTATAGTCTACATACCGTTCTGGAGCATTCAGACCTTTGTTGACCGATCCCAGATCTCCTGAAACCTGTTGAGTTATAATATTGGTGTCCCTGTGTTGCTTCACTGTGGCACGGAGGTGGGCGAGAAGAGTTTCATATTTTCCAAGTAGGGCATCTTCAGTTTACCCTCTTGGCTTGACCAATGGTGTGCAATTGGAGCTGGCACCTCCCGGGGAACCCTTGGCTGGTGTGGCACCCTGCTCGCCTCATATAAAAAAGTGGGATGTGTGAATCTGTCTATGGGTACCATGCATCTAAAAGATCCCTTGGTTCATTTTGGATTTGAATGCTGTGCTCTTTTCCCTACTCTTTTTCTTCTTTCACATCTAATTAATATGCTTTGTCGTTGTTCTTCAACTATGACAAATGACCACTTTTGGAAAAATGTTAAGGCACTAAATGACCTTGTGTGCCGATGTGCCTTTAAACCCTCATTCATTCATTCTTTGAAAAAATATTGTTTCAGTGGTCCCGTGGTCTCTTTATTTCGTCGCATCTCCATTTTTCTTTTTTTATTCTCTCTCCCTGTGTTCTGTATTGTATTGTATTTATTTATGTACCGTAATTTCGCGTGTATAAGACGCACCCGTATGTAAGACGCACTCCTTGTTCAGGCCTTTAGCACGGTGTATAGACGTTAGCCCTGTGTATAGTGCGCAGCCCCTTTTCGGCCCATGTCTCTAGCTATTTTGTAAAAAACGACAAACTAGAAGTGGATTCGGACAAACATTAAATTGATTGCAATTTGAAGTCACTTATAATGCTGCTCTAAAGACAATAGGGGCTCGGACGTTAATCTTCTTTTTAATCGGCTCTCCCCCGCATTCAATTTTTCATTTTGTATTGTTCCTCTTTATAAGACATTGTATCTATATCCTCTATCTTTTCTTTTGAATTTACTGTCATTTTTTTGATTGTTGCAATGCATTTATTTCTGCATCCTGTACTCTAAATCATGTTCTTTTCCTAAGGTTTTTAATTTGCTGATCAAGCATAATTAGTAAAATAAGATATATTGATAAGAAGTTTTAGATCGGTAAATTAACCTCATTAGTGAACATACTAGATGTCTGCCCTACTTAAGCTGTGTGTAGCTGGGCCTCAATTAATAGGAACACCAAATAGTGCATACCAATCGTATTATGCCAACTTGATTAACTGGACTTATCAGTAATATTCTTACTCAACCCTTTCTAGCCCAATTAATCTCCTAATCATAATGATATTGCAATTCATATCCCTGTGCAGACCTTCCTTCAGACCTCTGCAGTACCAGAACACTTTAAAAAGGTTCCTCCAGACAGCATTTTATCTTATTTACATGAAATTGCTTTGTTTTACTGATTATAAATAATTTAAGAATTAAGTTTATTTTGAACAACCAGGTATGCACAACTAACACATTGAAACTGTTTATTGTTTTGTGAACATTTTTATTGCTTTGTTGTTGGTTTTGCGATAGCAAAGGACCATTCGTTTACACAGATGTTATGGTGCTAAATGGCCTTTGTGTGCCTTTGTGTGCCTTTAAGCAATTTATCCTTGATTTATTCGTTCAGCAGTACCACAATAATGTCAATGCGATATGTTTACTGCTGCCTTTGAAATTATCAATCACATTTTAGAAAGTTTTGGTAGATTCAAAGAAATCTGAAAAAGGCTCAATCTGCAAATTCTGGACATGGCGAAGCAACCAGTTAAATTCTGTTTCTTTTTCTTTTTTGGTTCCGTTTGTGCATGGTGAAATTATCTTTTTATTTTCTATTTGTTGCATCTTACTGTTCTTCGTTTTAAATATTCTTCCTCTACCTTTGCATTTATGCATCCTTATTTTTTCCTTTTCTCCTGTATTGTATTTATTTCTGCATCTTTTATTTTCATTGATTACCCTTTTTCTAATTGTTGTTTCTTTTTGTGCATCTTATATTTTTCTTCTTTGAATTTTCTAAGTTTGTCCTTAGTGCACTCACTTCTGCATCTTACAATTGTTTTTTTACCTTCTCTCTCATTGTTTGTTTCTCTTCGCCTTAAAAAGTCTAGCCCTCTATCGCATGTAGTGTATATATTTCCGCACCCTGTATTTAATTTTGCACCCCCCTCTCTCTCTCTCTGTCTCTCTTTGTCGCAGTATTGCAAAGGTATACCTTAAGTCTGGGAGCATTTTTTCCTTGTATAAATATGATTAGCGGGCACAGGGGATGTTTTCTCGATTTAAAACTTTTTGTTTATATAAATTAGTTGATATGGATCTTACTCTTTCTTATTTGAACAAAAGGCACTGTTGCATAATTCATAATATTTTAAACTAATCCCGTGCAGGCAGTAACGTTTTATTTGTATCGTTTAATAATAACACATTGATATTTTTCCTGTCTCCATACAATAACATTTATTAAAGTGTAATTTTTAAGAAAATTGAAATTTTTAACAAAACATGACATTGGTGAAAATGAATAAACCAGTTATTGCACAAAGATTGGCTACCCTAACAATTAAGCATGTAAAAGAGGAAAAGAAACTCAAAAATCATGAAAAAAATCTGCACTCCGTTTGATTGTCCTCTCACTGCTGCAAAATAGTTTAGATTATTAGGCACAATCTATATCAATAATTGGATGAATAAAACATTTTTTCTCTTATAGGCCTATATAAAAAAATGAAAAATAAACGTGGTCATCGTATTGGGTTACCAAAATACTGCAATGAACTTAAATTGCTAAAATCATATGATCTGCAGTGACAGAAAAACAGCAGAAAAGTAGGCTTTACACAATCTTACTTAACCATGACCGCAGGTAAAAAAGTAAAGGAATCTTTAAGTCAGTATTTTTTTTATAATGGTAAACAGGATCTTTGTCGACGGGACCTATGGCTTAAGGTGGAAAACTCCTCGACACCCGGGTCATTTTTACACCTTGAACACAATTGCACTTATGGTATTGTAAAGATTGCATCACATGGTTACCGAAAAACGGTAAACTCATCAATGCGTGGCTATTTTGAGGTGATATGGCATCCTTAAAGAACATATCTGGATGTGTTTCATTTTTTGGCAAAATGTCAAGACTCACCCTTTACTTGAAAATGATATTCTAACATGTGATCATTCATGTCTTTGGTAAGGTCCAAAGTCCTACCTCAGCAGCGGATCTGCACATTGAGTACTTTAAAAACATAAATGTTCCCATAAGCCTCAAAACTACTAACAGCACGTGGTTTGTAAATGCTCATTTTCAGGTCCTGCAGCCAAGTGTGTTGACTTCTAGACCAACTTGCCACTCTAAACAAACACTAAACAACACTATAAACCAGGTGCAGGATTACTCGCTCCTGATAATGACTTGTCCTGAGAATCTTATTGTTTCAAGAGACTTTTTCTTTTTCATTTTTTTGCTGTCACATTTGTGACATTATGAATAACATATGAAAAAAACATAATAAAAAAGGACTAAGATACTAGATGTTCTATGATACTACTTTGTAGTGAAAAAATGCACGTTTTTTCTGGAAACATCCAGGACACACAATCATCATAGGTTTTAATGGTAATGACCTTTTCAATTATTAAGTCCATATAGTTTGGGGATCATTAATAACCCACCTACTTTCTAAATGTATATATCTGTAATAAACATTTATCTCAAATAATGAATCTTTAGCACCTTTAGTTATGCAATGGCTCCCCTAAGATGCTTCAGCAGAAGTAAACAAAGCCAACTAACGAACTAAAGTGCAAAAATACATCATCCTATATACTTTCTCTAAATCAGTAGCGTTGACATGGTCCTAGCATTCTACAAACATCACCTTAACTGCCTTTCTAAATGCAAATGTAAATCCTATTATAACTGCAGGGAAAAAGAGCCAACACAGTTGAAGTCCTAGTCTAGCATAGGCAGCACCCGAACTATGAGGAATTGCTCCAACCAGCCCACTTAAATTGCAATTCTCACAAATCAGATCCACAATCAGAAAGATGTAGTGGGGAGCTGTGAGTACAAAGTTGATGAGAAGAACCCCACCAAGAACGTGAATCTCTCGGAGGGAGGCCTTTCTGCGCATGCTCCTATTTTCACTGGCAAGTTTCGGGTCTTTTACCAGGATACTGTCTCCCCTTACTGGCTGCCGTCGACTTGAGCTTTTCTTCTTTTCATCAGTCAAACTCTTAGTAGGATTGTGCTGACTGTTTATAATTGATATTTCTGAAAAAGAAGGTAAAACACATTACTTTCTGAAAAGATGTTGAATGTTACTTTTCCTTACAACATAGGTACATCCATCCCTTAGAAGTTAAGTAGCAAAGCTTAGAAAAGATTACATTGGTTTCAAAGTGCTTTTAATCAAATGAATACATTTATCATAGACATAGCAGTGCATGCCAGACAAGACGAATCAGCTAAATAGAAACAACCATCCAGAGGTAACCACCATACACCACAAGCCTTACTTACCTGAATTGAACTGTGAGCTTATGTTAAGCGAGGATGATCTACTACAGAGCATCTTCTTTGCACATGAGTGAGATGTGGACACTGCTAATCCTTGGGTTTCATGATTTGTAATTGATGACCCTCTTTGAGTAGTAAATCCTTCCAATCTTTCAACTGTGTTTGTTGTTATTGATTCAGTAACAGTTGTATCACATGCAGACGTTACCAATTCTGTTACTATAACTTTTACCTCAACATTTCTTGTAGAAGGGTTGCCTCCATCATTTTGTTTGGCCATGATATTTTTTTCATGATTTTCTTCAATTTGTATTTTCTCTTCATCATTCAATGGACCCATTTTATCTGCTTCCTCTACAGGTGCATCTATTTTTGTCTTTTGAGCCCTTTTTGATTCATCATCTGTTGATGGAATGGCCTCCAGAAGCTCTTTGAGGCGATATGCTAGGTTTTCCTCTGATTGAATGTGGGTGGCATCCTGCTGTTGGTCACATGATGGTGTGTTCTGACCTGGATAGACAGCAAAGGAAGAGACTAGCCCTGACCTTGTTAATCCTGCAACATTTGATGAGTCGTGCTCACCTTGGACAGTTTCTGTTATTATGTTTTCTGACTGTTTTTCCTTTCTTTGCTCATTCATTTCTAATTGCAACTGACTGCCATCATCAATATTAGGTGGACAGTTCGATTGGCCAGTATGGGTGTTCGAAGAATTCATGTGACTACCATCTTGATTTACCAGACCTTCTGAATGTTTGCCTTTTGTATTTTTCTCATCTTCAATGGTGAACAATGGATTATCTAAACCACTCTTCACTTTTATAGGAGACAGATCACCATCTGCACATGGTGTTATTTCGTTTCTCACTAAACATTCCAAAGACTTTGTTTGTCTTGCCATAACGGATGGTACATTCAGTTCAGCAGTCTCTTGGTTTTTGGTTTGCAGCACATCTTCTGGACCAAAATATATTCCTGAACCTTCTGCTTCACGGATATTAGCTTTAGACATATTCACATGGCCACCCCTATTAACCTCCAACATAGATACGGATTTCTCTTTAAGCTTAACCTCTAGCCAGGCCTTGCTTTTCTTGGGATTATAAAGGTCTCTTAGGACCGAGTCCAGATCAGACATCATTGGTGAAAACTTCGGTGAAAGATGAGGTGTCGGTTGCTGTTCAGTTTTGAGGTTCTTTCGTGGTATGGGTGTGGGTTTACGTGTCATTAAGATTGTCAAGTTCTTGGAATAATAGAGTAGAAAGACGTAGAGGCAAGATGTCAACAGAAAGATCCCAGCATACGCAGTGAAAATAACTACTTTGTAAGTAGCAAATGTGTCACCATAGAATGAGGCAAGGTTGCAATTATCCAACTTGCTGTTACTTCCCTTAATTGATTCAAAGATAGCAACACTTGAAAACAGAATGGAGAGAAACCAACACATTGCAATGGCAAAAGTCATCTTGATTCTGCTATACTTTCCTACATCCAAAGTAGGATCTTGAATTGTAAAAACTATGTACACTGCAGCAACTGCGAAAATAAGCCAACTTGATAGGCAAGCAACATCTGGTCCAACCAATGCAAATCCACATATAGCAAAAGAATCATCCACACGCATTTCAAGAATATGTGAAAAGTGTCTAATAGCAAAACCTGCAGTGGAAAGAAGGCCTGTAATGGCTATGCCTATAGTCCAATACAATTTAGGGGAAAGCAAGTCAGTGTTGGTAACTGCAAGTAAGATGAGAAAAAGATTTGCAAGAAAAGCTGTGGCAAAAATGGCAATTGGAAAGTTGCCAAAGGGTAAATCTCCTTTAAATGTAACATGCCTCCCTGTTGTGTTGGTTACGTTAGGCGTTCTTTTGTCGAATCTGAACCTGCTGCCTGGATCATCTTCACTACTATTCGGTTCATCATCACCTCCTCTTGAATACTGGCTGTGTTTATGCATTGGAGTGGTGATGAGAGATCCAGTTAGAACTTTTCGTCCAGGTGTGGTTTGCACATCAAAGGGAGGCAATGTCTGTTGAGATACAGAAATTGCAGTTAGGGTGGAGCTTGATACGTCAGTCCTGGTCTTGGAGGTGTCACCATTAGTTGGCACAGAGCCAGATTGAACTTGTCTAGTGGTTTGGGGCATCAAATAAAATGGCCTGGTAGTTGCTTCTGTCATCTGAAATAAAAAAAAGTGTCCAATTAACCTATATATTTTAATGTATAGAATAAAGCATTCTGGGTAGATCTACAATATAAAATAAATTGTTGATTAAGAATTTCATTTAAATTTGTTATGGTTGAGTTTGCTATTCAATAAAACCATAGTACTTTTCAAACGACAAACTATGCGATGCATTAAAGTCATAAAAACAGCTACACGCATAACATGCTAGAAGTTTTTCCTACAAAAATGGTCTGTAGCAAGATAATCCATTGTTTTACATTGCTGCCTTACCCCCCTTACAACTCTCCTCGACCTCTTTCATACACGTTCTCTCTCATAAGTACATGTACACACACATATATGTATGCATATATATATATATATATATATATATATATATATATATATATATATATATATATATATATATATATATATATATATATATATATATATCAAGGAGAATTTAATTCATCTTGATGTAATAGGTAAAAAAGTAGATGCAGCTAAATCTATACCCAAAAAGATGAATTCAGGAATGAAAACAAATTTCAAATTAAAAGTAGCGAGCATCACATTCTATTCCTGCTTTCATGAATTACACAAAGATATCCTCAGATCACGGTTGAAGTAGAAATCAATCGTCTGAATGGGCGACTTCGTGACGATCAGCCTGTGTGTTATGTAATCCCTGGCTTGGTGTCCGCGTTACCACGTCACGATTTCCATTTTAAGCCCTCGCATGAGCGTGGAGACAAGGCATGTCGTGACATATGCTCCAAATGCCATATTCATAAGTGATCTTTAGCAACACGACTCTTATTGTACTCGTGAATAACCGGGTTCAACCAGGGGACTCCCACAAAAGCTGACTAATGAACAACACTCTTACAAATCAGCTTCTAAAGTTCTATAAATACATATGTACTGTATATGGATAATGACACATTAGGGTACCTTATTATCACACTGTAAAGATAGAACATGTATCTAAAACGCCCCCTCTCTCTGACCATTGATTCGTAGTTTGATCATATGCTTTTTCCCAAAAAGAACACCTAAGGTTTAGGGCCATAATTTAGCCACGTGCAGCATGGGCAAAAACTCTAGCATAATGTGCTCCCTTGCAGGCTAGAGAAAAAACATTTCTTTTTTCATATTCCGGGACTTCAAAATCGTTCTAGGTTTGCTTGCAATCTAAGGTTTGACTGTTAGGTTCCCAAGTATGTGGGCGACTGTACTACTAGATGATGGTCTTGACAGTTACAGTTGGTCTGATTATGAGGAAAAGGTATGTTCGCTTTATCATACATAAACAACTTAAATAAAATGACTTTCACATATCATCCCTATAAGCTATTAACTCTATCACGCCAACTTATTTTAGTAATAAAGTGTAATCTTAAAAACGTTTTATTGCCAATCTACTTTCAAAGGTACCATAGATCTGTATGACTCCTTTTTATCGTAAAGATTCGACATTGACAGCTTATGTTAAACAACTAAAAGTTGCTTATTTGGATTGCCGACTTATAATTTATGTCGATCCTTAACCTCATATGCCAATGTAAATTCTGTGTATCTAATGATATTTAGATAAACCTCTAACACCTATTGGTCAGATCAGTTAGGAATTAAGGTATGCGAGAGGCACTCCAGAACTGGTATTTAAGGCGAAACTACACATTCAGGTGCACATGGATGGGCCACGGTACGCATTCAGTACCGCCTTTTCAAAGGGGTCAAAGGAGTAAAACCATCATCAAGCCCATGATCATTTGAATTATCAAAATCAAATCAAATCATGTTACAGGCTAGATATCGCATCTTCAATGTAAAGAGAGTATTTAAAAGTATGCTGTAGGATAACTATGAAGTACTATTCCACTCGAACAGTTTAGTTTGTAATATATATTGTATATCTTAAAACCAAAAATGGCCCCCTGTATATCATCTATATTCAGAACCCTTTTACAATGGGAGATGACAAAAGTGTGGAGGTTAACCCTTTATAATGCTGCTGGTGGCTAAATCTACCAATACAAAATGATGCGAAAAATCTTTAAAAAATGAGTGAAACCCTGAAACATGGGTATTTATCGAGAGTACCCAGCAAGAGCTTATCAATGAATACCAACATGACATGGTTTAGATGTTTTTCAAAAGTCTTCGCCTCCTTGTGATTTGGACAAAAGTACATGTAGCCTCAGCATTGGAAGGGTTTATGGTGGGGGAATAAAGTTTTACTATAGTGTTATGGTGCAGGTATTTACATTACTATACATGAATTCTAAAAACGAGAAATCTTCGTAAAGTCCACTTAAATGTGTTCCATTGCTTTACATGCGTGTGCAAGCAGTAAACGCACTTAAAGGTCTTTCAAAATCCGTCATGTCTACTTAACACTTTTTAACTATAGGAAGACATCCATACACGTGTTTTGTTAGGTGTTGGCGATTATTTAAGTAACTGAATTTTGCGAAAAATAATCTTTATTTAATGGCATTTCTCCCAAATCTTCAAACATGGGGGTACTTGGTAGTAAAACGCATATATATATATATATATATATATATATATATATATATATATATATATATATATATATATATATATATGTATATATATATATATATATATATATATATATATATATATATATATATATATACATATATATATATATATATATATATATATATATATATATATATATATGTATATATATATATATATATATACATATATATATATATATATATATATATATATATATATATTTAAAATGAATAATGATACAGCATGTATTTAACCATCAAGTGCTCCTGAGAAATGTGGATTAAAATGTGGCTCTATCTATTCTTCATTTATAGCTGTCAGAAGAAACATAGGGAACTTTCGAATAGTCAAAATGAAAGATCACATATATCGAGCTGCATATCTGATAACATATATCTATTGAACGATCTTTCATTTCATAATTATTCATACTGGTGTGTTAAAGCATATATAAAAACATATGAATACCTCAATATCAATAACCTATCGTTTTTTCGTAAATAATTTTCTTTGTTAATGAGGGAATTGTATAATCACATACACGAAGTGCTACGTGCAAAACCATCATACGACGTTATAAAGCTATTAATGAATATTTCAGCCCTAAAAAACACTGCGCATTAGCCACCGAATACAACCTTTAGCGAGACCGTTAATTCCGTGTACAATATGGTTTACTGTATGAAATGTGATGTAAATCTCAGGGGCAGAAATTGCCAGTTGCAGAGCTGCCGTTATTGGCACTTGTCGGGATCATTAGCCTAAACCATGAGATGTTGCATGCATGTATACGTACATGTTTCTAAAAAATTGTATTTAAGTACCCATTATTAAGGAAGGGTACTATCGTTATATAAACCGCCATTGAAATATGGGAATTACTCAACATGTCAACATATCCTATATAGAATGAGCGTTGATTATAATTTTCCAATCAAGCAATTAAGATCTATCAATTTAAGATAAAATGAGTTCATATATTCTCACAGTGAGTGTATACTAACACAAATGTGTTCTTATATACACATAGATAAGTACCAGTAGAGGTTTTGGGAACAATGTATAGGTAGGAATAAAGGAAGGCAGCATCAAACTGTTAATAGCATTATTATTACCTTCCTCTGTTATTACACTCGCTTGGTATCAGTTTATGTCACACAGAATTTTAAAAATGCAACTTACCCTATCATTCGTCACTTGACATACGGCAAATTTCAGTAAAACGTGGCATATCAATGACGAAGAGACTAGAATTACGGTCTTAGACATGCTGCAC
>OZ012695.1:20317748-20319426 GCA_963942565.1 Maea johnstoni | reverse complement strand
CTGACGATGCTAATCCTTTATGAAGGCTTATATAGAAAGTCCACCGTGGTTTTACTGGTATAACAAAAGCAGCTTTAATAGCCTCGTTGGTCTTTATCCGATACATACATGGTTTCCAGCCAGAAGCTAACACGACGTATACCATACTAGTACACACCTGCTAAGACAAGTAGCAGCTGGCCTGCTTATATCTATAGAAACTATGTAATGATGTAGAGAGAGAGAGAGTGAGAGAGAGAGAGAGAGAGAGAGAGAGAGAGAGAGAGAGAGAGAGAGAGAGAGAGAGAAAATAGAGAGAGAGAGAGAGAGAGAGAGAGAGAGAGAAGAGAGAGAGAGAGAGAGAGAGAGAGAGAGAGAGAGAGAGAGAAGAGGAGAGAGAGGAGAGAGAGAGAGAGAAGAGAGAGAGAGAGAGAGAGAGAGAGAGAGAGAGAGGAGAGAGAGAGAGAGAGGAGAGAGAGAGATTGGCTCTTGAACAGTGAGGCGCTCATTCAAAACTTTTCTTTTTAAGCCAGCGAGGCCCACTACTCCTTTAATATGAATTGCTTTGGTATATATTGATGATAATATGTTATATCTAAACTAATTATTCATCGCAATTGTTCAATGCTGTAAAAGGGGAAGTGATGTGGTCAAATAAATATTTTAGATATTTATTGTCCTGAAGTGAAATATGCCGTGTATATATCATAACCATTATAACACGCTGGACATTTGATCGTGTACCACTCTTAATAATATACAGTATATTCTCCCAAACGAAACAAATGCACAGTTTTAACGCCTATCTACACTCAATAAATGTGACACAATCCACACTTTATCAAAATTACCTCTAACACGAAAACAGAATGTTTCCTCCATCTCTGATAAAGAATAAATACATAATAAATACATATAACCCACAAAACATTCATTTCAAAAAAGTCCAATTGGATGGCTGGATAATGGGACCTCGCCATCGAATAAGTACCCCCTAGCATACGTTGCATAGTTCCTCACTTACCTTACCTATGTGCTAGCACGTAAACGCAGTGCTAGTTTCGCCACTGCCTGAGACCGTCTGAAGCTAATGCCGAAGCTTATTGTCAACGTGGTCTCTAATAGCGGCGCATGCATAACAACACTATAAGCTAATCATACGCATGCGCTGATAAACCGATAGTCGTGATTTATGAGCGGGACCGGCATGGCATACTTACATATATACGTACATAAATATATACACCCCCTCTCTCTCTCTCTCTCTCTCTCTCTCTCTCTCTCTCTCTCTCTCTCCGCGCGTGTGCGCGCACACACACACACACAACTGCAGGCACACTCACAGACAGACACTGTGACAGCCAGTTAGTATGAGATTGGGAAACAAGACATATGCTATTATATTATATTACAAATTCACAAATAAAGTATGTACCTCATTTAACACATATGACATGGATTGTGTGAACTTCAGGCATGGAGACAGGGTAGTCTTTTTTTATAATTTATTGTTCCAAATATATACATATGATACAGCACAGTATATTGTCATATGTCATAAATACGCTTTGTACAGTCTTCAAATTCATACATATGTACGCACACAGTCTAACAATATAATAGGAATTTTATGTAGATTTTTAGCCAGTTTGCTAAAGTTTTCTTTAAGTCATTGTAAATTGCAGACCATTTGCCAATT
>OZ012695.1:20302748-20312748 GCA_963942565.1 Maea johnstoni | reverse complement strand
TAGCAGCAGCAGCAGCAGCAGTAGTAGTAGTAGTAGTGGTAGTAGTAGTAGTAGTAGCAGTAGTAGTAGTAGTAGTAGTAGTAGTGGTAGTAATAGTAGTAGCAGCAGCAGTAGTAGTAGTAGTAGTAGTAGTAGTAGCAGCAGCAGCAGCAGCAGCAGCAGCAGCAGCAGCAGCAGCAGCAGTAGTAGTAGTAGTAGTAGTAGTAGTAGTAGTAGTAGTAGCAGTAGTAGTAGTAGTAGTAGTAGTAGTAAGGGTAGTAGTACATGTAGTAGCAGCAACAGCAGCAGTAGTAGTAGTAGTAGTAGTAGTAGTAGTAGTAGTAGTAGTAGTAGTAGTAGTAGCAGCAGCAGCAGTAGCAGTAGTAGTAGTATTGGCAGCAGCAGTAGTAGCAGTAGTAGTAGTAATGGATATCAAAACAAAAGATTACACATGAGTAGTGTTCATTCGCCACGAATCTCGCCCTAGCAACTTGCTATTGTTGCATTGTTGATACGGCCACGAGAACAAAAGGCAGGACCTCTTGGGGCCTTCCTTGTTAAATGGGTCCCAAACGACATGGCTGTCTGCATTGACCATGCAGATTCTTTCGAGCTAGACCATTTTGGCTGAAAGTGAATAACGATACAGTCTTCAAAGCCTGTATTTTAGAGTATGACATATATGAACCCCGTCTAGGTGCAAGGTCATGTCACAGGTACCTTGAATTCTGACAGGACCTGAAAATCAGCATTTACTATATTAAACAACGTGCTGTTAATAATTTCAAGGCTAATGGGAACCTTCAAAAAATGTTTTTAAGATAATCATCGGGCAGATACCCTGTTGAGGTAAGACCTTGCACCTTACCAAAGATATGAATTATCATATGGTATACTCTTTAAGGGTGCCACATTACCTCAAAATAGGCACTTATTGATAAATGTACCATTATTCGTCAACTATGAGATGTAACCTTTACAGTAGCATAAGTACCGTTGTCTTATCTAAACTCAGTTATCAGATATTCAAGTTTTAAAAATGACCCGTGTATCGAGTAGGATTCTACCTTAATTGCACACAATGTCCTTTTCAAAATGATTTAGAATAGTTAACCGCTTTACATTGCCGTGCATGTGGTCCTACATGTAAGAGCATTGAAAAAACGGTGTCTAAAGAAGGAATTCCAAGGTACTTTGATACGACTTTTCCTGTATTAGATGGTAGCACAAGTATTCTGAATACTCTAAAGAGTCTACATCACTTTCACACTAATCTCTCCTGAGCAAAGAATATATACATTTTGGAAGGTTGACTAGGTCGACACATCAAATTTCATAGATATGCGAATTTCATAGATATTCTTTCAGGTACGAGGAGGTGCATTTAAAGAACAGTAAACATGATGTACTTTCAAAATCATATATATACATATATATATATATATATATATATATATATATATATATATATATATATATATATATATATATATATATATATATATATATATATATATAATAAGAGAGAGAGAGAGAGAGAGAGAGAGAGAGAGAGAGAGAGAGAGAGAGAGAGAGAGAGACCCTGCCTGTAAATGTCCTCTGATCATAGACTGACACAGATCCAGGGAATTGGTACTTAAGTTTACTTAAGAGATAGATGTAGGAAGAATTATGTTATGTATAGACAAAAAAATAAATCTGGGCGTGACGACAATAGGAGAAATGCATTATTATCATATGATACTGTACTAACACTAAGGTTGGGACTAATGTCATATCAAAATACGTTTTGAGTAGGGATCAGTCTGCTACGTAATGATGTTTTCAGTGGCGCCACTCTTAGTGTGAGGAGGTTAGATGGAAGAGGATATATCATGCCCCTCGGAGGCATGGTCAATATATTCTGCATGCTTCTATAGGTTCTAAAGATAGAATTACACGTGGTACTTTTCATCAAGATTATCAGCAGTGTATGCATCCTATACCAACATATTTGTGCCATAGTTATTGTGTTGTTCGAAATAAAAGGTCTACCCTCTCGATTTAAATATATTGAGTACGCCTTCGAGGGATAGGTTACTAGTTTATATTCTATGAGGTTAATAATTTAGGAGGAATACTTATTAAATGATATTGATATGCATTTCTAAATCATACTTATGGATGAGTAACTTTGAACATTTCTCAATGAAAAACCGGATAAAGGCCGTTACGAAAATTTGTTGGTGTTGAAAAGTATGTAATTCCAATTTAATGTTCTTTATGATTATTGATAACAGTAAGGCTTTGTAATTAATGGATTGTCATTAACTTATTGTATTTTCAGCCAATACCTTATGCAGATTGTATTAAAGTAATTGATAGGAGTGTTTGAACAAGTGATACATGCTTATCCCTTTTGAAAAGAAGAATCATTAAAAGAAACAATAAAGGGACTAGAAAATGGTAAAGGTAAATTACAAGAGTACATGAACTACCCCAGTCAGATGTTTTCATCCAGGATAAAATATAAATATTATCATCTAACCATATTATCATGATCGTTATGGTTGGAAAGCCTATTATCTCTAGTTGATGGATCTGCACTTCGATATTGTTTAGCTTAAAACTTTAATTCATACACTGAACCTACATTCCCCTTTTAGAATTTACGGGATTTTGCTATGCATTCTAGTCATCAGATAAATTAAAAATGCTTTGATGAAAAATGAGTTTTTACAACGTTTCTCATTTGGTTACATAGCAAGTGACTACATAACAGAAAAACATGTTGTTTTTCAGTTTTTCTGATTATCACACTTAACATAGAATACCTAAGGCTGAGAATTACATAAGCATGTGGCCACAGCATAAGAAACCCTGTCATGTAGTCACCCGGACCTATGGCTGTCACCAGTTATACTATAATGATTGTTTTACTCAGTGCATTATTAAATGCTTGGGGAACATTGTAGTAAGGATAGAACATATAAATGAGTCTTCTATTATTCTTAAAGATAAAGAAATTAACGCTTTGGAATGAAGGAACTATAAATTGAAATGCGTATACTTGTAAGGTTGAAGATTGAAACCTGACAGTTATACTCGCTAGTGAGACAGACTCACTCAAAACAAGTGCCAAGTCTTCAATGAGTCGATTTTAAGGACTAAAAGTTGGTTGTGCCACAGGACCACCAGGATGACAGTGTCTGAGTAAAGTAGGAGAAATAGATCAATGAAAGTGTTTTGCTTAGTCTTTGAGAAAGTCTAGAGGTTTTACTGTAGATTATATAGAACCTGTTTCTCTAGGATACAACTCTTTCAAGTGCAACACTTGCATCCTGTGAAAATGGTTATTTTCAATGCGGAGAGGCAGCGGCGCTACGGAGAGAAAAGAGAGGCTGAGATCTTGAGAATTGAGGCTTATTAACCCATTATTAATTAAAAGATTTGTTTGAAATTTTCGTCTGGATCTATGATACTTTTGATAATAACTTTTGAATTCTGAAAGATTTTACAAAATATTTGAAGGAGAGTTGTAAGTATTATTCTGAATAACATTCCTCCTTCAAATATTTTTCTAACTAGCCTTTTGCCTGCAAGATATTATCAAAATCGTCAGGCAGTTTTGGCCGCTGTGAGCATTAATGGGTTAAGAACAATAAGCTAACGGACTGTGTCTTATCGACATCCTGAACTAATCAAGCAAAGAAATCGAAACATACAGAAAGACACATGCATGAAAGTAGACACACACTTCATTTATCCTGCGATATCTCAATGTGAAATGGAAACATTTTGAGGACTTGGCAATTTCTGCTGAATTGACGAATAGAGAATGAAAGATATGGGTTTACGTAGCTGTTGTTCCATATAGAGGGTGTGTTATGACATGAAATCATTCAGTGAATACGTACATATTACCTCCATTAATTGCAATAGTATCTCGTTCGCCATGCACTTGCAGGATTGATGTAGCATTACTACATGTACTGTGCAGATATAGATCGACAATATATGTCAACATTTTGAAAATGTTTATGAACAAAATAGTTTGGAATTCGCCCACGGCAAAGGAATAAGAAAAACAACTTGTAATGGAGAGATGTTTTTTTCAACTCACCTGCCCTGTGTGGAACGAAACGACACTCGACAGGAATGCACTTAGCAACTTATTCCCAAATCAAATAATTCTATCATTTATCAAATCATAGAATCAAATACCACAATTTGAAAGCAAGCACCACAGCGCTCATGTTACATCATGGGAAATTGAATATCTGTGTATTGCCTGCAAGAAATAAAAATGAACTTATTTTCTAGGATTGTGATACATGGTAAGGCTTTTATGGATGGGACTGAACAAACAGGTTTAAGATAGGTGAGGCAAAATCATAATGATATTTGCATCGCGTTACGCAGAATCACATGTACTTAGGGTAAATGATGGTGGCACAAAATACAGGTAGTACCTCATCTATCAATCAGGGAATGTGAGACGAGCTGAGACGCAGGTGTTCTCCTCACACCTTCCTTTCCCACAGAGAGTAATATAGCATGTTTCCACTTGGAGACATATTATAAGGGGATAAGGTAGTCCACGTGGCAATACGTAAAAATAGCATCAAGTTAAGTAGCTTGTTTTCTATTCACATTTCCATGTGTTTCAGAAGCCATTGTTTTCCTTTAATTAGAAATACTAACCACATAGCTGATATATTGTGGTTTACAATGAATCATACTTAGCTCAGATACCGGTATGTTCTCTAGTTCATTGACATACGTCCTCCACAGCAGCTATATATTCACTTTTTTTATTAATTGATCATGTGTTTAGAAGCCATTGTATTGTATTGTATGTTATTGTATGTTTATTGACTGTACTATTAGTGTACAAAATCATACGTTAAATACATATAACCTTTTGAAACAAAATAATACAATAAGGTGTTTATTGACTGTACTATTCGTGTACAAAATCATACATTAAATACATTTAACTTTTTGAAACAAAAAAATACAATAAGGTGAGATCAAAAACAACAATTGTTTTTCCTACAATTATAAATGCTCACGGTTACCGTAAACAGCTGATATGTTGTGGTTTACACAATGAATCATGTTTAGCTCAGGCACGTTCTTCAATCCATCACATACGTCGTCTCCAGCAGTTATCTACAGATTAATCATGTTGATCACCTGCCTCTGTTATTGGCATATGTGTCTCACTCAATACAATATCCGGGCATTAACCAATTGATCCCGATATACAGTGCCGGCATTAAGTTCCTTCACTAAATGCTTGGGAATCCCGGGCATAGTACACGACCGCACGCCCGACTGCCACCCAATTTTCTGAGCATGGATGTATTTTAATGACCTCATAACTGAGCGTAACTTCCATTCGCATTTATAAGCTACGTGGGTCATTGATGTGTTTGGGATATTGCTTTGACATGTCATCCAAGGGTGTTGGTACAACCGGGCAGTGGCACAAGTCCGGTCAACTGGTGCAATAATCAAATGTCTGTACTGTATGTTAGTTCAACATCTCTAAAACACTTTTTTGTTTATATTTTTGTTTTTTAAAGATTGCCTAAGTGTATAAGTATCCAAAGTTGTGTTTTTTCATTGCAATACACGAGATTTAATGATTGTTTTATCTTTTCTACACTTACTTGAAAGCGTGATTAAGGCGTAAATCTCTCATATCTAATACTCTATTGTGTAAAGACTCAAACAATTCATCTAAAAAAATAAAAAATCTCATATGTATGTTAAAAAGTAAATTAAGGAAGGAAAGAATTAGTTTTAGGTCGCTTGCAACAATTATGTTATACCGCGATAAGAAAGAAACAGGGAATACATGCCCTTCTCATAAGGGATAGTTCTAAGGGGTATTTCAGTTGCAGAAGCACCATAGACACGCCTCCACCACGCCGCACATTTATATACAGAGACCAGGCCACTTAGCGGCTAATCGGGATCTAGTGGATACTCCAACCTACGACCTTGTAACCACTAGGCCACGGCTGATAAAAATAAAAAGTAAAGGAAATGATAGATAGTTAAACCCGCCCTTAAACAAATGAAATAATCAACAATTAGAATAAATGATATACACATTCATAACCAACTAGGCCAATGAATGATTGAATGAATGAATAAATGAAATAACCTTTTATTATGCTGCAGAATCGTTTAGTAGTCGATTTATATTAGTCCCTATCGTATTTCCAATTTCGGTGAGTAGGGCACGAACACTTTATGAGGCTACGCAGAACTATGACGCGACCCTCACTTATTAGATCTAGATAATTTATGCAAATCGTTTATGGGAGCTTATGTATATCTTACACATCTTATTGCTGTACAGAAGGCAATTTTGGTCACATATTTCACACGAAATTACCTTTGCGCTGGCGGAATGAGACGGAAACTAATATAGAAGCCATTTAGATCACTAATATAGCAAATCGAGGATTTATAAGCAAATCGTATTGTTTCGACTATAAATAATGACTTTCCTTTCGACGTTGCCTTCTCCAAGGTGTGATAAGCAGCGTGTGAGCATGCCAACATTTCCTTTCTTTTCCTGTTAATTTTTTCTCTCTATCATGTCCTCAAAACATATTATTCAGATATTGGGATGGTTAGGTTAGGTATGCAGAACAGACATTGAATTCCTGCACCAGTCGACCGATCGTCTGCCAGTGCCTGGTTGTACAAACAGCCAAAAACATAAGCCAAGCACACCAATGACACACGTAACTTAGTAAACCAAAGCTACGTTCAGGTGGAAATCGGGCATACGGCCATGTGTTATGCCCGGTATGCCCATGCATTTAGTGCAGGTGCTATTATCATTTTATAATTATGATTGAGCAATTAAGGTAGCCTAAATGGGTTAATGTTTCTTTTTGGTACGTTTTTTTATAACCTTCGAAACAAAAATGAAAACTAAACAATGATATACCCTTTACTCAATTCTTTTCTTTTTCATAACATTGGCCAAATCACTCGCATTTAGAACCGCTCATGCATGTTTGGAGGGGTCGTGTTTTGTTGAATTTCGATTAAGAGGAAAGAAAAGAAACGATTGACTTTCCGTCTTGTTTGCCAGAAATAAGACCCGTTTCCTAACCTAGATAAATTCTCCGTCAGCGGCTGAAAGAGTAGGGATTTATAATGACTTAACTACGAGTACTTTTTGACAGGTTATGTGATTTGAATTCTGATACGAATCGTTCGATTTAGCAAGCTGTCGGTGATACAGACAGACTGCGTGACATATTGGCAGGCCAGACCGTGCTACCATTTTATTAGAAAGAGTGATTGTCATGTTAGGGAAATTTCCCTTTAACCCTTACACCCGCTGAAATATGTAGCACATTAAAAAATCTTGACAACTGTGTTGTTGATACCGCTGGGACAAAAGCATATTACTTGGAAATCATTTTGAAGGGAAATAAAAGCTCTTGACACACGTACGCCTGTCACATACCAAGAAGGCTTGACAAGCGTGTGTTGATAATATCTTTTAGACAAAAGCATAGTTTTTCAAATATATTTGAAGGAACAATATCAACCTTTAACACGTTCATGTCTATCACATCAAAAAGGCCTGACTAGCGTGTGTTATAATATGTTTCAGACAAAAGCATAGCACATGGAAATTTATCACCTGCTCTGCTGTAATTCTCTATGCTGATTGGTCAATAGATGTTAGACGTGGAGCTGTTTCAATATCGAACGGCAGAATTCAATATCACAACTTGGGCAGCAGCCTTGTTCTGACCTCCAAAGTATTTTTTTATTTTTTGAGATGTATTTGTTATTTTTTCTTAGCATGAAAGAGCAGGTGAGAATTCGTTACGCCCTGTTGGAAAGTGCAATCCGGCCTGCTATCCAACCGAAGTCATCCAGATCTCACTCGGCTCCTCCTCGTGAGATCTGGATGACGTTGGTTGGATAGCAGGCCGGATTGCACTTTCCAACAGGGCTTATCTAATACTACTTGAAGGGAATCAGTAACCCTAAACCTGTTCCTGTCTGCAGCAGACCGGAAAGGCCCGACTAATGAGTGTGGATAATATCTTTCAGGCAAAGGCAAAGTACTTGGAGATATAATTGAAGGGAAATCATTGACCCTTAATTATACCCATGGTTTCCCATAGTAGACAGAAAGGCTTGACAAATGTGTATTGGTGCTATCTTAGCGGCAAATACATAATATCTGGACATCTGTTTGAAGGAAAAATATCAACTTTTAACCCACTCTGCTCCATAGCAGGGAAAAAAATCAACCTTTAACCCACGCTGCTCCATAGCAGGGAAAATATCAACTTTTAACCCACTCTGCTCCATAGCAGGGAAAATATCAACTTTTAACCCACTCTGCTCCATAGCAGGGAAAATATCAACTTTTAACCCACTCTGCTCCATAGCAGGGAAAAATATCAACTTTTGACCCACTCTGCTCCATAGCAGGGAAAAATATCAACCTTTAACCCACTCTGCTCCATAGCAGGGAAAATATCAACTTTTAACCCACTCTGCTCCATAGCAGGGAAAAATATCAACTTTTAACCCACTCTGCTCCATAGCAGGGAAAATATCAACCTTTAACCCACTCTGCTCCATAGCAGGGGAAAATATCAACTTTTAACCCACTCTGCTCCATAGCAGGGAAAATATCAACTTTTAACCCACTCTGCTCCATAGCAGGGAAAAATATCAACTTTTAACCCACTCTGCTCCATAGCAGGGAAAATATCAACTTTTAACCCACTCTGCTCCATAGCAGGGAAAATATCAACTTTTAACCCACTCTGCTCCATAGCAGGGAAAAATATCAACCTTTAACCCACTCTGCTCCATAGCAGGGAAAATATCAACAGAGTATTATTGAGGGAAGAATACTATCAATTTTAACCCGCTCTTCTCAAATAAGTATTAAATGATTAACAATTTATATTCAAAATTATTACAAGAATATTAACAATTTCAACCCGCTCTATTTAATCAAGGAGGGAATATCAACAAATGATATTAAGGGAAAGATTATTAGCAATCTAACCAATATCAACGAACAATCATTCCACATTTTAGATACTGTATAACTGGTTAATTTGGCGTGGTTTTTGGCGTTTTTTGGCGAATGCCCATCAACGCCAAATTAAAGATCGCATAAAAATATGTCTACATAAAGGAGGCGTTGTTATGACTGCTCCAGACGCCAAAATAGATACAGGGAAAATTCTTTTTTGAAAAACGCCAACTTAAATACACGCCAAATTAACCAGTTTTACAGTAGCAGGGAAGGAAGAAGTGGTGCAGGTTATTTACTAAGTTAACAGTATGGAAGGTTCTAAATCCATTGTACATGTGCCAGATCCATGGGAGATAATGTCTATATCACGCAACCACTATTACCTGCACATTTACTATGTTTCACGTACCGAACAACTGCAGGTGGCCAATTGTCACACTGGTCACGTATTGGAGCATGTTTCTCTTTGGTTAAAGTATCAATCTATCACACTTAGTGGATACTCTTTACAACCATTAGGCTTGAACAAACGTTTTTTATGCAATGAGCATAATTTTAAAATTTTCACTCCGTATGATTGTATCAATTGCAACAATATTGCCAATATTGTACCAGTACATTATACAACCTTAATAGTAGTAGCCAGATTTGTAATAGTCATAATAAAGTTATTAAGTGCAATATCAATATCATATTGTAACAACATGATAATAATAGACATCAATTAAATAAGTTATATAATTAATTGTAGAGTAAATTTCCATTTAAACATGAACTTGTCTTCATAATTTGTGTTCCCTGTATACTTTTCCAATCTTAATTGATTACTATTACTGACAAAAAAGATAACTGAATTCTAGTAGTTACTAACTATGTGGTAGAAACAAAGTGTCAGTGGCATACATTCATGCATGCATATAGTACCGGCATTTAATTCCAGCACTAATTGCGTGGGCAGCCCGGGTATATTTATACACGACCGCACGCCCG
>OZ012695.1:20287748-20297748 GCA_963942565.1 Maea johnstoni | reverse complement strand
ATACATATATATATATATATACATACATATATATATATATATATATATATATATACATATATATATATATATATATATATATATATATATATATATATATATATATATATATATATATATATATATATGTATATATACATATATATATATATATATATATATATATATATATATATATATATATATATATATATATATATATATATATATATATATATATGTATATATATATATATATATGTATATATATATATATATATATATATATATATATATATATATATAATATATATATATATATATATATTTATATATATATATATATATATATATATATATATATATATATATATATATATATATATATATATATATATATATATATATATACATAAATATATATACATATATATATATATATATATATATATATATATATATATATATATATATATATATATATATATATATATATGTATATATATATTTATATATATATATATATATATATATATATATGTATATATATATATATATATATATATATATATATATATATATATATATATATATATATATATATATATATATATATATATATTTATATATATGTATATATATATATATATATATATATATATACATATATATACTGGTGACTGGTGTGACTAATAATACCTTTCAATACCAATGTAAGGCATAGCAAAATACCTCATATTGTAGTAGCTGCCAAACTAAACAACTTATTACATTACAGTTCCATAGGCCGATCATTAGTTTGGCCTTATAGTATTTCAATGTTTACTCCTTACTTAAAAATGTGAACCATCGTACAAATGTAGTGATTTAAAGACATGGTCGGGTATTCGACAAGCTTAAAGGGGCATCTAAAACTTAAAATCTATACAAATTCATTTTGAATATATCACACAATAAGAATTCCATGAAACTTTGCATAAGCTATCTATGTAAGATCCGTTTTGGAAATCAAAAAAAAGAGGGGGGTCTGATCAGCCATCCTGTCCATATAGGTGGCGCCAAGGTGGCGCGAAATTTGCTAATTTCACGTCTAAAATTGAAAGTCCGTTTAGAAAATACCCCGCTATGTATGTATATTTATTGACTGTAACTTTACATTACAAAAGCATACATAAAGAAAAAGTATAAATGAAAATAAATAAACAAATATGTGTAACACAAGTATGTCTAACATAAACATAACTAATATACATGATAAGATGATTTTCCCAGCATCTACATGTACTAGTAATAACTTATTCTTTGTTCAGCAGAAAGTTATACAAAAGCTGAGAGATATTGTTTGGCAGTCCCAAAGAGGTGTAAATCCCTTCAAATAGGGAACTGCATCAAACCTTGAACAGGCTTTCATTGTCAGCTCCCCTTTGAATACTAGTATGTAAAATAAAAAAGGGGGTCACGGGTACTGCCGTCGATATAGGGGGCGCCAAAGTGGCACTTCCGTGTGTAAATTACATTGTTTGCATGACATTTCGTTGTGGTCAATAAAAAATACAATGCAATACAATTGAACAATTAGTGTAATTATATAACTATTTTTTTGTCTCGTGGTAGTTCGACCTCTACACGTTCTGCTGCAGTTGGACACCATGACATTCTTCAAGAAAAGCGATAGACGTCATTCTTAATTGAATATGAAATTATTCAATTCACCGTTTGGCGAGCCAGTCTAGACAGCAATGTACAGCTAAGTGGTCAGCATGTATTTGCATTGTGTCCACTTCACACCCAATAACAAATGAAAAGGTTCAAAGGCGACACACAGTTCAAGCATGGGTCGTTGGCACACGATTTCCTCCCCTTGGCTGTGGCTTATTCAATAGAAATCTCGGACAATTCATGGCCATTTGGCACGGGAAGCCTTGGGTACAACTAGAGTGGAGGTAGATTAGAATCATTAGACATGAATGCTATCTCCCTTCGAACCTACCCCCATGGCCGAGTAGACTAGCGCTTTGCGCGTTAACAGCATTACGCCTCCGTATTGGCGTTACATACAATGCCGACATTTAATTCCTGCACTAAATGCGTGGCCAGCCTGGGCATAATACACGACCGTACGCCTGATTGCCACCCAGTTTCCTGGGCAAAGATGCGTGGGTGACCTCATAACTGAAAGTAGCTTTGATTCACAAAGCTATGCGGGTCATTGATGTGCTTGGCTTATTTCTTGACACGATATCCACGAATGTTTCTACAATCAGGCACTAGCAGATGTCCGGTCGACTGGTGCAGGAATTAAATGTCTGTACTGTATGAATATAGTACTGGTATTCATGTCCAGGAAATTATTTTAGATCATTCTTTCACGATCAGTTGTTCGGATGTTCGATTCACTCATTCAGCCAGTCTGTTTTATTTTCTTTTTTCTCTCTTGCTTAGAGTCATACTGTATGCATTAATTTCACGTTTCATCTAAAAGTATTCGATACATGTTAAGAATGTTACGTAAAACAGGCAGCAAAGATTTGCGCAATTTATTATATAAGTATAATATAAGTTTTTTTTCTCTTGCTTAGAGTCACACTGTATGCATTAATTTTAGGTTTCATCTAAAAGTATTTAGTAAATCTAAAGAATGTTACGTGAAACAGACAGCAAGCATTTGCGCAATTTAAATTGTAATTACACATTCAAGGACTGAAGGTGGGGAATAAATGTTATCGAAACATGTACTTACGATTTAATGTGTAACTTATCATTCACAGACACGACGGAATATGTGAAGAATAATTTGTGATATTCCAGTGTTCATTCTTTCAGCCTTTCTTTGATTGACACTGGAAGACAAAAATATCATTGTAAATGATCTATGCTCAATCACTGTATATTCATGGCCACTACACGATACCCTTTACTCTTTCTTAAAAAAGAGAAAGAGGAAAAAGCTTTATAAATACATAGATTCAGTGCAATCATTAATACCTTATAAACCTGACCAATTGATAAATATTTTAGACATAAGTACTACAGACACTTAGATAAAATTAGACCGGGGAGGGGGGGGGGGGGATCTTTGTTGTCGTGTGGCTTGTAAACCATGTTGTTTTATTCTTATTGTACAGTGTGGTAACTCAGCTACCGTTCAGTCTTTATGTGGCCTCAAGCTGTGCATGTAATGTTTTTCTTTGTCACTTTGTACTTGATTTATACACAAAGACAAATAATTTGCAATGCTTCCCATGGATAATGTGTGATGTGGATTCGTAAGTTATGTTATTGACTGCCTTGTTATCGTCGGATAAGATAATATCACAATACAAAACATATATATTCGTGCATAGAAAATGAGGTAAGAGAAGTCAAAACTATTAATACAGATAAAGACGATGATTTATACCATGTTTGAAAAGAATCACAGCCATATAGCACATCCCACAAGGACAAATCAGTTACGTTAATTTGCATAATTATATTATATCATTATATTGGCATCCTGAGATAACTTTCTATCTGGCATGGCTTAGTGGATTTCAGCTTAATCAAACAGGGAAGAGGTTGCGTGTACTTCATATTATGTAAAGATTCGACCACTAAAAATGTTAAGTTTGTCAAAAGTTTCCTTGAAAACTTTAACTTTGTTTCTAAGAATATTAAGGAGTTGTTGCTAGATGATGGTACAAATCTCACTAAGCCTACATAAATTTTAGAGGAGATGAGGAGATTTTATCAGTCGCTATACAGTTCAAAACAGATTAAATTGTTGGAAGAGTCGAATCTTTCGGAATTCCCAGAACATTTCAATACCTTGAATGAAAATGAGAGGGCAGCTTTGGACACGGATATCACTGAATATGAACTAAAAACACAGGTTTTCAAAAGTGGGCTAAACAAAAGCCCAGGGCCCGACTGCTTTACCAATGAATTTAAAGAGAATTTTATGGTCAAAAATTAAAATTTTACTTCTTAATTTAATGCAGCACTTCATTAAACAAAAAAATATCGGTCAAAATCATCTAATGGGAATCATCACATGTATCCCCAAAGGAGATAAACTTAGGAATAAATTAAAAATTTGGCATCCCATAACACTCTTAAATTCCATTTATAAATTTTATTCAGGTATTTGGGCCAACAGGATCAAAAAATACTTACCAAAATTAATAGGAAATAGTCAAACAGGTTTTGTCCAAAATCGCTTTATTGGTGAAACAATAGATTGACTTTAGACATTTTAAGAGAATCAGAATTCAAAAACTTAAGTGGCCTATTAATTTTAGTGGATTTCGAGAAAGCTTTTGACTCTATTTCTTGGGACTATATCACCAAAATTCTAAATTTGTTTAACTTTAGTGACCAAACCATCCAAGTAATCAAAAGTTTACAAAAAAATTCAATTTCCAAAATTCTTCAAAATGGTCACTTTTTAGATATAATTAACCTTGCACGTGGATGCCGACAAGGGGATCCTATTTCCCCTTACATTTTTGTTTTATCGGTAGAGCTGTTGGGTACTGCATTTAGAGAACATACACAACTTCAGGGATACAAAATCAAAAATCGGGAGCACAGAGTATCGCAGTTTGCGGATGACACCACTTTATTTATAACTCGTAGTGAGAGGAACCTAAGGTTATGTATGGATATTTTCGGTGAATTTTATTTGGTTTCTGGACTGAAAATAAATGTAGATAAAACAAAGGTGGTAAAGTTTGGAAGGGATAGGGACAGCAGGGATATTCTATGCCCTGACCTGAATTTAATTTGGACAAACAGATTCACATCTTTGGGAATAGACTATGATGTATCAGATTTGAATAATATTACAAGCCTTAATTTGGATCCCAAAATTATTGAGATTGATAATTTACCAAACATTTGGCAAATCAGAAACTTAACTTTAATTGGAAAAATTACTATCATCAAAAGCTTATTTATTTCTAGAATTATACATATCCTGCTGTCCCTACCCAGTCCGAACGACTCTCTTTTTGAAAAGATAGAATCAATATTTCAAAAATTCCTTTGGAAAGGAAAACCACCTAAGTTCAGAAACCAATTGCTTGAAAAACAAGTATCGGAAGGTGGTCTTCAATATCCCAATATTAGATATATAGACGCGACTATGAAAATATCGTGGTTTAAACGAATATATCCTTCAGAAGTAGGCTGGGCCTCTTTTCCGTATATACATAAGATGGACAAGATTTATTTATATGGTGATGTTTACTTAAAAAAACTACTTATTTCAGTCAAAAATCCCTTTTGGAATGACACCATAAAAACATTGCTAATATTGTTTGAGAGACCAGCTTTCAAAGGTTTTGAATCGATACTTGCTATGCCAATTTGGTATAATTCAAGTATAATCAAAGAAAGACTCGATTCATGGGTAAATAGAGGAATAATGACGATTGGTGACATTATAGATATAAATGGTAATATATTGAGCAAAAACATAATAGAACAAACCTGGAATGTTAACTGTAACTTCTTTTTTTATTTGCGTCTCAAGAAACAGATTCAATTTAAAATGAGACAATATAATATATATGGTCTATGCACGAGACCTCAGGTATCACATATCTTATACAAAGTGGATATGGGAAATGAAGGAAACAAAAATGTCTACTCTAACATTGTTGGTAGAGATTCAGTCAATGTGTGTACAATTAGAGACAAATGGAGCGAATCCTTAAATGATGAGGTACCTCTGCTTACAATACAAGCAGCTCTTATGAATGCAAAAAAATTCACACCATCTGTATATCAATATTACAACCAATTTAAGCTCATTCACAGAAGGACTGTAAACAATAGATTATTAAAAAAAATGGGGATTACTAATAGTGAAAACTGTCTCTTCTGTACAGATCATCCTGAAACCATTGAACATATATACATATCATGTGCAAATTCAGTAAGAATTTGGAACGATGCAGTGACATGGGTACGAAATACATATGATCCACACTTTATTATTTCAGACCAAGAAAAAAATTTTGGTTGTACTTCTAGGGATCATATATGTCAAATAGTGATAACCAGTGTAAAGGATGTGATATATCAAAAACGGAAAAGTGGTACAAGAATGGTTATTGCAGATGTAAAAAGAAGTTTGTTAAAAAACCTCAATATACTCAAATCTAAAGATATGGTACAAAACAACCAAGTACAATTTTTAAACTCATGGAATGTTTTCATTGCAGACTTGAGAAGTGATGCACATACAACAAACAGTTGGTATATCTTCTGAAATGGTTCACATGAAGATGCAAACGCTTCACCAAAAAAAAAAATACATTTGTAACATTGTGAATACAACATGCTATGGAGAATAAAAACCAGAATTGTTGCATATGTATGTGCAATTTGATATTTAAAAAAGAGTTTGTCAAAAGTTTCAAGAATTCTGCACAGATGGCATATTTAGAACATGAAAGGAAAGCACTGCATCTTATAGGTATTTGATAATTGTAATAGTCGACCAGTTGACCAGAATTGCACATTTGGAGTATCCCGGAGTATTGCAGGTGACCATACCACCCCATCCTTCATGTAAATAATCTTAATACCCAAAATTTAAAATGTGGGAGGCACATGCATAGACACTCTGATGAGGCAATTTCATCCATAGAAATTCGATCTTAACATCCCTATTGTCTAAGTTCACACGCGTGGCTTTCAGAAAAATCTAGTTTCATGAACCGGTGGGGGTGCCATGTGGGCCCAACTAATCCACGGAGTAAATCGTTTACTGCTGATTGCAATGATATCAGCCTCTGCCTAAAATTAGCGCAAACGCTGTCACCGGATGAACTGGATAAGGCGCTGAATTAATATTTTCATTCATTTCACAACATGTGTTGCGTCAGTCATTGGTTTTTATGGAACTCGTCCAATTTAAAAGGGAATACGATAGAGAGCTCAAATGAAGAAGGTAACTTAACACTTATTAATATATAAAGGCGGCAGAGTTGACCCTGAATCATGCGTAGTTTGATATCACACGAATGCATGTCTAATAAATAAGCGTATAGAATTAATACCCCCATCTCTCTCTCTCTCTCTCTCTCTCTCTCTCTCTCTCTCTCTCTATATATATATATATATATATATATATATATATATATATATATATATATATATATATATATATATATATATACATACATACACACATATATATGTATATATATATATATATATTATAATAATAATAATTAATAATAATAATTGATATTTGATTATAGCGCCCTTTCCACCTATAATGTTCAAAAGCGCTTTAGAGTCATTGGACAGTTTTCATGGTCCATATAGTCAATTAAACTCCTTTCGAAATAGCAATGTTTTCAGCTGTTTCTTGAAGTTTTGCACACTTTCAGCTGCCTTGATGTTGTCAGGGAGCTCATTCCAAAGGCGTGGTGCATAGGCACAGAATGCTCTGTCACCAAACCTTTTCAGATTAGTGAGTGGTATCTGTAATAAGTTCTTGGAGTTTGATCTTAGAGTCCTTGTATTGGCTTGTTTTGACTAACAGTTCCCTCAAGTATAGAGGGGCACATCCTTGCATGCATTTGAAAGTCAAAAGCAGAATCTTGAACTCAAACCTTCTCCTGATGGGCAGCCAGTGAAGATATTTTAGAACTGGTGTAATGTGATCATACTTTTTGGAGCCACTAACCACTCTAGCAGCATTGTTTTGGACTTTCTGGAGCCTGCATAGCAGCTCATCAGTGATTCCACAGAGAAGTCCATTACAATAGTCAAGGCGTGATGTCACCAGTGAGACAATGGCACTCTTGGTTGTATCAGTATTGAGAAATTTTCTTATTTTCCCAATGTTACTAAGGTGGTAATTTGCAGACTTGATATTTTTTGATACATGTGCAGACATATTCATGTTCGGATCAAAAACAGCACCCAGATTACCGACCGGTTCATTCAGAACTAGTACTATTACACCATTTACGGTAATACTAGGAATGGAGATTTTCGCCCGCATCTGTGGGGTACCCATGACCAGCACCTCTGTCTTGTCTGCATTCAATTTCAGTTTATATATATATATATATAATATATATATATATATATATATATATATATATATATATATATATATATATGTCATGACACAGATTGAAATTGGTAAGGATTTTTAAATTATGTCGACACAGATTAGAATTCTAATTTGTGTCGACACAAATCGCGATTTCAATTTGTTACCAGGTTTTAGCTGACACAGATTAGAATTTTGATTTGTTACCACCCAATTTTAAATTGTGTCGACACAGATCTAAATCCTAGCTATGAAAGGCAAGGATTTTAATTTGTGTTGACACAAATCTAAATCCTACCTATGAAGGGAAGTAAGGATTTTAATTTGTGTCGACACAGATCTAAATCCGAGCTCAGTATTAATAGAGGGGTGGTAAGGATTTTAAATTATATATATATATATATATATATATATATATATATATATATATATATATATATATATATTTATATGAGTTTCCTACTCAATTTCCATGTTTTATGAAATTTGAACAGATGCACTGCCCTTAAAGGTTACAGTATTTCTCAGGGCTACCCGATTTTTATCTAGTGATCTAAACCAGGTCTGCCTTTACCCTTAGGAAGTTGTACCTGTGAATTGCATCAGACTTATCCACGTGCGGAAGTGAATGGGATCCATATCTCTTATAAAACGATTAATACTAAATATATTTATGGCAACATAAATCGATGTTCGAACAGTAGTGAGGTAATAGTAGTACCTTAGTAGGTCTCAGCATGAATATACGTGCCTAATTCTTTTCCACCACACGACCCTGCATGGCGGTAAACTGCTCTATCAGAGACTGGCAAGCGACTTGTCGACAGGTACAGGAATTAGAAACTCTAGGTGTTATCCCGTAAAGAAAATCTTCATGCATGAAAAAATGCAAGCAATTTGGTTTTCAAAGAAACGAAATTTCCATCCATGGAAAACGAAATTTCCATGCATAAAAAAAGAAATTACCATGCATGAAAATGGAAGTATTGCCCCAAAATGTCCATAGATGACGAATCCATTTATGAAATTGTGTACAACCCAATTACCTAATTACCCATAAAAATTTCAGTGGCGCAAAAATCATCCCATGGGCAAAAAATTCAATTTAATGCATGGAAACATCATTTCCATGTATGAAAATTGTCATGCATGGAAATTTCATATTTTCAAGCATTAAAATGAAATTTCCATACCTTATTTTTTTCATGCAAGAATCTTTTCGTATACGGTCAGGAATAAGAGAACTTTACTGTAGGTGCTATGGTTGCTATATGGTAGCTATGGAGAAATCAGCCTAATTTCCAGACACGTACCAATTGTAACTCATACCTCACGGTATCACGTGTCGCAAAATTACCCATTTCTACTTATAGCGTGCACTCATTTAGAGGCTCCTAGAATTACTCAAATAGGCTTTCTGTCCATCCGTATTCCAGTGCGGATACGGGATCACGGCTGGCTACGAGGGGGTGGGGAGGGGGGGGGGGGGGGGTATTTGTTGTCGTGTGGCTTGTAAACCATGCTGTTTTATTCTTATTTTACAGTGTGGTAACTCAGCTAACGACCAGTCTTTATGTGGCCTCAAGCTTTCCATGTATTGTGTTCTATGTTGGCATGTACCTATTTTTTCTTTGCCATTTGTATGAGGTTTATACACAAAGACAAGGCACAAGTATACGGCACTCTGATGGGGTAATTGCATCCATAGACATTCGATCTTAACATCCCTATTGTCTAAGTTCACACGCGTGGCTTTCAGAAAAATCTAGTTTCATGAACCGGTGGGGGGTGCCATGTGGGCCCAACTAATCCACGGAGTAAATCGTCTACTGCTGATTGCAATGATATCAGCCTCTGCCTAATTAGCGCAAACGCTGTCACCGGATGAACCGGATAAGGCGCTGAATTTTTTTTTTTCATTTCTTTCACAACATGTGTTGCGTCAGTCACTGGTTTTTATGG
>OZ012695.1:20285222-20287548 GCA_963942565.1 Maea johnstoni | reverse complement strand
TTTATCATATAATACACAAAAAAGTAAAGGACAAATAACTACAATGTTCAAACAAAAGAAGAAATGCAAATGTCGCTTAATAGATTACTATTCGAAACCGGAGGTGACAATTTTACTTATTAAACAAATACCATGCACCTTGTGGCAGAATTTCAAAGAAATACGATTGCATTTTTGACTCATCATAAATTTGTCTCTTGGCTGGTGTGACTATTAATACCTTTCAATGCCAATTCAAGGCATAGCAAAATACCTCATATTGTAGAAGCTGCCAAACTAAACACCTTATTACGTTACAGCTCCATAAGCCGATCGCATTAGTCTGGCCTTATAGTATTTCATTTTTTAAAGACATGATCGGGTATTCGACAAGCTTATAGTGGCATCTAAAACTGAAAATCTATATATTAAATTCATTTAGCATATATCACACATTAGGAATTTTATCCATGAAACTTTGATAAGCTATCTATGTAAGATCCGTTTTGGAAATCCAAAATAAAAAGGTGGAGTCATCAGCCATCCCGTCCATATAGGTGGCGCCAAAGAGGCGCGAAATTAGCAAGTTTCACGTCTAAAATTGAAAGTTCATTTGAAACATACCCCGCAAAAAGAACTTCATCAAACCTTGCACAGGCTTTCATTGCCTAAATTCATTGTCAAAAATTCATAGTAAAATAGAAAAGGGGGGTCACGGGTACTGCCGTCGATATAGGTGGCGCCAAAGTGGCACTTTCGTGTGCAAATTACATTGTTTGCATGACATTTCGTTGTGGTCAATAAACAATACAATGCAATACAATTGAACAATTAGTTTAATTATATAACTATATATATATATAACTCGCGGTAGTTCGACCTGTCTACACGTTCTGCTGCAGTTGGACACCATGACATTCTTCAAGATGAGAGATAGACGTCATAATCTTAATTAAATATGAAATTATTCAATTCACTGTCTGGCGAGCCAGTCTAGACAGCAATGTACAGCTAAGTGGTCAGCATGTATTTGCATTGTGTCAACTTCACACCCAATAACAAATGAAAAGGTTCAAAGGCGACACAGAGTTCAAGCATGGGTCGTTGGCACACGGATTTCCCCTTGGCTGTGGCTTATTCAATAGAAATCTCAGACAATTCATGGCCATTTGGCACGGGAAGCCTTGGGTACAACTAGAGTGGAGGTAGATTAGAATCATTAGACATGAATTCTATCTCCCTTCAAACCTGCCCCATGGCCGAGTAGACTAGCGCTTTGCGTGTTAACAGCATTACGTAGAGTAGAGATGAGTAATCTCATGTACAGTGTATATTTTGTAGACCAATATTTAAGTCACAAGAGGAACCTGTGTGACAATTGTATGTAAAGTGCCAGTCTCCCATTCTATGTATTATCTGTTACTTTTTTGTGCATATTAACCCCTTTGAGAGTCTTACTCTCTCCCTAAATTTGTATTGTTTGTATTATTTATGTATTTTTTGTTTCCTTCGTTTGTAAAAATGTATTATGTGTGATTTTGCGTCGTCGTACGCAGTCAATAAACATACAATACAATACAATTACGCCTCCGTATTGGCGTTACATATGAATATAGTACTGGTATTCAAGTCCAGGAAATTATTTTAGATCATTCTTTCACGATCAGTTGTTCGGATGTTCGATTCACTCATTGAGCCAGTCTGTTTTTTTTTTGTTTTTTTTCTCTCTTGCTTAGAGTCATACTGTATGCATTAATTTCACGTTTCATCTAAAAGTATTCGATAAATGTTAAGAATGTTACGTAAAACAGGCAGCAAAGATTTGCGAAATTTGAATTGTATTTATTATATAAGTATAATATAAGTTTTTTTTCTCTTGCTTAGAGTCATATTGTATGCATTAATTTTTAGGTTTCATCTAAAAGTGTTTAGTAAATCTTAAGAATGTTACGTGAAACAGACAGCAAGCATTTGCGCAAGTTAAATTGTAATTACACATTCAAGGTTGGGAATAAATGTTATCGAAACATGTACTTACGATTTAATGTGTAACTGATCATTCACAGACACGACGGAATATGTGTAGAAGAATTTGTGATATTCCAGTGTTCATTCTTTCGGTATATTCAGCTTTTCTTTGATTGACACTGGAAGACAAAAATATCATTGTAAATGATCTATGCTAAATCACTGTATATTCATGGCCACTACACGATACCCTTTACTCTTTCGTAAAAAAAGAGAAAGAGAAAAATGCTTTATAAATACATAGATTCAGTGCAATCATTAATACCTTATAAACTTGACCAATTAATAAATATTTTAAACATAAGTACTACAGACACTT
>OZ012695.1:20257722-20280222 GCA_963942565.1 Maea johnstoni | reverse complement strand
TTGTGGTCCCCCTTAAAAGTTTGGACACCCAAAAATTTTACAATGGCCAATTTTAGGCACCCAGTTTCTAATTCCTGGCTAGGACCCTGCAATGACCTGTCAGTATTAAATCGCTGTGATTGTGACGGGTCCCAAGGCTCTAAGACATTTCCTCTGTGTTCCTCGTGCGTGATCGCTCAGTTGGAGACCTTCCAATGAGCTAATTGGCCCGTCCACAGTTGACAGCCTGTGGGCCATTTACCGCTTGGTCATTTGGCGCTATCTACACGGAGAGGTCACACACAATTAACACGAGAAATCCAAGGCAACCAGACAGGCATCTGATGACCATCGGTCAGTTTCAATCCCACATCCGTTTCCGCGAATTACCTAGCGAATACAACGAGTTCCCATATGGTTTATGCGTTGTATATGTGTTTCCCGACCTCGTTTTCCTCAACCTTATACAATGTACAACTGGCTTGTCACGACTTAGCTGCATTATGAACAAAAAAGGGACGATTGACGAAATTTCAAACACAGAAAAGTGACGATTGCCGAAATTTCAAACACAGAAAAGTGACGATTGCCGAAATTTCAAACACAGAAAAGTAACGATTGCCGAAATTTCAAACACAGAAAAGTGACGATTGCAGAAATTTCAAACACAGAAAAGTGACGATTGACGAAATTTCAAACACAGAAAAGTGACGATTGCCGAAATTTCAAACACAGAAAAGTGACGATTGACGAAATTTCAAACACAGAAAAGTGACGATTGACGAAATTTCAAACACAGAAAAGTGACGATTGACGAGATTTCAAACACAGAAAAGTGACGATTGACGAAATTTCAAACACAGAAAAGTGACGATTGACGAAATTTCAAACACAGAAAAGTGACGATTGACGAGATTTCAAACACAGATTAAGCCTAGTGATATCTGAGTAATACCAAATCGTTGGGTATTTTTCCGACGTCCATGCCTGGTCGATTCTAGAGTAGTCTGTTATACTTCATATTAAAGTAGACCAGTCGATTAACACCTCTCACCTCTCAGATGTCCGGTATACCTATTGTACAGTCATGCGGGTCTCGTGTATAGTGCATATATATATATATATATATATATATATATATATATATATATATATATATATATATATATATATATATATATATATATATATATATATATATATATATAAATACATATATATATATATGTATATATACATATATATATACATATATATATATATATATATATAATATATATATATATATATATATATATATATATATATATATATATATATATATATATATATATATATATATAGAGAGAGAGAGAGAGAGAGAGAGAGAGAGAGAGAGAGAGAGAGAGAGAGAGAGAGAGAGAGAGAGAGAGAGAGAGTATTCTCGATAACATCTTGAGAGTGTCATACGCCTTTGGTATTGCAATCAAATCTCAAACCAATCAGTGCTAACTTACCCTGCGTGGTAATTAACACTGCATGCCTTGATTGGAACATCCTGCCTCTACTCTATGATATATTAGCATCTGCAGGCAATTTCCTGCTACAGCTGAAGTGGCGAGTGAGTGGTGGGTCTAGGACCAAATAGGGGGAATATAAGTATATAAATCGGTGAAATAATATTTTGGGAGCAATAACAGGGAGGTGGGTGTGTTAGGTAGGTGTGGTATTGATGAAATTATCTCTACGTTTATTGTGTAGCTGCACAATTGTTTCAAGAGAAACAAT
The DNA here is from genome assembly GCA_963942565.1 of Maea johnstoni. Taxonomy (NCBI): domain Eukaryota; kingdom Metazoa; phylum Annelida; class Polychaeta; order Spionida; family Magelonidae; genus Maea; species Maea johnstoni. The sequence continues at coordinate 20,278,476 of OZ012695.1, read as the reverse complement.
CAATATTGCAAAAATACCCATTGAAGAAAAACGATTCTCATCGGCCATTACCAATTGGCGTTGAGAATGGTTTTTGGATACATATATTGGTTAGATAAGCATATCCGGACGGCCCAACAAATTAGTTATCATGCGCACTTAGCTCCATTGGACATTTTTGTTTTTCTATTGGCTTCACCTCAGGGTTCTTCCGGGTGAAATGCCTGAAGTAGGGGGGGGGGGGGGGGGGGGGGGGCGTGTGGACCAGCCTTCAGTACTTTTGAATTTTAAATTAACTTGAATTTTGTATATGTATATATATATATATATATATATATATATATATATATATATATATATATATATATATATATATATATATATATATATATATAAATAAATAATCCATATATATATATATATATATATATATATATATATAACTTTTTCTATATTTTACATTTTGCATTGGCAAGTACCCTATAGCTGAGAACATGAATTCAACTGATAGAGAAAGCATAGAGCCAAGTGGGAAATGTGAAGTACTTGCCCTCACTTGACGATCTTTATTTTTAAAAAAAACTTTGTAAAACTTGTCCAGCTCCCAATCCCTCTGACAAAAGATACATACGCTCAAACCATTTTGAATACACATACTCAGACCCGTTTTCTTAATTCATAATTGTGTTTCAACAAGCAGGTTCGCTAAATACATCCTCGATATCTGTTCAAACGATTTATCGCTACCTAACGGCAAGTTATTGCATAACCGAGGAAAGGAAATGGATGCATTTTTAGTATTCATGTCACAGAAAATCAATGAATTGATGGTGGATGGCTGTGGATCAACACTAAGACCTAATTGTCTTAGTGGAGCACTTTTCCAAAACCAAGGACCTGGCTGGAATGGCTGGAAGTCTTTCTAAGCACTCCAGTTTGAGTGCTTGGCATTTCCCTAACGTCTAGAAGGTGGTGGTTTTGAAAGATGGCGATGGATTTGAACCTCGATGCGCCACGGATAATTGGATTCATGTCGTAAGCAACGTCAAAATTAACTACAGAGAGGGAAAAGCACTTTAGGCCACTTATTCCCAAATAAAGTCTCATCACGCGAGATTACGGAGATCACGAGACTTCGTACATTCCGTCTCAGATTTTGGATTGCGTGGCACTAAGTCGACTTTAGCCCCTCAACTTTAGGTGCACTTCAATTTCGTCAAACAAGATAGCGAGATTTATAAAACGATTGTTTGGGAACATCTTGTAGATTTATCAAAACAACTCTGTCTCTGTCTCTGTCTCTGTCTCTCTCTCTTTATATATATATATATATATATATATATATATATATATATATATATATATATATATATATATATATATATATATATATATATATATATATATATATATATATATATATATATATATATATATATATATACTGTAGAACACGAAATTCACGCGTGTCCCAAGTATAGCGAATTGGGGAGTTTTGCATCATAACGTATCTTTATGTTAGCGAAGATAGCCGCCGCTGACAGCGCCAGTACAGTAATAAAAAAGTACAGCGTTTTATATATAGCGAAGCGGAACCACACGCTAAGTACGCTATATATAAACACACGCGGAAATTTCGTGTTCTACAGTATATATATATATACACTTCCATTTACTTTCTTAATTGTGCTTTGAAATCAATTTGAGATTAATACGAAAATTAACACAATCATCGTGAAGGATGCTATAAAAGATATATAGTTTCCATGAGTCGACCTAAACAGAATGTAGTTTATGATAGTGGAGATGAATTCCTGCACCTCGTAGACATAGTCAATGCATCTTTTACCCAGGATTTAACGACATACATGCACGTGATGCAGTACAGACATCCAATTTCTTCACCAGTCGACCGGATGTCTGCCATTGTCTGGTTGTGCAAATACCCATGGATAACATTTCAATAAAATAAGACAAACACATCAATGGCCCACGTAGCTTGCGAATCAAAGTTACATTCAGTTGTAGGTCATTCATGCATTCATGCCCAGGAAACTGTGTGGCAATCGGGCATGTGTTCATGTATTTTGCCCGAGCTGACCACGCATTTAGTGCAGGAATTAAATGTTGGCATTGTAATGTTCATGAGGTAAAAAAGAGGCGTAAAGTTTACTCATCTACACTTATCTCATTGTTGCTATGATAATCATATGTCATAACTGTTGATGGCGTATGCTTTCCCTTAGATAGAGCATTGTGCGAATGATTCTGTCTGAAATACGGTGCTCAGGAGACCTCCTTCCTCTCGGAGGCATAATCAATACATTGAAATCCTACCTTGGGAGGATTGGCACTATTTGCATTGTTTGTATTATGTTCATTTATTTATCTTATATTGTATCAGATAATTATATATGCATTTTTGTAGTACCTCTACTGTCAATCAAAAGATATACAATATATATATATATATATATATATATATATATATATATATATATATATATATATATATATATATATATATATATATATATATATATATATATATATATATATATATATATATATATATATATATATATATATATACATTGTATTCCTCTCATTACCGGCAGCACATGCCAGTCTGGTGAAATGTTTAAAAGAACAAGGGAAAGTGATTTGTTTGTGTAAATTGATGGAATTACTACTATAAAAGGTGTTATTCGCAGCTGGAAGCCCTAAGTCGCTTTGCCATATTAAGTTGTGTTTATCATGAAAGAAAGAATCTTCTCCTTTGCAATTCATGGCAGTCGTTTCGCACTCTATTCTAAAAGGATTTAAGAGACATATCAAAATCCTCCAAGATAATTACCGGAATGCCAAAGGTGGCCAATTAGGCAACTGAAATATTGCACATCTGTCAATTGCAGACCCGATTCTCTATTCGTTGTGATAAGAAATGTGAAATCTACACGCCATAAAACAGGCTGGAAAGCCAAGCCCATAACAAGACAAGCCACACATGCTTCACATGGGAAATGTATGATGTTCGCGCGTATTCTAAGTCAGTGAGATGATTACATAAATTTGCCGATATAGGACAAAAGGACATACAACTCTCCAATTTATAATCTTATAATATATATATCTTTATCCTATAATGCATATTGTATTGCAAAATGGGTTGCAGTGGAAATGAGTTTTATTTCAATATTGCCTTATAACTCACGTAACGAAAGTATGAACATACTCTCTCTCTCTCTCTCTCTCTCTCTCTCTCTTTCTCTCTCTCATGGAATTTAAGGATACTATATACATAACCGAAACATACCTCAATTTAGAACGAAATGAGATACCCCTTCTTTCATATTGATTATATATGTGAAATGTTATGGTCCCCGATCCACATTTGTGTATGTACAGCCCATTTGAAATCAATTTGATGTCTTTTCCATCTGTCTTCCCTATAAGTGGCGTGGATTCAAGGTTGTTTAGGTGTATCTGTTCTGTATGTGTTTTCTAAAATGACCTTTCAGCGATAATCGATACGGTACCAATTACCGATAGAAAATGGGAAAATGATTGTATGGAAAAAACAAAATATCGTATCGCATTGTTTGATAATTGAAGTATGTAGATGAATTTTACTCAATTGCAACCTGAATGCCTCCACTGGTGGGCGGTTTCCTACAAAGAAGCAAAATCTTTGAAGCTGACAATACTAAATGTATCAATGTCAGGTCACTGGGTGTCAGGCAGTATCGTTGAAATATCGCTAAGATATCTTACTGCTAAGGAAATACCGATACCATATCGTATCGCAAAACGTTTGTTGCCAGTCCCTATTTGGAAAGTAGCGCAGGTTGTCAGATTTCGCCATGTTTTTTTTCATTTGACGGCGCCAAAAAGACCGTACGAAAAATGACGCCATGCACGAAAATGATATTTCCATGCATGAAATTGAAAAGTTTGCCCACCATGCATTAAATACCGGTTGTGTACAGTCCAATTTCCCATGAAAAGTTCTGTGGGCGAAAACATCATCCTAGTGGCTAAACTCTCATTTCCATGCATGAAAATTTCATATTTTCATATCTGCATGAAATCTTCATGCCACGATGTTTCCATGCATGAAACCTTCCGTACGGGAGGTGTGCCACCTATGGCTCATTCCTACAACTACCACACCATTGGCAGTGCCACATTAGTTGGTCAACTCAGTCAGGTATGTAAACTTTTCATGGACGAGGAGCCAAGTCTTCTAACTATGTACAGTACAGACATTTAATTCCTGCACCAGTCGACCGGACGTCTGTCAGAGCCTGGTTGTTCAAAGACCCATAGATAACATGTCAAACAATAGGCAAAGCACACCAATGACCCACGTAGCTTGCGAATCAAAGCTACGTTCATTTGTGAGGTAATCCATGCATCTATGTCCAGGAAACGTGGTGGCAATCGGGCGTGCGGTCGTGTATCATGGCCGGGCTGCCCACACATTTAGTGCAGGAATTATATGTCGGCACTGTAGCACAGTTCCAGGACAAAATAATATCCGAGCTTTTATATTCCCCGTGGGGTCACAGCTGTTACGGACAGTGATTATCGAAGAGAAGAACTCTTAGGCCCATAACTATGTTATTTCTGAGTTACCTCTAGTGCCTCGCCGCATCACGTACACATGTGGCCCCATAAACAAATTATTGAAATACCTAGTCTTTTTATAAATCACATCGGATAGCATTGGCGATCAGTTTAACGTCCGAGAGCATCCCCGGAACGATATTTCATAAGGTCAAGGCGTTATCCAGCTGCCAAAGCAATCTATGGCGGTGAGGTATTATGACACTTAAGGAAATTTCGTTTTTTTAAATTTCTCCCGAAACTTGCTTGGATAAAGCGCCGCAAGGGGCACACCTAATGGTGTGCAATAGGAGTTGGCACCTCCCGGGGAACCCTAAGCTGGCGTGGCACCCAGCTCGCCTTATAAAAGAAGAGGGATGTGTGGATCTGTCTATGGATACCCTGCATTGGAAATATCCCTTGGTCCTCTTTGGACCTGAAGGCTCTGCTCTTACCTTCCCTCTTTTTCTTCTTTCTACTAGAATATGTTAAAAAGTGGCAAAAGCACACATACTGCCAGGTAGATATTCCTCGCTATTCATATGAAATCTAGAGTACCATAGCTCACACAATATACCTGGCTTGCTTGCTAAGGGCCGACACCCCCTCCCCCTCCGGCCAGAAATCATATATACTCTAACGGTATAAACTAATTCAGAATTCGGCCCCTCCTCCCCCCGCACACTTTTAAATGGAACAGCCCTAAGTCATTTTTGAGGGGAAATGGGAACTCTATATAAAGCGAATCTGCAAATTTATCACAGTGATAAAGGCAAGAGGTTCTCACGTGCGGACAAGGGATAATTTTGTCTTTGCAGCTTTCAAATGAGCCTTTTTTAATGATCGCTACTAATGTTGTTTTTTTAACTTCGCAAAAATGCTGTGTTTTATTTCCACATTTATAAAGCAATATTATAAAAATATTTTCATAAACCTATTGTCTTGTTTTACAAATACTGATTAGTTGTTTTCCTCAAATACATACAATACATTTTACAAATCATCAGGATACAATATTCAAATACACTTTCAATATATAAATCTATATATCAATACCCACGTTTGTAAGAATCTTAAGTCAGTTCCTTCGATACTTGGTTGATTTTCTTCTATCGACATTTGTGATTTCAACAAATTTTTAACTTCTCTAAGCGAGTAGTGTTTGCCCTGTTGTTGATTTATATATATGACTCGTTTTGTTGCAATCATTATTTTATCCACAATATTATCGCTACTAATGTTGCTAATGATGGAAATTATGCCATTTCCAGGCCAGATCTCAACATATTACTGGCGCGGCAATCATAACTACAAAAACTTCATGCAACAATTAGAGCTGCTATTTCTGTTACTGCTGCTGCTGCTGCTACTACTATTACTACTATTACTACTACTACTACTACTACTCCTGCTACTACTACTACTTCTTCTCCTTCTACTAGTACGTCTAGTTCTAGTCCTAGTACTACTACTATTTCTACTACTACTACTACGACTACTACTACTACTACTACTACTACTACTACTACTACTACTACTACTACTACTACTACCTCTATATTAGTAACTACTACTACTACTACTACTACTACTACTACTACTACTACTACTACTACTTTTACTACTACTACTACTACTACTGCTCATTCTATGAGTACGTACTAATGCTACTACTCCCACTGCTGCTACTGCTGCCCAGCAGTACCATCAGGAACTAACCGATCGTGTAAACGAATCGTACTCCCACGAAATAGAATGCCTTGTAAATGCCTCCGGGCAAATATTGTGTTAGTGTCGATGACACAAACTCGTCATTTCTTATGGATGCTTACCACACTGTCGAGTAGTCATTAATCTTAAAAACTGTGCCAGTGATTTCCTCAGCGTGGTTTACTAAGCCTGGCTACCGGCGTGACTGGAGTTTGACTGGATTGCCTTCCTAAGCCGGAAACTGCTGTTCGTGCCTCGCATTCCAATTGGCCTCCTCAGCCACTGGTGCCTAAGGATTGTAATAAAAACTACTATCCTAACACATCTATGCATTGGACGTTTCTATGAGTAAGGCAGCACGCTCCTAAAGCCTATCGAGGTTGATTATTAAATATATGTATGCATTGAACACCTTAATGAGTAAACACTTTCCTAGAGCCCACCGAAGTCAATTTTTATGTACATCAATGTATTTGAATAAGTAAACACATCGCATATCATATCGTTCTTTTTTTCTTTAACTCTTCCAACGATAAGACATCTTTTGTCCAAAGCACAATGACGCAAATATTTTCGGAAACCATCTAAACCCTGCCATGTTGGTATTCATTGGATAGCTCTCGCTGAGTACTCTCAGGTGAGTACCCATGTGCAGGGGTTCAGTAATTTTTCATTTTCTTTGCACCATTTCGTATTGGCAAAATTAGCAGCCAGCAGTATAATGGTTAAGCCTACGATGTACTCCATGGTTCATGTACGTTTCGGTGCACAATGATTACCGATTTTTTTTCTCTAGCATGAAATACCCTTTCACATCACTGGATATTCCCTACCTCCTCATTCATACATTTTCATGGTATCATACATTTAATTTTCTGGGTAGATACAACTTAATTTATATCTTGTTTTCAAGATAATCCCGCCGCTTCTCCTATATGATTCCACGAGGACGTGGTTTATCACGCCCACTGCTATGGTCAGCTTTGTTATGGGACCAGAATGACCTTAACCCATTAACACTCAGAGCGGCCAAAATAGGCCGGATAATTTTGGAGATATTTTACTCACAAAAGCTTTTACTGGAAAACATTTCAAGAAGAAATGTTGCTCTGATGCCATACAACAACTCTCCCTCAAATATTCTGAGAACTTTCGCTTTATTCCGAAGTTATTTTCAAAAGCATGAGAGTAGCAGACGATACTTTTTAGTGGAAACTCTGAGTGTGAATGGGTTAAATCAGGCTAGGCCTCCCCATGGTTAGCTAGATTAGCGTCAAATGATAACACTATCACAAATACAGACTGTCATATATTTGGCCGAATATACCTTTAGAAATATTTTATGTAGTTGAGAATCATTACTAAATTGATAAATCATAATTGCATTTGATTCTTTTTAATAAAACAAACATTTCAAAAGTGAAGCAACTGACCTTTGGAAGATGCAAGGCATGTGAGCTTAATTTCCCTTTCTTTTGAATCAATTTATACGCGATGGTGACACCACTGGAGATTGAAATTACTACATGCTGATGGCTTACCTGCTAAGGATTACACCCCACATCGCTTAATTGTATCGTATTCATCTTTCATATTGTTATAGGATTTCATGTTGTAAAAATGTTGCTCTGGAACAACGTGTGACCTAGAATGCAAGCCAAGAAAATGAAATATGATATTGCTTTGAGTCCCAAAGAATAGGTGTTTATTTTCTAAGCTGTTAAAAGCAACGTAAAAACCGATGTATTCTTCCTTAAGCTAACCAGCACTTACTGAATGGGGAAATCTCCCAAGAGTGGCTTTTGGACGCAACAAGGATACTAGGAAAGGTTCTGGGAGAACATTCTTCTCAATTCCCAAACTAATAGGATCGGATGCAATAGCTGCATATAGATGGCTCCATAATAAGGTAAAGGTAAAGGTATTTGGTTTATAGTCTTGTATCCACCGAAATGTTCACACGACCTTGCTTCCATAGCAGGCACTGTACACACGGAAACCATTTCAATCCCCCGGGGGATATTTCTTTTCCTTCCACCAAAAGACAACAGTGTAAGAATACTAAACGGCTGTCTGTTTTGTAAACAATTGGTGGAATTTCTTGAGCTCTATTATGATAAAGCTCATCCAAAACCCCTAAAGGCCACTTTCCAGTATTGCTTTTGCAACACATACCTTAGTATACCTCTAGAACATATAATTTGCAGTTAAACTTAGACCGTACATTGTTTGTTTAGTCTGATACACCACTTTCCTCTATGCAAGTTATTTACCTTAGAGAGCATGTATTAGTGTTTTTAGTACTGAATAAACTTTACGGAGAAAGAGAAGAAGACATTTGCACATACTACATTATACTAAATGTTCACCTAACACCTAGGCTTCTCAATAATTTATCCAGTCTACCATCATTTAAACTCAAGATCATTACTTACACTGGTCCACATGTCCACATTAAAGCCTTAGTGACTGTTTAGCAGGGCATTATGTGTATTTAATGTACAGCTGAAAGCATCCTGGCTAGACCGAGCCGGGATGCCTGAAAGCGTACGTACAATACACATACTGCCCTGCTGAACAGTCATTAAGGTTATTTATTATTGTTCCCCTACATAGATACTATTGTATATGTAATATAAGTCTAATCTGAAACATATAGGAGCTTTTGATACTAAATTGGCCATAGTTCGTATATTTTGAAATAGAGCACAGATGACTTGATTCTGCCAGCAAGGCTATGAAAATTGGATCTTGGGTCAAACAGGAATACGTTCAGGGCATTTTCATACTCATAAAGCTATGACAAATAGGCAATAAGGTTCAAACAATGGCCGGCTAATTGCTATGCATTCATGCATGTACATGTAGATACATGATAATGCCTTGGGTAATAAACATATATTATAAGCTGTAATGTGTTACACGTGTATTGTGTTTGGTGCACTCGACTTTGAAATAAACCCAGGAATTAAATCTGTATCGGTCGATGCATACCATGGATTATGTCTATAATAATGTACTGCGAGGTTGTTGAATCCACAGGGGATCCTCCATACTTTATGAATACTTTTGTAATTTCACTAGTACGGTCAATAAAGCATACATACATCCATAGGGAATGAGCAATGAGTATTATCAAAGACCCACAGCCAATATACTAGTAGCCGATAAGTTAGCATCAGGAAAAAGTGGCACGTACCAGAGTTTTATTCGCATAGGTTCAGCCCAGCAATTTATTATATTCCTGTCCAATAAATGATGAACTCCATCAATTAATACGGAAAGATATTACCATAAGTTTGAATCTTTATGTTCTGGTGATGGTGCACGTATCAATGGACAGTGATGGCCAATAATTGTTATGGATGAGAACTTGGATCGTATATAAAAAGGAACATCTTCGCCACCCAGATTTATCACAATTTATACCCCATCATCTATCATCCAATACTTTCCAACGTGTACGTGCCCGCAGTTGATAACTTGAAAAATGAATGTACTGAATACGTGACGTCACATGTGACGTAACGCGTGACGTCGAAAGATCGGAATTGTCTGATTACTCAACCGTTAAAATTTCTGGAAACTTATAGTGCACTCAATGCCATTTAAAAGGCTGTTGAGGTATCGATCCGTCTCCTTTGTATCCCCCCTCCCGCCGCTGTCCACAGTCGTTAGTCCGATTCCAACTGTGCTTACAGGATGTGGATATTCATATAGTCTAATGCAATTTCCGTCCGCCAGGGAATTTGGAACTTCGATTTTTCGTCACTTTTTCTGCCATATTGTGATTAACTCGTGACAAGCCATTTGTAACTGCTAATGGAAACCGGAGTACCCGGCGAAAACCACAGCCTAACCCCATGTCACTGACAACGTTCTCACATGCCCTGGTGCGCCAGGAAAAAAAACGACTTGCCAATAGATAATGGTAGGGGATATTGGGCTTAAGCTTCAACAGTTAATCGCCTTACAATTCCGTCGATACATCAAAGTCATGGATTGGTATTTTCCTTCATCAGTTATGCTTATATTTTAAAGTTGTATTTCCTACTCATCAATTTTCAGTATGATTGAGTGAGAGAGTGGCCTTTTATCATTAAAGTTCGTATATTGTTCAATTATGTTGTAAATTGGTACAATATTCTTAACAGTGTTAAGATTTCTAAGTGTTTGGATTATTTCCTTTTGTTTGTTTATTTCTGCCTAGTTTGTAGTGTAAATGTATGTTTATTGACTGTAACTGTAAGTTTACAAAATCATTCCTAATATAAACATTTTCTAAGAAATAATTACGCCAGAGGCATTTAACATAACATAGGAACGGAAATTTAACTTATACATTTAATGACTTTAAACTCAGAGTGAATATATACGCCAAAAGCGAACAAAACAGGTTCTTAGGATTCACAGCTTGTTATATATGTCCAATGATTTAAACTAGACCACAAGGCACTGAAAGTGTATCATTCTATTTGACTTAGTTTAAAAAAACACATACGAAATTCAATATCTAAGCTGGACAATTAAATACAGACGAGTATATATATTTGTATTATGATGGATACGTCGATAATGTTTCTACTAATTAAAGTGGTCAAGCCATAGCCACCGTTTTCCTTTTCTCATATACCATTCATCTACACCCCGGATCTACACCGCATCAGTCAAAGAGAATGTGTCTGTGCCGTTTAATTTCCGCAGGAGTCTGGAGTGGGCATTTCATGTTTGGAATGACCACAAGGCATGTTCATATCAAGAGAACGAGGCTGCAATAAATGTTTGATAACCACTGGTTCACTGCGTAACACCTATAAGTTGCATAACATATTACAAATTGTACGGAGTAACGTAGGACACGCGCATCCGTCAAAGTTCGAGGTTGGGGCGAGTGCCTCTGTAACTGAGTGGGGAAATTGACCTCTTAACTCGGACACAAGGTGTCAATGGGGGGGAAGGGGGGCTGAACCATTAACCCCACCCCCCCCCCCCCCCACACGAATTCTGAATTTTGGTTTGGAGGGGGGGGGGGGGGGGGGAGGGTACCGATTTTAAATCATTTTATCTTACGATTAACTTTACACATATTTGACGTATTTAGTATCATTGTCTGTGGTTTTTTATTTTACGCCAACGACCCCTAAACTACGATTTTTAAGTTCGGGGGGCGGGGTGGGGGGAGGGGTGCCGAATTGTGATCTTTTCTCCCCACTCCCGAATTCTGGAAAGAGGTGGTGGGGGGGGGGGGGGGTGGGCGGTCGGGTGTCAATTTTTTAATTTAGCTTCCGTTCCTCCTACCTAACACGCACTTTCAAATGGAACGGCCCTTACCTATTTTCTTTTGGGAATATTAATGGGCGTACACCTTCATGCAACAGGAAAAATAATTAACAGTGGGTCTGGTATGACCCTTTACCCAAATAAAGCCAAAATACTCACAACTTATACACAAACGAAATATAAGCGAGTTTATCGGGTAATAGGTCCAACACGTACATGTATGTGGACATTGGAAATTGATTAAGCCTTTATCACCTCACACTCACATTCGGAATAATTGGAACATTTACGGATAGATTGCTTTTGCTTATAAATAGACAATGAACGTTTTGCACTTTTCGAAATCGAAAAAATGTTATTCGCTGCAGTGGATCGATTTTGTCACTTCTTTCTTGAAATGGCATTATTAAGGTTTCGGTAATAGTGGAAATGTCCGTTTTGTTAACTAAACAAGAGAAAGGATCAAGTTCGAAACACTTTTTGTGACCTGTCGACTGCAATAAAGTAAATAGGACATTTTGTTTCTGGAGAATATCATGGCTGAACAGGCTTTGTAATGCATGGCCACGTTTCTCGTCTAATTCAGGGGGTCAACTTGCTATTTCAATTCATCAAGTTATCAGACAGCGAGAGGTCAGTGGATAAACACATGAAGTGTTAAGATAATGTATATATACAGTACAGACATTTAATTCCTGCACCAGTCGACCGGACGTCTGTCAGTGCCTGGTTGTTCAAAGACCCATAGATAACATGTCAAACAATAGGCCAAGCACATCAATGACCCACGTAGCTTGCGAATCAAAGCTACGTTCATTTGTGAGGTCATCCATGCATATATGCCCAGGAAACGTGGTGGCAATCGGGCACTGTCGGCACTGTATATATGTGTGTGTGTGTGTGTGTGTGCATATATATTTATAGTTTATTGAAAGCAGTATACACTGCACAGCATATCAAGGTAGAAATATTTAGAAAATATGTTACTATACATACAGTGAAAGGTTATTATTAGAATTGAAAAAAAAATACATGTCAGATGTTTCCATTAATCCAGTTTTATAATCAAGGTATGCGATAAGAGTCATTAACAAGTATGAGAAACATCAGCACCTAAGCTAGCTTCAATAAACCCACACCCTATTTAAGTCTCGGGTTGAGAAATTACATCCGATGCACATGTTCTGCAATAACCAACCACAGCCATTCCATCTCCTCCGCTGATGAATTAGGAACAATCTGGCTCATTACGGTCGTGAGCACTTCACGCTCGTCATCGAACGCGCTTCTACCAGACCAATCGTCTTCACCGCTATTAACTTGGATACTAGTATGTTTAAACTCGTGGCAAATGTTGTTGCCTCTCATGCACATGCACGTCTCTCTACAGTTTCTAACACACACACACACACACACACATACATACATATATATATATATATATATATATATATATATATATATATATATATATATATATATATATATATATATATATATATATATATATATATATATATATATATATATATATAAATATATATATATATATATATATATATATATATATATATATATATATATATATATATATATATATATATATATATATATATATATATATATATATATATATACAAATTATATCCAAATAAGTCCAACTGAAACACGTGTTCACGTATAAAACTTGACATTATACAAATATGACATCCTTGCGGGGATACCCTTAATGGAATGTCTCCCTCGGGAGGATGGTTTTCCCGAGGTCTTCCTCCCGTCAGGGAGACATTCCATCAGGGTATTCCTACCGGGTCATATTTGTTTTATTATACCGAACAAACCTTAATTTGGTAAAAGATCAATGACCCTATCAATTATCAGATGACTGCATCTTATAGACGCCCATTTGAGAACATGAACGCTAAAATATCAATTAAAGAAGATTGAAACTTTACCCTCCTGACCTTACCATTCTTTACCCTTAGGTATACTGCGCAGCAGTTCCTTTCCCAGTATAGGATCTAATTCACTAAAGAATTCCATGTTGCGATAGCGCCTGTAGCGGTCTGCCATGTTTTTGTTGATTTGCAATTTGCACGTGCAGTTATGACGTGACAAACGATGACGTCAGCCAACAAGGATGATGCACGTGCATACGAGGCGTGCCGTTGGACATTACGGCCGTTCAGTGGACATTAAACAAATACAACATCTCTTTGGGGTTGCCAGTATAATTGTATTCCCCGAGGAAGCTTTGTCACCCGAGGGTGACAAAGCTCCCGAGGGGAATACTATCATGCTGGCAACACCACAGAGATCTTGAATTTATTTTATTATACCGAACAACGTCATACCACGCAGTCTTGTGATATCATCCTCCCCCACTTCCTTAAAGCGGCCTGCTGCTTGGGGTGCTGCCATTACTGCTAATTAAGCACTCATAAAAGCTACGATGAAAGATCAATGTTATTTTTTGTTTATCGTTGATCTCATGAATAAGACAATTCTATTGTTGACGGCGGCATTCTACTCAGGCCTTAACATACATGTACTTTTGCCACGCGTGGGGATCTTGAAAGCATGACGTCCTCAACAATAGAGGGAATCATGAAACGGTAGGTTTACAATTCACGGTTCCTTGACAACGGGTGTCATTACGTCGACGGGTGACCGCTGTCAAGGAACCTACAGAGAAACAGGAAGCCAGCATTTTTGACACATGGCTCCCATCCAATAGGATAAGAGTATCCTCCCGTGAGGTATAATAATCAAATTTAGCAAACGTATTTGGAGCACTACCGCGTGTATGTATAATCACACCTTTTGTCTCAACTCCGCAAAATGTATTGAAATTCCCATTGACTTACACTCAATCTGGCTCTTTTTTAAAATCAATTTAGGTATTCTAGCCATGTCTTTATTAGCATTATAAATAAAGATGCGCATGTCAGTGGCAGGTTAAAATTACGTCACATCTAAACCCAGCATTACCAGTAGTCCCCTATAGATGGCGCCATTTTACCCAAAAATCATAGAAGGGGCCCCTTAACTTATTTCTAGTATAGGCAGACTCCGACGAGGCTCTAAAAAAAGTCTATGTGATATAGTGACGTTAGACGTGTGCGAGAAACATTGATCAAAAGGATGGAGCAAACGTCTTTGGGAATCTTGCAAAAAACAATCTAAAACAACAAATATTCAAGTGAAAAATGGAAGCGGGCCCACTTTCAGAAATCATCTTAATTTCTATTGAATCATACAGCCAAAGATGTCTACTTTCACGTTCCGGGTGAAACCGTTTGCTGCCACCTTTATATATTCGTCAGAAATAGGTTGAAATCCGTGTCAAGGCCTATTCCTGTCCTCTAAATGACTTAAAGAAGGCAATTGTTACGACAAAACGGTACTTCTTAAAGTGAAAAAGGAAGTGAATGAATGTTTTTTATTTAACTTTTTTATTTGAAAACATTCATAAGTATCTAACGATACAATATCAAGGTGAAACGGTCTGATTTTATTAACTGAATCCTCAGAAATACATTTCCAATAAGTTTCTATTACTATTTTAGTTTAGCAAAATAGCAGATGACGAGTCTGCTATGTCATACGGATTATGCGCACTTAGCATGGTTGGCAAAGTTGGGAATGATAATCGTACGAAAGAAGATGAGCTTTCTAAGACCAAAGAAAGCTGTAACGTTAGGCGGCCTGGGACGATATCTCTTAACCCATCCAATGCTAAAGCTACTTTCGTCCAAAGCACAAAGAAGCAAAGATTTTTGAAAGACATCTAAACCCTGTCATGTTGGTATTCATTGGATAGCTCTCGCTGAGCACTCTAAGTACCCATGTGCCAGGGCTTTTTGCATCATTTTGTATTGGCCAAATGAGCCACCTGCAACCTAAGAGGGTTTAACCTTCAATGCGCCTTCCGGCA
The DNA here is from genome assembly GCA_963942565.1 of Maea johnstoni. Classification (NCBI taxonomy): domain Eukaryota; kingdom Metazoa; phylum Annelida; class Polychaeta; order Spionida; family Magelonidae; genus Maea; species Maea johnstoni. The sequence goes on along the minus strand of OZ012695.1, from coordinate 20,262,962 downwards.
TACTTCTAAAATGACAGAATGTTCTCTTTGTCCTTCTCCGTTAAAATCCAGATCTCACTACCAAAGGTAGGAGTATACCTTTACTACATTAAATAATGAGCCCCAAATCACACCATCGACGTATAAGAATTCTGCAAAACATCATTATGTTCCTTTTGATAATAATGCAACGCTTTGCTGATAAGATTACTGTGAATTCCTTACAAGACCAGCAGCACAAGACATCATTTGTTAGCTTCAATGAATCCTTATCTAAGTAGATGAAAAATCATTCACATCCTTCGCGGAGCAAGGCATTGCATTACGCCATCTCTTTGCGCTCAATTCCGTCCTTTTGTGTTCGTGAAAGAACAAGCCCTTTTCACAGTTTAGTAACACACTTATCCGCAAAAACGAAATCGATAGATATTCGAATAGGAACGGACATTGAATTGATCCTTTTTATTACCATATATTGGCAAGTGGGTTGCGTTCTTTTTTATCTCGGAATAGCAGGAGAAAACACGAGGTGTTTACGTATGTGATTTTATCAGTCAGTATTCTAGCCCATCTATTTAACAGCTCCCGGGTGACGCTGAATAATGTTTTGATGAGACGGGCTATATTTGAAAAGAATCCAATGTGTAGGTGGGTGGAAACTATTTAGAGGTTCTCCCTAAATCACATAGGCTTTAACGGGGCTTGAACATTCGGAAAACATTGCTGAAACCAACGGAATCTTTAGTAATACTTAGTAATTGTATGGCCTTTAATGAGGAACAATCTTCTGAAAGACTTGTACATTACTTTGATTTACAAGAAATCTACGATGGATGTTACATGAATGAAAGATGTTTAGGAATAATGAGATTTATACTACTATCTATAATATATAGACATCCTTTGGGTTGGACCGTTTTTTTCCTTCAGTTTTTAGGTTGTGAAATTTGTGCATCTTAGTCCCAACAAGGTGTTTAAACCTCATAGCCTATAACATAAAGCTTGTCTAATTTCAAGAAAGCGTGTAAGTAGGCCATGTGACGGCGACTCTGATCTAAGGAAAAGGTGTCAGGAAGTTGGCATTCAAATTATCGTCACTTTTTCTGCCATATTCAACCTAAATCGTGGCGAGCCAGTTGTATGTGTAGTGGGGAACCGGAGTACACGGCGAAAACCAAAGCATAGAAAAAGTGTCCGTCGCGTTCGCTAGCAGTAACAGTAGCTGTGGACTATACGTAGTTGTAAAGATTTCCCTTTGAAATTAGGAATAATAAGAACTGTTTCAGTAAATGTTCTAATTTGCTGATGCCTGACACGTGTACTCTGAGATATTGCGCGAAAGACGACGTAGTAGGCAGCGCAATTAGTGGTTCCACCCATCGTATCTAATCCTCTCACCGAGTTACACCAGGCAACACTTTAATCCAGATCTTATTGGATGGCCTTCGATTGTATGACTCTACACCGTGCTGTTTGCACAGCTTTCAATCTGGAATTGACCATTCCTGAAGCGCTCCAATCAAGGCCGCGGTGATATTATCAATTTAATCTAGAAATTAATCACGTCGTCTTTATTACTTTGTGCAACCAAACGTCTCATTTCTATACCGACCTCACACCCTTAATGAGAAGGCATGGTACATACAGCTAACAGGTATTATCTGCAATTCAATTGAGATGCTCAAAGCCGAAGGGCCTGCATTGTTGTTTGAAAACCGAGTGGTTTTAAAGGCATTGCCACTTAGTGCTTGCTATCTCCCATCACAGTGCCGCAGATTGGAATCTTGTTCGGGGTTATAAGAAGTTTGCTAGTATGTATGTATCCATATAAACTAACAATTAATAACCGGTTTAATATATTTATATTTTTTTGTTTGTATAATGTCTGCTCTGTATTTTCTTTTTGATATTTGTGTATATCCATGTTCTTCTATTGCAGTTTGAGTTACAATGGACAAAAAGCTAGTTTGTACCATGTATGATTTTGTAAATGCCTCTATTTATAGTCAACACACATACAAATACAAATACAAGTACATTGGCTATGGGCCTCTCGTCATAAACGTGGCTTTTGGTTAGGCGAGTTTACATGTGTACTGCGGCTTTTTTCTACAATTATCATCCAGCTTAAGTCATCATTTACTTCATTATATAATAAACTCTCTACGTATGTATGTATGTATGTATGCATGTATGTTTTTTTGCGATTTTACAGAAAATCGATTTTTGCGTTTTATAACTTTGCGAATAATGGCGGCAACATGGAGTGCCAGCTATACACTTAGAGTAGCAGCACTAATCATTGCGAATCTTAATTTTGCGTCCAAGGCTAAACGCTAAAAACGCAAAAAATGAACTAACGCAATCTTTTCCGAATTTACAGTATACTATAAAATACATCATATTCTCAAAGATAATTAGATTCAAAACGGGTAACACAATATCACACGCTTGATTAGTCTAACAATAAAATAACTAGGTTATACAGCAGTGTAAATGACGTTATTCAACGACTATTAATATTACGAATTTGTGGAAGACTGTCTATGGTGCATTTGCAATTGAAAGAACATTTAGTGCTATTCGTAAAGCGAAGGAAATTTCTTCCCATTTTCATTTCCATTTGTTCAAATCTCGTAGCGATATGACCCGAGTTTATGAAAGCGACGTATAAACCAGTTTCTGCTCTGCACCAGGGGGCGTTCTATAGGAAAGGTGTAAGAACTGGCTTATGGTCCATTTAATTTATAAATGGGACACCATGTAACCCTAATGGAACATACTACAAGTATCCATGAAAAAAGTAAGCTTCTCACCTTTGTGGTGCTTCTTTCAACTATGCTGGTAATTGTGGAAATTCCCTCGAGGCATATGGATGTGCTCAATTATTTAGGTACACCACATGGACCAAAACAAATCAAGAAGAACTATCACTAAAAGTGCATGGCCAACAGCTTCCTGATGAATCCTCTGTATTCAGACCCTTTATTTCCTACTTGAATCCATATATATATATATATATATATATTAACAAAGCATTAATTCAATATGGCATAAATTTGGTTATGCATGTCACATGAGATTACATGAATACCCCCATCGTGTATATCAACCTTTTAATCATTCCCCGGAGATATTTCCAGAGAGATACGAAAATGCAAGACTTATTGACCTTTCCTGCCAATAACCAAAACATACAACAAAACCGATTGAGCCAAAAGTATACTCGTAGATAACACAAACGAGAAATTAAGTAAGATAAAAAGTCTCAGACCTAGAGAAAACAAAGAAAAATGCCTGATAGGAAAGGTAAACATAGGGGAAACTAAAAGTTTACTAACAAAGCAAGCACACATGCACCATTGGCATGAATAAACAAACAAATTCTAAAAATGTTTTCACTATGGCAGCTACTATTAATTGGGGACCCTACTAAACAATTTCAATCTTTATACAAACAATGTTCTTATGGTTGTTTGCTTATCAAATATATTATATAATGAGATGTTATGGACAACGTGTGGCTTCTTGACTTGGATAATACGTGCTATTATCATACTACACAATCCAAAATAACAGTAAGCACTTGGAAATGTCGGAGCGAGTCTTTGTTAATATACCTTTCATGTTCTAAAGCTTATCATTATGATCTGCCTATACCAAATGGATATGACAGTAAACGATGAGATGTCATATAAATATGGCTAAAAAAGTAAAGATAGATTATGCAGTTGTCATATGTGTTTATGTGAAAGGACAAATGACTTTCGTGCCCAGACTTTGAATGGGGTAGAGTTGGATGTCAAAGACATCCTTTAGACGAGGGACAAAATAGGCATGGAGTACTAAGAGGCCAGATAGTGCAATCATGTCAATTCTCTTGTCCTTCTTATATACAGTGTTGACATTTAAATCCTGCACTAAATGTGTGGGCAGACCGGGCATAATACACGACCGCACGCTCGATTTTCACCAAGTTTCTTGGGTATGAATGGAAGGATTACCTCACAACTGAACGTAGCTTTGTTCTTCAAGCTACGTGGGTGATTGGCGTGCTTGGCTTAATTTTTTGACATGGTATCAAAGTGAGTTTCTTCAATCAGGCACTAGCAGACGTCCGGTTTACTGGTGCAGGAATTAAATATCTGTACTGTACATGTATTGTGCATGCGCTTTGTATGATTTTCTGTTATATATTTTACATCGACATTGTTTCTTTTCTTTTGAAATTTACATTGCTTTGGCATTGTTTTACACAACGACGAACGACTGGAATGCTTTGTGATAAATCGTATAACGCTAAATACACTTTAGGCACTGATGTGCCTTAAAGCCATGATTCATTCTTGCATTCTTCAATGTTTGAAGACTTCTTCTACAGTACAGACATTTAATTCCTGCATCAGTCGACCAAATGTCTGCCAGTGCCCGGTTGCACATACACCCATGGCTACCATGTCAAAATAATAACCCAAGCAAATCAATGCCCCACGTAGCTTGCGAATCAAAGCTACATTCAGTTGTGAGGCCATCCATGCATACATGCCTGGAATACTGGATGGCAATCGGGCTTGCGGTCGTGTAGCATGCCCGGCATGCACACGCATTTAGTGCAGGAATTAAATGTCGGCACTGTAATATTATAAATTGAGAGATGGGAAGCCGTAATAAAGTCACCTCATGAATGAATTATAGTACACTATTAATCTAATGTGTCTTTCAGCTTTTTAACGTAAGCGTGAATAATAAGCGAAAACCACTCAGTATATCCCATCCCTCTTAGAACATATATGAAGCAAGGAATCCGTGCTCAAGAGCCGGCAAGGGATAAGTTATTTGACCCAAAACAAAATACACAGCAGAAACCTCCAAGGACTAGGTCATCAAAACATACTAATTGTCATTTTCAAAAATAACTTTGTAGGTGTATTTCTTTTTCAAAAACGATATACACAAACTTCTTTGATGTTATTTGCAAACATACAAAGAACATACTCAAAGATAACCCCATTTTCTTGTATCTATGTCATATGATATCTATCAAAATATCGTACAATCATATAAAATCGTGCAATAAAGTATAATATATATATATATATATATATATATATATATATATATATATATATATATATATATATATATATATATATATATATATATACATATACATATATATATACATATATATATATATATATATATATATATATATATATATATATATATATATATATATATATATGTATATGTATATGTAT
>OZ012695.1:20212722-20250222 GCA_963942565.1 Maea johnstoni | reverse complement strand
CGATTTTTGTATTGTGTTCCTTTCTGTAGATGTAGTCATCGATGTACGCTATTTTCTACGGTTTATTCTTTCTTTGAATGCGATGATACTTTTTTGTATACAATTATAGAATCAATGAAGATTCATTGATTCATTACTTCACGTGAGGTCCCAAAGAGCAATAATCAATTTGTATTGTCACATCAACAGAAGAACATTTGGTTGTCAAATGTAATTAATGTTGTACGTTAGACATGCAATCGAATGCCCTAAGGTCCATCCAACGTTTTAAATGTGATCTACGTTTCACCCTAAAATTTGCATTCACGAGATACTAATGACCGTTTCTAATTCGTCCTCGGAAACATCAATTGGTGTTTTGAACAATCCTTTGCCGTCACGGAATTCATATTGCAGGTAAATACGTCAACGTGCATCTAAATTGAATCCAAATATAGCATGTTACCGTGCGTTTTATAAATCAAATCCGACTGAACCGCAAGATACCATTCAGCGCAATACAGTATCCTCCAAATAAATGTGGATATCAGATATGGTATAGAGTTTTATCCCCACTTTTAGGTTCTAAGAGCGTTTTTTGGTAAACACCCTTTGTGTTCGTACAACAACCAGTAAGGCCAAGAATGAAAATATTTTAGTCAATTACATATTATACATCTTAAAGAATCCAGCAAGGGCGTTCTGTTTTGAATCCACTGTTTAAGCTCTGACAATGATAAATAGAGAGCTTTTAGAGAGCTTTATATGCACCATTGGCCAATCCTGCGTACATGTACGCATGAAATAGAATCCAATTTGTTGCGGGCTCCAATTTGGCATCCTCGAAATTGTATAGAGAGACTTGGATTTATATTCCGATAGACTCCACTGGCGCGAGAAGTTTTCTGCTTGGTGACTTGGGTGGCCGAAATCATGAAGAGAGTTGTATTAGTATAAAATGTTTTTATATCGTATCCAATAGGAACAGTCAACAACAGTTACATACATACACACCTCCGCAATTACGTCATCCTTCAAAACCTGTTAAAGAAATCCGCTGTGTTATGACTTAGATTGCGAACTGTTGACAGCGGATAAGGCAGTTGTGAGCCAATAAGTCCATACGGTACCGTTGATAAGGGACGATTTCTCTAACTGAGAAGGCTTGTTCACCCAGGAAGATCTCGATGTCGCTTACCTTAAAGTTAGAGTAGTCCAGAAACTTATTATTTGTAACCTTGTTTGTCACGATATAAATATGCAAACTTGTTTCAATTTTTTTGAATAAATGCACAAGTTTAGTTCAAGCATAGTTCATAAAATCCAGTAAGTCCATAAGATATATTCCTGCGAGAGGCACTTACTGCAGATGGTGCCGTATTGTGTGCTTTGCTATTGCGACGTACTAATTAGGTCCCTGTGTCTGTTAGAGACGTCCCGCGAGCACTTGTGGCTAGTAGTGTAGTCCTTATCGTATTGACATACACACTCGACACTGCCTTCTGCAACTGTGGGCAACTGGAGAACTATCGACACTCAGAGACACGCGTGTGGTCCATGCGGTGCGCCAGTCTGCCCCAGAGAGAGGCTGCAGACGGACATCCAGCTTTCCCACTGTCGTCTGGCGTCTGTGGCGGCTCGCGCTGTGCACGGATCCCGGGCGAGCCGAGCCGAGCTGTAACTGTTGTTGTTGCTTGCCTCGATGTCAGGTCATCGCGAGCCTGCCGAGTCTGCGCCCGCCAAATTGTCGCGCATGCGCATTGGCGGCACATGCGGCGTAGTTGCCTAATAGGACAAGACCTGCTCTAAGGAGTCTCCCCCCTTAAGCTTTGGGTTGTCCTTACCGTTGCCAATGGTAAGTCCAGTCTAAGCAATTATAGCATAAGGACGGTACGTTACGACACGGATGGTATACTGTAGTCATGGACGGACTCGATCAGTCGTCGGGGAACCACAAATCACGCCGTCCCCCATCGCCGTATATGGCAGATTGGCTGTTGCGTTACGTAACCAGTATCATTGTTACGTATTCCATCACGTTCAATGATATGCCTCGTGTACCTAGTGCGGAAAGCATGTAACACGTGGGATTAGTTCCAACTAATCTGGTCAATGTATTCACACGAGTGAGATGTGAACATGCAGCACAAGATAAAAGAGGAAACAATTTCATTTCCAGTATTTTACCTAATTTCTTTTATATTGATTATGCTTTTGTAAAAATATATGCATACAGTCAATTAACACACATTATGATACTTACGGAACTTTGCCAATAAATTCTGTTCGGAAAAACAAATTGGATCGTATTTCATAGTATCTTATATGAATGGCCAATGTATATGCAACATATTTGCAAAGCATTCTATTGGTAGCCTAGACCCATTGGTTAATTGCACTGAATGCTCACTAACTCTCGCCACGGCCTGGGTTCGAATCCCGACCGGAGCATGTGAGAAAGCTGCCAAAGACCTGGGGTAATAAGCGGTGGTTTTCGCAGGGTGCTCCGGTTTCCTCGACTACTTAAAACTGGCTTGTCTGTGGGACAAAAATTACGAAAATCACAATTCCAAAGTACACGTCTGTTTAAATCCTATTGACATCGGTATACATCATCAATTTATTCCATTTAATATAAAAAACCTTCTAATCCTAACTCAACTAATTAGTCAACCGGTGTTGTACAACCCCCTTCTTAAGTATCCTTCTTGCAAAGTGAAATGCAGTACAAGTAAAGACGGAGAAAGCAAAAGATGTGGAAGGTAAGCTTTCCTTTCAGTTTTAAATAGCAAAATAAAGTTCTAGAAACTAGCCAAATTGGCTCGATACGGCGTCATCCGTCATTAAAAATATAAAATTCCTCTATTCAGTAAAATTGAAATGCGATGAATATGGACGGTGAGCTTATTTTTCAGTGTTCGGGATATTCCGAACGCTACCGAGCGTCGTCGCCTAAATCCATTCCATAAAGCTCAAGTAAAGTGTTTGGTCTATTATTACATGCGTCTTTCTGTGATTAATGATGATCGATATATATTTTTCAAATTGTTTGAAAGGCATATATTTCATTTTCATTAACAAAAAAATTATAAGAGGGTTTCAAAATTTGAAACGAACAAGAAATATGCATATGATACCTTGTCCTACTTATTGATGTTTTCTCTAGCTTTGTAGCATTTGGTGTTCCTGTTGCATATTCATGTACAATATCATGCACCTATCATGATTTCTGTTGTTTGTATATTCATTTTCCTCCATGTCCTGTACTGTATTATTTCAATTTAAAAGATGTGGTTAACGAAAAAGAATGCATACATACACTGCTGAAATGTCTTCAGGTAGGGAATATACTAATCATAACATAAATACCCTCCCAGCCGGTGTATGGTTATTTGATTTGTAATAAATCTGAGTAATCATACACAGTGTTTTCAATCAAAGCGATCATCTGCAAAATGGACGGGGGACCATCAAATTCAGCGAAGCTTGAGAAAACATCAATACTGGGCATCATGGAGGATCATATTTTTTTCGATTTCTTGTTCCGTTCAAATTTCAAAATCCTCTCTTTAAGTTTTGTTTAAAAAAAAGAATATGCCTTTCACTCCGCAATATACTTTGCTATAAATCCCAAATTTTTAGCTAATCCTTGAACATTTATTACCAAAAACGAGTTTTCGAAACGACCATGTTTTACTTTAATTCAAAATAGAAAAAAGATGCCAAAAACTGCGTCTCTGTGATTACCTGTAAGAAAAGTTCCATGCATGTAAAAATCGTGGCATGAAAACTTCATCCGTAGAAATAAAACTTCCATGCATGAAAATAACAATTTTGCTCCAATGAAAATTTTATGCATGAACACTTTTGGGCAAAATTATCATTTTCGTGTATAGAGAAATCATGTCTATGCATCAGAATGTAATTTTCATGCATGAAACCTTTTGTATGAGGACTGCAAGACATTTAACACTATAAGAAAGACCTTATATTCACAACCATAAAGGATTGTGTGGCAGGAATTTCCCATATTGCCGCTTCTTTGTATGGCAAACATACCTCTCCGCCTGTTGGTCGACGCGCACACCCCAAACCTTATTCAGTCACCATATGCAATCTGCGCTATGAATCTAAAGTATGTAGCCACAGGAAATATATTTCACTAGCAAATTCCGCGCTAGAAGATTTTCGCAATTACGACATCAAAGTCAAATGCAGCTATTTCCTTATCTAGCATACACACCTCGCTGTCTGCGCCTATTGAGCCCTGTTAGCCGGAGATAGCCTCAGATAGCGCCCTCGGCATGCATTGATAACTCCTCTGCGACTTGAAAAACATCCCGTTAAGTGTGTGCCATACCACTAGGGTATTTGGATTTTTGGGAGAAATTTATGGTAACTATTTCTGCCATGGCATCAAATCCCCATTTGGCTAATCATAAACATGTGCTTTCAGTATGTGTTAGGGGGGTATCTTCAAGTCATTAGTTAAATGGGTAAACTTTTCTAATGTTTTACCACGTGTTTAAGTTGCCATTACGAAAGGTTTCATGCGCATGCATGAACAAATCGTGATATGAACATTTAATGCATGCAAATGATATTTCCATACATGAAAATAATACTTCCATGCATGAAAATGAAAATTTTGCTCTCAAGATTTTCATGGATTAAAAATTCCATGCATGAACGATTTTGGGGTAAAATGTTCACTGTCATGCATGGAAATATCATATTCGTGCATAAAATGTCCTTTTCATACATGTTTTACTACGTGTTTAAGTTGACATTACGAAATCATGCATGAACGAATCGTGACATGAACATTTCATGCATGCAAATGATATTTCCATACATGAAAATAATACTTCTATGCATGAAAATGAAAATTTTGCCGTCAAGATTTTCATGGATTTAAAATTCCATGCATGAACGATTTTGGGGTAAAATGTTCACTGTCATGCATGAAAATATCATATTCGTACATAAAAATGTCATTTTCATACATGGACAATTCATATTCATGCACGAAAATGAAATGTTCATTCCACAACTTTTTTCTTTGTCAAGCATGAAACCTTTTTACACAGAGGCTTTTGTGAAATCCTGATATCGACCTTTTACTCCTTACACTACACTTTACTATACTTACAAAGACTCTTTGTCACGAGAATGATTTGTATATAAGACTCCTTTTCTAGCAATCTCCAAGGTCCTAAATCGTCTCTTTTTGATAAGTTGATATCAGGTTATGTCACATGAAGAATAGAATATCTATCCACGTATTATTATGCCAGAGTGCTCAGGTTCATCTCTTTACTGTACTTTTTTCTATTTTCTAAGTTAAACTTTTCTCCTTTTCTAACAAAAGTTCGATCACCCATTTTTCTGAAAGGAAAAGGGGGGTAATTTTCATTAACCCTTACTAAGAGTTTTTGCAATACAGAGTAAAATGAAATGAATCTATGGGTACATATAATTTGGCTAGGTTGCAAACATATTACTTCTATATTTATAATAACTTGAATTGTGCTATATAACTGTTAGTATGTATAACACTTGTGAATAGAATGCTTTTGTAATTGTGATATTACAGTTAATAAATACATACTCATATTCTCATGCAATATTTCATGTATATACTACAAGTATATATCTATGCGTGAACACCATAAGTTGCCATATTTAATCACGGGTTGGTCATTAAACGTACCCTTCTTGACTAGACAACCATCGGTAAAGCTACCATTGACAAACAAGGTTATGGAAATGCATCAGGTACATGTTGAACCACTGCTTAAAGACTTATGAAAATCAAACCAATACACTTAAATGCAATCCTCCCTCTCGAGGACATGCAAAATATGTTTTTCTTTTCTTATTTATGAAAATTTCGAAACCTGGCGAATCTTTTGTTTTTAAAGGATACCTTTAAAATCCTACTCAAAATTATATCACCTCACTCAAAGATATCAAAATTCTTGTTAAGCGTGTTTGTCTTCAAGAATTACAAGTAAAGTTTTCAAAGGACATATTTGAAGAAATCCGTATAGGCAGTGGGAAACTGCAACCGTTTCATTCTTAGCAAACTTCCTTTGTAATATATTCCCCTTTCATTTCCTCCACTAATGACAAACCTAATTTGGTAGGCAATCAGCTGTTGAATACATCACATACAAAGGCTCGTCAGAATCCGCTGGGATTTGCAAACTAGACATAATCTATCCGTCATTACTATCCCATTTAGTCATTATAAGCCTCTTTAACACACGCGGATATTCGTTACCATGGTACACCATGATGTAGTAGAAAATAGGGATCTTGGGATCTTCAAGAAAATGACGAAGGGCTAAGGTGAAACTGCATTAAGCACGTACTAACTGCTTGCAATTAGGAGTTATTACATAAGAGCCTTTAAGAATTCTAATAGGTCAGAGCCGTCCACCAATCATTATTTCTGGACGTGGCATGCGTGTTTCATGAGAGTAGAGAGTGGATTATAACCTCTACGAACTTCTCCAATTTGTCTCTCGACAACCTAATGGAGTGGCGAAAGTTGCACTTGCGGATCTATGCAGTGCCAAGTAGTCCTTCCGATGTTTAGAATTCAGGTCAACATGTCTGCGTAAACTAGGTCAACGTCCCTCGGTCAACTAGGTCAACACGCCTCGGTCATCAGGATTCGTGCCTGGTCGTCTGTGAATGGATTAAAAAAAGGTCATTGGGAATTCGGAATTTCGTTAATCATCACCTTTTCTGTATATTGTGGCTAAGTCTTAACTAGGCAGTTGTAACAGGTGAGTGGAAGAAATTGAAATTCCAGGCAACAACACCTCTTTACCCCAAGTCATTTGCAACTCTCTGACATACTAAGATATTCTAAGGTAGGTAAACATATATCTACTACAATTCAATACCATATGAACAGCAAGGGGTCTGCAAGAGAGATTCACCACGTTTGGAATTTTAACACACTCTTTTTGAATATGAGAAAAATTAATTACAGAAAAAGTGCACTGTTTCTATCTTTATCTAAACGGCAACAAGGTCGTTATACATAAACATTGTAATTGTATTGAAACCCAAGAAAATAGTATCCACACATAAAACATACTTCGTGTGGCGTGGTAGGAGGACCCTGAACTTTAAAACCCGTCATTTTAAATTAATTTCATCTACATAAAATTGCCGTGGGTAGCATTTAATTGTTTTGCCCTTTCTTTGATAAGAAGTGAATTTTTTCTACATGATAACCACAGTTATAACAAAATAATTAGCCAGCAACAAAAAATATGTAGGTCATGTCCAATGTGAGTTTTAAGCTGTCATGCTGGGAATTTAAACAGAATTTAACAGAGTTAATAACTAGTGGAAAGGTCAATGTAGACCGAATCCCCCTCCAAGGTACATGACGACTTATGCTAATTACAGTGCTGTGTCCTCTAGGACTTTGATAGAATCCGCTAAAGCTTGCATAATGCAATACTCTTCTTCCGCCTTGTTTTTGAATGCACCTGTGCAATGTTTTTAATGCCAATTGTAGACAGTTGTCTGGCCTTGTCATAATACTTGCATGAGAAATACAGCTATTAGGTAAGGCTAGTAACTTTCTGATGAACAAAAACAAAATTGCTATTCCACATATTGCAAGTAAAATAGAATGACTGATGACTGCGGTAAAATAGTCTTGCTGTTTGTTGGAACCTTTTCATCATAATGTCCCCAGAGGTTAAGGTCAAGCAGTATCTGGAGGTTTGGCTGGCTACTCCGGTTGATTGCAACATCAGTATTCCGTCCCCTGAAAAGCTCCTTTAAATGATCATGCATACATGTATCTGGAATTGCATGCAATCTCCCCATTTCACATCTTCGGATATCTTCCCAGTGCAGGTTCAACAATAGGAGTGTTGGTTCCCACCCATGTCTGTAGCAGCCAAAATCACGTGGCCATTATGGTAATATACCTCTCTAACCAAGGCAATGAATAGAAAATAGTCAAAGCTGAGTTGGTCATTAAACATCGTCAACTCTCCGTCAAATAGCTTGTAAATTAACGCTTCTTTTCAGGGTTGTCTTCAAAAATATGACACTACTCGTCAATTAAAACAGCAGACATGGATAAATCAATTATCTAAAGAAAATTGATTTCCAGTAAAAATGTAACCATAGAAAAACTTTAATACTGATATGTATTTTCTCCTAACAAATATTATCAAACACCAACTGTTATTAATAACATGCTGTTGATTACTTAATTTTCAAACATATACATTATTTTTGTATTCTTTGGTAGTACCTAGTATTCCAACAACTTACATCACCATTGAAAATGGTTATGATATGCTTTATACTATTCTCCATCATGTACAAAAAGAATATGGAGTGTAAAAGAGGTATAGGGTAGTGTAATCTAGCACCCCCTTAATGGCCGGCACTTAAGGTACTACGACACACCCATACCACTGGATTATGAACCTGATCCGTACTCAATTAATGACGCACCTGGATAGTTTTGTAAATATGTTATAATTCCTGTTACATAATCATATCTTGTTTTTGTATCTACATACAGTCAATAAAAGATATATATTCACGTGAAATACCAACCCACATTATGACACTACCAATATATGACTATGAATGTTAGTCAACTAATGGCTGCTGGTTTAAATAATTACTTTAACTGCATACTGTGTAATTCTGTTAACCCATTAGCACTCAGAGCGGCCAAAACAGGCCTGACAATTTCGGAAATATTTTTCTAACAAAAGCATTTTTTGCAAAATAATTGAAGGAGAAATGTAAAAGAGAAGTCAACCAACAACTCTCCTTCAAATATTTTGTGAACTTCTGCTTTATTCCCAAGTTATTTTGAAAAGTATCAGAGTAGCAGACGATAATTTCTAGTGGATCTCTGAGTGTGAATGGGTTAAAGAAGCTCAATGCATATGGTATGCTATTTCTAAACACTGCTTTGAGGCTTTGCCATAACTACTACTGAAAACTGATATTGTCCTTTCAGTGCACGAAACCCTAGAAGTGTCCACAATGCAGTTCATACTTAAAATGAGTGCTCTGTACGCCAGTCATACCATTAAGGAATAGAATAACCCCTCGAAAACTATGGTGTACAGTGCCGGCATTTAATTCCTGCACTAAATGCTTGGGAAGCCCAGGCATAATACAGGACTGCACGCCCGATCGCCACCCAGTTTCCTAAGCGTGGATGCATGGATGACCTCATAACTGAACATAACTTTCATTCACAAACTAGGTAGGTCATTGATGTGCTTGCTTGTTTGTTTTGACATGTCATTCACGGGTGTTGTACAACCGGGCACTGGCACACGTTCGGTCGACTGGTGCAGGAATTAAATGTCTGTACTGTATGTGATATAGCTGTGATGTATAGATGGGAAGTCGAGTAACTCCGAGAAATGTCCCCAACATTTTATTTGTCATACAACGATATTTTGAAATAACTTTTTCCATGTCCAGATGTTGAAGGGTATTGGATTACAATCGATGTCTTTTGTAGAACATTTTCAGCCTTCACATCCTGTTCTGTACGACAATTAATGTAGCTCGTAATCTGCTGCATATTTCGCGAGGCGGGTAAACCAACATCATTTGTTATGTGTTGTGGTAGACGTTCATGGAACTGTCTCCAAGGACAAATATGAATGTTTATCCCAAAGGAGACAATCATATAGAAAAACGGCTGGGTTGCTCTGAAAGTCTGCTAAATATGACACCGGATTGATTAGCAAGGATTCAGGAGAGAAATAGACTTTTGAGTGATTTTAATCATTTACACCCACAAGGTTTCACACTTATTGACGCAATTTAATCAGACTGATATCGCCCCTTTGAGAGAAAAAATATATATCGAATTTCTGTGTAATGCTATTAGAAGAACTTTTCCGTTTTAGTTCCCTCTACATGTCACACACTACCAAGGCCTTTTGGAATGAAATGTTTTAAATTCAATTTAAGATATTCCCTTTTAAAATACCTTTCAGCAAAATGAAAACATCCTTCATTTTGGAGAATTAAACAATGTAAAATTACAAAGATAACTATAGTCTGTCTGACTCGAGTTTGGCAATCACTTTTGCCACTTTTTTGTGACAGAACGTTCGAGTTTTCCATCCAAACTTGGCAAACATGTTAGGTGCACTACTACGTATATGTGTAAACATGTTGTTTGTCTCAACTCCGCAAAATGTTGATTTTGCTCATTAGGTCCCATTGTAAAATGTGTCCATTGCCAACAATACGATCTCGCGTGTTTGTATTGTTCGCAACAGACAAACACGCGAGATCGTAGTGTCGGCAATGTGCACATTTTACAATAGGAATTAATGAGCAAAATGAACATTTTGCGGAGCTGAGACAAAAAGTATGTTTGTACATACACGTAGTAGTGCTCCAAAGAGGTTTGCCAAGTTTGGATGTCGAACTCGAACGTTTTGTCACAAAAAAGTGGGAAAAGCGATTGCCAAACTTGAGTCAGACAGACTATAGGTAATAAATCATGAATATCAATGTGGTAAATATATTCACAATATACGATGGGTTAAAATCTCCCTTAGGCTTTCCTGTGCACGGCATCATTCTGGCGAGGGAATGGAGGAAGGAATGATTTTTTTCGTCGCTTTCTACAGCTTATAGATCACATTGCGACGAGATAGAAACCCGGAACTGGGAAGAAAGTCTTGCAACAATTATGTTAAATGTAGATTATATATATATATATATATATCTTTTATTGGCTGTAACAAGTACAAAAAGACATAAAATAATGCTAATAAATTGATAATAACTGACAAAAGAAAAGGGAAACCTGCTAAAGGAATCCAAACTTATATACAAATAATGAGCCGGGTATGTATTAGTTAAAGTCAGTATCTGGAAACATAAGCCGGGTTGGAAGCGGTCTATAAAACATTCTTGGCTATTAAGGTGGTTCCAGACAGGCCTAGCCTATCCCACCTTTAAGTTTAACATTTATCTTGTACATATCAGAAACACCATCTAGTACAATACAACATAGGGTTTCAAGCAAATTGGCATCTAGATCAGCATTTGTTTTCCCTAAGAGAACATAAAGCAAGTCTATTCTTCCTTCATTCAATATAAGGTTTGTGCCATTATCAAGATCTCTTATCTTACATAACATAGCAACACGTTCTTTGTGAAAGAAAGGGCATTGGAGAAGAAAATGCCTCACATCTTCTATTTCATACATATCACAGAATTCACACATTTTGAAAGTCCTAAGCTGTCTTTTCAACTTAACATCGTCAGCGCGCAGTGCACTAGCATGGCATACCAGTTTACACATAATTTCACATTTCTTCACATACTGTGGATATTTATCCGAAAACGACCACCATACTAGATATCTACTGCTAGGACATATACCACTCAAAAGATCCATACTCCTATGCATCAAACATTCGACTCTCCAGAAGGTGTCTTCTAGTTCCCATCCTTTTTTCCATATTTTCTCCTTCCAAGTCATTTTAGTATAAAAGTATCCGTTAACAATCATATTTCTAACATCACATAATATACCAAAAGTATGACAGGCATTCAGTAGATCGAACACAGCACTATTGTCTCGGTTCTCACGACACACAACAGTATTATTAAAATAGAGCAAAGCTCTTTGACAGAATATCACTCTAGGAAGTTCACCATCTTTCATAACCAACAAGGTCCTAATGAACAGAAGTTTTTTAATTTGAATGTATCTCTCAAGGCGCATCCAGCCCAAACTATAATAGCTACAGGTATTGGGGGTCTTCGGATGAAGTCTTTGCATTCTTTTCCCTATGTAGTTCTGAAACTCTTCTATTAGGTTCAACATAGCATCACCCAACACCCACAGCTCGCATCCGTAAAGTGCTGTAGGGACTACCACAGACCAAAAAACAACATTACAGGTGGCCATAGTGACGCCTCCTTTGCGAATCCCTATCCCAGTTAAAGAATTAAACGCTCTACGACCTTTAGATAACCTTTCCTCTATTCCAGAGGTGTCATCATTAAAAATAGCATTTCTAATTCCTACGTGATCGTACACAGTTCTTTCCTTAACCTGTTTCGGGCCAAGTTTAAACTGTCTTTCACGTGAGTTAACTTCATGCTCTCTACGTGACTCTCCGTAGACCAACACGCCGCTTTTTTTGGCATTTAACTCATAACGCCAAGTACACCCGTGGTCATATACAATATCCATAGCTTTATCAAGCTTTCTTTTGGACAGGCAGCACGTGGCAATATCATCCGCATATCCCAGGGGCGTACTTGGCGTTATGTATATCTTACAGCAAATCTCGGCATTCTTAAGGTCGATCAACAGGGAGTTGATAAAGATGACATACTTCATTAACGACATAAAACCTCCTTGATGTATTCCACACTTTGGTTCATACCATTGAGAAAGAGTGTTCTGAACCTTGACACAACATTTGAAGTTAATGTACCCCCTGTAGAGAAGGCGCCACGTTCTTCCAGTTATGCCCAAATCATACATCTGCTTAAAGAGCCCATCAGTCCACACAGTATCAAAGGCCTTGGCTACATCAAAGAAGGCCACAAAGCATTTGCCTGTGCCCTCCATCGATGCCGCCAAGGTCTCGCGTAAGTTAAAAGCTGTGTGTACACACGAGGCACCCTCTCTACAGGCACCCTGTAACTCGGAAATGACATTCTCAGAATACCACCACGTCTTAAGGCGGTGCCAGATTAGTATCTCAAACAATTTATTATACGTAGGAAGCAGGGTAATCCCCCGATAACTATTTACGTCCAAAACACACGCATCTTTTCCTTTATAAAGGGGAATCTGTACTCCTCTCATAAAACACTCCGGTATACACTCGTTTACTCGTATTGCATTATAGAGATCAAGTAACAATTCAATAACAAGCGGACCGGCGTACAGAAGGTGCTCTGTCATAACCTCGTCAAACCCAGGCGCTTTGCCTGTGTGTAAAGTCCTAACCGCTTTCTGTACCTCTGCAAAGGTAAACTCACTGTCAAGAAAATCGTCCAATTCTACAGAAGTGTTGTAACCCTTTACAAAATCAGTAACAGTCTTATAATGCTGCTCCTTGTAGTGTTCAGACATTTTAGGGGTACCAATACTAACGAAGTGGTCCGCCCAAACTTTAAGTACATCTTTAAGCTCATGAACAACCGTCTCATCAGGCCTTTTAATGGCAGAAACTCCCTTAACTTGACCTTTACGTGCGGAACTAACGATTCTCCAGAAGGCATTCCTATTAATTTCTGCGGTTTTAACAGCATCAAGTATCTCTCTATTTTCATATTCCTTAGCAATCTTCTTAATGGAGACGTGAAAGACTTTCTTATCATATTTGTACTGGCAATAGAGACGGTTGTCATAGCCACAAGGTCTATCAGCAGCCACCCACTCCCTATAAGACTGGACCTTCCTCAACTTAAGTGCATCCAACTCAGCATTCCAATACGGCTTAAGGTGTTTTCTAAATCTGGAATGAGGGAGAGATTTCGCGACCTTTTGCATGGCTTTCGTTAGACCCAAAAAGATAGAGTTTACTTCATCTCCATTCTTAGAGCTGTTGGAAAAAGTATAGATAAGATCTTGCACTAGAGGCTCTAGGACACACTGGTATTTTCTAAACTTGTCCGCAGCAGTAAGTTTTTTCCACTTAACCGAACCTTGACGTTTACATTCAGTGGGGATGCACGTGACTCCTTCAAAATTTATAGTGGCATTTACAGGAGTGTGATCTGAGGTATTTAACGGAGACCATTCAGACACACTACAGTCCATCACTCGTGCAATCAGTTCTGCTGGTATCGCAACATAATCTAAGGTGGAACCATTTACAGTCCCCTCATAAGTATCAACAGGGCCCCCCGACCCTTTCTGCATATTAAGTGGCACTAGGCCATGCCTATCAAAAAATTTCATCACTTTCAGTCCTCTCGGGGTAGCATTTCGGACCCCCCTGGGACCTCCAGCCGAGCCAACATCACCATTACAGTCTCCTAGAACAATAATGTGGGCACCCTCTTCTCTTGACTCTACTATAGCTGTAATTTCATCAAGCGTGTTTTCAAGGGAGTCACAGGACCCTTGAGAGGGTAAGTAAACCGAAATAAAATAGAAAATACAGCCTGACTTGGTCTGCATGCGAATGGTACATGCTCTATCATGAATAATATCGTTTACCACTGAGATACCAAATATACGCTTGTCCCAGAAAATTGCGACCCCCCCTTGCCCCCTACCAATCCCGTAATCTTCTACTGACGCAAGATTACTGGCGCGGGCAAAGACTTCATGGCTGTCAGATATCTGGCCTAACTTGTAAAGCCTATTCTCAAAGACCCAATGCTCACACAGAGCAAGAATATCAAAATGAGACAGGAGGTCTTTAATGTAGGGTATAGAGGCCAAAGAGCCACGTGAGTTCCAACAGGCAATACGAAGGCTACCGTACTCACTATTGTCACCCCCGGTGTGACTAGCCATCCTACCATTCATTACCAAGACATACAAGAAGAAGAATATTACAGTAAGTTGTGTCTGATTCATTTAAGTCTGTGTTATAACAAAAGTACCTATACGTAACGCATACCCGGCTCATGTTTAAAACATATTTAAATATTACACATTTGTGCACGGACAACCACATATGGTCAGAGTCAAAAAAGTTAATGCTATCGGTTTCGCAGTACGTTGCGGGTCGACTACCAGGGCCTTTCCCGAGCACCAGTAGACGCCAACCATCAGAGTTCGAACAAGGGTCCAGATTTCCATCGCAGAAGCGTAGTTTACATGGCGCATACTCATTGTCTATCAGGTGTTGCAACCTAAGAGCGATGTACTGAATCCCCCCGTCATGGTCCATCAGGTTAGGTGCTCCAATACTCGGTGAGGGCTTGCCATAGCGTTGGCATGCTCCTATAGGTCTGCCCAGTAAAAGTGTCTTCCCCGCCTCGCACTGGAATAAATAAAGAGGTACATGGGCAGTCATTTTTATAACACCAGGCAGCGTAGACCCCATGCAGAAACTGACAGCGTTGAGATTCGGATAAAGGTAGCTAAAATATGTAAAAGCTAGGGGTCTCATATCACCTACTAGTTGAGACGCTCGCATATATTTCTTATAAAGATTAAGATCATCCATTCTAACATTTACGCAGTCACATAGAGTGTAGTAGGGCGTTAGAGAATTCTCTCCTCGACTCCGTAACCTGTTGTACTCGTAATGATTCATTTGAGGCAGCAGTGCACGCGGCAGAATTGATATCGTCATAAATTCTACAAAATTCCATTTACAATCTGACAGGTTTCGCCTTATTTGCTAACCGTCAAATTGCATTGGAGATCTAATGACAGATAAAGGTTCGTTTATCAGTTCCCTTCCATCTAATTATATATTTTTGGGAAATTAAATGAAATGAGAAATTTGGTTTATTTTCATGTCTGAATATGACGATTCCGAAATTGTCAAGTTTGCCAATGACTGTGAGGTTGTTGTGAATGAGTTCTTTATATTTATTAGTGACGCCATTTTTATACATTGATACCACAGGTTAAGCCTCTCAACCTTACTATAATATTTCCTCCTTTTCGCTTGAAATTACCTCTTATTGATTTCGTGTATTTCCCTATGATTGTATTAGTACATTAAATATGACATTTGAATATGAAATATTGCAAGCTTCTTTGTATGTTATGTGCAGCTTTCAAGGATTATTATAGGAAGTTCCCGTATGGTTCCTATTAAATACCTGATATTCGCATTAAGTGTCTCAATAGTGCATACTACATGTACAGTGCTGACATTTAATACCCGCACGCCCGATTTTCACCAAGTTTATTGGGTATGAATGCAGGGATGACCCCACAGCTGAACGTAGCTTCGTTCTTCAAGCTACGTGGGTGATTGGCGTGCTTGGCTTAATTTTTGACATGTTATCAAAGTGAGTTTGTACAATCAGGCACTAGCAGACGTCCGGTCGACTGGTGCAGGAATTAAATGTCTGTACTGTATACCATATTCGTGCCTAAAGCGCCGACAGATGGCCAGACTGGTTCAAGTTCCAGACCAAAACTGCAGAAAAGCTAGATATCACTAAACGGATTACATGTACTAAATAACAAACATAAGATAGCATTGAGACAGTGCCGTGGTAAATAAATATATATATTGTGCAGGAATTTGATATACTAGGGGAGCAGGTGTTTTGTGTAATGGTTCAACAAAAACAAACCTGATCTACTAGAAGTAAAGCTGAAATCTGCATTACATAAAGAATGGGTGTAAGTTTCAACCATTAATTCCAGGCAAAAAAACGTCGTGATGAAAAGGTATATCCAGCCAGACGCTGGCAAGCTCCTAAATTATTCCGTGCTATATTAAGCGTATTAGTAATAAATTTACTTTTTGTTTTCCTTCTCTCTAAACAGCAATAATATGACAATTTGCTTTGTTCTTAAGCCTAAAATATCCGGTAAGATGAAAAGGTATCTCCAGCCTGACGCTGGCAAGCTTCAGAATTATTCCGTGATATATTAAGCGTATAAGTAATAAATTTACTTATTATTTTTCTTATATCTAAACAGCCATAATATTACAAATTGTTATATTCTTAAGCCTAAAATATCCGGTAATCGAGGGCTTTCGTTCTTAGAGATTTTTCATTAAGCATAATACTGAACATTCCATAGACTAATCATTATTACCTCACACGCAACTGAATGTATATGCAGCTTTCCTTTGAGAAAAATATGATTGAATACAAATTGATATCGGAATAAAAAGAAACAAATGTATGTTCAGATTTAGAATCAGAAGATTATATATATATATATACATATATATATATATATTTTTATATATATATATATATATATATATATATATATATATATATATATATATATATATATATATATATATATATATATATATATATATTTTATATATCTTTTATATATATATATATATATATATATATATATATATATATATATATATATATATATATATATATATATATATATATATATATATACATATATATATATATATATATATATATATACATATATATATATATATATATATATATATATATATATATATGTATATATATATATATATATATATATATATATATATATATATATATATATATATATATATATATATATATATATATATATATATATATATATATATATATATATATATATATATATATATATATATATATATATATATATATATATATATATATATATATATATATATATATATATATATATATATATATATATATATATATATATATATATATATATATATATATATATATATATATATATATATATATATATAAATATATATATATATATATATATATATATATATATATATATATATATATATATATATATATATATATATATATATATGTGTGTGTATGTGTGTGTGTGTACGTACGTACGTACGTATGTTTGTTTACGTGTGTGTGGGTGTCTGTGTTATTGACTGTACTTCGAAGATTACAAAAGAGCAAACAAGGTAAATAGTAAGAGGAATATATGTGAATACTTAATATGATAAAAAGTAACAGAACATAGGCTGTCTATATACACATAAGTGCTATTGTGTTATACGTAAGGGGTTTTCCCTTACACAGTTAGATTACAATACTCCAGCGTCCTGTATGCATAAGTTGATGAGGCTATTAAAGGTAGCCCCTTCCCTATAGAGGCTACTTTTGAAGATTAATCATCATCTCCACTGATGCTCATAGTTTATGATTATTCTAGAAATGCAGGCATACAGCGAAGGTTTCTGACGAAATTCCCAATCCAGTCAAAAAGGAGCTAACAATAGATTGGATGGAAAGAAGAGCAGACAGAATAATAGGCCAACAAGGGACAATTAGGCACTGGACTGATGGCCTTACTCCGCACGGACACGGCAGCTATTAACGTGTTCTGCACAGATAGGGGAAAAGATCCTTTAACCCTCACAAGGCCAAACATGCATATATGCGTTTGTGGTAACACAACCTAGAGAACCATGCATGCATATGTGTTTGCGAGATAATCGAATTACTTTAAAGAAGGGCCGGTCTCGCTAATCTGACAGAACCCCAACAAAGCTCTAAAATTAATCAATTGACTACCAGAATGTTGTGCTCGATGATTCAAGATTCATTTCGATATGTCACATGACTATGGTGGACCAAATCTAATGAGATCGGCAAACATGAACAACCTACAGTACAGATATTTAGTTCCTGCACCGGTCGACCGGACGTCTGCCAGTACCTGGTTGTAAAACACTCGTGGATAACATGTCAAAAAATAAGCCAAGCACATAAATGACAAACGTAGCTTACGAAACAAAGCTACGTTCAGTTGTGAGGTGATCCTTGCATCCATGCCCAGAAAAATGGGAGGCAATCGGGAGTGCAGTCGTGTATTATGCCCGGGCTGCCCATCTATTTAGTGCAGGAATTAAATGCCGGCACTGTAGAATAGAATTTTGGCCAACAATCCTGCTTATAATTTGGCATAAGGCATTTGGGAGCAGAATTACAATCTAGACTCACAAGGGTTAATTCTAGACGGATCTGTGATCAAGCATTGTGTACAACTATGTCTTTCAATGGGGAACACTAGGCTGGGGATCAGACCAATCAGGGGCTGACAGACTCTCTAAGGACAGGCACGGCGGTAGCCTAGAATTCTAGGCTGTCATATGTATTTTTCTGTTATGCTTTTTTTCTGTTACCAAGCACCAAATAGTGTAGGTAGCCACAGTGGTCAATTTAGTTTACATTTATCTCACCAGGATTCAGTTTGATTACCTGTAAACATATAGATATAGGAGGAGCAGGTGGTGCCATCTATCTACCAAACCTGGTACCACAGCACAGTGCTTGGTCAACACATAAGGGAAGGTGAACATTACAGGGACTAGGAGCCTAGTCTAGCACGGCGGTTGCGTTTTCCTACGTTCCTTTTATCAACGACGGCTCCTAAGGATCTGAGCTGAAAGGGGTTATCCGCTAGTTCGTGTCAATCAATTTGTAACAAACGACTCAGAGTCAGAACAGCAAAGGAAATGGGAACTCTTTAGGACAAGACACGATCGGAAGTGATGTAAGCCGTGACCAATATAAGTTGTACTATGTCCATGAAAAAAACATTTGAAACTTAACCCATTCACACTCAGAGTTCCATTAGAAAGTATCGTCTCCTACTTTCATACTTTTGGAAATAACTTGGGAATAAAGCAAAAGTTCACAAAATATTTGAAGTAGAGTTGTTACTTGGCTTCTGATTAACATTTCTCCTCCAAATATTTTCCAAAAAATGCTTTTGATAGAGAAGTATAATCAAAATTGTCAGGCCTGTTTTGACCTCTCTAAGTGTGAAAGGGTTAAATGTAATGCCTCATCCTATACATCGGTGGAATATCCGAGATTACACTGATTCGATGTAAAA
This sequence comes from Maea johnstoni, assembly GCA_963942565.1. Lineage (NCBI taxonomy): Eukaryota > Metazoa > Annelida > Polychaeta > Spionida > Magelonidae > Maea > Maea johnstoni. The sequence goes on along the minus strand of OZ012695.1, from coordinate 20,230,703 downwards.
TATGTTATTGTATGTATATTTATTGACTACGCGACAGACTATTTGTCACAAACTAACTCTTGGTTGTGTCACAAAAGGTGACATAATAAGAGGTTGAGAAATACAAACTAAACAAAAGAAAACGATAATTTAGCAGCAGAGCATCTCACGTATTGTCCAGCTTAGGGTGGACCCATATATATACTCCGAGTTGTTGCCGCATTAAGATAGGTCTACATATAAAAAGAAAAGAGAAAATACCAGCCCTCTCGGGTTTGGTTGACTTAAGGTGGTCCCATATACATACATATTGATAAGAATAATGTACGAGTACTTTGGGTACTGTGTCTCAGGTATCTGTATTTGCGTTTACTTCTATGTAACAGCAATGGTATAAATTGTGCAAGTGCCACTAACTGTAGAGAACTTATAACACTGGGAAAATTACGTAGTTTTTGAAGAAGCTTTTTTGCCGAAAGTTGCATAATCCATGAAAAGTAAGATGGCGTGATAGTTTAAGCGTCTCCTCAAATATCCCCGTAGCCATGCGTTTTTCTCGTTCTAACATACGTGATAATATGAGTGTTTTTTCTAAAAAGATAAGATGTCAAAACTTCGGTCGTTAGATTCCCAATTAAACATTCCACTCGGATAACATTCGCACAAAACATGAACCATGATATCATCAAAAGATCACCCGCCCATATTTCCTTTTACGCGAAGACGACTAGGAACATACCGACATGCAGCAGATTCCAATAAAACAGTCCTCTCTCTCTCTCTTTCTCTCTCTCTCTCTCTCTCTATCTCTCTCTCTCTCTCTCTCTCTCTCTCTCTCTCTCTCTCTCTCTCTCTCTCTCTCTCTCTCTCTCATTTGTGGATACTATTCTATTCTTTTTTTGAGGTATCTATTCCTATACGTATGTATGCCTGTACGTATGTATGTATGTATATGTGTATGTATGTATATGTGTATGTATGTATCTATGCAAGCACGGAGCTTCTTGGATCATTGCTGTTTTAAGCATAAGCTGGGTGTATCACAAAACCATTAGACTAACAGAGGGTGTAGGCAAGTTAACAGTAACATTGTCAATGCCATAACTATCGATCTGACAACTTTCTGACCTGGATAGGACGATGTTAGAACTTTAACTCTACTTCTTTTGCTCTTTGTTATTATAATAAATGAGAGAGAGAGAGAGAGAGAGAGAGAGAGAGAGAGAGAGAGAGAGAGAGAGAGAGAGAGAGAGAGAGGGTGGGTTGCTAATGAATTTGCCATTCTTTTTATAAGATGGTGCTCATCTGATACGTCAAAGTCGTTGAGTTCGTATGTTTATGTTTTTCCAATATGTCATCGAATGGCCGCCTCCATTCGCTGCATTAGCCATACACGCGCAGGATCATCAGAGGTTAATAAGCATCGTCCATAACGCCCATTATCAATTAGCTACGCCCTAGATACACGCGGCAAGGTTGTGACAGCATTAACACAGGCTTCTGTTTACACTCATAACATGACACGGCCAATAGAATATGAGCATCATCATCTGTCTTATCTTGTCTCATGCAGCGCCGAGAAAACAGCAAAAGACATCGCCCGCACAACCTTCAACCTTCCATAAAAGGCGACGCGCTCAATCATCTTGCGCATGAGCAGAGCGATCGTTTGCGGGCTAGCCCAAAAGTCAAAGTCAAAGAAACTTGGTAGATTTCCACTTAATATAGGATTTACAAATAAAGGTTTCATTGTGAAGGAGGCACGTGTTTCAGTACAGACATTTAATTCCTGTACCAGTCTAGCGGACGTCAGCCAATGCCAGGTTGAACAAACAACATGGGTAACATGCCAAAAGAATTAGCATAACACATCGATGATCCACGTAGCTTGTTCATCAAAGTTACGTTCAGCTGTGAGGTCATCCATGCATTCATGACCGGAATGCATGACCGTAATCGGGCGTGCAGTAGTGTATTACATGCCCGGGCTGCCCACGCATTTAGTGTAGGAATTAAATGTCGGCACTGTACCTTAACTATCTTGTGACCAAGTATGGTCTCCATATGTTTTCCATATAAGGGAGCAAGTTATTCTCATCACCCATTAGGAATGACCTTTGAAATCAGAGTTGTACTGAATTGGTAACTCCGTGGAAATGTATCTAGTGCATAGAAAGGAATAGAAAAGTATCAAAGAAGACGTGTGAACTCATCAAATACCTGTCGCCATATTCCATCTGATGATGGAATACTATATAACTGGTTAATTTGGCGTGTACTTAAATTTGGCGTTTTTTTTCAAAAAAGTATTTTCCCTGTATTTATTTTGGCGTCTGGAGCAGTCAGAACAACGCCATCTTTATGTAGACATATTTTTATGTGATCTTTAATTTGGCGTTGATGGGCATTCGCCAAAAAACGCCAAATTAAAAACCACGCCAAATTAACTAGTTATACAGTGTGTGACACATGGTCAATATCATGTGTCGATATAGTTTCTCAGGCGTAAAGAAATAAAGACCTGCTAGATATCTTTCTGTAGGCTCTAAATATGCATTACTTGGAAATCTCTGTCTGTTTACAAGGACTTTGCCTCCTTCGCCTAGGATTTTGTTCATCCTAGTTTTGTGTGACGTCAAGTTACACTTTTATTCCTCCTTATGATCCATGCTGTAATAGCAAACAACTCAATTTGTCTTGCTAATCTTATGTAAAACGTGGTTTCATAATTTGTTTTATATTTCTTATAATCATCTTTGAGTTACTTTGTTTTGTGGCATTCTCTTGAGTTGTTTGTGTTAGAATTATTTTGTACATTCTGAGGTACAGTCAATAAAGATACTACTACTACATGTACTACTACTATTGGAGCGTAGATTTATACAGTGTGCTGTTTCGAATTCTACGCGATAGGATATGGTGGGTCCAGTAGCCATGTGAGTGAGAATAAAGCTACATTCACACTAGCCGAAATTATGCTGGCAACTTGCTGGCTACGTGGTGGCAACCTATGGTTGCGGGGGATTGCCACTACATTGCCCTCCGTCGCCAATGATAGCCAGTACGTTGCCAACATCGCCAATGGTTGCCAATGCCTGGCAACTATTTCAAACTGTTATAAAAAGTGGGCAAGAGTTGCCGTGGTCGCCAGCATCGCGAATGAGTTGCGAGTGAGTCTCCAACTGTTGTGATATAGGTTACAATAGGTTTCCAATACGTCTTCACCATCAATGATTTACATTCGCAACCTGGTGACAATGTAGTGGCAAATTTTGGCAACTCAGTCACAACAGTTGGGAAGTCAGTGGAGACCATTGGAGACCGTTGGCAACACGGTGGTTAATCATTTTCACACACGCATTCACACATTCCACCAAAAGAGCGTAAATATACTGCCTCACGTATAGACCCGGTTTGTGTCTCTGTCCAGGCTTACTTTTATTTTACTGATTTGTCTCTTTGGCCTCATTAGACAGTGCCAACCTATTTTAGAAATTCATCGGAGTGGATTTCTCGCATGTTTATAGCGAGTAACACAGCCAGACTTATACCATTCAATTAATACATGTTTGACTTCTAAATTTGCCATGAAGTCGGTATATTGTAATCGTTAGATACTTTTTTATGTTAGAAAGAAGTATTCTATCATCAGCCAAGATATTTGGAGCATCTGTACGTATCATAACAGGCGTTCAAACTGTCTTGGTCGTTGATCCATTAATCAGGCCTTTAGCATATGAAAAAGATTCAAAATGGCGGAAATTCCCATTTCAAAGCTTCTTTCTAGCATAATAAATCACTTAATAATTGTCACACTGATAGGATAGAGACACATACCGGGTCTACCTCACTTATGAAGAACACAAAGGTAAGATAAAATAAACTTAAATAGAACGATTGATTTTAGGAAGTAGGAAGTTCTTTTTACAATGGTAATGGATCTACAGCGTAAAGTGCCATTCAAAACACTAGAAAACAGTATTGAGTAGAAATAGCCATCCCCCAAACTATGTATTAATATATGTAGATGCCCCTTTATTTTTGAGGCTTGTAGAAAAGAAGCGTTGGTTCATTAGGGTTTTCCCTGTTTTAAAATTCAAAATGAACAATATAATTTTGTATTGAAATTTTAAAGATTTTACATGTTATTTGTATTTTTTTTTTGGTATTTCATTAATAGAAAATGCAACAATATCATACAATTAGGGCACTTGGGTGAGTGCAATATAAATTTGTATCACACTATTTAAGTGCAATAGAAAATTGATATTGCATGAAACCAAAGTGCCATATATGTTTTATTATATGCCTACTGCTCATTCAAATAGAATAATTTACTAATTTAAAGAATTATGAGAATGTAAATATCATTAATATGTTTTTCCATTTTCAGGTTTTACCACAAACAATTGGGTTATTGTAAATTTCTAAGCTGTAATATATTCTTTTGTTAAGTCAACCAAAAATACAACAAAAACCCGAAGAAGTCACATGCATTAGTTTTAGAAATGTAATGATTTATGTGTTTAATTTTAAAATGTGTTTTACTAATTCCCTTCCTAATCATGATTTTACAGGAAGCCCAAACTCTTCTGAGTTCCTTGTCACAATCAACTTCTGTTGGCTTCCTTTTCACGAGTTCGATCAAGTTGACAATTGAGCACCTGAACCTGACAGCTCTGAGTCAAAGTGTTGGAAAGTGATAATGCACCTAAGTATCACTTTTGTAAGGTGGTCATGTGGCCATGATCTGACCAATCACAGCAAAAAATGAGCAGTAGGCATATAATAAATCTGTTTATGTATTTCTTTTCCACAAAGTATGGTTAAATGCGTAAGAAAAAAATGTAATATTATATTGACCCATCTGCTCTTCTCACTTAGCAAATCATATAAAAACGAATTTGGGAGAACGCATGGCAACTTGAAGACGTATTCTGGTGCATTCAAACAAGGTGCCATCAAAGTATTCTTCTTATAAGTAGCGTGTGTTTGTCATCAAGGTACATCATCTGGTGACAGCTAGCCGACTTATATCCCTAACATATGTTTAATTGTGAAAGATGTGGTAAAACTACTTTGTAGAGCCAGTTTACTGAAAACTGAGACTAAAAGGGTTGCCTGCAGCCTTACATTTCTGCCCCCTGTGTGACCATGCCGCTATGGATGAGCCATTTTATCTGACAATGCAATGGCTGGCCCTCCAAGGGGCACGTTATGACATGTTTGAAGAACTTCGTGTCATGCAGGGAGGTTATGGTGAAACGCTTCAGATCTCCAATAATGACATGTTTCCCTCCCAGCTTAGAAAGGAAAATATACGTGAGGACGTGAGGATTGATTTCTGGCAAACATCTGCTAAGCACATGGCAATCATGTACCAGCAGAGGCTCAGAGAAGGTATTCGCTAATTTAGTAAATTTAATATCGTCCGGAATGGCTTCATTGATTACCAAACTGCTTAGATACATGGCAAAATGAGTATAGAATACGTGCATCAGATTTTTTAGTGTCATTTATGTATTCATATGTCATTTGTGTCTCTATATTTAGTTTCTGATTATCTCCTTATGTGTGTTTGTTATAATTTCACCCTCGGGCTTTCCCCTCAGGTGACAAAGCTCCCGAAGGGGATACAATCATTTGACAACACCACAGAGATGTTGCATTTGTTTTATTATACTAACCAACATACCACGCAGTTTTGTGATATCCTCCTCCTCCACTCCCTTAAAGCGGCCTTTTTAATGGGGAAAAGGGCTTAATTTAGTAGTCATCATAAAAGAATGAGGGCGCTCCTTACAGCTTATATAGCTCATAGGGTTAACGTTTTCCCGGTAGATCTTCATTTAGCTTTTTTATTTATCACTAAGCATATACAAAGTAAGTATACACTGTCTGAAAGGTCCTTTGATGAAGAATATACTGGTCATCAAGAAAGTACGCTCCAAACAGGCGGAGATTTCACGTCCTGCTCACCCACGTGTGTTAAACCGCATAATGTAATAAACGTTGCGAAATGTAATACCTACGCATAATGTAATACAAAATCGTTGCGAAATGTAATACCTACGCATAATGTAATAAGAAATCGTTGCGAAATGTAATACCTACGCATAATGTAATAAAAAATCGTTGCGAAATGTAATACCTACGCATAATGTAATAAAAAATTGTTGCGAAATGTAATACCTACGCATAATGTAATACGAAATTTTCACGAAATGTAATAGCACAAGGTACGCGAAATGTAACAAAAAATCGTTGCGAAATGTAATACCTACGCATAATGTAATAGGAAATTTTTACGAAATGTAATAAAAGTATTGTACAAGCAAATTGCTTTTGTAGATAGATAGAGGGTCATTCCGGCTCAAGTGGCCCAGAGTTCAGCAGGTCACCATCACAGATTTTGACGAAACTTGCCTCATGTGTGCCTTTATGTGTAAGAAGATTGCACGAAAAATGTCAGTTCCAAATTCCAAACGGTTCTTGAGAAAAGTGAGGTTAAAGGCATATTTTCACTCATGAATCCAAATAGTGTGTTGGACTATTTTCAGATGGTCACAGTTTTATTGTAAAATTCGAGGTGCAAAGCCTTTATTTGCAATTATGACTGATTGATACCTGGAGAATCACATTATGAATTTTCTTTTTTCATAGTACAAAAATATTAACAAAAATGAACAAAAAAACAGATTTTAGACCATTTTACCTCAAAAAAGACCCAAAAGATTGACACAATCAATCAACAATACAATTTGCTAATTGTCTGTGTACTGGATATGTTAAATCCTAATAAGGTAGAATAATTGCTAAATTTATACACAGGCCATAGAATTGACCGATAGATCTGAAAGAGTGGCTATAGTCCATTAGTAAAAGTAGTTTTTTATGTGAAGGAATTGAGACCACAAAACAAAATTTGGTATAGATATAGCTGATATATGTAAGATTATCATATTACTAGATAATTCACTACATGGTCGCACTCGGCTATTAAGTTAGGCAAAATTACTACAAATTTGATACCGGCCAACTTTTGCCCACCAACTGTGTCAAAATTGGACCTTTTTTAGAAAAACATCTTGATTTTACTAGAATCCCCTATGAATAGACAATATAAATCAAGTAAAACATTACATCAAATATGAATGGCATGGAAGTGAAATAGGCCTGAAAACTAAAAAAATAAAGAAATTGAACGAAAATCACATTTTGGACCTTTTTATCTCAGTACACATAAGGGATATGAAAAAAGAAAATTCATAATGTGTTTCTCTAGGTATCAGTTAATGATAGTAGCAAATGTAGGCTTTGCACCTCAAATTTAAAAAAAAACTGTGAGCATCTGAAAATGGTCCAACACACTATTTAAATTCATGAGTGAGAAGACACCCCCATGCCTTTAACGTCACTCTTCTAAAAATCCTTTGGAATTTGGAACTGAAATTTTTCGTGCAATTTTCTTAAACATAAAGGCACACATGAGTGAAGTTTCGTCAAAATTTGAGATGGTCACCTGGCGACTAGTTTGAAAATTGGGTCACTTGAGCCGGAATGACCCTACACAGTAGCAAGTCAAATATTTTTGTTATCAAAAATTAACACCCCAAATCATTTTTTTAGTCTTTGGCAGGTGTGCAGTTTTAATCATGGTGGCCTTATAACAATGGGTCAATTATGTTCTTTGTGTCATTCTGGTGGAGATTTCATTTTCCCCTTTAAATCTGTTTTTTTTTCTGATATAATCAACTCAATTGGAATTTATGTTATAATGAACTTATAGATATTTGTCATCTACCGATTAAGTTTTAGTTTTCGCCATTTTCTTGTTACAGTCTTAATTTTCGCCACTTTCTTTTTGTATTTTTGCTTTGATTTGCATCAGGAAATCATTGCAGGTTTTCCCTGATGTCACTAGCTTAAGGCCAACTGGTGGCCTGTATATATTTGGCGATCAAAGATTCATGAGCTTTCAACGGGGTCAGCTGAATTGGGTGAATTCCTACTATTTGTTGGAGCATATACAGCAGGCTGGTTTGATTTTGAAATTAGCAATCATGGCAGACCACATAACCAGAACAGTTAGATATGGGCGAAACCAGCCTACATGATTACATTTCGTGAAAATTTCTTATTACATTATGCGTAGGTATTACATTTCGCAACGATTTTTTATTACATTATGCGTACCTTGTGCTATAACATTTCGTGAAAATTTCGTATTACATTATGCGTAGGTATTACATTTCGCAACAATTTTTTATTACATTATGCGTAGGTATTACATTTCGCAACGATTTTTTATTACATTATGCGTAGGTATTACATTTCGCAACGATTTTTTATTACATTATGCGTAGGTATTACATTTCGCAACGATTTTGTATTACATTATGCGTAGGTATTACATTTCGCAACGTTTATTACATTATGCGTTTTAACACACGTGCACGCAAACTCCATGACAAGTTGAAACCTACAAAACTCAGTTGGACATTGCAATATCGGAGCAGCAGGTTTAGCGGACTGACCATACTGGGATGTTATATTTGTTTTATCATACCGAACGACCTACCATCTCAAATGGTGTGAGGTTTTACTTTTTTCTCTAAATTGAGACACTAGCGCATATTATTTTCTATATCCTTGTTCTCAACAATAAGATAATTCCATTGTTGACGGCGGCATTCTGCTCAGGCCTTGACGAACCTTCCAGTCGGCCGTCCAGCGCTCAACGCGTAGTAAATAGTCTAACCTTGGGGACTACTTTCGGCAGGCTAAAAATAAACAGATAGCCGCCATGTTGGAATACACGGTAGTGGCGAGCAGTGGCACAGACACTGCAATAGGGGGCACAGATGTTGCCATTTGAGTAAGTGTGCAATGTCAAATCAATAAAGGATGGCGATTTTATATTTACCAAATGTTTGAAGACTATTCCTGTGCATAAATTGTGTTTTTGGAGCTCTGCAATTGGCTGTTTTTACGGCAGAGTCCGAACGAAATTTATCAGTCTTGATCAGCGTTCGTGGGCGTCCATACAGAAGCTGTGTACAGTTAAAGTTTGCTGTTTTGTAAAAAATTGAGTTTCTTATCTTCCCAACGATACCCATATTATAAAAATCGATAGATATATTCAAAATTGTGCCAAATAAGTAATATGGGTACCCTATTTCAATCTGATTTTAAGCCGTTAAGGTAGCTTGTGGGGTTAATTTCTGTGACAGGGTTTTCCCCCTACAATGCTTTTATTCGACTATTTAGCCTATACAAATTATAAGTCTGATGAGGAATCAAGAAAGTACCTTCACCTGAAAGTACCTGTATTATTTTCAGGCTAAAACCATGGAAAAACAACAAACATGCAGTGTTTGGCTGTTTGCTTAGATGAATAAAATAAGTGGATCACAGTCACTATGAAAGCTGAACAAGGTGGCTGCGGCAAATAGCCCAAAAGTTGTGTTCTGCTCATGTTGGTGCTATGTAACACAGGACACAGTGACAGTGCAACATAACTTTCTTGGGGTGTTTTTCAGCTTGGAATTTCTATGCGATTACAAATATCTCACTTATTAAATTCAGTGAAACAGACTCTTTGAAAATATCTCTTCTTTCTCTTTGCACAGTTTGCTTAAGTACTAGCTGATTTCATACCACTAATCATGTTTCTAACTACAACATTCATGAATGGCTATTAAATGTCAAAAGGGTTGAAAATACTAAATAGAATCTGACAAACAAATAATTGCATTAATTCAGAGGTCACATGAGACATAAGTCTATGAAATTGGAATTAAGCTGAAGGCCTAAACCAGCCCCAGGTGTCCCGTGTAACATAAAATTGTCCTGTGATACTCAAAATATCTAGATATTTCTGTTAGTAATTCATTCTCAATAGCCTCCGAATGTAATGCCTATGGTAGAGAATAACAATCCTGAAAAATAGAGATGTGGCTTTTCAGGTTGTGAAAACTAATAGTGCGTGATCACATGATTTAACTTTCACTTGGAAGTTGAAAGAGAAAAACCTATTCTTAGTAATTAGAATTTAGCTTATAACAATTGTCCTGTGTAAATCCTGAGTTGCATTACTTCAATAGCCATTATTTTCAAAAAATATCAGAATCCATAAAGTTTGAAATCTAATCTTTTGAACTATTGACCTGAAATAAATGAAAGGATATTATTCTGACTTTCTTCCAAACATGTCGCAATTATCACAGAATGCCCCCTTACTCATCTAAGGTGTTTTCAAACCACAATTATTATGGACCTTGCCCAGGGCCACGGGTGTTCAAATCTTTTAGAGGAGAGTTCAGTCCTGAATGGTACATGTTCTTTCCAATTGGTAGGTATTTCACTCATATAGAGGAAAGATCAATACTGAATAGTACAAATTCTTTCCAATTGGTAGAAAGATTGAATCCACACACATTAAATATGATAAATCAACTTACAGCACTGCTTTGTTACCCTTCTTAACTCCTTCACAAAGTATTCAGTTTCATTCACTGGACAGTCCAGGCAACATCAATCACATACGTGATGGCAAGTGAATTTATGAAAAAAGGGCTCACAGACAAGTACATTTTAATTTGCAATTTGCACTTACAAACTGATCTTCTAAACACTACACATTTTTTATTAGGATAATGGCACAAATACCCAGGAATATGCTAACAATTCAACACAATTTAAAAGAGATTGGTTTTCTAGTCTTTTAATCCAAGATGAATAATACATGCCATTCTAGCACATGAAATAACTAATTTCCGGCAAGCAAAAAATGATGTTGGGCAAGTAAAAATCATACACTACTTGCCTAGCATGGTAAGTTAGTTCTAAAACTTATGTTGGTCAGGTGTCTGCAATCAACCTGAACATGTTTATGGTCTTGCCAGTGCCCATTCATCACTGGAGATATCTGCCTACCAGCATGCAACATATTCAGTCTGCTGCAGAGCAGATAACCACCTCCTAGCATTGCTGAATAGAATAGGCATCAGCATAGTATGGCCTAGCCCTGGGCCAAGACTTTTTCTATTCATTTTATATCAAACCAGAATATTTGCCATTTGAAAACTAACTGATAAGGCTTTACAATTGCCTACCAGTAGGCCATACAGAGACCTTTCCAATCCTTTCTTACTAATATGGATGACCACCTATGCTGCCATCTATGATCAGTCTGAGATAAATCCATCTTCAATTATACTATAGGCAAGGAGTAGTCTAGGTCTAAAAACTTGCACTCGTTATCTATTCAAGTGAACCTAAAAAATATACAGTGAACTTGTCCAGTGGGGCAAGTAAGATACAGTTTACTTGCCCTTCAGTAATATAATTTACAAATTTTACTTGTCCAGGGCAACGGGGCAAATACCAATGTTGAGCCCAGTTAACCCTTCCAATGCTGAGGCTACTTTTGTCAAAAGCACAGGGATGCAAAGATATTTTGAAAATCTAACCCTATCATGTAGGTATTCTTTAGAATCTCTCACTCTCCCTCAGTACACATGTTCACGACAGGGTTTTGGTCATTTTTTAGGTTTTTGCCTCATTTTGTATTGGCCAAATTAGCCACCCACAGCATAAGGTTTAAGTTCTGATATTACATGGAATCAATCATTAACTTGAATTATGCATGTTTCAAAATACACCTACATTAATTTAATTTCCAGGGACCTAGCCAGGACATGTTCTGCCTGTCTTTTGGACAGGTAGTTTCCTGAAAACCTTCTGTTAGGACAGGCAAACATTTCTATGAAGATTCTACAATTTTGACTTTTGGGGTGTAAAAACTAAATATTTTCCAAACAGACCATCTTCTAGTAGATAGCTGGAGTGTAAGTTGTTCTTTTTGACACACTAGGCTATCAAACGATAAAAAAGAAAAGCTATATCTAAGTAAATCATAGCCTAGGAGCTAGTCTAAGTCTTAGCCAGCAGGGGGGCCTGCTCTGACGGCCGTGTGGTCTAAGGCGCCGCCACTGACTGCACGCTCTTCTCACCACTGCCTGGGTTCGAATCCCGGCCTGGGCATGTGAGAAAGTTGCCAGTGACTTGGAGTTAGGCGGTGGTTTTCGCCGGGTACTCCGGTTTCCTCCACTACTTACAACTGGCTAGTCACGAATTAGCCACAATTGGCATAAATGTGACGAAAAACCGAAATTCAAATTCAAATTCAAATAGCCAGCAGGGCATCTGGGTGTCTGTTGGACACCAAAACCCTCAAAAATCACCCCTCAGAACACCCAAATATTTCTGTGGCCCATTTCTTAAATTGGCAATTTCAAGCATGTAATTGAAGCTTTTCTACATCAATATAATTCCCATGATATTGTATAAGGATAGTATGCCTTAATTCAATAATTAAATACATATTTATGGTTGTAATCAGTCTCCAGTGGATATTTACTCAAGTACTTTAGGAATGCCAAAGTCTGGACCTGCCCTACTTTTGAAAATAAATTTGGAATAAAAGCATACACTTGCAAACCATATGAAGGAGAGTAGTATTCTGAGTTTCAATGAAAAACTTCACATATTTTTTCTTTTATTTTTGATTTAGTTAAAAGACATATCACCAAAATAGCATGGCAGTTCTAGCTGTTAATTTCAGTGCAAAATTCTTCCACAAATGGACCACCACACTTTTGGGGATTTTTACTTGCCATTTTTACCTGCAAAAAATCAACTTACCCAGAAAAAGCCAAACAATCGTGTCTCTGTTACACCAATAAAGAACATTTTTATTAGGTAGATTTCCTGGGTTACATGGAGAAAAGGGGTTTTCTTGTAAAAATGAAACCAAATGTGAACATCACTGAAATGTGACCATTTGATTTGTGAACATTTCCAGTTAACAGTTTGACATAGTTATTTGACACAGAGTGCAACTAGGGCAGGATTTAAGTGTTTTCTAGCCTCATATGTTGCCCCCACACACTGTCACGGCAACCATATATAATCAACTTGTTTCCGCAAAAAAAGGCACTTTCCCCAAAAAAGTGAACAGAAAAAATGTTTTTCACGCTGTTATAGCTATTAAGATCTCTCTCTCTCTCTCTCTCTCTCTCTCTCTCTCTCTCTCTCTCTCTCTCTCTCTCTCTCTCTCTCTATATATATATATATATATATATATATATATATATATATATATATATATATATATATATATATATGTGTGTGTGTAGGTAGGTAGGTACTCCATCATCAAGGTATTGTTCTAACTCTAATTCTTTCACTAGGATACTCTTTCCTTGAGAAGCTAGGTTGTCTCCCATACAATGAACCAACCTTACCACCAAACAGGGTCTTAAAGCTAGGATTTTTTAAATCCAAAACAGCAAATTTCTAAATTCTTGTCCTGATTCAGCTACTAATCTTCAAATCCTTACACCTACTACATTTATAGCCTATTTTGTCAAAAGGGGCAATTAACACTTTAGTCACATCCTAGAAGATGGGAGTTTAGCCGAATAGTTGGTTACAACCCACAAAAAATCAAAAATTAAAATTCTTCAAAGAAAATTTTGCCTGTCCAAAAAGGAGTGTTTTTTTAGGAAACTGCCAGTCCAAAAAGGAGTGTTTTTTTTCAGGAAACTGCCTGTCCAATACTAAGGCAGGCTGGACAGGTAGCTTAGTCCCTGCAACCAAGGCTGTCAGGCTTTGAAGTTTCAGGTTGCACCGAATGACTGGATGAGACAATTCTACTGGAGCGCTGCAAGTGAAAACAGTGTCATATATGTATGACAGCCCAGATTCTAGACTAGTATACATCACAGACTCTTAAGCCTATATTTTTATTGTCAGATCACTTTTACTCTTTTTTGCTGAACACCCCAAACACACATTATGTGTCAATTTCATGATATTTATTATGTCAGTTATAATCAGCTTCCCTTGAAGTGTATTTGTGCCAAGTTTGGTGATTCTGCTTTCATCCCTAGATTTTAATATTATCATATTCTTAAAAATACACGTTTTATGACATTTTTTTGCCTATAATGCCCCAGAAATGATTTATGGTGAGTATTTATCTATAGAATTGTAAAGAAACATTTTTAAGACTTATCTATAAAAAGTTCAATTAATATGTGACTTTCATTTCAAATAAAAGCAAATTTTATATTGCGCGCATGGAAAGTGAGGGAATTCCCTAGTCATTTTTGCTTCATTCAATTACGTAGAAAGTCACATGACTTCTCACCAGTAATGAGGGCTTTCCCAGGCGTGTACAGTCAGGGAAACCCCATAAAATTAAAATTAGGAAAGATTCCTTTAATGTTTTGTTGAAAAAGTTAAAATCAATTGATATATTCAAAATTCTGCCACATGCGAAATCGCCGGTTAAAAGCAATTTGATTTTTAGAAATTTTCTATATGGAAAAATTGATGACACAAACTCGTATCAAACAAACAAAAAAACATCTTTATTTTCATATCTTTCCTCTTAAATTACAAGTATTTGACCACCACATCCGAATTAGCAAAAATAAAACTTCAGGTTTGGCACTGAAAATACGTATTTTGCCATTTGAAAAACTACTACGAATCCCCGTAACACGTGTTCAAAAAGTACGCGAATTTTTTGGGGGACTACTTTTCCTGGCGGAAGGTCAGCTACGGGAATAATCACAGGCAAATCCGATTGTTGCCAGAGCGCTGGACGGCCGACTGTTCGCCACGAGTGGGGATCTTGAAAGCATGACGTCATCAACAATATAGGGAATCATGAAACGGTAGGTTTACAATTCACGGCTCCTTGACAATGGGTGCCAATACGATGAACGGTAACCGCTGTCAAGGAACCTACAGAGGGACAGGTAGCCAACAGTTTTGACACATGGCTCTCATCCGATAGGGTAAGAATATCCTCACGTGAGGTATAACAAAAATAATTGTGGAGATGTGGAGATGTATTGGCGACCTCTTGCAACACTGTAACAACAGTTGAAGACTCACTGGCAACTCATTCACGATGTTGGCGACCACAGCAACGCTTGGCGATTTGACGATTTTTTTAATCAGTTTAAAAAAGTCGCCAAGCGTCTCCGTAGTTTTGCAACCATTGACGATGGAAGGCAATGTACTGGCGATCATTGACGATTAGGGCAATGTGGTGGCTGTTCCCCCGCAACCATCGGTTGCAAGCACGTTGCCAGCACAGTTTTGGCTAGTGTGAAACGGGGCAGATCGACTGATTGTTTCCCTATAAGATTATAACAAATGATTGACCAAAAGTATGAGCTTCCTCACACTTTAGAACCATAAAATTCATTTTAGCATGATACATTATGGAAGTTTACAAGAATACATTACTTATGCACTGGAAGTCATCTTATTTTCTGTAACTGAAGGTGAATTACTTTTGGCAACGGTATGTGATTTGCTAAGTGAGAAGGGCATATGAGTCAAAATAATATTTCATTTTTTTCTTATGCATTTTACCCTAATTTGTTGAAAAGTGATACATAGAAGAAATATTATTTCATAGTCTCTTAATGAAATACCTGAAAAATTTCAAATTACATGTACAATCTTTAAAATTTCACCATCGTGTTGCAAATACATTGCCACAATGCCATCGTGTTGTAACTGCGTCGCCACTTGAATTCAATACATTGCAATCGTTTGCCACTGCTTTGCCATGGCGTTTTCTGTCGTCTCGACGGTGTTGCCACAACGTTGCGATATGTCTTTACCATGCTGCCACTGAGGCGTCAATGAAAGCGTCAGTACGTTGTAAGTCCAATCACGCATACGAAATCGTTTAGACCTTTTGCAATGTCTTGGCAACGTCGTGGCAATGTGGTGGCAATCTCACGCTGTGACTACATTGCCAGCACGTTGCCAGCACAATTTCGGCTATTGTGAATGGGGCTTAACTGCTTAAGACATGAATATCATCTTTTGCGTCCAAGGCGCCCATGCGAACGGCTGGGTAAAAAACAGATGCGAGAACTAGGGCTCATCAGAGAAATATGCGTTATTAATGTATGGCAGGATTGTGAGATCAAGAGAGAGCGTAGGTAAATCTTCCGGGGCTTACCATTCTACTGACCTCCTGGTCCTTTGACCTATTTTTCACACTCAATACAAAGCTATTTTTAGGCGGGACTTCTTCGTACGTCGACATCTCAGTCCGATGTTTCAACTTCTTGAAATCACTGATTTTCGCTGCTCCGATGTGTTTGCTTTTCTTTTACTTTATTACTTACTATATCTAGATTAAGCACTGTTACATCCCCATTTGCCGAGAATTATTCAATTTCTACTACCTAATAATTGTTCTGTTATCTGTATCACTATCATTTCGTGCTACATCTTAATATGCTACAACTGTAACTGTTACTTATATTCTAAACTTTTAAATATGTTTTGTAAATGTGATAATGCAGTTAAGGTCACTCCAATTTATTTACTTGTCTTACGTGCTCAGGAGGTAGGAAATGAGCCATTTTGGAATAAAAAAAAGTTGAAAAATGTGACTTTTTATTATTATTTTTTTTTAGAGTCTGCCGACTAGGACTGGTAGCGATATGTTTCTACCAGCCTATTCTCAACTAAGTAAAATCGATCAATCGATTAATCCCTTTAACCTGAAGGGTGGGAGGTATACCTCCTCAAGTCTGAGGCTCTACTACAGCAGTGATAGCATCCTGTAGTTGATAGAATCACCCTTACAAAGAATATTCTTAAAACTTGCACTTTTTTTCTTTTATTTCTGACAGAAAATTTCAAAACCACTTTTGTCCGTAAGACACCAAAGGTGACTTTTTTTTCTTTTTTTTTGGAGTCTGACAGGATTTTTTTTCCAAAAAAAGCTCGTAAGACAAGTAATTAAATTGGTGTGGCCTAATAAACTAAAAATACAATGCATGAAAATGCAATGTAATGAAATGTACTTTATTGACTAGCATGAGGTTACAAAATAGCACTAACATAACATAATAATGTTGGATAAACAGACAAACAGAAGATGAATAAATAGAAATACAATTAATTCTGAAAAAAAAAATTAAACTTAAACGAAAACTAAAATGGCTAAATGCTCAAAAGGAAAAATCGTCGATTATGGTGACTCGTAGTAGAACGCACAACAAGAAAGCAACCCCATGTGGAAACTGATTTATCAGGATGCATAGGGAGTAGGTGCCTAGAAAATCCAGCAGGTAACTAGCAGGATGCAAAGCAACGGCAATAATAGTATTAATAACGTTAGAAGAAACGCTAAATCAGGGAATGTTGACTTACATACATGTACGAAGGATTGGTTTTATAACTCTGAGGAAGCTAAATACAAAATTCGTTATAAGGGAGAAATAGATAACTGGTGTTGGAGTTAATTCATGACTGGGCTTGACACTCACGACAGGAATATAAGGTAAAAACCTAAACTTTTGTAGGAGTAGTAGGGGATGTAACAAACCTACTGGGAGGATATGGGTAACGAATATATCATGTTTCCTTATAAATTTCGCCCCATAATACACACAAAATACTACCTTTAGGACAATACCAAGGGCTAATGTAATATACATGTAAGGATAATCATGTAAGGTACTTACAGAACAGGCCTAGGCGCATATATACAACTGAGGCATATCCAGCATAAACGTACAATTACACACACACACACACACACACACATGTATATATATATATATATAATATATATATATATATATATATATATATATATATATATATATATATATATATATATATTACATATATATATATATATATATATATATATATATATATATATATATATATATATATATATATTACATATATATATATATATATATATATATATATATATATATATGTATATATATATATATATATATATATATATATATATATATATATATATATATATTATATATATATATATATATATATATATATGTAATATATATATATATATAATATATATATATATATATATATATATATATATATATATATATATATATATATAT
>OZ012695.1:20190567-20205567 GCA_963942565.1 Maea johnstoni | reverse complement strand
TATAATATATATATATATATATATATATATATATATATTATATATATGAATATATATATATAAGTGTATGTATGTATGGATGGATGTATGGATGTTTGTGTGTGTGTGTGTGTGTTTTGCAGCAGCAGCTTAATAACCTACTGAGAAAAGCAGTTGAATGAATATATATATATATATATTATATATATATATATATATATATATATATATATATATATATATATATATATATATATGAAATATAATATATATATATATATATATATATATATATATATATATATATATATATATATATATATATATATATATATATATATATATATGATATATTATGAATATATATATATATATATGAATATATATATATAAGTGTATGTATGTATGGATGTATGTATGGATGTATGTGTATGTGTGTGTGTTTTGCAGCAGCAGCTTAATAACCTACTGAGAGAAGAGTTGAATGAGAAAGGCAGAAATTATGATACATTTGTTAAGATTAGAAGATAAATTGTTAAACTGAATAGAATAAAAGACTTTAATATTTCAATATTGTTTTAATAATTTCTTTCAAGTTCAAATATGTCCATTACACGCTTAAGCTGTGAAGGGGTATTTATGAAATTGTCTTTTGACATCTTTTGCAATATTACGGTTAGTTTGTGACTGTTGAGTAACATGCAAAAAGCGCCCTCCTAATGATAAGTCACTAGCAATTTATTCACATGGCCCAGCAAGGATTTGAACCCTGGCAGCGATGCAAGACAGCGAGCAGTCAGTGACAACGCCTTAAACCATGTACTACATTCACATATTATATATCCTTACTCTTCAGGTCGGCCGAATACCACACACGTAGCAGACGCTGTTCGCTTAGTAAAGCTTGGAGCGGGAATGTCTTGGTTGAAGCAAGCTGTTACGTAGATGGTTATGACCTTTATGAAAGAGGTACATTTGAAAGAATACTGCACTTGACAGACTTGACTTTTATTACATGTCTGATGTGTTTCAGTTCAATTTGTATATATTCATATATATATATATATATATATATATATATATATGTATATATGTATATATATATATATATATATATATATATATATATATATATATATATATATATATATATATATACATATGGGTGTGTGTACGTTCTTTACTACTTACATATCCTGTCATAGATCATACCTAAAATTTTGATAAATAGTCAAAATTCACAAAATTTATTCATAATTGCTGTACGTTGAAACCTGCAGAAACACCTTAACACCTTTCCATCCAAAATTACATCAGTTACACTAGAAGAGTGTCATATTAACTACGGTATGTAAATAAAGTATCGATAAATATATTTTATCTAGATACAAGCCTACATCTGTAAGACATGTGGCAACTAAATTGCCTGGGTGCTGGCCTATCCTTTGTTTAACCTTGTCATCAGGCCAGGCCAGTGGTAGGTGAACTGTTAAAAAATGGAAAGTGACAGAACAGGTTCTGCCCAACCTGGAAATATGTCTTTTTGGTAAGGGGGACAAATTAATTTTATGACCTCTGATTTTATCACCATGGTAACAGAACAATAGAACTTGCAACCAATCCTTTGAGCCGTGCACTGATTCACCATTTCTTTTCCAGTCCCAGCAAAGTCACCAGTAAGCACTCCAAGACCTACGCCTCCACCTACGCCTCCACCCAGCAAATACACCTGGGTGGAGAAAAGGGGAGGGTGTATCAAGGGAAACAACAACAAAATCACCTCCGCCCCAAACCTTGAAGCATGTAAACGGTTGTGCGACCAAGAGCGTGGCTTTGCCTGCAGGTTAAGATCACTAATAATTTCTTTTAACAACCCCAATATATTTTGTTAAATTCTCCCTTTCCTTTATTTCTTTAATACATTGTTATCATCATTATTGTTAGTAGTATTATTATCACTTTCATTATTATTATTGTTATTATTATTATTATTATTTTCGTAGTTGTTGCTGTTATGATTATCATAATTATTATTATTATTATTATCATTATTATTATTATTATTATTATTATTATTATTAATTTTGTAGCAGCAGCAGTAGTAGCTGCTGCAGCAGTAGTAGCAGTAGAAGTAGCAATGATATTAGTAGTACCTTTTCCAAGTCAGGGCAACATGAGGGTCCAGTCAATCTGCGATTGAACCCATCACTTATTGCAATTGAACCAAATTCTACTGCAATTGGTGTATGTTAAATAACATATCTAAAATCCAAACACATCAGAGTATTTGAAGAATAGTTCTTTTGCACATAAACATTGTACCTGGGTTTGTGAACAGTGCCGACATCTAATTCCTGCTCTACATGCGTGGGCAGCGGGGCATACACGACCGCATTCCCGATTGCCACACAGTTTCTTAGACATGGATGCATGGATGACCTCACAACTGAACGTAGCCTTTACTCATTATTGATGTGATGTGGCTTATTTTTTACATTTTATCCATGTTTTGTTTTTACAACAAGGCATTGGCAGACATTTGGTCAACTGGTACAGGAATCAAATGTCTGAACTGTACAAGAATAAGAAATTTGGCATGCAATAGGAAATACTCGAAATAATATGTTACAATCTACTTAAGAGAGAGTGCTGCTTTTACTAGCCACGCATATCTTAAGATAGAGATTCAATGAAATGTTTGTTTGCAAAAGTTAGTGTAATTGAGTGGTTTATATTTACAAAGTACAAATATTCGTGAGAATTCCCGACATAGACATTGTCCTTTATCATTGTTTCAGGTCAGTTGACTATAAAGCCGATAGACGTCAGTGTTTGTTAAGTGTGAAATGGAGTGGAACTATAAAAGTGTCTCTGCCTTGTTATATAAAAGGCTACACCTACGCCGAGAAAGGTAAGTTTTTCTTATCCACTCATTCCTACCGGAAGCCCCTAAAAGCACCTTCACTATTTTTGAGATTGCTTTTTGGTCAAAGCAGATTCTTGGAAAATGTGATTTTTAATCCAACCCACCATTTTCTTTTGAATATTTCATGATTTTATGCTAAAATAAAACTAAATTTCAAAAGCATCATAGAAATAGACATCTCCTGTTAAGGGGATCTTTTGGCATGTATTGGCTTATGAAATGATCAAAGGCTAAAGTAGCTGAACCCCCAAAAGCGCCCTGACTCTTTTCGAAATATCGTTTTGATTAGAGCATTTTTGGAAAAATATTTAAAGGACAAATGTTGATCTTGTGTGTCCATAAATGCATCACAGATGTAAACGTGGCAACTCGTCTAATTTAACCATTGAATCTTCTTTCTTTGCCAGTTCCATCATCACCTCCTACTCCTAGATTCAGCTGGGTGGAGCGAAGAGGAGGGTGTATCAAGGGCAACAACAACAAAATCACCTCCGCCCCCAACCTTGAAGCTTGTAAACAGCAGTGCGACCAAGAGCGTGGGTTTGCCTGCAGGTAAATATCACTAATAATTTCTTTTAACAACCCCAATTTATTTTGGTAAGTTCTCCCTATCCTTTATCTATTGTAGGAATACACTTTTTAAGTACATTGTAATTATTATTATTATTATTAGTAGTAGTAGTATCGCGTTATTATTATTATTATTATTATTATTAGTAGTAGTAGTAGTAGTAGTAGTAGTAGTAGTAGTAGTAGTAGTAGTAGTAGTATCACGTTATTATTATCATTATTATTATAATTATTATTATTGTAGTAGTAGCATCAGCAATAGTAGCATCAGTAATCGTATTAGTAGTAATAAAAGTAGTAGTAGCAGTACTAGAAGTAGCAGCAGCAGCATTAGTAGTAGAAGTAGTAGCAGTAGCAGTAGTAGCAATAGTCGAAGTCAGGGCAACAAGGACGGTCAATCTGGAGTTGAATCCATCACCTATTGCAAAAGAAACAGACTCTATTGCATAAAAAGTATTAGAAGAATGGTTATTTTGCATTTAAACATTGTACTTCTCTACATAGAGAAGTAACTCTTGAAATGCTACTAATGATTAAGAAAGCACAAATTAAGTAGGCTTGTTTATGTTTAATGTTTGCCTACTATAGAAAATAGATATGGAACGAAACAATTAGCTGTATTATTTTCTAGCCATACACTCTTCGGTGGCCTCTACAAGCATATCATCAGCTACTGCTCAACTATATGTTCCGAACTGTTTTACCCCTGACTTGGAGATTTGGCTTGCAATATGAAGCATTCACAATAATACATTTCAAACTAATTAAGAGAGAGGGCTGTTTTTATCAATCACACATATCTAAAAATAGGAATTAAGGTCAGAAATGTTCTTTTGCACAAGTAAATGTAATTCAGTGGTCTGTATTTACAAATACACATATTGGTGAGAATTGCAGACACAATAATTGGTCTTATTCATTGTTTCAGGTCAGTTGACTATAAAGCCAATAGCCGTCAGTGTCTGTTAAGTGTGAAATGGAGTGGAACTATTAAAGTGTCTCTGCCTTGTTATATAAAGGGCTACACCTACGCTGAGAAAGGTAAGCTTTTTTAATTAACCCATTCCTGTCTGAAGCCCCTAAAAGTACCCTAAATATTATTGAGATAACTTTTCGGTTAGAGCAGTTTCTTGAAAAACATTTCAAGAAATAAATGTTAATAAGAATCAATCCCGTCACTTTCTTTTAAATATTTCATGATTTTATGCTGAAAATAAAAGTAATTTTCAAAAGTATCATAGGAATAGACATCACTTGCGAAGCGGATCTTTTGACATGCATGGGCTGATAGAATAATCAAAGGCCAAAATAGCTGAACGTGCAAAAACGCCCTGACTTTTTTTGTTATATCTTTTTGAATAGAGCATTTTTGGAAAAATATTTTAAGGACAAATTTTTATCAGAATCGAACCAACAATCTACCATGTGAATGTTAATGTAACTGTGGAAATGGAATTGTGGCATGAACATATTAGTTATGCATGCCTCATAGGTAGATAAATCTGAAAGTCAACTAAATGGGTTATATGTTGAATTTTAAAAAAGTATTATAGGTTGGAAAAACCTTTTATTCCATTTTCTTGTTGTGAAATATGTTATAGAATGCCTACCTCTTCTCATTCAGGAGTTTACAATTATCTTTCACAAAAAATCGTATTTGGGCATAACATAAAGCCATAAACATGAAGTGCTGGGGATCAAAGCATGACATAATGTAAAACAAAAATACTATTTGTCTTAAGTAACAGGCCGTGGATGTAATTAGATACATTACCAATACTCAGGCTCACCATGCCACAGTTCATATCATCAATCTTGGTAAAACGTCTCAAAAATCGACACGGATTAGAAGCCCTTAGTATCGACACAGTTATTTCTATCGAGAAGGGTACTATACTCAAAGGATGTTTTAGTTCCTATGCTGGCCATCAAGCGCACCTCAAATGAGGGAGTGTGCTTTTAAACATCTTGATATCGAAGCAATGGTTTGAGAAAAATTGGACTGAACGTCAATATGCGGTATTAGTCCAGTAATCCCTCGTTTAATATTCTCCATTTGTCAACAGTTTTTAGACCTATGTGTCCATACGTGCATCATGGATGTAAAAGTGATAACAGGTATAATTTAATCATTGAATCATCTTTCCTTGCCAGTTCCATCATCCCCCGGATCCGACCGCACCACCCCTCGCCCTTCTACCCCTAGATTCAGCTGGGTAGACAAAAGGGGAGGGTGTATCAAGGGCAACAATAACAAAATCACCTCTGCCTCAAACCTTGAAGCATGTAAACAGAAGTGCGACCAAGAGCGTGGGTTTCCCTGCAGGTATGAAATGCATTTTAAAGCTGAATTGTAGTACCGTTGGCATTGAAGATTGTACTACACAAATAAAATCAGACAACAGAAAAAAGCAAAACTGAAAGAGTGTGCACTGCTTTTTAAAGAAAAAATTGAGATTTGAATTAAAAGGGAAGAACATGCTTGTCTAAACATTGTGCAATCTATATGATATATTATAAAATCTTGAAGTCGAAATCTTGATTGTTTATATTCTAAGAAGTTGATTGTAATGCCCCATTAACCAATTATCTCTTCCCTGCTTTCTATTAGTCCTAATGGGTTCAACAAAGCAGCAACAAATGATATCCCTCATTTAATTCCTGTGGTTTACTTGTGTTTTTTACACAGCAGCCGCATGCTCAGTTCCGGCCATGTATGAGCCTGTGACGTCCCATCTAAAGTCTGTCCCAAATAGAGGGGTAACGAAACGATATGGTAAGGTCTGACCTGTGTGCCAAGGGCTTAAGTGTGGTTCCAAAGTTCTAGATATCAGCAATTTTGCAAGGAATGTATTGTACTAAATGTATTTCTTTTATGTCAAATAATATTTTGGATATTATCACAAGAATTGTCCTCCATTCAGATCGGTTGATTATAGAACCAGTAGCCGTCAGTGTTTGATGAGTGTGAAGTGGAGCGGAACTATAAAAGTGTCCCTGCCGTGTTATCTAAAAGGCTACACCTACGCTGAAAAAGGTATAGTAACAATCTTTTTAAAACAAAATATATGTTAAGTATAGTGTGATAGATAAGCTGATTGGATAGCGTGCATATTTATTCTTAATCACGTTATTACTGTATAAATATGAAGTATTTAAAACGTGTCTGAACTTGATTGCCAGTTAGTGTCTATCTATTATTTGTATCATTTGTTACATTTCACTAGCAAGGAATCTGTATGCATAACAGAATTTGCGTATGACTTTCCCTGGGCACTTTATTCTAATACATTTCATAACAAGCATGGGGAAAATTTATTTTAAGATGGTGAAGACAACCATTTGGAAATTATGAATTTTGAATTTCCTATATTGTCACTTTCTGTGCCGTATTAAGTGTAAATTGTGAAAAGTAAGTTTTTAAGGGATGACATTAGAATATTGTCACTTCCTGATCCATATTACGGCTGAATTGTTAGTAGTGAGGTGTTAAGTGGCGACACACAAGAGTTTTTTTTACTTTCTATGTCATATTAAGGCCACATTGTAAATAGCAGGTTGTTAAGGGGCAACACCAGAGTAACTGTTACAAATGTAGCTTAGACCACTCGGCTACTGGGGTAGGCTCCTGAACACATATACTGACCTGAAACATCATTGCAACAAAAAGGTTATTATTTGTTATTTGTTATATGTTTTATTAAATAAAAAATTGTATTTTCTTCCATTTTAGTGCCTCGAAGGCAATAACTACAAATTGTGTAAACTACACCTATGTTGAGGTAAGTTTTATATACTTTAATCCCGCATAGTAAGCGAGGGAATAAAAATAGCCATAATAGTATTGACACGTACAGTAAAGACATTTAAATCTTACACTAGATGTACAGGCAGTCAGACATTTTCAGGCAAATGGTCGGCAAGTTGCTTGCAGGTGACTGGTCAACTAGTACAGTAATTAAACATCTTTAAAAATTACCTCACGAAGCCCAAGAAATGCAGTGTGTTGGAATTACACTTTATATGATGATGTCAATGCTATTTTATTAGACAGGGTAAAAGAAATGAGCAAATAACAACAGCACTATATACGTATTGACAAGTAGAAGTGACCATCATAATATTAACCAATTATTGCTTAAGAGTTCCTCCAGAAAGTCTTGCATGAATCAATGAGGCTAGAATTCCCCTGTAAGTAAAACCTCTTTCCTCAAAAAGAACATTTTAAAAAAAATGGTTGTTTTTCTGGAAAATAACAAAAATAAAATTTCCACTGTTTTTCCAAAAAGTAGCAGAAAAAATTCTACCGTTTCCCCAAAACAGCAACATCTTTTCAAAAAAAAATTCTGCCGTTCACACTTGCACCATTTATTCTAAGCTTTAATCACAATAACAATGACTACATTTATTTCTGTTCCAGCTGCAGTAGTTTCCTTCTGGTTCCACAACAGTTTGATGGGCGACATTCTTCATAGTGTAATGTGCACTCCTACATCAAACCTTGCAAATGATTATATAAAGATTATTTTGTTTCAAAAATAGATTGTTCAATTCATAAGAATAAAGCTATTGCTGTCAGAAGCGTAAACCTCGGTTTCCGCCATCACTTCGAACTTGCTAGTCAGCATTTTACCTTGATATGTCAGAAACAAAGATAATCAAAATTCTAAATTCTCTAGTGGAGGCATGCAATGGCAATTATGTAACCTACCCACATCTTGGTACAGCTGATTTGTTTAACATTGATATCTCTTGGCGAAGAAGCAATGTTTTGAGTTAATATCAAGTCATGTGGGTGCACTCTGGGTGCAAAAGTAGAATGAATTACATAATAATCCCATTTAGTGTTTTGATACCTGTGCGCAAATGATTTCATTTTCAGAGTTAAGTCTATACACTGAACAGTATATAACACTATCATCAGTACAACTTCTTTAGAAACCTTATACATCTTGGTTTAAGAACATGTAGCAACATGTACACGAGTTTGTGAAATAAAATACATTTTGCTCTTGAAATAAACGGAGTATTTACATATAATTATTGGTCTCATAGTTCTTATCTCTATAGTCTAAAGTCGAGGTAATACTACATGTATGTGCTACTGAATCTGTATATATATATATATATATATATATATATATATATATATATATATATATATATATATATATATATATATATATATATATATATATATAAACATATATATATATATATATATACATATATATATATATACATATATATATTTATATATATATATATATATATATATATATATATATATATATATATATATATATATATATATATATATATATATATATATATATATATATTTATATAAATACATATATATATATATATATATATATATATATATATATATATATATATATATATATATATATATATATATATATATATATATATATATATATCATCTGCTCCAGGCTGATACCAGCAGCTGATTGGTCAATTGCTGTTGTATCACAGAATACAAAATAAAAATTTTAAAAACTAGATTAGATAAAAGGAAAATTGAAAAAAACAAAAATATTTTTTTTAAATATTTTTTTAATTAAAAAATGAAATGTTGAAAATATATATATAAATATAATTGAATAATTTGAATTAAGAAGTTAGATATTTTTTTAAAATAAACGAAAATTTTAAAAAATTGAAAAAAATAAAAGAAAAAATAAAAAAAAAATAATGAAAACACTTTTTTTTTAAAATCAAATAAAGAGATAACAAATAACAATTTCTTTAATTGGTTAGGTGTTGGACTAGTAATCAGCAGATGGCTGGTTCGATTCCCTGCTGGGGCACTTTGGTCTGTCCTTGGGCAAGACAGTTTATTCCATATTGCCTCAGTCTACCCAGCTGCAAAAAAAGCACCTAGCATAAATAAGGCAGTGCATAGATCGTGTGCGCTATATGCTGCCAGTTGCTCTGGAATATCCCCCTGGGGATTGAAATTGTTTCTGTGTGTACAGGCCTGCTAGGGGAGGAAGGTCGTGTGAGCGCTTCGGTGGATAGAAGACTATAAACCGAATATCTTTACCTTTAAAGCTGTACAGTGTACTTTGCGAAATGACTATGTTGTGACAGGTTGAAATTGTA
This sequence comes from Maea johnstoni, assembly GCA_963942565.1. Classification (NCBI taxonomy): domain Eukaryota; kingdom Metazoa; phylum Annelida; class Polychaeta; order Spionida; family Magelonidae; genus Maea; species Maea johnstoni. The sequence goes on along the minus strand of OZ012695.1, from coordinate 20,195,963 downwards.
GTAATTTCTATGCCATTAATTTTTGGTCAATCACTACTAATACTCTGTGGATATTTCACAAATATTTTCGAGATTCAATGATATTCAACGTGTTTGCTTTATTAAAATTCTTGTTCTGTTCCTCATATTTATGTAAAAAAGATCGTTTCATACTAGCCATATTCCGTGCCGATCGTACTGGGATGACAATATCCAATTCCATTTGTTTGCACACTGTTAGACAGCAGATTTCGCTAATCATAAACAAGTAAATTGGATATTTGTGAGAAGGATTTTGGGGGTATACACTATCCCCGCCTCGTGTCCCGGCCTATTGCCCCTCTAGCTCCACTAATTATTGATGTCCCCGCCCTGAGGGGCAGCATTTCGGTGTACTAAACAGGATAAGCCCTACATCGCCCGGCCATTTCCCGCCCCCCCCTCCGGGGGATTCAATTGACTGGTGCATTACTAGTAGTATCCTGCCTGCTGTACATGCTCTCACAAGTTGTGATTCAACTTCAGCTTTGTTCGGAATAGGCAAAAAGTCAGTATTTAAGGCAATTTATGACCATCCTGATGATTTCTCTGATCTCCTCACCCTGAACAGTGAAAATGATGCATCAGCCCTTCAAGCAGCACAAAAGCTCACTTCAGCCTTGTATGATCCAAAGGCAAAGCGCACAGATGCCATTCAAAACTTGAACAATCTTAGGGTCAAATTAGCCTCAAAGAAGAATGCCAGCTTAATTAAGCTCCCACCTTGTGAGGCCAGTTTCACACAGCATGTCAGGAGAGCTTCTTGGCAGATAAGAATTTGGATGACATCCCACATAGCAATGCAAGACACTGGATCTCCTTAGGATCATGGATGGAGGAAGGATTAGGGAATGGTAGCGCCAGTATTCTATGAAGGCCCTATGGTATTGGAAGTACTCCAAGACCTCATTTGCAGATGCAGGGGAAAGAAAGTATGTTCAACATGCTGCACGTGCCATCAACAAAACTTGCCATGTACTGAACTATGTTTATGCTCTGCAATTGATGATTGCTGCAATACCATTACTTCATATGATGGTGTGGATGAAGAAGATGAATTATGAAATCCTGGAACGCAAAAAACTGGCTGAACTTAGTGCCATTCCTGTTCTGAATCAACTAAGCTGACAGCGAAGATTTGTTACCAGGTACAGGCCCAATTAGTTGGTATAATTAATTTTCTTCCAGCATTTATATTTTCCTCATTGTACTTATTAAATAGTGTGGAAAGGAGAATCCCACTTGACCAGTGTAACTGTCAATGTCACCTAAATATGGTTTATACGCATCTTCCAGTATACCTTATTACACTGAAATATGTTGTAAGGTGCCTAATTCTTCAGTAATGTATTGCTTGAATGTAAATCTAGCAGCCAAGGTGGTAACTGGAGGGTCTGCAATGTTTTTAAATTTATAGCAGAATATTTTAAGCATTTTTATTATTTTCGGCAATATTTCAATAATAGGGGTAGGGGTAGACAAAGTCTTACTGCTCTGGCTTCAGTCAAGCAAAAGTATTAATTTTGGTACTAAATATAAATGGAATCATGTAGAAACACAAGAAACATGTGATGTGATGCTTTTCAGTGATAGGAAGTTCTTATATGATAAGCAATAGGAACTTACTTAAAAATAATTTCGAAAAACGGTGTATTTTTTCTTACAAAATGGCAAAATTTTCAAATTAAGCAATGGATAAGTAATTATATTACTGCATGTTGTTTGTATACATACCTGAGAGGACCACACCAAGTGGGGTTGAGATTGGAAAAAAAATTACCGGTCAGGCTCACTTTTAGATTTTCATATTTTTGCTCATTTTTTTTAACTATATGAAATTCAACTCAAATTTCAGAAAAACGTGACCACATTTGACCACCACAACATACCTCATCTTAAAGTAGACCTTTCAAGCTTTCAAATGAGGTATGTTGTGCCTGTATGACTCTCAGCGCATTAAATTTCTAAAATTTGGTCCCTGGCCGCCAGCCCATAGCAATCGACAACCGGACGCAAGAATTGGTGCATCATGGAAAGTTTTATTAATTAAGTGCAAACAGATACAAAATACATTCACTTCGCGCCCTTTTAACTACAATGCTTCAACAAAACTCTTTAATACCATATTCTGAAAGGATACAATGTTTCGATTAGAATATACACTGTATCCGTGCCTTAAATAAACAACACACTTAGTAGATACAAATTATCCATGCATTACGTAAACAACAGTCATTACCAATCTTTATCAAGATGCGGGCTTGAAATAAACCTGGGGACATGCACCTACTTCTAGTGCTCGAAGGGTGCTCAGGCCACGTCGCCGTGTTGCCGCATCCGTTACTTAGAAAAGGCTCTGTTGCCTATGCACCAAGTTAAAGCCGTATCGTTGCATTCTCCAGAACCACAATGTTAAGTCCACGTGTCATCCTCAATAACATGGAGTGGAGAAAATTTCAAACGTAGGTAGAATCGATGAATGATACTAGATGGCCATATATTCCTGCACTATTCAGTTGTGTGCAAGGTTGATGGTCACGTGATCTTATAGTTCTCCGGATATTTTATTTGATCAGATATTTTTGCAGCTTCAGACAAATTGCAGGTAGATTTGGACGAGATAAAATAGCGATATTGTTAAGTCAAACATTTATTTTATAGCATACCATGACTAGTGTAACAATGTACCAAGAGGGTAGAGATTTTACTTGATGTGTATTGGTGGTGTACTGCATTCAGGCAAAACTGAGCAAATATGGAGCGGAGGGGTACCACTCAGCATGTGCGAAAAGTTTCATGCATGGGAAGATCGTGGCAATAAAATTTCTTCTCATGAAAATTTCATTTTTTTGCATGTAAATGACAATTTCATGCATGTAAATGACAATTTCATGCATGAAAATGACAATTTCATGCATGAAAGTATCTTTATACAGGAAAATGACATTCATGCATGAAGATATTTCCATGCAGGAAAATGAAAATTTTGTCCGCAAAATGTTTATGGATGAGAGTGCAAAGCCCAATTTCCCATGAAATTCCTGGGACCAATTAGTCCTGCATGGAAATGTCATTTCTCTGCATGAGAATATCATGAATAAAAAATTCATATTTTCATGCATGAAAATAAAACATGAAAATTTCATGCAGTGATATTTCATGCATGAAACTTTTCGTACGAGAGTGGTACACTGTGTTTTGCACAATTATCAAGTTCAGGCCGTCCAATGAAAACATTTAGTACACCAGTTTGCAGACACTTCAACGTCATATTAAACGTGGCATGATCCTGGAATGTTTCCCATGTGATTCCCATGACATTGCATTTTGTTATTGTAAATATAACGATATTTTGATAAATCGTTTATTTGCTCTTATTGTTACTAGTTGAATATTGCGATGAATGATGTTTTCTAATTTCCCGTTCGGGATTTGTTTTTAAATGTCCCATTCATACACCAGTAACATGTCGTCGATCGACTGAAACGTGATGTAAAGGAATGTTTATGTTATTACCATGTCCAATTCCTAAGTAATATATAGTTGAAATGTTGACAGATATTGGATATATGTAATAATCATAAAAATTATATGCGAATGAAGGAACATTTAGTTACTCAGAGTTCTTTAAAAAAGAAAATGTCCCATTCATAAACCTATCGTAAGACTTTGTTTGACGGCACACGCATTAACGTCGAGCTAGATGAACTTATCACATGTTGAGACGTTCTACAGACACGCACTATTGCTTGTTTTAAACGCTTCAAGTGGGAACTCGTTCCACAGGATTGAACACTGTGTTTGACAGAATTATCGTATACCATGTCCTAATCGTTGTCGTTAGCTATTGACGCAAGTTGAAACGTCCAGGGCGTAACATCCGTATAGCTTTACCCCCTAATGCTCCCAGAAGACAAAAGCAGCTTGACAAAGTTAATGAAATCTTCCATAGAAAAAAATAGATAGAGAGATATGTGATGACGAAATGTTCATGAAAACATTACCAACAAGTGTCCTTCAAATGATTTTCAAAATCATTTCTAATTCCAAAGTTATTATCAATAATAGCATAGATCCAGACGACAATTCCGATAGGAACTTTCAAGCATTAATGGGTTAAACGGCGAGAGAGGAGAAGCGCTACTTTCCTCGGGCGTTTCCTGTAGTGTGGCTGTCCTTATTGAGAACTTTGCGTGTTTCCTGGACAAAGACTGCTAGAGCTACGTGCAGATCCTTGAGGTCTCTGTCTGCGGTGACTTTTAACGTTTCTAACTCGTTGTAGTCGGGCGTGTAGTGCTGGAATGCCCATTGTTGCGAGGGGGATGTGTAGTTGCACTTTTGTAGAGTTGCGTCCGAGTACGAGGCCTCTAGACATAGCCCACTCTTTGTGTCCATAAAAACACTGCCCTACAATGTGTCAGGGATCAGGTACTTAATATACACGGAAATAGCACAAGTCAGTGTTTATGTTTTACTGTGTTCCTTTACCACATTTGGAAGAGTGGGTATAACACAAAGAATGTTACTAAAAGTTGTACACATTTAGTCACATGATAAGCATTAAATATGAGCCACTTTGGGGCCAAATGGGCCCAAATTGCCAAATTGAGAGCATATATGAGCTTCCTTTTGTAAAATATTTTCATATTCTCATCATTTTTGGCCACATGATAGCAAATGGGGATACAAAAAACTTACTAAGCCCTAATGACTTTTATTGACCTTGGATGACCTTGAAATGACATTAGAAAATATTTTTTCTGATATATACTGGAGTATGATTATAAGATTATAAGGGGGAGTAATCTCCATTATTGTATTTTTAGGGAGCAAAATGTCAGATAAGTTGAACATACACAGTTTAAGGTCACTTCAAGGTCATAAATGGTTGTATCAATGTCATTTACATTTTTCATATGTTTTGTATCTCTGCAAGGTATTTGATGGTATTTGAATAGCCAATAAGCTGTTAATTACAACAGCCTGACGCTAAGTAGTGAGGAAAACATGACGATTAATCCGTTGCACACTGCGCACTTACTTGTACATGGAACCATTTGGAGTTTAGGGTAGTGTTGTATCGAGTCAGTGCATCATATCCCTGAAGATGTGCACCAATGTTATCAGGGGGTATGGGGCTAAAAATGAATAAGGGCATGCGCATTTCTCCCCTCCTATTCCAGAATATGCCCTGCAAGCACAAAACCAACCTTGACATTCTGTACAAAACGTATTGTAATGAGGATATCGACAGAACCCTACACTTGTTAGAAAACGATGATGTGACATACAACTGGCTAGTCACGACTTAGCCGCAATATGGCAGAAAAAGTGACGAAAAACAAAATTCCAAATTTCAAATATGTGATAGCAAAAAT
>OZ012695.1:20153067-20188067 GCA_963942565.1 Maea johnstoni | reverse complement strand
TTTTTTTTGGATTCTCATAAAGGCCTTGCGATTTCACTAAATGGCGGATGTTGCTGTGCTAAGTGTGTGTAGTACTCACCCCGCCCCAGGCAAAAGAGTTTTGGTCTGGTACTCCCAGTTCTGGGTAGACGTTCTTCAGTAGCCAGCTCATATCATGTGGGCATTGCTTCCTCAGGGCAAGCCTTTCAGAGATATCTGTGACATTGACGCTCTGTAACAGTACCATTTCACAAACAAAAGGTAAGTGGTCAGTTAGTTACATGAAATATCTGTGACATTTATACTCTGTAACAGTACGATTTCACAAACAAAAGGTAAGTGGTCAGAATTAACTGACATATCTGTGACATTAACACTCTGTAACAGTACCATCTCACAAACAAAAGGTATGTGGTCAGTTAGTTACCAGATATATCTGTGACATTTATACTCTGTAACAGTACCATTTCACAAACAAAAGGTAAGCAGTCATTTAGTTATCAGATATATCTGTGACATTTATACTCTGTAACAGTACGATTTCACAAACAAAAGGTAAGTGGTCAGAATTAACTGACATATCTGTGACATTGACACTCTGTAACAGTACCATCTCACAAACAAAAGGTATGTGGTCAGTTAGTTACCAGATATATCTGTGACATTTATAGTCTGTAACAGTACCATTTCACAAACAAAAGGTAAGCAGTCATTTAGTTATCAGATATATCTGTGACATTTATACTCTGATACTCTGTAACAGTACCATTTCACAGACAAAATGTAAGCGGTCAGTGAGTTATCTGATATATCTGTGACAATGACACTTTTTAACAGTACAAGTTGTTGGGGTCAAATTCGCACTTAAGTTATCAGACAGAATACATTGTTATTCTTTAGATCAAAGGATAATTCAGCCATTCATTGAAGGATTTGTACCTATCAAACTTCAAATAATAAATTGTATATCCCCTGTAAAAATGCCATAAATGAAAACAAAAAGGAGGCTGTGGGTTTCGCCAGGTACTCCAGTTTCCTACACCCAGTTACAACTGACTAGTCACGATTTATCCACAATATGGCGGACATTCCAAATTCCCTAAAACTTCGGCTTTAACTGCATGTCAGTGAATTATTCTGTGTTTTTCTTATATCCCAATTTAATCTGTCATACCACAATGGCTAGTCACGAAGTAATCTTAATATTGTAAAAATGACAGACTAAGGGAATCTACACACAATCTGAATGAAACAATAACTAATCGATTTTAGTTAAGCAAAACATACCTTAAGGTGCGGCCGCTCAATGTAGAAATACTTCTTGTAGTCATCAAACCAAACTTCTACCAATCTTTTGTAGTTCATCTCGATAAGAGCTGTCCACTTGTCCCGGTAGCTGCGGCTTCCCTTGAACTCCAGGTGGGCCACGTGTGAGCAAGGCACATTCACCACCCGGCCCCCGCATAACCAGACCTAAAACAGGGAGCTCATGTTCACTTTATATCATAACAATGGCCTGTCCAAATAGCCTGACCACCCAGCCCCCAAACAGACAAGCCTAAACATGAGATGGTCACTTTCCCTTTATAACATATCATTGGCCTGTCCAAATAGCCAATGACCACTCAGCCCCCACATAACCAGGCCTAAAAACGAGAAGGTCAGGTCACTAATTGGGGCCTATCCATATAGCCATTGACTGCTTGATCCTCCTTATAACTCCTAGTGACAAAAAGGGAAGAAAAATGTGTTTAGGACTTTAAGTTTGTATCATAAGAGGGGCCTGCCTAAATATTCATTGATCACGTGGCTGATCCCCTGCCTAGAAAGCATATTTCCTCTGAGAGACAGGTCAGTGCTTCCCCTGCCAGGAAAGCCTACTTACTCCGAGAGAAAGGTCTATGTTCTCCCCAGCCTAGAAAGCCTACTTACTCTGAGAGACAGGTCCATGTTCTCCCCTGCCTAGAAAGCCTACTTACTCTGAGAGACAAGTCTATGTTCTCCCCTCCCCTGCCTAGAAAGCCTACTTACTCTGAGAGACGGGTCCATGTTCTCCCCTGCCTAGAAAGCCTACTAACTCTGAAAGACAGGTCTATGTTCTCCCCTGCCTAGAAAGCCTACTTACTCTGAGAGACAGGTCTGTGTTCTCCCCTGCTTAGAAAGCCTACTTACTCTGAGAGACAGGTCTATGTTCTCCCCTGCCTAGAAAGCCTACTTACTCTGAGAGACAGGTCTATGTTCTTGAGACAAGTCTATGTTCTCCCCTGCCTAGAAAGCCTACTTTCTCTGAGAGACAGGTCCATGTTCTCCCCTGCCTAGAGAGCCTACTTACTCTGAGAGAGAGGTCTATGTCCTCCCCTGCCTAGAAAGCCTACTTACTCTGAGAGACAAGTCTATGTTCTCCCCTGCCTAGAAAGCCTACTTACTCTGAGAGACATGTCCATGTTCTCCCCTGCCTAGAAAGCCTACTTACTCTGAGAGACAGATCTATGTTCTCCCCTGCCCTGCCTAGAAAGCCTACTTACTCTGTTCTCCCCTCCCCTGCCTAGAAAGCCTACTTACTCTGAGAGACAAGTCTATGTTCTCCCCTCCCCTGCCTAGAAAGCCTACTTACTCTGAGAGACAGGTCTATGTCCTCCCCTGCTTAGAAAGCCTACTTACTCTGAGAGACAAGTCTATGTTCTCCCCTGCCTAGAAAGCCTTCCTTACTCTGAGAGACAGGTCTATGTTCTCCCCTGCCTAGAAAGCCTACTTACTCTGAGAGACAGGTCTATGTTCTCCCCTGCCTAGAAAGCCTACTTACTCTGAGAGACAAGTCTATGTTCTCCCCTGCCTAGAAAGCCTACTTACTCTGAGAGACAAGTCTATGTTCTCCCCTGCCTAGAAAACCTACTTACTCTGAGAGACAGGTCTATGTTCTCCCCTGCCTAGAAAGCCTACTTACTCTGAGAGACAAGTCTATGTTCTCCCCTCCCCTGCGTAGAAAGCCTACTTACTCTGAGAGACAGGTCTATGTCCTCCCCTGCCTAGAAAGCCTACATACTCTGAGAGTTAGTTCTATGTTTTCCTCTGCCTAGAAGGGACTACTTACTCTGAGAGACAGGTCTATGTTCTTCTCTGCCTAGAAAGACTACTTACTCTGAGAGACAGGTCCATGTTCTTCTCTGCCTAGAAAGCATACTTACTCTAAGAGGCAGTTCAATATTCTCCCCTCCCCAGAGCTGCATGCCAGAGTCGTAGTCCCCTATCTCATGGAAGAAGCGTTTCTCCATGGCGAAGATTCCCCCTACCATGCAGGGTGTTGGGATCCCAGCAGTGATGTCCCCAGCTCGGGCACGCTTGTCCTCAGCTGAGATATCCATGAAACGAAACACCAGGCCCCAGTCAAAGATGGTCTTCCATGTGCTACCACCATGCTTGTACTCCCATATCTGGTTTCCTCCATCGACATCTGAAATAAAAAATCACACTAGTCATTATTATCATAGTTACTAGCTGAGGTGGCAACAGCACTGTTGCTTTCTTTATCAACACCAGTATTATCATAATCATAATGAAGCACCATCTTTAATGTAATCAGGAAGCGAAATCCAGAATTCAAGCTAAAAATAACCTAGCTTACATCTTGTGTTAAAAGTCGGCAACATGTCACTCTAATCTAATTTTGGGGTGCTGATTTCAGAAATCGATGTCGCCAAAATTAGAAATATATCTTTGACAGTTTTAAGGGCCAAAACCAGCGTTTTCTATAATACAAACCCAAAACACAACTCGTTCAGAAGAAGCACATTGCAAAACGAAGAGTGAGCAGAAAGTACATTTATTTTACTTTCCTTGTAATGAAGTTAGACACTGCACACTAGCTAACAAACTTCTTCTGTCTATCTATTTATAAGAGAGTATGACACCCATAAATAAGTTGCAAACTTTGGGTAGTTTTAAGGTGAAAATTGGTAAAAATGTCCAAAATTGCTATTTTTGAATTCTTTCTTATCAAATTGTTATTGATTTCAGTAAAAACATGGACTTTTGCATGGGTAAACTGTTATGTTACTTCTCAGATATGCTATTAGAATTTGAATGTATGTAATGTAATGTAATGTAATGTTTATTGGCCATATACTCAGATACGAAATTACATGACATACATATAGAAATACACAGTGGGAGTGGTATAGAAAATAACAAAAAAGAAAATATATTGAACATAAGAATACTTATTCTACATTTATACAAAGATGGCTTAATACACTAGACCGAACACCTGTGATATTCCAGAATCGCAGCGTCATGCCTTTCTCAAGTTATCAACTGAAAGAGATTGGGATGCAGCAGCTCAACTAGTCCAAAGTAGGATATAGTCTAGTGTATATCTAAAACTTATTTGGATCTTTTATCCGATACCATCTCTTCCTTTTACAGTTCTTCTATACATATTGTTTATGGCATTACCGGAAATCATCCAAAAATCAAACATGTCCCCAGTGCGCACCCCTTCAATCTGTCCGCCTAGACACCATATAAACACCTTTGAGGGTTGGTTATTGATAGCACTCTGGATTGAAGGCTTTAAACCTGCAAAGTTATTATACATATCCCTCCTGATATCATCAAAGGCTGGACATTGCATGAATATATGTTCAATATCTTCCACAGCAAAATTATCGCATTGACTGCATGTTCTATGACTATGAGATAGATTTTTCAATCTGTAGTCGTCTGGCTTCAATTTGCTTGTTTTGCATACAATCTTTGCAAGGTTTTCACACATTCTAATTTCTGATGGATATTTATCAGAGACTAACCACCAAGTAATATATTTCGTTTTGCCGGAAGTCCTGAACATATATTCACAGTCTATATTGATTACAAACGTACTCATCCAGTATGCGTCCTCTAGTTTCCAAGCTCAGGACCATACTATTTTTGACCAGCTAGGTTTACTGTGGAGTGCGATGGACTCGTGTATCATCTTATATACGGTACTGAGTAGCCCTAGTCTATCAGCAGCACTTAAAATATCAAAAATCGGGCTACCGAAACAATTCTGTCTGCATCTGTCAGGGTAACTGCTATATATTGTCGCTCTGCCTACAAAGACCTCCCTGATGTTGCTTGTTTCTACCATCCTCAAGATGGTCATTATAAACAGAACCTTTTTTATCAATATATAGGTAGTCAATCTTACCCATCCCAGACCGAAAAAACTTGTTTGATTTGCAGACCTCTGCGGGAACCTTTGTATGCGTCTACCTGCATACCGTTGGAAAGCCATTAAATTTTCTCTATCCTTTTCTGACAAAATCCACATTTCTGCACCAAAAGTCAGGATAGGTACAATAACTGACCAAAAAATGGTATTGCAAGATAACATATATAGGCCATTCTTTCGTATGAGAAACAGTATTATTAATCTAGGGACATTTTGGACAATTTTTAAAAAAAGGCATATTATTAGGAATTTACCTTAATCTTGTCTATTATGGATTGCAACCACTTACATTCTAAATGAATATAATGCCTCATGTAAAGTACCAGATTTTTTGTTCATAATTTTTTGTCATATCAGAAGTTTGCACGTCAATGTCGTGCAGTACTCTATTTAGGCCCATTTGCAAGCTGCTGTGCAATGAAAGACAGCTGAAAGTTTATCTTTTTTTTTAATTTATTGGCGACATTTGCAAGATTTGCAAATGCATCCAGTTGTACGGTGACAGCTACAAATTCCAGAATTGCATTGAGAAGGTATGGGAAATCGATTCATAAAGTTCATAATATAAAAGGTCCAATCAATGCTGTTAAAGGTTAGGTAGTATGGGAGCTGATTCAGTTGCCTGTTTCCATATCACAGCAGTGTACATAGTAGTGACTTCTCAAAGTGTGTGGCTGTGGTGCATCTGATGAAGGAAGTAGGAAATTTGCTGCTTTTGATCTTAGACAAAGTTCCTCAATGCTTTGTCATAGAACATCAAATCAGATAAATGATACAAGGCATAGACCATCTGCTTAATCTGATCATGCACTTCTTGGACAAGAGGTATGTGTGATTAAGGAAAGGGTGCAAATGGGAATTCAAATAATTTGCTAACTTCAAAATCTCTGCGCTGTACCCAGCACCACACCTGTATTAGTAGCAGGACGAGATCACTAAGATACGTGTTAATGATATGACTATCTTTGTTTTCCGGAAACATGCTTTATGAAAGGGAATATTTGATATTCATCATGTGAAGTCGTTAAATAACTTGCCAGGCGTTAATGGGACACATTTGTCCCATAACGAAAAACATGCTTTCGTGTCAAGGAATCATCAGGAAATGCCTATGACCACTGGATTAGGATTACATACCAAGATAGCATAAAGCAGCATTAATACCCTTGTAAACGATTTATGCTGATCCAAGCTAAAATTTTAATTCTAGTTAAGGAAGGTGCTTGAGCTAAATTTCAACACAAAGCATCCCTAATAATACATTCACAAAATGAAGACTACCTTTGAATTTTCAAAATACATCATACAGTAACGGGTTGTTTATTGAGTACATTGGGATTTTGTGAAGATTGCACTTTTTTCCCTTTGTGACCTTATAGGTATACGGAATCGTCATTTTCAATAAAAAAAGCTACTCCTTATCCTTAGTAGCTGTCATGTATTGTAAATTAGGTATTCGTTCCAGCCTTACACAGAATTGAACCAGGTTAATCCAAAAGTATCTTAAATTATGGTGGAAATCTTGCTGGCAAAAGCATGGTTGGGAGAATAATTTTAGAATTGTTCATCTAACTATCATTCAAATATTTTGTATCATATTTATTCATGCCAAATTTATTAACAGAAACATCATGGCTCCAGCCATTAATGTCTACAGGAATGGGTTAATGGTATCTATTTAATCACTCACTGTATGAATTGAAATTCCTCTACTTGAACGACATACTTTGTCAACAAAAGAGCTAGTGTGGGGCCTAGGATTAGTGAAGAGTCTAGATTTGTTCCACAACCAGAACCCACAATATAATAGGTATTGAGGTAATAGTGCATTAAACTCCTAACAATATCAGAGCTCATACACTAATTACATATCAGTCATTCTAGTGAGGCATATAAGTGTCCCAAAATAGTTAAGCAGGAGTTTAGTACCTCCTAAATAGTTATGATGCACACGGTCAAGTAAAACTGATAATATTTACTGAGATATTGACTTAATTTCCAGCTTATATACCAAGAAAATAGATGTCTTGTAAAAATATATAAAACGATTTTTCTAATAAAGACAGAGTTTCAGTTATGGAAATGCAATCACTTGTGTCCTTTTCTTGAACACACTGTCCTCTCCGCACCCTTTTAAAAGTTGTTATTCCCTGCTGCATATGAACTTATATATATTTATTATACCTCACGTGAAGATTCTTGATTCTGATTGGTCAAGGGCCATGGATTAATTTCCTCACTACTTAGTAACAGGCTGTTGTCCTGCACAGCTAGGGAATTAACATGTTAATCACGGTAACATGCAGCAGGTGATTAACATGTTAATCACCTCTACCGGGCAATGAGCTCGATGCGCATGCGTGCATATCAAACGTCAGCCATCGCCGACGTGAAATCAACAAGGCTGACCGCCTCAAATTTAAAATCGTGCCTAACAGGCACCATGCAACGGATTGTTATCAAATAAAGATAGAATTATACAAACAAATGAGGTATGGTACGAACGTGACTGGTTTTGGGGGGTGTTTCAAATTATACATATGAGCGCCCAGTTTTCTTGGCGCAGATGCTAGTCTTAAAACTGTGATGAGGCCAATATACAGCATATACTAAACAACGGCGGGTACCACAGTTAGAGTTGCTCGAACTAATAAAGACAGTAAAAGTACAAACAAACAAATAAGGTTCAGTGTCTTGCTAATACATAAGCACATAGATTGATTAAGAGGTGGTATCAATAAATGCAGTTTAAACGTTTTCTGATACAAATTTTATTTGAAAAAGGAATCGAAACATCGAGTAGACTCATTTGTTCATGTTTTCAGAATTTTTTCTGAGTCAAACTGAAAATTTTCTCCTGTTGTACGTTTTGGGGCTTCTCTTTCACTCTGATGCGTCAATGCAACAATCCCTGTTATTGTAATTTGTAATTTTTTAAGAAAAGAGTATTTATCCAAAATCTCTGGTGTTTGTCAATTTTCCCCCTTTTGTGTTTTATATGTTGTTCGGTATAATAAAACAAATATGACATCCCTGTGTGGTGTACAACAGGAATAACTCCCCCTCGAGAGGAATGTCGCCCCCGGGCGACACTCCTCTCTCGGGGGAGTTATTCCTGTTGTACACCACACAGGGATGTCATATTTGTATAATATTTCCATGACTCATAATGTAGTACATAGTTGGTAGGAGGATATCCTATATGATTTTGAAATGGCATGCCTAGTTTTGTAAATATCAACACTTTTGGAAGTTGAAATGTTGTGAACAAGACTCCTGCATCTAGGGCGAGCCATTAAAGTATGCTTTTGAAGCAATTTATATCTTTCGGCATAATTACAGGATTAAATAGTGATAAGTTATCATGTCTACTTAAAGTGCTCAGTTGAAATATCCATATTTAGCTGCAATATCTCTTTTTTATCAAGTTCCGTAGATTCATGACACTTAAAATGTGTTCGTTCTAGACCCAAATGAAAGTAAAAATTTAAAATACATTTTGAAACTTTATTTTAAGTCTGCGAACGAATTACTTCAAAATGCCCCTATACTGCCTTGATATGAAGACAGCCAACTGAACCAGTTCCCATAATACCGAACCTTGACCGGCATAGGTAGGAGCTAATAGATGGGAAAATCTGCCTACAGCTCATGAATGAATCTCCCATGCCTGATGAATGCATTGAACGTATAAGCTGTCAGTGCACAACTGGATGCATTTGCAAATCCTGCAAAATTCTCCCAAAAATCAGAAATGCAAATAAACCTGCAACAGTCTTCCACCGCACAGCAGCTTTCAAATTACAAAAAAAAAGCTTGCAAATGTGGTCAAAAGTGAGAACTGCAGGAATGTTGAAGTAGAAACATATGACATAACAAACTAATAGACTAGCGGCCAAAAGGCCCAAATGGGAATTTTAATTATACCACCGAGTTGCTCTTTTTTCTTGGTCTCAATTAATGGGTATCTGGGATTCATGAAAGCACTTTGCCACCATTTGCCACAGTTATATTTTCCATAGAACCGGTTAAGCCCAAGACACATAAGACATCAGTCCGCCGTGCTGTCTGTTTGGGTCCTGTTTGCGGCCAAAAACTGTGGCGATCGCAATTAGTAGTTGGCCTCAACCGTACAGGTCCTGAGGTCCAAAATCAGTGGTCGTGGACCGTAGAGAGGTTTGCGAACATGTTTGCAATGAAGTCTACAGCCCACGACCTTCATACTAAAGCCTTAATGACTGTTCACTAGGGCATTATGTGTATCTACTGTGCGTCTGAAGGCATCCTGGCCAGACTGAGGGCCGAAGGCCCGAGCTCTGGTCAGGATGCCTGAAGGCGCACATTTAATACACATACTGCCTTGGTGAACAGTTATTAAGGTTTTTATTATTCCCTTCCTGCATTAGACGTTTCTTGTGATCTGATTAATAGCATATTGTGATATACAGAGTGCAGATCAACAATAAGAACTAAATCGGGCAATGCTTTCTTCTACTTTCTTCCTTTTAGCTCCTGCTTCTTTTATGAGAACTTGTGCAGATAATGCTTATTGGAATTACCTCATCTAGCAATTTTGAATCTGAATTATCCTTGAATTCTATGAAGCAAAGATAGAGTTGCCCTTTGCTCCACGAGTAATATTGGTACTCTGTCTCACACTTACCACACTGCATTATAGACAGTAGGATGTGGAGTGAGAGAAAGGTAAAAAATAACAATAATAATACGAATAACGATAATAATAATAACAATGATAATAATAATAATAATAATAATACTAATAATAATAATAATAATAATAATAATAATAACAATAAAAATAATAATAATAATAATAATAATAATAATAATAATTATAATGATAATAATTATAATACTCAAAATAATAATGATAAAAATAACGATGATGATTATAATATTAATGGGCATCATCATTGCTATCAGCAACAGCAGCAGAATCAGCACTCCTGTACTGTGGACAAATGTCCAATTCGATAAAATGCTCACATGGGATTTTTCACTTCAATGAATTGTAAAGTCAACGACCTACCCACTTTTGTCATCCAGTCTAGGTAACTTGAGGCCAAGGTTTTGCGGTCCTTTTGAATTTCATGTAAAAGCGGTTCTAACCTGAAAAGGGTATGCAAACTTCAACATACTGTACACTGCCTTAATATAGTCAGTGCTGAAATAGTAAGGATCTCTTAAAATAAAATAAAAGATCCTGTCTTTTAATAGTACGGATTCGATCCCCGTCTGCCGCGCCATCTATCTATCGTAACGCAAATTAATTTTGGGTAAGTCAAGGTGAACCGTGATAATAGAGCCAATAATAGATGGATCAAATTCAGACAAGTTCTAGCAGTGAGGGGCTCTTACATTTTTTCTTTGACAGGGAAATTGCAGCTAAATTGCAGTTCAATGCTGCCTGCCACCCCAGATAATGCCTGCCAAGTGAGTGTTTGAGGCCCAAGCAGGGAGTGAATGAGCACAACTCACCTGGTTGCCATTCAGGTTAAGGGGTCAAAAAAGGCGTTAGAGAGTTATTTTTGCGTATATAACGCCTGTCAAGGTGATTTACAGTGGCGCCACCTATTGGCTGTTAGGGAAACTAACGGACAAATGGATGAACGCAACCCCCTTTCATTACGTTTTTGTCTGTTTTTAAACATTCCAGATTCTTCCAAACGGAGAAATCCGATATGTTTTTACACTCGAACTATTAAGGCAGTGTACAGTATCTCTTATTAAATCTTAATCTAAAAATACAAGAGCACAATCATTTATTTACATTCTTACATGGGAAACACTTGCTACACAAACATCTAATTTCTGCACAGGCAATCGACTGGACGTCTGTCAGTGCCTGGTTGTAAAAAAACGCCCATGGATAACATATCAAAAAATAATAAGCCAACATTTATGTATATACCAAAGTTTATATGTTCAAAAATGATTTTTTGAAAAAGGCATTACATAGAGCATGAAAACATAACCACACTATCTTAAATAGCAAGACAACTAATAATAACAATTAAGTAGAACAGTGTCCATTGCAAGGAGCTCTTTGAGTAGATATGATTTTTAAAAAAGTTAAGGGCAATATATTCTTTCTTGACAAAGTTATGGCTGATTTTTTGTATTAAAAATGGCCACCAACCTTCAAATCCAAAATAACTGCCGAGGTCAGCGGCCATTTTTATTTCCTAAAATTGACGGTAACTTTGTTCAGAAAGGAGATATTGCCCTGGTCTTTTTTTTAAAATCTTATCTACTTGAAAAGTTCTTTGCAATGGGCATGATTAAACATTACTGTCACTATTGGTAGTCTTGCTATTTGCAATAATGTGGTTATTTTTCATGTTGCACATAATATTTTCGAAAATGCCTTTTTGAAAAAATCATTTAAAAAATTACATGTATTAACGTGAGTATTGATAAGGCAATGCTATCATTTTAGAATTTTGAATTTCTCTTCCTAAAGACCTGAAAAAGAAAAAAAAATGATTTCTCTCATAGACTACATATCCCAAGCATCAAAAAAAAATAATCATTGCATCTCAGACATATTGACAAGTGAGGCTTTCTGACCAAGTATGATAGCCATGAATTAGGATATTGTAATAGTTTTCAATAAGATTATGCAAAAAGCATTATTATAGGCACGTGTAAATAGTCATTTTTGAACATAGGGTTAGTATGTTCAGTATTAACACTTGTAATAAAGACTGCGAGCGCCATTGTCCTTAGACAAACGTAGGAAGTATCTGTCGAAATGAATGCTTCAATGGCCCTCAAAATGGCCTTTAAACTCCTCATCCAACGAAGTCCTTTGTATTCATCTTTTTATCACCTACCATTTTTCTTGTACCTCCATGTGACTGTCCATGAAAGCAATGACGTCACCCTTTGCCTCCTGGATACCATGGAGACGAGCCTGGATCAGACCCAGATGCTTGTTGGGACGGAGTATTTTCACCCTGCCAGGAAACACTGACGTGACATAATTGTCTAAAATAGTTTTTAAATTGTCTGAAATGACAAGAAAACCTACGTCAGTGAAGCCAATATCAACTACAAAACCTTTTTAATGGTAAAGTATATACATATACATATACATATCTATCTATCTATCTATATATATATATATATATATATATATATATATATATATATATATATACATATATATATATATATCTATCTATCTATATATATATATATATATATATATATATATATATATATATATATATATATATATATATATGTGTGTGTGTGTGTGTATATGTATGTATACATGTTTGTGTGTCCTTAGATATAGTTATATCCTCTTATATGATGTTATAGTAACTCAGCAAAAAATAACGTCCTTTTTGCTCTATGCACTGCAAAATGTGACTAACATCATACAAGTAATGACATTTTCTAATCATTTCATCAGGCCACTACTGCTCTGGGGGGGTCCGCTGCACGATGGAGTGGATGGTGTGCAGTAAATAGCTGAGGGTCTCGTGTTCATAAAACGTAATGATGACAGATGTCTGAGGGAGACTCTCGTATACCTTTTGACCACAGGCACTGTAAGAGCCAAGATGAAACATGATGGATTTTTTCAAATATAAACATGACTTTTTCCTCCGATTCTCAGAGTTTTGTCAAACTGAAAAAATTTTTTTTTTTAGAACTTCTTGGTCTTCGTGACGATACAGAAATCTTTGATCTTGCGAGAACACTTTCAGTATATTCGATAATAATAAGCGCACCTAGCATGTGAGATCTGGTACGTTGCGTAGTGTAGGCGCATCGATTTGAAATTCTGTGCAATGGTTTCAATACCTTGGCGTATGTGCCACTGTCTTTCATATTATTTTTATTATGCCACTATTGACGTTTCTACGACAGACAATAACAGAGATAGAGAGATGCTTTTTTTCTGAGTGTAGACACATTTATTGTTGAAATTTACAACTTCGCACAATTAGAATGTACTTTTGACACATTTGTTATTAATCATGCAATGGGTTTTTGCTACATTTTCTCCACTCTCCAATCTACGGCAATGTGCGGCCTTTGTGACTCCATAAACTTTTGTTGGCGAACTTACTGCCTGAGGCGCCTGCCCTCCTCCTCATCCCATGGTGAAATATTGATAGTAGAATTCATGTCTAACAGCATGGGCTTAGTTCTAAAGCCTACAACCTCCCGGTGATGTTGTGTTGTCTTTAGAAGAGCCTTCAGTGTATGATCTGCAAGTAGCGAATTCCCCACTGTCGCATTCTCACGTGTGTTCATTCCTAAAAGAGAATGACGTCACATCAGAGAAAAAGGTCCCACAAAGACTAAATTCAAGATTATGGATTGAAGACACGTGAACTTGTGCAGCAATAGACCGCCCACGACCGCATGTTAGATGGAGAAGAAATAGGTCAATCTCACTAAAATCTAGAGCCCAAAGCTGTTCACCCCCGCCCCCGCCCCCCTCCCCACTTGAAAAGAGAGCATGCTCGCAAAAAAGTATTGGCGAAAAAAGTCAGGAAACTGAGGCCAAATCTGCAATCAAAAGAAATGCTAACAATGGGCAAAAGCAGCCGGAATTCAGAAGAAAGCATAGGGTGGTAAAATATTTTAAGAAGAGATTCTACTAGAATCAGCTCCACTTCAAATATTTAAAGTTGTCTCAATTCCTCAGTTACCTATGAAAGTACCCTTTATCCAATCGACAATTTCTATATGAACTTCTAAGCATGACCTTAAATAAATTAAAAAAAACATGTGGATGAATCCAGCCAGTCAACCTAAACAGGCTAGCTTCCACGATTAGCCTAAGTTGTGCTATGCGCATGCTGACGGGCACGTTTCTCTGTAATATAAATGATACGAGAGCCCTGATTCGACATTTTCTCCTTGTGACCTCACGCTGATCCCGATCCGAGACCCCTGGCATGTACAGCTCTTTACTATAGCACATATAGTAATTAGTCTCTCGCCACACGACTACTACTACTACTACTGTTGCTGCCTTACTACTGCTACAACTACCATTAATTCTATGGCTACACGGAGCGCTATTAGGTGCTCCTCACGCGCACCTCCGTATCCCATGGAGCGCCTAATGACGCTCATGTGGCAGATGCGTCTATCCCGCGGAGAGCCGAATAGCGCTCACTCAATTGCCGTTACAAAAAGTCATGGTGCTTCCATTAATCAGGAAGTTATTAAGCGAATTCGGCGAAATAACTTGAGAATAGGTGAAATAAATATCTCACCTATTCTCACATGTTTTTCTTTGTCATATTGACAAAGGAAAACATCAATATTATTCATTGAATATAAAGACTGCCAAAAAACGATCTTTTGCGATGTTGAGACCAGCTCGCAGCCATTGAATAGAGCACTTCCGGTTTTGTTTTTGATCGATATTCCTTTATTCCTGACATCCTCAATTTAATAAAGATTAAAAGTAGACTAAATGGATGTCAGGGAATAAGAATATCAACTTTATTTTTAAAAGTAAATTTATTTTGTTGCTGAAGCGATCCTTTTAAAACAAGTGCAAAGAAAATCGCTTTGCAATTTTTTATATCCGCCATTTTGAAAACGGCAGATTTTGCGGTCTCCTCGCTGAACTTTACACGATCCAAATAAATACTACCCGTGGTTGAATCGTGATAAATAATACATTTCCTGAAAGCCAAGACACATATCTATCAAACAATATCAATTTTATATTTATTTATTGGGCGATTAATATAATAGAGACAATGGAGTTTCGAAATCGAATTTGCCGTAAATAGTGCCTGACAACGTGTTGACCATCATGTTTGAAGCCTTCGAAAAAGGCTATAAATGATGGTACAACACAAAAGAAAGTCACCATAAGGAGGATAAGTAGGTAGGGAATCACCATATGTTTTTGTTTGTTTTTCTGTTGTAGGTTTAGTCTATTACATTAGTTTTACCTCTGTGTAGTTGCTCCTGAAAGTTAGCGAACTTGGAAGTCACAACATGGCGGCCACAAATCAACACTTGATTTTTGTGTTCAATCGTTGGTTTCTGGTGCAAATCATGAACATTTCTAAATAAAAATTATATGAATCGAATGAGGAGATTAAAATTGTGTTAGATATTAATGTTTTACGTTTTGGATTCTATCTTTATTTGGTTTTAGCGCCTCAACGTTGAGATAGTTAATCTTTTGGAATTTCTTTTGAAGCGGTCTCAGAATTCGTTTCTTGCCAAGACTTTTTGCATTCCCTTTGCTTTAGGATCGCTCATGACAAATTACAAAATAGAAACAAACACTAATTTTCATTTCATATATCAGTTTATAATAGGCATTCCACATATACCATTTTTGAAAAGAAATACATTTGTAAAACCTGAGAAATTTTAGGCTAAAGTAGGGCTAATGCTTTTTAAATACCTGATTTTTCATTTATTTTGAATCAAAATCAGCATTTTCTCTACACAACCTTAGGTTTACACTGATCAGACATAAAATATTCTAAAAGTAATATCCACAAAACTAACATGATTTAAGAGAACAAGAACAGCAGTTTCAGGTAGTATCTTTTATTTCAGATTTTTTGTATGATATTTAGCCTTTTATGGCTGGAGAGACATACACCCCCCTAACCGCACACGGCTGAGGGAGACAATTTTAGCATTTTGGGCCAATTGTTGCAAACCCCCTGGGGCGTAAGGACCTAACTAGGTCAGAGGGCCTAGCCAGTAGATGGCGCCTGTAGTTAAAGAGTTAATTCTCAGAAATTCTGGCCACCCTAGGAATATGGGCCACTATTATTATTCTGTGAAATTATTATTCGGATTTTTTTTTGCCACCTTTGATCAACCGCTTGTGGCCATTACACCAAATATGGGTCACGCTGTAAATCTCACTGATACAAACAATCAAATGATATTACATTACTTGCAATAGTAATGAAATGTTGGTGTTTTGTGCCACAAATCAACAATTTAAAATAAAATGATATCGTTAAATTGTGACTGCCATTTATGGACTTTAGAGAGAGTATTTAGCTGCTGCTAATTTTCTGGTGCTGCTGCTACAACTACTTCTACTACAGCTACTGCTGCTGAAACTTCTGATACTGCTACTGTGGCGAATACTACTACAACTACTACTACTACTACTACTACTACTCTGCCGCTGATGTTGCTGCTCCTACTACTACTACTACTACTTCTGCTGCTGCTGCTGGTGCTGCTGATGCCGCTGCTGCTACAACTACTACCACCACAACTGCTGTTGCTGAAACAACTGCTATTGCTACTGAGGCCACTACTGCTGCTACTACTACTGCTGCTGATTCTGCTGCTGCTGCTACTACTACTACTGCTGCTGCCGCTGCTACTTCTGCTACAACTACAAATATGGGGCACGCTGTAAATCTCGCTAATACAACCAATCAAATGACATTACATTATTTGCAATAGTAATGAAATGTTGATGCTTTGTGCCACAAATTAACAATTTAAAAGAAAATGATTTTGTCAAATGCATCGACATGCGTGACTTGCTTATGCAATTGGTCAGTGAAAAACCTAATCTATTTTGCAAAATATGTAATAAAAAATAAAATCAAAACATATGCCATTTACCTACAATATTTTATTTAAGGATATGTCTTTGTCTGCCGTCGTAACATAATCTATAGCTTCTTTCAAGAGCTTGCACAATGGTGGTACGCGCAGCTGTTTAGGCACCTTCAATTCATAATTCGATTCGTCAGGATTCTGCCACGAGATTTATATTTCAAAAAGCCCAATAATCCATCAATGTCAGGCCGCTCACAGGCATAAACAGGTCGCAGGGAAACAATCAAGTGCCTTCAATCAGCACACCAGCAGAAACTGCCAGCTCTCCGGGTCAGCCAACCAGACACGCCCTCACTTTGAACTGCATTGCCAAGCTCATCATGGTGTTAGATCCCCCTATATGTGGAGAAACTAAAAGAGCGGTTTAAGACGGCGATCTCCTATGCCCCATCCTTGAGCCATCTATCTTCCTGCACACACCTTTTTAAAATAACTCTCGGGGTCAATTTGCATGATATCAAGACACTTACTCAACAACTCTTTTTTAAATTGCGTTGTAGGAGGTCTAATCTTTTACATATACTGTAGATATTTTTCAAACATTGTAAGGTTCTAAGAAGAAAAGCGGGAGATCTCATCAACGAACAAACAAATGCAGTGCTAAACAAGTGCAAAGCAAATAACTTGGCACTTGTGTTCGAAATGAACATTTTGCAGTGATTACAATATTATTCATGAAAATAAATAAGATATATCAAATTCATAGCATTTTGTCCAGCTAAATGTCATCTTACTCGAATTAAAGATGTCAAAAACAAAACGATGGCAATTGTAAACAAATGTGGCAGCGCTTTATAAAATGGTGCCCGGTTGACTGCAGGCTGGTCTTAACACTGAAAAACATTTGTTTTTCAAAGAATGGTATTTGTTTATTCCCTGTCAATGTGGCAAAGAAAGACATGTAGGAATGGGTGATATATTTATTTCACTTATTCTCAAGATATTTTGCCCAACTTGTTGGATAACTTCCTGATACAAATATTGCTACTACTATTGCAGCTGCTGTTACTGATACTACCATGGCTGCCACTGCTGCTGTTACTGATACTACTACTATAACAACTTCTACTACTACTACTACTACTACTACTACTACTACTACTACTACTACTACTACTACTACTACTACTTCTACTGCTTCTACTACTTGTACTACTACTACTACTACTACTACTACTACTACTACTACTTCTGCCCACTAACAAGAATCGGCACATTTTTTCAACCTTGTCCACATTCATGCCTATGAGCCAAAACATTGACGTGGTTATTTTAGTTATAGACTTGTGATCAGAGAAATTATGAAAATATTCAACAGAAAACTGTTGGTCTTAAGCTAATGACAACTGTATGAGAACCGTGAATGAATCAAAGAATGTTTCTTTTGCATGCCCTATTATTGCACGGCAGAAAAGTCAAATAAAACATATTATGCCCAAGTGGCAGTTGATTGTGTCATTTATGTTGTTCTTGGGGACAGTTGTCTTATTTAGTTATTACTGTGTCATGAAGATCTGTTATTGAAAATGTTAAGTTGTTGACCTATTATTGAGAGGGTTAAGTTGTTTACTGTAAATCACTTAAATATGACGTGAACATTATATAGCGCAATTATGGAACAGCCCTGGATAGCGTGATCTAAGTAATAATAATAATAATAATAATAATTGATATTTGATATAGCGCCCTTTCCACCTATAATGTTCAAAAGCGCTTTAGAGTCATTGGAGAGTTGTCATGGTCCATATAGTCAATTAAACTCCTTTCGAAAAAGCAATGTTTTCAGCTGTTTCTTGAAGTTTTGCACACTATCAGCTGCCTTGATGTTGTCAGGGAGCTCATTCCAAAGGCGTGGTGCATAGGCACAGGATGCTCTGTCACCAAACCTTTTCAGATTAGTGAGTGGTATCTGTAATAAGTTCTTGGTGTTTGATCTTAGAGTCCTTGTATTTGCTTGCTTGACTAACAGTTCCCTCAAGTATAGAGGGGCACATCCTTGCATGCATTTGAAAGTCAAAAGCAGAATCTTGAACTCAATCCTTTTCCTGATGGGCAGCCAGTGAAGATCTTTTAGAACTGGTGTAATGTGATCATACTTTTTGGAGCCACTGACCACTCTAGCAGCATTGTTTTGGACTTTCTGGAGCCTGCATAGCAGCTCATCAGTGATTCCACAGAGAAGTCCATTACAATAGTCAAGGCGTGATGTCAACAGTGAGACAATAGCACTCTTGGTTGTATCAGTATTGAGAAATTTTCTTATTTTCGCAATGTTCCTAAGGTGGTAATTTGCAGACTTGATATTTTTTGATACATGTGCAGACATATTCATGTTCGGATCAAAAACAGCACCCAGATTACCGACCGGTTCATTCAGAACTG
Source organism: Maea johnstoni (assembly GCA_963942565.1). Taxonomy (NCBI): domain Eukaryota; kingdom Metazoa; phylum Annelida; class Polychaeta; order Spionida; family Magelonidae; genus Maea; species Maea johnstoni. Next base: position 20,168,872 of record OZ012695.1, on the reverse strand, counting down.
GTACTATTACACCATTTACGGTAATACTAGGAATGGAGATTTTCGCCCGCATCTGTGGGGTACCCATGACCAGCACCTCTGTCTTGTCTGCATTCAATTTCAGTTTATTTTGAGACATCCATGTATAGATGTCGGTGAGGCAGTTTTCCAACTTAGCTACACCTTCGTCCACTACACGCTGATTGATAGGTTTGATAGAGATATAGAGTTGTGTATCATCCGCATAAGCATGGAGTTCTAGACCATGCTTTCTTATCAGTATTCCTAAGGGTAGGACGTAAATCAGGAAGAGCAGAGGGCCCAACACTGATCCTTGTGGTACAGACCATAGGATTTCCTGTGATGCGGAGAATGAATCATCTATCCTAACTCGAAGAGTACGGTCACCAAGATATGAACGGAACCATTCAAGGGCTGGCCCTGTTATACCCAGAGTGCTTTCCATTCTAGAAAACAGCACGTCATGGTCGATGGTATCAAATGCTGCACTTAGGTCAAGAAGGATCAGTATAACAATTCCATGCTGGTCAATGCTTGTAAGAATGTCATTCTGTACCTTCACCAGTGCTGTCTCTGTGCTGTAACCGGGTTTATATACAGATTGAAGGTATTCATGTAGATTGTTATCTGTCATGTAACTTGTCAGTCGCTGTGCAACCACCCTCTCTAAGACCTTTGATACAAAGGAAAGGTTGCTAACAGGGCGGTAGTTTTTTAGTATCTCAGGGTCTAAGGTAGCTTTTTTAAGCAGAGGGGTGACCACAGCTGATTTCATAGATGTAGGTTCTTCACTTGACCTCATTGAGGCATTAATGATGTCTGTGATCGTGGGAAGCAGTTCATTTTTTGCATCCCTGATGATCCAAGTGGGTATCGGGTCCAATGTACAACTTTTCGAAGGAGATTTACATATGATCTTCCATACCTCCTCCTGTGTTGTGGTTTAAAGAAAACTTAGAGTTGAGGGAGGCTTATCCTGGGGTATGTTCAGGTCAATGTCAGAGCAATCAGGTAGCTCATCTCTGATTTTGTCAATTTTTTCTTTGAAAAATGTTGCAAATCTATTTGCGAGGTCCTGAGCAGAACCATACGCTGGTAATTTTGTTGTTTTGTGTCGAAAAAGAAGGTCGTCTATAATTTTTGAAATAGCTTTTGAGTCATTACCGCATTCTGTGATTCTTTCATTGAAGTAGGTTGCTTTACTGTCTAGTAGCAAAGTATTATACTTGCACTTCTCAGCCCTGTAGATTTCTTTGTGAACGGTAAGGCCGGTCCTTCGCCACAGTCTCTCAGCTTTCCTCCTTTCATTTTTTGCCTGATGTAGTTCGTCCGTGAACCATGGTTGTAGGGGTTGAAGTAAAACAGATTTCTCTTTCTTTGGTGCGTGCTTGTCAAGTACGCTGGTAAGATGAACATTGTATCTGTTAAGAATATCCGAAACAGATTCACTGTGATCATTAACCCTCAGCCCTTGCACAATATCTTCCCTAAAACTGGGCAAGTCAATGGATCGGAGTTTTCTAGTCACACTTTTCTTTTCCTGCTGGTGTGGCTTGGGATGGTGGACAGTGCATAACAGTAGGTTGTGATCTGTTATCATATCACCCACCTTGACCTCTTGGATCAAGTTGTCTGTAGCTCGACACATTATAACATCAAGTGTGTGCCCAGACATATGAGTGGATGTATTCACAAACTGCAGGATGTTGAATGACTCCAGCAACTCTGTGAGTTTCCGAGTAGCAGTGTCATTCTTTTTATCAAGGTGAAAGTTCAGATCTCCTACGATTAGTAGATCACTTGAGCTTGTCACCCTGTCTTGAAGAAATGTGGAGAACTCCTCGAAGAATTGTGTGGTGGTGAATTTATTCTTCTGATTGGGTGGGGGCCTATATAAGGTAACCAAATTGAGGCAACGTGACCTAGTATTTAACTGAATTAGCATATTTTCAAAACTGTCTGACTTGTACTTTTCAGAGCAGGTTACTTTAATGGAAGCCTTATGTAGTACTCCCACCCCACCATAACCACGATTTCCTCGCCTCGGTATGTGGCTAAATTCATAGCCAGGGAATGTCAGTCCTTTCACGTAAAGTATAGCGGTGAACGGGTACAACAGCAGCAAGTTCAATTAAGAATCTAATAAAGACGGGGATTTTACAATAGCGCATATGGGAAGAGTGCTTTTATCGCTATATTATTGTTCCCGCTATAATTTAGTGATTTACAGTATCTGTTCTGCGAATATTCTAGAATTGAATAACTCATGCTTTCTTGGCTGGAGATTTGTGATGGAAAGTTACTGAACAAATCTGGTCAATGTTTTAGAATTTTAAGTTAGCCTATAAAAGGAGTGTGATTCAGTGTCAGGCCCCAGACTTGTTGGATAATCACACCAATGGTTGAGGTCAGTGCCTGACACTGTCAACATTAGATGGCAGCACTAAAACTAATTCACACGTGTGAATATACAACATGATAAACAACAACTCAAAATGATATTTTATATACGTATCATATACTTTAGCTACTTTACACAGGTATACCACAATAGTGACTGGTGTTACATTCGTTGCTCGATTATAGAGTCAAACATTGTGAATGAGTTATCTTACCTTGTTTGGCGTGGCCTAGATAAGAGTTTGAAATGTAGAAATTGACGAGGCCGGAGAGCATGAGGACAAGTAGCACTGTGGTGAGGAATCTTCCTACCAGGGTCCTGCGAAAACCCCAGCTCCTCCTTCTACAGCGGATACAGCGGACCATCCTTTCTCCCCTCTCCTCCAGCACCGTGGCACAGAGTCAGCCCTACTGGAGGAATATGACAATAATCATGAGACAGCTGTATGTATTCATGTGCATCTCAAAAAGACCTATATGACATCAATCCTTCTGGATTAGCCTCGGACTAGACTCAAAGTTGGAGACCGCGCTTTCTCCATAAGTGCACCGAGATTAAAGAATGCGCTTCCACAACACCTGAAGAATTCTACATCGTGTCATGCCTTCAATAAGTGTCTCAAAACACACGCTGTCATGCACGCCCATTGAGGCGTTGTTGACTATGACTTAAACTATGACAATGTGCAGCGCTTTTTGAACATTTTATGAATGGAAATGGCGCTAAATAAATTCCAATTATCATTATCATTATTATCATTATAATTGAGACATCGGGATCTTTATGTAGAGTGAATTCCGGCCAATCAAAGTAAGATTTTTTCACAAAAGCTGACTCCATAGCTTCCCGTCATAGGTGATCGGCCAAGGGCCAGTTTTGAGAAATTTAGTGTGCCGGCAAGGCAGAAGGACACAACAGGGCTCATCTTAAAGCTTGTTGCCTGTACTATTAGACATGCCATGATGTGGTGGTGATATGTGGTGCGAAATGTCATTTTGCGGGGATTTCATGTGTTTTTGGCCAAAATAGGGTGGTTTTTGTAATTTGTCCCAGAACTCCATTTTGTTGATCCTCAGCAGAATTGAAACTTAGCATAGGTGTTCTACACAAATAGCTTGTTTGAATGGTTATATTGAACTGTTGGTCATTTTTTCTTTACTACCTCATTTTTGGACGAAATCCCTAAAAAACTGATGAAAATGGTCATTTTGTGAAATGCACATGTTAGATTTAGGCATTTTAAAAGCCAACCAAGTAATACACCACCCAGTTCATGGTTTCGAAAACATCCTTAGAAGGTGCTGAACAGATAATAAATGCTCAAATACATTTTTGTGAAAAAGATGTCATTTTAGGGTCATTTTTCCAAAATGCATCCTTAAACAGGTGGATTTTGCGATTTTTTGGAAATTGATTAAAGAATGTGAAAAAACAAAGAAATTACCATCCATATTTCCTCAATAGCATATTGATGTACGAAAGTTTTGAGTGGACATACAAATGGGCTCAGCAAAGCTGTTTTTGGGTCATTTCATCCGGAATTGAAATAAAAATGAAGATTTTTGTGATGTCTGAAAATTAATGTTTTAATTGATATATACATACAATTTATGTTTTCAATGCCTCTGAAAGTTGATAAATCATAGTTTCAGAGACATTAAGTTGTATCAAAATGTCACTCAGGAGTTAAAATACAACAGTATTTAGTTCTAATTACAAGGCAACCTTCAGACTGGATAGGATGCTTTGCATATCTCAGGAACAACATGGGGCGGTCTTTTCACATTGGCAGGGATGCTTTCTCATGACAGTCATATTAACTGATTAGATCGCAATGACCTTGGTTTTCAAGGTCATTGGAAGCCTTTTTGGACTTAGAGAGTTTACGTGAGGGTATATTATCATTTGAAAGTTATTGTAGGATCTTCCATTAAAATGTCACTTTTTTTAGTAGATGGTTATATATATGACATTCCAAGTAATTCACCTTTAGTGACCTTGGAGGTATGATTCAAAATTACTGAAGATATTTTCAACTTCAGATTGAAATTTAAAAGGCAGTCAATGGCTACAAATGTTATGCCAAATTTACTTTGGCGAGAATAATACCTTGTCCCCTATTCTGGTAGACCATCCAATTTGCAGTAGCTAAGGGGCTAGTAGTTTGCTTAAACCTAAACTGTATACACATAGAATGAAGAAGAGGTTGACATGTATAGGAATGACATATTTTACATATACCTTACCCCAGAAACATTTCTGATATTTGCTATGAAATGTATAGTTATCACTAATGTCAAGGTATCTGCTTTCAAACAAAAATTATTTTACATTAATTAAGTCTAATCCATACAATTCTATTAGAAAGCATCCCCAAAAGGTTTCTTTTATCTAACTTATGGGCTTCATTTTGTGACTCGATTCTTAGTCTACACTGCTTTTATTTGACTATTCAGCCTATACCTAGTAGATATTGCTTGACCAGTATCCTTATAAGAAATAGATTTAGCATCACAAAGATCCCCTCCCAGCAGAGTTTAAGATGTGATGGGTAAGCATATAAGAACATGAATAGTGTTTTCAAACATTGTCACAACCACAATATGGGGACCATCAAATCCTTTAACTTAAAGGGTCTTAGCTAGGATTTAGACCCTGAGTGCCCAAAATTAGCAGTTGTAAAACTTATGGGCGTCTAGTTTTAGAATTTAGACCACAATATACTTAACAACAATTTCTTATCTACTTATTAAAATAAGGCAAAGGATCCTTTTACAATGTCCTGGGAATTATATTGAGGTTAAAAATATTCAATTATATGTTTAAAATTGAAATTTTAGGAATTACTTCCCCAAAGATTTGGGTGCCCTGAAGTGGGATTTCTGAAGGTTTGGGTGTCCAAATGACGCCCAGACCCCCTGCTGGCTAAGACTATTAAGTAGTGGGCTTTAAATAATATGGCAGCACTTGAATTCCACCAGGTTACGTTCTTTAAAAGGACTAAAACTACTTTAAATCAAAAAGGAAAAGAAACCATTCATAGCCATCTTCAGGCTACAGGGAATACACCAACAGCAGCAGGAGTCAGGATTTTTTTGATAAACCAAAACACAGCAGATTAAACAATTTATACAACCCCAATAGGGGTGTTACATATAAGATTGTCTTGTTCTCAATAAAAAAACATATTAGTTTGATTCATATAAGAATAACCTTTATAAAATACTTCTTGTATGAGGTTTGTAATGTCACCATCAAAATTACAAGTAGCCCGTACTGTAAGGAATGTTCAAGCGATTCCACTCAAGTTGTTTTTGTCAAGTCAGAGTTTTGCCTATGTTGGACTGCTCTCCTTCTAGTAGATATAGTTTCTAAATCATCCCATATGTGGTCATGAAACCCTATAGTCCAGTAGCCAGATCAAGAAAAGTGCTCTATTTTAGAAGTTAGGTTAACCCGAGAGCTAGAAAATTCCGTTGGTATCATGTTTTAGGCCCACACTTGGGGCATACCGCCAGGGTTGATGTAGACTTCAGAAGTGGTGCACATCTTTTTTACGGGGTCATGTCTTAGACACCCCACTATATGTAAAAAGGCCCCAAAATGGTCAAAATAATAGGTATAGGGGTAGGAAAGCTACCCTAAAACAGTCATAACTCAGCTTAAACCAATCATAGGGATCAGTGTATTAAAATGTTGGTATGAAAGAGAAGTATCTTTTGAAATAGTAAATACATAACCAACTCTATCCCATGATGTAATAAAGGTCATTCAAGGTCATAATGGCTGCCAAATCAAGAATCTGGGATTTTCCGATATTCTATAGTTTCCGTTTATAAACTTCTCAGTTTTTTTGACGGTATGTATTTCTTTTTTGTAGCCACTTTTTCTGAAGGAATGTCTTTTAATGGAATTGTTGAACATTTAAGAAAGTTCATTGACTAGAGTTTTAAGTCTAATTTTGAGCTGTAAGGTACAAAGTAGGGTACTAACCCCACCTGAAGACCCCAAAAAGTGTCTAAAATTGTAAAAATTTGATAATCAAAATGACATTATCTTAAATTTTATAAGTAGGAAGGGAGCAGATGATGTACCAAAACATCAGGTTTAATTTTCTCCTCAATCTGGAAGATTATGGAAAAATAATATTGAAATTAAGGGGTTGTTGAAGGTCAAATAAAGGTCAAAATGTAATTATTTCTCTAATAGATTCTTATTTTGATCAAGAAATTTTGATGAAGTAGTTGTGTTTTGTCATTATTTAATTTCCAAACCATGTTACCACAATGATTGACGGATAAATAATCTCAAATATGGTCCAACAAATCATTTTTTACCATTTACTGGTGAAAATGAAGTAGTTTTAAGTCAATAAGGAGGTGTGGAAGGTGGCATTTGGCTATTCCATGCTTATAATAAGTGTTTACGAACGGGTTGTGAGAAATTGCTAGTATGGGACCACTGTTTAGGTCATAAAAGTTGTGAGCACCAAACAATATAGGCATTGTTTGGTATCATTTTTTTTTGTTGTAAGACAGTCTTTCCATTCCATGCAACCAACCAAGGGTGGGGTCTATTGTTGCAATACTAGAGGTCATTCAAGGTCAAACTAACCCCAATTTCATAATTTGAGGCATTTTGTCTTTGAATTTTCCATTAAACAGCTTATTATATTCTCCTAGAATACATATTTTATCCTGGAAATATTTTTAGGTGAGAAATAATTTTTAAATAGGATTCTGAGACATTTTTAGGTCATTTCAAGAGAAAGATTGGACCAATTTGGAGTATTTCAGGGCCAAAATTACAAATGCCTGGTTACGGGTGCATTCACATATTTAAGTGATGCAGCAGAAAGTTGACATAACAGATCGAGTCATATCTTATGTTATTGTCAGTTTTCATTTTCAGTAGGGAGAATAAGCCGTTTAACTTGCAGCATTACTTGCCTATTGTGCTTGTCATGTAAGATTATAAAGGCAGTGTAAAATATCTCTGAGATTTAGGGAAAAAATTAAGGTCAAATAAAGGTCAAAACATCATTTTTTCTCTAAAAAATTCAAATTTTGATGAAGAAATTTTGATGGAGTAGTTTGTGTTTTGTTATTACATAATATCCTAACCACATTACCACAATAATTGACAGACAAGATACCTTAAATATGTTTTAGCAAAACATTTCCACCCTTTACCTGTGAAAATGAAGTAGTTTAAAGTCAATATGGAGCGGTGGAAGGTGGCATTTGGTTATTCCATGCTTATGATAAGTGTTTACGAACGAGTTGTGAGAAGGTGCTAGTATGGGACCACTGTTTAGGTTATGAAAGTTGTGAGCACCAAACATTATAGGCATTGTTTGGTACCTAAATGTTTGTTGTAAGACAATCTTTCCATTCCATGCAACCAACCTAGGGTAGGGTCTATTGTTGTGATACTAGAAGTCATTCAAGGTCAAACTAACCCCAATTTCATGATTTAAGGCATTTTGTCTTTGGATTTTCCACTTAGCAGCTTATCAAATTCTCATAGAATACATATTTTATCCTGGAAATATTTTTAGGTGAGAAATATTTCTTAAAAAGGATTCTGAGACATTTTCAGGTCATTTCAAGAGAAAGTTTGAACCAGTCTGGAATATTTAGGGGCCAAAATGACAAAATGCCTGATTAGGGGGGCACTCAAATATTTAAGTGAAGCAGCAGAAAGTTGACATAACAGATAGAGACTCATATCTTATGGCATGTCAGCTTTCATTTTTAATTCGGAGAATAAGTCTTTTAACTTGCCTATTGTGTCTTTTATGTAAGATTATAAAGGCAGTGTAAAATATCTTTGAGATTTAAGGACAAAATGAAGGTCAAATAAAGGTCAAAACGTCATTTTTTCTCTAAAAAGTTCAAATTTTGATGATGAAATTTTGATGAGGTACTTCTGTTTTGTCATTACATAATTTCATAAGCCTGTCACCACAATAATTGACAGAAAAGATACCTTAAATATGTTTAACAAAAAATAATTACCCTTTACCTGTGAAAATGAAGTCTAGTTTCTAGGTAATATGCAGATGTGGAATGTGCTATTGGATAATATTCATGCCTAATCGAGTTGTTAGCAAGTGCTAGTAACATATGGGACCACTTTTTAGGTCATAAAAGTTGTGAGCACCAAACATTATAGGCATTGTTTGCTATCAAAATGCTTGTTGTAAGACAATCTTTCCATTTCATGCAACCAGGCTAGTGTAGGGCATTTTGCAATGATATAAGAGGTCATTCAAGGTCAAACTACCCCCAATTTCATGACTTAAGGCATTTTGTCCCTGAATTGACTGTGTAGTATCTCATCAAATTCTCATAGAATACATATCTAATGATATCTTTTCCTGCAAATATTATTTTTAGGTGAGAAATGTCTTTTAAAAGAGAAACTCATGCCTTTTAAGGTTATTTCAAGACAAAGTCTGTGCTAATCGTGAATATTTAGGCATCAAAATGACAAAATGCCTGATTTTAGGTGCACCCAAATATCAATTTAGCAGCAGAAAGTTGACACAACAGCTTATCATATGGTACGTCAGCTTTCATTTTCAATTGGGCATATATGCCTTTTAACTTGCCAATTTGTGCTTGCCACGTAAGGTTAAAGATAGCGTTAAATATTATTGAGATTTAAGGAAAAATGGAATGTCAAACCAAGGTCAAAAGGTCACATAGAGCATTTTCGACTTTGAATATTCAGGATTAGAACGGACTTTGTCTTGAAATAACCTTAAAAGGCATAAGTTTCTCTTTTAAAAGACATTTCTCACCTAAAAAAAATATTTGCAGGAAAAAATATCATTAAATATGTATTCTTGGAGAACTTGATGAGATACTACACAGGCAATTCAAAGACAAAATGCCTTAAGTCATGAAATTGGGGGTAGTTTGACCTTGAATGACCTCTCATATCACAGCAAAATGCCCTACACTAGCCTGGTTGCATGAAATGGAAAGATTGTCTTACAACAAGCATTTTGATAGCAAACAATGCCTATAATGTTTGGTGCTCACAACTTTTATGACCTAAAAAGTGGTCCCATATGTTACTAGCACTTGCTAACAACTCGATTAGGCATGAATATTATCCAATAGCACATTCCACATCTGCATATTACCTTAAAACTAGTACGTCATTTTCACGGGTAAAGGGTAATTTTTTTTTTGTTAAAACATATTTAAGGTAACTTTTCTGTCAATTAAAGTGGTGACATGCTTAAGAAATTATGTATTGACAAAAAAGAAGAACCTTATCAAAATTTCATCATCAAAATTTGAACGTTTTAGAGAAAAAATGACGTTTTGACCTTTATTCGACCTTCATTTTGTCCTTAAATCTTAAAGATATTTTACACTGCCTTTATAATCTTACATAAAAACACAATAAGCAAGTTAAAAGACTTATTCTCCGAATTAAAAATGAAAGCTGACATGCCATAAGATATGAGTCTCTATCTGTTATGTCAACTTTCTGCTGCTTCACTTAAATATTTGAGTGCACCCGTAATCAGGCATTTTGTTATTTTGGCCCCTAAATATTGCAGATTGGTTCAAACTTTCTCTTGAAATGACCTGAAAATGGCTCAGAATCCTTTTTGAAAAATATTTCTCGCCTAAAAATATTTCCAGGATAAAATATGTATTCTATGAGAATTTGATAAGCTGCTAAGTGGAAAATCCAAAGACAAAATGCCTTAAATCATGAAATTGGGGTTAGTTTGACCTTGAATGACCTCTAGTATCACAACAATAAACCCTACCCTAGGTTGGTTGCATGGAATGGAAAGATTGTCTTACAACAAACATTTAGGTACTAAACAATGCCTATAATGTTTGGTGCTCACAACTTTTATGACCTAAACAGTGGTCCCATATACTAGCACCTTCTCACAACCCATTCGTAAACACTTATTATAAGCATGGAATAGCCAAATGCCACCTTCCACACCTCCATATTGACTTTAAACTACTTCATTTTTACAGGTAAAGGATGGAAATGTTTTGCTAAAACATATCTAAGGTATCTTGTCTGTCAATTATTGTGGTAATGTGGTTAGGATATTATGTAATAACAAAACACAAACTACTCCATTAAAATTTCTTCATCAAAATTTGAATTTTTTAGAGAAAAAATGTTTTGACCTTTATTTGACCTTCATTTTTTCCTTAAATCTCAGAGATATTTTACACTGCCTTTATAATCCTACATGACAAGCACAATAGGCAAGTAATGTCGCAAGTTAAAAGGCTTATTCTCCCTATTGAAAATGAAAACTGACATACCATAAGATATGACTCGATCTGTTATGTCAACTTTCTGCTGTTTCCCTTAAATATGTGAGTGCACCCGTAACCAGGCATTTTGTAATTTTGGTCCCTAAATATACCAAATTGGTCCAGACTTTCTCTTGAAATGACCTAAAAATGTCTCAGAATCCTTCTTAAAAATCATATCTCACCTAAAAGTATTTCCAGGATAAAATATGTATTCTAGGAGAATGTGATAAGCTGCTTAATGGAAAATTCAAAGACAAAATGCCTCAAATTATGAAATTGGGGTTAGTTTGACCTTGAATGACCTCTAGTATCGCAAAAATAGACCCTACCCTAGGTTGGTTGCATGGAATGGAAAGACTGTCTTACAAAAAAAAATTGATACCAAACAATGCCTATATTGTTTGGTGCTTAAAACTTTTATGACCTAAACAGTGGTCCCATACTAGCACCTTCCCACAACCCGTTCGTAAACACTTATTATAAGCATGGAATAGCCAAATGGCACCTTCCACACCTCCTTATTGACTTTTAAAACTACTTCATTTTCACCAGTAAATGGTAAAAAATGATTTGTTGGATCATATTTGAGATTATTTATCCGTCAATCATTGTGGTAACATGGTTTGGAAATTAAATAATGACAAAACACAACTACTTCATCAAAATTTCTTGATCAAAATAAGAATCTATTAGAGAAATAATTACATTTTGACCTTTATTTGACCTTCAACAACCCCTTAATTTCAATATTATTTTTCCATAATCTTCCAGATTGAGGAGAAAATTAAACCTGATGTTTTGGTACATAATCTGCTCCCTTCCTACTTATAAAATTTAAGATAAAGTCATTATGATTTTCAGATTTTTACCATTTTAGGCACTTTTTTGGGTCTCCAGGTGGGCTTAGTACCCTACTTTGTACCTTACAGCTCAAAATTGGACTTAAAACTCTAGTCAATGAACTTTCTAAAATGTTCAACAATTCCATTAAAAGACATTCCTTCAGAAAAAGTGGCTACAAAAAAGAAATACATACCGTCAAAAAAACTGAGAAGTTTATAAACGGAAACTATAGAATATCGGAAAATCCCAGATTCTTGATTTGGCAGCCATTATGACCTTGAATGACCTTTATTACATCATGGGATAGAGTTGGTTATGTATTTACTATTTCAAAAGATACTTCTCTTTCATACCAACATTTTAATACCAAACACTGATCCCTATGATTGGTTTAAGCTGAGTTATGACTGTTTTAGGGTAGCTTTCCTACCCCTATACCTATTATTTTGACCATTTTGGGGCCTTTTTACATATAGTGGGGTGTCTAAGACATGACCCCATAAAAAAGATGTGCACCACTTCTGAAGTCTACATCAACCCTGGCGGTATGCCCCAAGTATGGGCCTAAAACATGATACCAACGGAAATTTTCTAGCTCTCGGGTTAACCTGAATCCCAAAAATGGGTGGCTGGCTACTGTACTACTATCGTGTGGCCTTGTCTTTCCCACTCTGGGGCCAATCATTACTATTATTACTATTAGTATTATCATTATTATTATTATCATCATCATTATCATATCTCCTTATCAGGAGCGACACTTTTTTTGTCATTGACGACAGCGACTCAGCGTTAACATCCAGATGTATTTGTAAGATACATCCTAAAACCTGTTCAATGAATTCTATGATGAAATGTGAAAATCTAATATTCAACAACATTATTCAATGAAATATGAAAAGAATTTCAGGGGTCATATGTCATTGCATTTCCCAGAACTTTCTGGACTTGTCTGCAAGATATCTCAACAATGTTTAATTAAATCTTAAAATTTCAGGCATTCTTTCCTGTCACTTCCATAAACTGATTAGATTTTGGTAACCTTTGCTACATTTTAAAGGTCATTTTAGGCTATTTTGGATCAAAATTCCTATAATGTAGGACCTTAATTTGTAATATTATTGCAGCAGATGTACACTTATGTAATTTTTCTATGGATCTTTGTTGGTGGTGTTATTCTCCTTATCATTTCTCCTTCAAATTGTCTTCCAAAATATGCTTTTATGTGTACAATTTCACTACAATTGTTAGGCTGCTTTTGGCCGGTGTGAGCCTGCATGTGGTCAACCTCTTCTTCATTATATACAGTTTAGGTTTTAATAAGCTATTGGTCCCTCAGCTTCATGCTACTACAAATTGGATGGTGTACCAGAACATCTGACTTGGTATTATTCTGGCTTAAGTAAGTTTGGGATAAGATTTGTAGCCATTGACTCCTAAAAACAATTACTTTTAATCAATCAATGTCTTCAGTAATTTTTTAATCATACCTTAAAGGTCACCGAAAGTGAATTACTTGGAATGTCATATGTAATCATCCACTTAAAAAGTGACATCCTACAATATTTTGCAAATATTAATATAATAAATCTCTCTAAGTCCAAAAAGGCTTCCAATGACCTTGAACACATCCAAGGTCATTGCGATCTAATCAGTTCATATAAATGTCATAAGAAAGCTTCCCTGACAATGTGAAAAGACTGTCCCATGTTGTTCCTGAGCTATCAAAAGCCATCCTACCCAGTCTGAACTCTAAAGGTTCCCTTGTAATTAGAATCTCCTGTGTGACATTTCGATACAACGTAATGTCTCTGAAACTATGATTTATCAACTCTTCATACTTTAAGAGGCATTGAAACATATTTTCCTATGTATATATCAATTAAAACAATTGATTTTCAGACATCACAAAAATCTTCATTTTAATTTCAATTTTGGATGAAATGACCTAAAAACAGCTTTGCTGAGCCAATTTGTATGTCCACTCAAAACTTTCGTGCATAAATATGCTATTGAGGAAATATGGATGATTATTTCTTTGTTTTTTCACATTCTTTTATCAATTTCCAAAAAATCGCAAAATCCACCTGTTTAAGGATGCATTTTGGAAAAATGACCCTAAAATGACATCTTTTTCACAAAACTATATTTGAGCATTTATTATCTGTTCAGCACCTTCTAAGGATATTTTCTAAACCATGAACTGGGTGGTGTATTACTTGGTTGGCTTTTAAAATGCCTAAATCTAACATGTGCATTTCACAAAATGACCATTTTCATCAGTTTTTTAGGGATTTCGTCCAAAAATGAGGTAGTAAAGAAAAAATGACCAGCAGTTCAAAATGTCCATTTAAACAAGCTATTTGTGTAGAACACCTATGCTAAGTTTCAATTCTGCTGAGGATCAACAACATGGAGTTCTGGGACAAATTACAAAAACCACCCTATTTTGGCCAAAAAGGCATGAAATCCCCCAAAAATGCCATTTCGCACCACATATCACCACCACATGATAGCATGTCTAATAGTACAGGCAACAAGCTTTAAGATGAGCCCTGTTGTGTCCTTCTGCCTTGCCGGCACACTTAACTCCTTAAATAAGGCACTTTTTGGCGTTTGGCCGATCACCTATCATAAGACACAAGCTGTTATATGATTATCTTTTCTATTTGGTATATTTCATCTGGTTTGTCGCACGCACATTATGAAAGTTTATTATTATTGTAAATTAATTTAAATTCGTACATCATTCATCCTATCCAGTCAGGCACTCATATTTAATGGGTTCGTAGTGAACCCGCAATTAAAGGACAATTTGCATATTTATCCTAATTAGCATATCAAATAAGTCAAATCAGGATATAGTGCAAACCACCTTTGCAAATGATCACAGACATTTTCTTGCTGTCTTGAATATGCATTTTAGATTTGTTAAGTGGAGACGTCAAGTGGCTTCAAACTAATTTGATATTTGTACAATAGGACTAATTTCTATATTAATTAGGTCAACGTATCGAAAATACAAGAGTTTCAACAAAAGACCACTTGGAAACTTTCTTGGCTTTTTAAGACTACAACTAGATGTAAACTTTGATATAAAACTACAAAAAGCTAATAATAATCTTTATTCAATTTCATGACCTGCTTAATCAGCATAATATATATTACATGAAACGATGATTTGCTGCCAACTTGCATCACAAGAGTCGCACTTGATAGAAAACAACATATGAAACGATATGTAATGTACACTAAGTGTTTTCCTATCACTGATATTAGCAACACCACATTTCATTTTTGTCTAAGCATGTTTATTGTTCATGTGATCAATAACTTGACTATTCTGTTACATCTCTTTTTTACAGATGACGCACTTGTACTCATCGTGTACCACTGCCTGGTGCTGCTTTAACTATTGATTACTTTTAAACAGTCTCGCACAAACATGGCATAGAGGAGGATTGAAGTTGGTCTCTTCTTTAGAACGTTTTAGATCAGTTTCAGTATAGAACTGATCCTTACTATATGTCACACTTCAGAAGGTCCCTTGCATGCAATCCCTTGTGATGCCATAGGTTGAATGACCTGTTTGTTTCAAATGTACATTACCTACATTTTATTCTTTTCTCTCTTGGCTTCCACTTTAAAGGGGTAGTCTTTGCAGGTTTGTTTTACAAGCTAATGGTAAGGTATCATGAAGAGAGACGGTCTCCTTACTCGGTCGAGTGACATCATTAGAATAAAGGATAGAGTCATAAAAGTTTTTTTTTAATTTGTTTGATACCTTTTTGCTTATTTTTCGATTAGTAGACCTACATATCAATACGATTCGTGCCTTTCGTACATTTATTAAGTTACATTCGAATTCCTATCGCAGAGTAAAATACAAAGTCATATATTACCTACAAACCGTAAGTGGCGCTACTTTACTTGAAAGTTAGCTTGGGACCTCTTAAAATAACTATTTAAAAGGCATTAAATCGCTCAACGTCGATAACTTCGAAAAAGTATGTAACGTTAGAAGTTAATGAGCACGAGTAATCTTCGACCATTGACATCAGGGATCATGCGATATTATTTAAGCAACTACTACTATATTATATCATACTAGATTATATTATATTGTATTTATATTCATAATATATATGCGATATATATATTCCTGGAACCTGACTAAGTATGACTGCATACTTGGGAAAAAGGGATAAATCCATTGCAAGATGAGAGAGAGAGAGAGAGAGAGAGA
>OZ012695.1:20128004-20143004 GCA_963942565.1 Maea johnstoni | reverse complement strand
ATATATATATGTATATTTATCTATCTATCTATCTATCTATCTATCTATCTATCTATCTATCTATCTATCTATCTATATATATATATATATATATATATATATATATATATATATATATATATATATATATATATATAGATAAATAGATATATACATATATATATATATATATATATATATATATATATATATATATATATATATATATATATATATATATATATATATATATATATATATATATATATGTAT
Source organism: Maea johnstoni (assembly GCA_963942565.1). Lineage (NCBI taxonomy): Eukaryota > Metazoa > Annelida > Polychaeta > Spionida > Magelonidae > Maea > Maea johnstoni. The sequence goes on along the minus strand of OZ012695.1, from coordinate 20,142,752 downwards.
ATATATAACAGCAAAAGTGCCCATTAGGTGACATGCTATTTTTGGCAACCATTGGGTGACACTTGATATATCTGTCATTTAAGGTACGAGGAGAACCTCACTAAGCAACGCAAGCTTTTTGCAAAAAAGATGTCAATTTGTGGTGAAATATTCCATGATTGGTTTATTTTAAAAGATATAGTTTTTTATGTGTCAACCAATGGTTAAGGGGTATTTGAGATTCCACAAATCCAACCATTAAGGGGACACCAATTATAGTACATCACCAGAACCAACCTTATGACGACATATACTTTATTTTCAACAATTGCAACCATCAGCTGACATATGCTATATATTTTATCAACACAACCTACCATCTGGTGACGTCCTATGATTATAGTTTGTGAATGAAGAAGAATTCAACCAGTCATTGCTTGAAATATATTTACCTTCCCTCTAGAGTTGTCGGGAAAAATAAAGTTTTATTTCATCTCCCCTCAAAACGGACATGAAACAAGTTTTTTATTTTCTCTTTCAATAGGTCGGGAAAAGTAAAATTTAATTTACCCTCCCTCTAGAGTGGTCGAGAAAAAATAAAGTTTTATTTTCTTTCCCCCCAAAAAAACTAGTAGAGGCAGCAGTAAATGATGATTTCCCTCACTTTAAGGATAGTTTTTTAGCATTCTTAAAGGATTAATAATGTATAATGATGTATATGGACAGAATGATCTTTTGAGATAGTGGTTAAAAGATGCCCATGGTGGAGGGGGGGGGGGGGTAATAGTATCAGCCGGTACTATTAAAACAACACATGATTAGTGTCAAGTTCCATCCATTTCCCATACCCAAGACCTAAGTGAATGATAGCCTGATATGGATTAGGTTGTGTGGAGGACAACATGAACAGTTGTATGCAAAGATTAATAAGTAAGTGTACATTTGAATAATTCTAAGCTAATATTTCTTTTATGTTTACCAGTTAAAATGTACATATTTAAAGTAAATGAGGGTGGATTTCAGTACCATTATCAAAGGGCATATTGATATTCAGATAATCGTTTCCCTCACAAAAGAACCCATAGGATAGGGACACAAATACTGTATATTGGCCTATTGTAGCAGGATAAAATTGAATTAATTGTTATCTTTAATGCCACCTTATAACCGTGGTTCATGGAATACATACAAAACATCTGAAGCTAAGTCAAAAGACATCAACTAAACCATATCAGTTTCCTGATTCTCACTGATGTAAGAAATCTAAGCCTGAAAAGAATAATATATATTATAAAATACCCTTCTATTGCAGCACAGGAGCTGATGATAAATGCGTTATCCTTATTGTAAAAATGGTGTACGGCAAGATGACTGAGTTCTCGCAGACATCTTGCTGAACAACATTTTCACAACAAGGATAACTAATCATATATTTATTTTTGAAAATAGACTGCTTCCTAATCAAAAGCATAATTAAATAAGAGGGACTGGATTATTGTTCTTTTATGGCCATATTTTTAGTTACAGACAGGGATGTCCTGAAACAAAGACAATTAATTCTGGGCAATGCAAGTTTTGTTGGGTGCTTTGCGGGAACTGATCTGAATATTGCATACTGTCACCAGGTGACAATATACAAATATGACATCCCTGTTGAGTGGCCAACATGATAGTGAGCATTGTCCCCGAGTGAGAATTGTCACAATGCTGGTGACAATGCTCACCGAGTGGTAGACCATCAAATCCATGAAAAGTTGAAATTTATAAAACACACTTTGACACTCGGTGCAATACGTGAGCAGCAGGTTTACCATGCTGGGATGTCATACTTGTTTTATCATACAAAACTGCATACCCCCTTTCTCTCTCTGACCCCCTCCCCTACCATGGCAATATGGCTCCGTCCCTACGGAAAAGAAGTCTTAATGATATGAATCATAAAAAGTCAATGTTTTTTTTTTATTATTGATTGACAAATAACCTTGTGTACCTCTTATTTTTATGAGATCCACTGGCCTGAAAATAAGGAAAAATGTTAAATGTTCATATATTTGATATAATTTCCTACTTTCACAAGCTCATATTTGACTAATAGAAAAATCAGGTAGTATTTCTGAATGATTTGCATCGTTCCTACATAGAACTCTTGCACACTGGTGACGGACAGGGTTGTGCAACTTTTCCATCTTGAGATACAGGTATAAGGGTCCTGAAATTACGAAAAACGCTAACAAGTTTGTCGTTTTCAAGGATGCCCGCACCATTTCTTTTTTGTCCTTAGATTTTGTAATTTTTGGATATGTTGTACCTTGTGGGACAAAACTAAAGGAAACGTATAAAGAAATTGGCTATTTGGCCGATTTCATTTGCTAGAGACAAATTTGTGAATTTTGAAAAGTGGCCATTTGAGAGAAAAAAGGCCGTCACATCACACATTTTTTTAATTTTCTGCTCATTCTGGGTTGTTCGTGTGCAGACAAATAAATTGTCAATCTTTATAAACGTAAATTTGCATGCATTTTATGGAGTAGGTCCTCTTTCGGCTTGCGCAAATTAAATTTTAAACCCTACAATATCTTCTACACAGCGAAAAACTGAACTGGAGGGGTTGAATTAAAAAAGAACACCTTTTCCACAAAAATAGACACATATATAGTGCAATTTATTACACATAATGAATCGTAAAAAGGCAGCAGTAAATTGTTTTGATATGTTCTTGCACTGTAAATTTGCATTTTATATGCCAAAAAAATTGGGGGTGTTTCGAGTTACTTTTTCTGCTACAGAGCTATGAGTGAAAGGGTACGTTTTTTGCTTTTTTATGACATGGAATGACAATGACGCTGCCTTTGTTTCCCTATTGTTGTGGCAACAAAAGGGGAAAATCCCTTTGTTGGAGTCATACCCGCTTGCCAGGACGCATTATGCCACACATAATAAATTGTAAAAAAAATTAGTCCAGAGAATTTTCTTATTTTTTGATATGTTCTTGCCCAGTAAATTTGCTTTCAGTATGCTAAATAATATTGGGGGCGTTCCGAGTTACTTTTCTTGCTACAGAGCTACGAGTGATAGGGCACGCTCTTTGCTCGTTTGCAAATAAAATGGGCAATGTCCCGTGGTAACAATAGGGTAATTTCCTTTGTTGGAGTCGCCAGTGTTGTTAATTACGACGAGCGTGCGACAGTGACTTCAAAACACACAACAAGCCAAAAAATAAAAGCACTGTTTAACCCAGCAAATTTTCGATAAACATAACCAATAGAACCTATTATGTATTTCACATTTTTGTTCAAATTGTATTTAAACATCCAGTGAACTCAATTTAGTAAATATATCTATTGAATGTACTGGGTCTTTAAGTACTATGGCAATGCGGGCTAATATGGTAGTGCAACCAGGTTACAATATTCGCAGCTTTTATCGAACCACAGCCACCAGAAATTGCTGTGTTCTAGGACATATTGACTGTGCTTCCGAACTAAACTATTAGGCACCCGTGATTCTGCTTCGGGCTGTTCCAAAAAGTAGTTAAACTATTGTTTATTGTTGAATAATAGGTGTCTAATAAGGCCCCCTCTCAAAAAATGCTTATACTTCCTCGGTTTTTCTGACCCTTAAAACCGTTAACCATTGCAGTAGTTAAGGTCCTACAATACTCTATAACGGTGACACCTATTGAGTGTTGGACATTATGTCATCTAGAATAATTCATTACATTTGACCTGATACGATTTCCAATTTTGAGGAATTGGTACAAAGCAGACTTTTATCAAATATATAACATTATGACTATACCTGCCTATTCTAAACCATATCCTTAAAGAAATATTTTAACACTGTATGTTTTGGATAGAGTAATTTTCATACTCTTTGTAATTGGCGATTTGAAACATTTTCTGAAAAAATGTTTTATCAATGATCTACGTATAAAGTCGCTAAACAATATCTTATATAAGAATGAGCAAATACGTTACCAATTGGGTAACTCTTCTGTACCATTTTTGTGCAAAAATCTGCCCAAAAAAATATATTTCAAAAACCTTTACCATTTGTGGTGTGAAAACTAACCCAAAGACCTGTCATTTATTTTGTCTTCTTGTTAAAAGCACTGAATAGATAGTTTAGATAGATATTGGTGAACATTAAATTCGGCAATTCGGCAGTTTCAATATTTTTGCAAGAATGAAAGAAGCAAAGAACGATACCAGTTAGGGAGAATGAGACGTTCAAGACATAAATTACATTATTTTTTCAAAAATTTGGGAAAAAGACGAAGTCGATAAACCCATGAATAAAAGGTGTTTTTGATGATCACTGTGCTTTGTCCTTTATTCGGAAGTTCCAGCAAAATTAAACTCAAATTTCTCGGAAGACCTTATTTTGAATGGCGAACAACACCGCATAAAAGCGTTATTTATCCACCCCTGTCACGCACACATATGGTTTTAGGTCTATGTTTTATTATGGAAAATTTCGTTGCCTTTGTATGCAGGGAGAAAAGTATTTCCTATATCCCTTAACAGTACGCAACGGCGATAGTAATGTCCCGTCCATTCCTGACGTTCATGTCACTCATGCCTGACCCCCGTAATATGCGCAACAATGGGACGTCTCCAACAATCGAAAAAATAAACTGGTGCGGGCATCCTTAAACAAATCGCTTGCTGTCACCCCCGGTTCATTTGAAAATTGAATGTTATTTGTGAAGGCCTTGCTATACTGGATTGGTGAATATCGGTATGTGTATTTTGAAAACACATGGGCCAGAAAATGCGCCATTAAGGCTGATTTGTTCATATTTTGTTCACAAGGGGGTGGGTAAGAGAGGCCAATATCTCAGAATGCTCACGGATGCCAGGGTGTCATCCGACATGCCTTACTCTCTTTTAATCAATCATGAAAAAACCTGACACAAGGTTCACCCCTAAAATGGGGTTTGGCTGCTCGACTGCAGTAGTAGTAGTAGTAGTAGTAGTAGCAGTAGCAGTAGTAGTAGTAGTAGTAGTAGTAGTAGTAGTAGTAGTAGTAGTAGAGGAAGAAGAAGTATTTACCCAAATGAGTAAAATCTAGAACTAGAATACTAAAAGTCTTATATAAGTCGATTGAAAGCTGTTCAGAAGAGAGCAAAATGCAGGCAAAAATCATACATTTAGTTAAGAGACCTATTTTTGACCCCTGTTCTCAGCAATGCGGGTACGTACAGTTGTCAAAGTATAAAAAACAAGCAATTTATTTATCACCTAAATTAGTCATATTCATGTCCTCGGTTTTCTCCACTAGTTACAACTACCTAGTCATGACTAAGCTGCAATATGTCAGAAAAAGTGACGAAAACAAATCCAAATTCTAGCTACTACTCCTACGACTACTACTACCACTATTACTACTACTGCACATGCGACTTTAACCTAGACGCGCCCTCAACAATGTGTGGGAACTCAAGAAACATCAGTTTTCTCTTCTCTAGTAGTAGTATTGGTAGCTATAGTAGTAGTAGTAGTGGCTGATAACAATGGTTTTAACTTCATAACCAAAGACAATTCCTGCGTTGTTGTCGCATAAAGAGTCTCCATCCTAATGCCCATCTGGTAGTATAAAACACTCGCATTCCTGTGAAAAAAGAAACAAATTTTTTTGATACGTTACTCGATTATGTTATGGCCATTGAGTGCGTTTGAATTCTGGTTAAATGATTTAGTCTTCCCTTGGTATTGAACTTTCTTCTATAATTTTGCGAATCTTAATGTATTCCTCCCCAGGACACAGGTAAAACTAAGTTTGACAACCATAATTGTCCAAAAGTTTAACGGAGCATACAATAGAAATCAGAATTCCTAACTAACATAAGTGTGGGGAGGCGCACCAGTTGAAAACACTGTGCATGTTATCTCAGTGTATACATTCATTTATCGTACCCTGTTCAGGAAGGTACTTTGGCGATGCTTAATGTATTTCTCATCAGCAAAATTTATTTGTAATGAATTACTTTCCTCCCCATTTCCTTGATTTTGATTTGATCTCTCTGATTTCAATCTATGTTGAGAAGAGACTGATTTGAAAACATTTCGATTTTGGACTTTCGATTATCAACACTTTTTCTACCATATTTAGGCTAATTTTGACAAACCGGGTAAGAGAGAAAATTATATCTCAAAATGCTCACGGATGCCAGGGTGTCATCCGACATTTTTGGGAAAGGCATAAATTACTTCCCTGTCTTTGGTCAGCTTAGGGCCGTGCATACTTATATGTACAACATCTACAAAAGAATGACTGTGGCATACATCGCAGTATGGGCTTCAGCACAGAAGCATCCTTTCCGTAGATACAAGTAACTTTTAAGTTTACTCGCCCTACACGCTAACTTGGCCATGGTTTCACAGCAATCAATCATAAAAAAACTGACACAAGGTTCACCCCGAAAATGGGTTCTGGCTGCCGGACTAGAGTAGTAGTAGTAGTAGTAGTAGTAGTAGTAGTAGTAGTAGTAGTAGTAGTAGAGGAAGAAGTATTTTCCAGAAATATTTAGAACTAGAATAGTGAAAGTCTTATATAAGTAATGCTGTTCAAAAGAGAGCAAAATGCAGAAAATCGTACACTGTTCTCAGCAGTGCAGGTACCTACAGTTGTCAAAGTACAAATAAAATTCTTTACTACCTAAATCAGGCATATTCAGATGCTCGGTTTCCTCCACGAGTTACAACTGCCGAGTCATGACTAAGTGACTAAGCTGCAATATGGCAGAAAAGTAACGAAAAAATCTAAATTATAGCTATTTCTCCTACTACTACTACTACTACTACTACTACTACTACTACTACTACTACTACTACTACTATGGATACTACTACTACCACCAGATGCTACTGAATATTCACGACTTAGCCACAATATGGCAGAAATGGTGACTAAAATATAGATTCAAACTATTACTACTATTACTACTAGTACTACTAGTACTACTACTACTACTACTACTATTACTACTACTACTACTACTAATACTACTATAAATATTACTACTACACGCGCCCTGAACAATGTGTGAGAACACAAGTAACAACAGTTCTTTTTGATTGACTTGCATTGACGAACTAGTCATTTGTGAATCAAGGGGGGGGGGGGGGGGGTGAGAGGGCTCAAAGTACCCACTTTTGATATATACAATTCCCAAATTTAATCGCATTTCATGGAGTTCTAAGCTTTTTAACGTAAATGACCCTACCCCCCTGCATAGCCATATATTTAAAAACAAATAACCCCGCCCCAATCGGTATTCCAGGTAGTAGTAGTAGTAGTAGTAGTAGTAGTAGTAGTAGTAGTAGTAGTAGTAGTAGTAGCATAGGATCATAGTATTAGCATTAGTTGATTGTTTAGTAGTAGTAGTAGTAGTAGTAGTAGTAGTAGTAGTCGTAGTAGTAGTAGAAGTAGTAGTAGTTGTTGTTGTAGTAGTAGTAGTAGTAGTAGTAGTAGTAGTAGTAGTAGTAGTAGTAGAAGTAGTAGTAGTAGTAGCTGTAGTAGTAGTAGTAGTAGTAGTAGTAGTAGTAGTAGTTGTTGTTGTGGTAGTAGTAGTAGTAGTAGTAGTAGTAGTAGTAGTAGTAGTAGTAGTAGTAGTATATCATATTGCCCATAAAGAATCATTTCGTCCACAAGAATAGAGGCCGCTTATAAGATAATCTAAACAAGGTTATTAAGGGTCATTTTAATATGTTAACATGTGGTTTAGCATTTATAGTAATCAGAACAAAAGTGACTGTAGTACCAGGGGAGGATCAATAGGGGTATACATGGATGCAGCATTTGGTATCAAAATTCAGTGTATAAATTTCAATCGCCTGGTGAGGTAAATTTCTTATGTATTGACCCCCGTCGCCTCATACTCGAGCATGGCAGTGAACATGTAAACACTCAGGCTCTAGACAAAAGATATACGCCGGCAGGATTTCAACTTTAACTGATATAATCGTAATTGTTTGCAAGGTGTGGTGATAGCACGGCTACTTGTTATCAAATGAACACCCAAACAAAGAGATTAGTAGGTTTAAGGAACAAAGGTCTACCTGCAGCATTCTATATGTATACTATCCCGTGATAAGGGTAGCAAGCACTAGGGCTAGCTTATAGGGTTAATGTTCTTGACTTATTTTCCATCTGCTCTGCCTCTATTTGACTATTCACCCTACGTCGGGTAGGAACGCACCAATTTTATACCCCCCCCCCCCCCCCACACAACAATGTATTTAATGCTGAAACCCCTACAATGATTTACGCAAATAAGTGATATTTAGAACTAGAATTAGTGAAAGTCTTATATAAGTCGATGTAATGCTGTTCAAAAGAGAGCAAAATGCAGACAAAAATCATACATTATAGAAATTAAGCGACCTATTTTCTGACCACTGTTCTCAGCTGTGGGGGTACCTACAGTTGTCAAAGTACAAATATCAATTTATTCACTACCTACTTAAGTCATATTCAGGTCCTCTGTTTCGTCCACTAGTTACAACTGCCTAGTCATGACTAAGTTTCAATATGACAGAAAAAGCGACGAAAAATCTAAATTCTAGCTATTACTACTACTACTACTACTACTACTACTACTACTACTACTACTACTACTACTACTGTGAATAGCACTACTACCACCAGATACAACTGGCTATTCACGATTTAGTCGCAATATGGCAGAAAAAAATGACGAAAAGTCCAAATTCGAACTACCACTACTACTACTACTACTACTACTACTACTACTACTACTACTACTACTACTACTTCTACTACTACTGCAAGAGCGGGGGGGGGGGGTAGGAACGCACCAATGTTATACCCCCCGCAACGATGTATTTCATGGTGAAACCCCTACAATGATTTACGCAAATAAGTGATATTTAGAACTTGAATAGTGAAAGTCTTATATAAGTCGATGTAATGCTGTTCAAAAGAGACAAATATCATACATACATTACTACTACTACTACTACTACTACTACTACTACTACTACTACTACTGTGAATAGCACTACTACCACCATATACAACTGGCTATTCACGACTTAGTCGCAATATGGCAGAAAAAATGACGAAAAGTCCAAATTCAAACTACCACTACTACTACTACTACTACTGCTACTGCTACTACTATCACTACTACTACTACTACTACTACTACTACACGTGCGCCTTTAAACTTAGACGCGCCCGTAACATTGTGTGACAACACAATGACAACAGCTGGGTTTGATTGACTAGCATTAATTGACGACCTAGTCGGTTGCGAATCAATGGGGGATGAGAGGGTTTAACGTCTCCACAATTGATATTCATAACTCCCAAATTTACTCGCATTTCATGCAGTTATAAGTTATAATCTTTTTAACGTAAAGGACCCCCACCCCCTGCATAACCATGTCCATATTAGTGGAAAAGATTAAAAGAAAAAAAGAAAAGAAACCGATGCATGATTTATATGTACTAACGCGACCCCTAGTACATTACATTCCTCATCAGAATTTGTTGGCATTATGATTTAAGGTCCTGTATAGAATTAGGAATTTCGTCCCATTTATAATAATAATAATAATAATAATAATAATAATAATAATAATAATAATAATAGTAATAAATGATATTTGATATAGCACCCCTTCCACCTATAACGTTCAAAGTGCTTTATAAAGTATAGGCAGTGGACATATGTTTATGGTCCATATAGTCAAATCAGCTCCTTTTGAAATAGCAATGTTTTCAGATGTGTCTTGAAGTTTTGCACGCTATCAGCAGCCTTTGTTGTCGGGGAGCTCATTACACAAAGGCGTGGTGCATAGACACGTAACCAAAACCTTTCAGATTAGTGTGTGGTATCTGCAAGTTCTTAGTGTTTGATCATAGTGTCTTTGTATTGGCTCGTTTGACTAACAATTACCGCAAGTATAGAGGGGCACATCCTTGCATGCATTTGAAGGTCAAAAGCAGTATCTTGAACTCCATCCTTTTCCTGATGGGCAGCTAATGATGATCTTTTAGAACTGGTGTAATGCGATCATACTTTGTGGAGATATTAACCACTCCGGCAGCATTGTTTTGAAGTTTCTGGAGCCTGCAGAGGAGCTCATCAGTGATTTCACAGAGAAGTCCATTACAATAGTCGAGGCGTGATGTCACGAGTAAGACAACTGCACTCTTGATTGTATCAGTATTGAGAAATTTTCTTATTTTTCCAATGTTTCTAAGGTGTTAATTTGCACACTTGATAACCTTTGATACATGTGCAGACATATTCATATTTGAATCAAAACAGCACTAATGTTACGGACTGGTTCATTAAGCACTGGTATTACTACACAATTTATGGTAATACTAGGAATGGAATTTTTTTGCCCGATGCTGTGGGATACCCATAACCAGAGCCTGCAGCCTGTCTACATTCAGTTTGAGTTTATTTTGTGACTTCCGTATATATATGTCAGAGAGGCAGTTTTCTAACTTACGCCATATTGTTGAAAATTTATGACTAGCCAGCTAGCTGTACGTGGTGGGGAAGACCGGAGTACCTTGCAAAAACCAAAGCTTAATCCCAAGTCAGTACGTCATAGTCAAACGAGTGCATGTTACTGAAAGAAACAGCCCAATAAATTCCAGAAGGAATGCTTCTCACATTTAATCAAAGCAGAATTACGAAAGTTTTAAAAAATATCTCCTCACACCTTTCCCCCTTTCACCTCATACACCTTAACCCGTGCTGAAAAGGTAATTTTGTGATGCTTAAATCATTTCTCACCAGAAGACCTTTTGGACAATATCTACTTAGTGGAAGCTGAATTGCCGGCACCTCCACAGTACCTCGCAAGCACATTCACACATAGCATAAAGAGATACGCAGTCATATCTGATTTGTTTAAACATCAGTGGTTCTTATCCAACCACTTGAAGTATCACAATCGTCATTTGCATGTTAGGCATGCGACTGGCTGGGTCGCCACATAGCAGAATAGGATACCAAGTATCCCATAATCTAACATACCAAGTATTAAGGGTAATTTGTCACCAGGACCAAACTATTAGCAATGCATTTAAAGAGTATTTCATTATACATATCCCTTACCCCGGGGGGGGGGGGGGGACTTTGGTATTTAGGGGGGTCCATACGCTCGTTATCAAAATTCTAAAATACCCCTAAAGCACCGATTTCAAGCCAAAAAAGCACCCTTATTTACTTTTGATGTTATAATTCCCTTACAAATCTTCGGACGAGGACTAAAGTGAGCATCACAAAATTACCCTCCCAGAAGGGTGTGGTAATCTCGGGGTAAAAAACGGAAAGAAATGGGAGTGATCAAATGGAGCACCTCATTGATAAAATCCGTTTCAATCTAAACAGCTCCATGACATAACATTCTGCTTTTCAAAAGTAGTAGAAGTGGTATTTGTATCATTGATAGCAGCCCTAACAAAATATCGTTTCCTTACATTCTAGCCATCTGGTTAGCTCTGAATATTTCGTAGTATTCTGAAATTTGGAATGATGACTATTAGTTCATGAAATCCATTTCATTCCCAGTGAACCGTGGCATGAAAAGTATTTTTGGGGGAATAAATGTACGCCTTTGCTGTACATGATTATTATTATCATGGTAAGCGACGTCCACAACAAACATTTACAATAAAATTGGTACCCTTCCTTAGTGTCGATAGACGTGTCACTTACCAAGCTATACTACTGTATGACCTCAGCGCATTTAATAGATTGATTGCAATATTGTGATTTTCTGCTAAAGGATATTCGTTACATCACCCATCCCTCGTAAGCATAACCATGACTTGATACTTAGGGGGACTTGGGGTAGTAACGCACCAATTTTATATCCCCCACAACGATGTATTCCATGCTGAAACCCCTACAATGATTTACCCAAATAAGTAATATTTAGAACTAGAAGAGTGAAAGTCGTGTATAATAAGTCGGTGTAATGCTGTTCAAAATAGAGAAAAGTGCAGACGAAAATCGCACATTTTAGTTAAGCGACCTATTTTCTGACCACTGTTCTCAGCAGTGGGGATACCTACAGTTTGTCAAAGTACAAATATTAATTTATTCACTACCTAATTAAGTCATATTCAGGTCCTCGGTTTCCGCCACTAGTTATAACTGCCTAGTCATGACTAAGTTGCAATACGACAGAAAAAGTGACGAAAACTCCTAATTCTAGCTGCTACTACTACTACTACTACTACTACTACTACTACTACTACTACTACTATTACTACTACTATGAATAGCACTACTACCACCAGATACAACTGGCTATTCACGACTCAGTCGCATGATGGCAGAAAAAGTGACGAAAAGTCTAAATGCAAACTATTACTACTACTTCTACTACTACTATGAGTATTATTACTACACGTGCGTCTTTGACTTGCATTAATTGACGACCTAGTCAGTTGCAAATCAAAGGGAGGGGGGTGTGGGAGGGTTTAACGTATCTACCTTTGATATATACAACTCCCAAATTTACTCGCATTTCATGTAGTTATAACCTTTTAAACGTAAATGACCCCCCCCCCCCCCCCTCTGCATAACCATATATTTAAAATAAACTCACCCGCCAAAATCAGGGTTTCAGGTTCCACCCGTAGTAGTAGTAGTAGCAGTAGTAGTAGTAGTAGTAGTAGTAGTAGTAGTAGTAGTAGTAGTAGTAGTAGTAGTATTGGTAGCTAGTACTTGTAGTAGTAGAAGTACTAGTAGTAGTATTGGTAGCTAGTTGGATTAGGAATTTCGTTTTTCGTCACATTGTGGCCAATTCGTGACTAGCCAGTTGTAAGTAGTGGAGGAAAGGAAACTGGAGTACCCGGCGAAAACTACTGCCTAACTATAAGTCACTGGCAACTTGCTCTCATGCATAGGCCGGGATTCGAACCCAGGCAGTGGTGGGAGACAGCGTTTAACCTTTCATAATCAATGACTGATTGTATTCACTGTTGTCACATTGGGAGTCTTCGTCCCGATTCCCATTTGGTAGCTTAAAACAACCCTATTTCTGTGAAAAGAAAAACAACAAATTTCGCTGATACTTTACTTGATTACTTTATGGCCATTTAGTGCCATAACGTTCTGTTTAAATGTTAATGGAATTATTGGGATGGCCTAGCATCTGCTTGCCGTCTCTTACCACTGCACGGTTTCGAATCCCAGCAGGGGCATAGGAGAAAGTTGCCAGTGACTTGAAGTTAGGCTGTGGTTTTTACCGAGAACACTGATTTCCTGCACTACTTACAACTAGGCTAGCCACAAATTAGCATAAATATGGTAGAAAAAGAGTTGATAATCAAAAAGCCAAATTCGAAATGTTTTCGAATGAGGCTCTTCCCTAGTCAGTTGCGCATCAAAGGGGGGGGGGGGTGGTAGGGTTTAACGTATCCACCTTTGATATATGCAACTCCCAGATTCCAAATTTACTCACATTTCATGTAGTTATAACCTTTTAAGCGTAAATGACCCCCACTGCGTAACCATATATTCAAAATAAACTGACCCCGTCCAAATTGGGGTTCCACCCCTCGTATTAGTAGTAGTAGTATTGGTAGTTAGTACTTGTAGTAGTAGAAGTATTAGTAATATTGGTAGCTAGTTGGATTTAGAATTTCGTTTTTCGCCACATTGTGGCTAATTCGTGACTAGCTAGTTGTATGTAGTGGAGGAAACCTGAGCACCCGGCGAAACTAGTAGTAAAACCTCAGTAGTAGTAGTAGTAGTAGTAGTAGTAGTAGTAGTAGTAGTAGTAGTGGCGCATAACAATGGTTTTAACCTTTCATAATCAAAGACTGATTGTATGCATTGTTGTCACATAGGGAGTCTTCACCCCGATTCCCATTTGATAGCTTAAAAAAGACATTTCTGACTGTGTAAAGAAAAAAAACGAATTTCGCTGATAATTTACTTGATTACTTTATGACCATTCAGTGCCATAAAGTTCTGTTTAAATGTTAATGTGATTATTTGGATGGCCTAGCATCTGCTTGCCATCTCTCACCACTGCACGGTTTCGAATCCCAGCTGGGGCATGGGTGAAAGTCGCCATTGACTTGGAGTTAGGCTGTGTTTCTTGCCGGGTAGACCGATTTCCTCCACTACTTACAACTGGTCAGTCACAAATTAATATAGATATGGTAGAAAAAGAGTTGATAATCGAAAAACCAAATTCGAAGTGTTTTCAAAGGAGGCTCTTCTCAACATTTATTGAAATCAGGGAGATCAGATCAAAACTGAGGAAAGGGGGGGAGGGGGAGGTAATTCATAAAGCATCGCCAAAGCAGCTTCCTGAATGGGGTACGATTAATGAGGCGTACACTGATATAGCATGCATAGTGTTTTCAACTGTTGCACTTTTTCTGATTTCTAATGGATGCTCCGTAACTAGTAGTAGTAGTAGTAGCAGTAGTAGTAGTAGTAGTAGAAGTAGTAGTAGTAGTATTACTACTACTACTACTACTACTACTACTACTACTACTACTACTACTACTACTACTACTACTACTACCAGGGGCGGGACTTGGAATCCTGATTAGGGTGGGGTCAGATGTTTTTGAATATATGGTTATGCAGGGGGGAGGGGGGTGGTCATTTACGTTAAAAAGTTTATAGCAGCTTGAAATGCGAGAAGATTGGGAGATGTATGTATCAAAAGTGGGTGTGTTGAACACCCTCTCCCCCCCCCCCCCCTCTTTTGATTCGCAACTAACAAGGTCGTCAATGCAAGTCAACTG
>OZ012695.1:20083409-20115304 GCA_963942565.1 Maea johnstoni | reverse complement strand
TTAGAAACCTTTTTCTCAAACTTAATCTTTTATTTGAGTAATTGCTATTACTTTCTTTATCGTCAAACGCATACTGATATTTGTTTTAAAAGCATGCACAACGATTCGATTCTATGAGTTCAAATCATAAGGATTAAGGTCGAGCAAGAAAGCTAGGTTCATTACCCAAGGGCTGGAAAGTGTAATGTGTCTGACAGCCGAGGGCTGCACGCCTGAGGCTGTTAGACTCATCAGACCTCCCGAGGCCAACCTCTGCCTGTTAAGTTCTTAATGGCTATCAAAGCGCGCAGGAATATGTTTTATTCATTTCTTTGAAGGGAAAGGCCTTTTTAAAGTAATGGCATTTTCATCAACGATTTCTTAGCACTAGCCCGTGGAAAGATCGGGTTACAACCAACCCACCTCGTCAGCAACTTCGCACTGCGGGACACGATGTTGGAAAATAATGACCCAATATTGATAATTTATCGATCTTTCAGTGGGTGTCAGAAATCGTTTCCCCTAGACAACGCAACTGAAGGGTTAAAATCAAATGTCACCAGCCAACTACTGTGTGATGTGATTTTGTTTTTGCATTTTGTTACCTTTATAACTGTTTTCGAAAAAAGCAAAAAGCAAATGGCATTCAAGGTAAACTTAAACAATGAACAGGACGTAGCAAACTCATCGGAATTAGTACCTCAATTTGCCTAACGCTAAACCGTTCAAATATGGAATGTACATGTGATCCGAACTTTAGACATAAATCATAAGGTAATGTAATATTAAAAGAATATTTAAAAGGAAGTTGTTGAAACCAAAATATACAAAGACCCTCAGTTCAATATATCTTGAGTTATTTCTCAGTTATCAGGATATATGCATTTGTTTTAAACATCGAGTATGCTCCGGATGAGAAGAACTCAACATTGCACACGTGACCAGAGGGTCATCAGATCCCTTGGCTGTGTTTTTGTCCTATCACTGAAAAGAGTAGTTTTGCCACCGGTTATTGGCTTCCCTTTGAACTTTAAATGGCCTCAAATTTGTGTACATATATATTTTGTACATACATATATATATATATATATATATATATATATATATATATATATATATATATATATATATATATATATATATATATATATATATATATATATATGTATATATATATATATATATATATATATATATATATGTATATATATATATATATGTATATATATATATATATATATGTATATATATATATATATATGTATATATATATATATATATGTATATATATATATATATATATATATATATATATATATATATATATATATATATATATATATATATATATATATATATACATATTTATATATATATAAACACATACATACATACTTACCTACCTACCTACCTACCTACATATATGTATATATATATATATATATATATAAATATATATATATATATATATATATATATATTTATATATATATATATATATATATATATATATATATATATATATATATATATATATATATATATATATATATAAAAATATATATATATATATATATATATATATATATATATATTCATTTATATATACACACATACACACACATATATATATATATATATATATATATATATATATATATATATGTATACAAATCCCACCATTAGTCGACAAAAGACCAACCGTTGGTCGACAATTGTCGCCCATATGGTAATATCTGCTGTCGACTAAAGGTCAAAGCTCACCAATCGCATACAAAACAGGTTAGAGTTAACTAATTAATATCATTCAGCAGTGTTCATCAAGCAAAGGTTGAAATGTCATTTTCTAATAGCTGGTATTCATAGTTTGCAAGTTATGACAAATTAAATTCCAAGCAGATTTACAACAACACCCATTAGTCGACACACATGTTTTTCTTAATTTTCTCAAAAAAAACGGAATATGTTCTGCGTTTGTTATGTTGTACACATAAAGTAGAACTTATCATACCCATTTTGCATCATAACACGCAAAAGCGCTTTACAAAAATTAAGTTATACAAGATATATATTTTTGCCTGTCCACTTTGGCCCTATAAAAGTTGGGTCTGATTAGCAATAGGTGGAGCTGCAAATTTGGTGCACTCACTGAAATGTTGCTCAGTGGTAGTGTTGATTTCTATTGAAAACATTGGGCAACTAAGAGTAGAAACAGCATTTTGTTAACAAGAATAATAGAAAACTGGGGCAAATGAAGAGCAATCAGTTTTTTTTCTCCAGTGTTGATGTGTTCAAGTCCTTATTGCTACTGATACAACTGTGTCAGTTTTCTGTTCTGCGTTCTTCTACACAACAATGATATTATTCGGGCTGTTGCCTGGTACATTGGTCACACCAAGAGAACCCTCGGTGAACGTATGCGTAAACACTTCAGGTATGTCACACAACACAATTCCAGTCAAGAGGACCACCAAGGTCTTGAGAATATCAGACTGCATGTCTTACAATATGGACAAAGGGATCTGGATTCACCTAAAATCTTTAAGGATCCGACTAGAACTTGGACAACTATGGATCCATAGAATTCACTCCACAACACCTACGACCCTAAACGTATTTGACTAACTGGTCAGATGTAGTACACTTTCTTAACCCATGCGGGTATTAGACCTATTTGCCCGTGTTTACTTTATTTTGTTAACAAGAAAGTGGTATCAACTATTACTGTAATTATCAGATGAATCTATTAATTTCAATCAAAGTTAAGTCATAGATAGGTGATAGCTGCAGTAATTTGTCTACTTAAGTAACCATGCGAAAAAGGCAGAGGGAGAGTTCACAAAGTTCACAACCAATTTTCAGATGCCCTTTCAACTATTTGCAAAAGAAATTGTTAAATGTGTTACGCATACTATCAAAGCAGCTGTCAGTTAACAGGTTGCACACTGTCATGAGATATTACAAAAGTGGGCCGTAGGTAATACAACAATATATCATAAATAGCAAAACCTACCCTAAACATTAAGAATATCTATATGCCAAACAAAGCTAAGATTATGCAGTTAATGCTAAGGGCTATTCCGGAAGAAACAAGAGGGGGTGGTAGGAATGCACCTATTTCATACCCCCACGCAATGATTTATTTCATGATGAAACCCCATAGATAATTAACCGAAATGAGTAATTAGGACTAGAAAAGTGCAAGTCTTACCGGTATATAAGTCGATGCAATGCTGTTCAAAAGAGAGCAATATGCAGGCAAAAATCGTACATTTTAGTTAAGTGACCTATATTTTGACCCACGTTCTCAGCAGCAGTACGGGTACCTACAGTTGTCTAAGTACAAAAATAAATTTATTTGCTACCTAAATAAGTCATATTCAGTTCCTCGGTTTCCTCAACTTATGTTACAACTGCCTAGTCATGACTAAGCTGCAATATGGCAGAAAAGTGACGTAAAAATGCAAATTCTAGCAACTACTACTACTTCTACTACTACAACCAACAGATATTCACGACTTAGCCGCAATATGGCAGAAAAAGTGACGAAATATCCAAATGCAAACTACTACTACTGCTTCTACTACTACTACAACTACTACTACTACTACTACTACTACTACTACTACTATAAGTATTACTACTACATGTGCGAATACTTGGACGCGCCCTGAACAATGTGTAAAAACACAAGAAACAACAGTTGACTTGCATTGACGACCTTGTTAGTTGCGAATCAAAAGAGGGGGGGGGAGAGGGGGTTCAACACACCCACTTTTGATACATACATCTCCCAATTTTCTCGCATTTCAAGCAGTTATAAACTTTTAACGTAAATGACCACCCCCCTCCCCCCTGCATAACCATATATTCAAAAACAACTGACCCCACCCTAATCAGGATTCCAAGTCCCGCCCCTGGTAGTAGTAGTAGTAGTAGTAGTAGTAGTAGTAGTAGTAGTAGTAGTACTACTACTACTACTACTTCTACTACTACTGCTGCTACTACTACTACTACTACTACTACTACTACTACTACTACTACTACTACTACTACTAGTAACGGAGCATCCATTAGAAATCAGAAAAAGTGCAACAGTTGAAAACACTATGCATGCTATATCAGTGTATGCCTCATTAATCGTACCCCATTCAGGAAGCTGCTTTGGCGATGCTTTTTGTATTTCTCATCAGTAATAATTATTTGTATATAATGAATTACCTCCCCCTCCCCCCTTTTCTCAGTTTTGATCTGATCTCCCTGATTTCAATAAATGTTGAGAAGAGCCTCCTTTGAAAACATTTCGAATTTGGTTTTTCGATTATCAACTCTTTTTCTACCATATCTATGTTAATTTGTGACTGGCCAGTTGTAAGTAGTGGAGGAAATCAGTCTACCCGGCAAGAAACACAGCCTAACTCCAAGTCAATGGCGACTTTCACCATGCCCCAGCTGGGATTCGAAACCGTGCAGTGGTGAGAGATGGCAAGCAGATGCTAGGCCATCCAATAATCACATTAACATTTAAACAGAACTTTATGGCACTGAATGGTCATAAAGTAATCAAGTAAATTATCAGCGAAATTCGTGTTTTTTTTTCTTTACACAGAAATGTTTTTTTTTTAAGCTACTAAATGGGAATCGGGGTGAAGACTCCCTATGTGACAACAATGCATACAATCAGTCTTTGATTATGAAAGGTTAAAACCATTGTTATGCGCCACTACTACTACTACTACTACTACTACTACTACTACTACTACTACTACTGCTACTGAGGTTTTACTACTAGTTTCGCCGGGTGCTCCGGTTTCCTCCACTACATACAACTAGCTAGTCACGAATTAGCCACAATGTGGCGAATAACGAAATTCTAAATCCAACTAGCTACCAATACTACTAATACTTCTACTACTACAAGTACTAACTACCAATACTACTACTACTAATACGAGGGGTGGAACCCCAATTTGGACGGGGTGAGTTTATTTTGAATACATGGTTACGCAGTGGGGCTCATTTACGTTTAAAAGGTTATAACTACATGAATTGTGAGTAAATTTGGAATCTGGGAGTTGCATATATCAAAGGTGAATACGTTAAACCCTACCACCCCCCCCCCCCCCTTTGATGCGCAACTGACTAGGGAAGAGCCTCATTCGAAAACATTTCGAATTTGGCTTTTTGATTATCAATCTTTTTCTACCATATTTATGCTAACTTGTGACTAGCCTAGTTGTAAGTAGTGCAGGAAATCAGTGTTCTCGGTAAAAACCACAGCCTAACTTCAAGGCAACTTTCTCCTATGCCCCTGCTGGGATTCGAAACCGTGCAGTGGTAAGAGACGACAAGCAGATGCTAGGCCATCCCAATAATTCCATTAACATGTAAACAGAACTTTATGGCACTAAATGGCCATAAAGTAATCAAGTAAAGTATCAGCGAAATTTGTTGTTTTTCTTTTCACGGAAATAGGGTTGTTTTAAGCTACCAAATGGGAATCGGGACGAAGACTCCCAATCTGACAACAGTGCATACAATCAGTCATTGATTATGAAAGGTTAAACGCTGTCTCCCACCACTGCCTGGGTTCGAATCCCGGCCTATGCATGAGAGCAAGTTGCCAGTGACTTATAGTTAGGCAGTAGTTTTCGCCGGGTACTCCAGTTTCCTCCACTACTTACAACTGGCTAGTCACGAATTGGCCTACAAGTACTAGCTACCAATACTACTACTACTACTACTACTACTACTACTACTACTACTACTAGGGGTGGAACCTGAAACCCTGAATTTGGCGGGGTGAGTTTATTTTAAATATATGGTTATGCAGAGGGGGGGGGGGGTCATTTACGTTTAAAAGGTTATAACTACATGAAATGCGAGTAAATTTGGGAGTTGTATATACCAAAGGTAGATACGTTAAACCCTCCCACACCCCCCTCCCTTTGATTTGCAACTCACTAGGTTGTCAATTAATGCAAGTCAAAGTCGCACGTGTAGTAATAATACTCATAGTAGTAGTAGAAGTAGTAGTAATAGTTTGCATTTAGACTTTTCGTCACTTTTTCTGCCATCATGCGACTGAGTCGTGAATAGCCAGTTGTATCTGGTGGTAGTAGTGCTATTCATAGTAGTAGTAGTAGTAGTAGTAGTAGTAGTAGTAGTAGTAGTAGTAGTAGTAGTAGCAGCAGCTAGAATTAGAAGTTTTCGTCACTTCTTCTGTCATATTGCAACTTAGTCATGACTAGGCAGTTGTAACTAGTGGCGGAAACCGAGGACCTGAATATGACTTAATTAGGTAGTGAATAAACTGATATTTGTACTTTGACAACTGTAGGTATCACCACTGCTGAGAACAGTGGTCCGAGAAATAGGTCGCTATACTAAAATGTTAAAAAGGTTATAACTGCATGAAATGCGAGTAAATTTTGGAGTTGTATATATCAAAAGTGGACATGTTAAAACCTCGCAACCCCTCCCCCTTTGATTCGCAACTGACTAGGTCGTCAATTAATGCAAGTCAATCAAAGCCAGCTGTTGTTATCTTGTTCTCACACATTGTTCAGGGCGCCTCTATTTAGTTAAAGACACACGTGTAGTAGTAGTAGTAGTAGTAGTAGTAGTAGTAGTAGCAGTAGTGGTTTGAATTTGGACTTTTCGTCACTTTTTCTGCCATATTGCGACTAGGTCGTGAATAGCTAGAGTATCTGGGGGTAGTTGTGCTATTGATGGTAGTAGTAGTAGTAGTAGTAGTAGCTAGAATTTGGATTTTCGTCACTTTTTCTGTCATATTGCAACTTAGTCATGACTAGGCAGTTATAACTAGTGGCGGAAACCGAGGACCTGAATATGACTTAATTAGGTAGTGAATAAATTAATATTCGTACTTTGACAAACTGTAGGTATCCCCACTGCTGAGAACAGTGGTCAGAAAATAGGTCGCTTAACTAAAATGCGCGATTTTCGTCTGCATTTTTCTCTCTTTTGAACAGCATTACACCGACTTATACAAGACTTTCACTATTCTAGTTCTAGATATTACTTATTTGGGTAAATCATTGTAGGGGTTTCAGCATGGAATACATCGTTGTGGGGGATATAAAATTGGTGCGTTACTACCCCAAGTCCCCTTAAGTATCAAGTCATGGTTATGCTTACGAGGGATGCGTGATGTAACGAATATCCTTTAGCAGAAAATCACAATATTGCAATCAATCTATTAAATGCGCTGAGGTCATACAGTAGAATAGCTTGGTAAGTGACACGTCTATCGACACTAAGGAAGGGTACCAATTTTATTGTAAATGTTTGTTGTGGACGCTTACCATGATAATAATAATCATGTACAGCAAAGGCGTACATTTATTCCCCCAAAAATACTTTTCATGCAACGGTTCACTGGGAATGAAATGGATTTCATGAACTAATAGTCATCATTCCAAATTTCAGAATACTACGAAATATTCAGAGCTAACCAGATGGCTAGAATGTAAGGAAACGATATTTTGTTAGGGCTGCTATTAATGATACAAATACCACTTCTACTACTTTTGAAAAGCAGAATGTTATGTCATGGAGCTGTTTAGATTGAAACGGATTTTATCAATGAGGTGCTTCATTTGATCACTCCCATTTCTTTCCGGTTTTTTTACCCGAGATTACCACACCCTTCTGGAGGGTAATTTTGTGACGCTCACTTCAGTCCTCGTCCGAAGATTTGTAAGGGAATTATAACATCAAACGTAAATAAGGGTGCTTTTTGGCTTGAAATTGGTGCTTTAGGGGTATTTTAGAATTTTGATAACGAGCGTATGGACCCCCTAAATACCAAAGTGACCCCCCCCCCCCCCGGGGTAAGGGATATGTATAATGAAATACTCTATAAATGCATTGCTAATAGTTTGGTCCTGGTGACAAATTACCCTTAATACTTGGTATGTTAGATTATGGGATACTTGGTATCCTATTCTGTTATGTGGTGACCTAGCCAGTCGCATGCCCAACATGCAAATGACGATTGTGATACTTCAAGTGGTTAGATAAGAACCACTGATGTTTAAAC
Organism: Maea johnstoni; assembly: GCA_963942565.1. NCBI lineage: Eukaryota > Metazoa > Annelida > Polychaeta > Spionida > Magelonidae > Maea > Maea johnstoni. Next base: position 20,107,260 of record OZ012695.1, on the reverse strand, counting down.
AAATCAGATATGACTGCGTATCTCTTTATGCTATGTGTGAATGTGCTTGCGAGGTACTGTGGAGGACTGGAGGTGCCGCAATTCAGCTTCAACTAAGTAGATATTGTCCAAAAGGTCTTCTGGTGAGAAATGATTTAAGCATCACAAAAGTACCCTTCAGCACGGGTTAATGTGTATGAGGTGAAAGGGGGAAAGGTGTGAGGAGATATTTTTTTTAAACTTTCGTAATTCTGCTTTGGTTAAATGTGAGAAGCATTCCTTTTGGAATTTATTGGGCTGTTTCTTTCTGTAACATGCACTCGTTTGACTATGACGTACTGACTTGGATTAAGCTTTGGTTTTTGCAAGGTACTCCGGTCTTTCCCCACCACGTACAGCTAGCTGGCTAGTCATAAATTTTCAACAATATGGCGTAAGCTAGAAAACTGCCTCTCCGACATCTATATACGGAAGTCACAAAATAAACTCAAACTGAATGTAGACAGGCTGCAGGTTCTGGTTATGGGTATCCCACAGCATCGGGCAAATAAAATCCATTCCTAGTATTACCATAAATTGTGTAGTAATACCAGTGCTTAATGAACCAGTCCGTAACATTAGTGCTGTTTTGATTCAAATATGAATATGTCTGCACATGTATCAAAGGTTATCAAGTGTGCAAATTAACACCTTAGAAACATTGGAAAAAATAAGAAAATTTCTCAATACTGATGCAATCAAGAGTGCAGTTGTCTTACTCGTGACATCACGTCACGATCATCATCATCGACTATTGTAATGGACTTCTCTGTGAAATCACTGATGAGCTCCTATGCAGGCTCCAGAAACTTCAAACAATGCTGCCGGAGTGGTTAATATCTCCACAAAGTATGATCGCATTACACCAGTTCTAAAAGATCATCATTAGCTGCCCATCAGGAAAAGGATGGAGTTCAAGATACTGCTGTTGACCTTCAAATGCATGCAAGGATGTGCCCCTCTATACTTGCGGGAATTGTTAGTCAAACGAGCCAATACAAAGACACTATGATTAAACAGTAAGAACTTGCAGATACCACACACTAATCTGAACGGTTTTGGTTACGTGTCTATGCACCACGCCTTTGTAATGAGCTCCCCGGCAACAAAGGCTGCTGATAGCGTGCAAAACTTCAAGACACAGCTGAAAACATTGCTATTTCAAAAGGAGCTGATTTGACTATATGGACCATAAACATATGTCCACTGACTATACTTTATAAAGCACTTTGAACGTTATAGGTGGAAGGGGTGCTATATCAAATATCATTTATTACTATTATTATTATTATTATTATTATTATTATTATTATTATTATTATTAGTATTATTATTATTATTATTATAAATGGGACGAAATTCCTAATTCTATACAGGACCTTAAATCATAATGCCAACACATTCTGATGAGGAATGTAATGTACTAGGGGTCGCGTTAGTACCCTCTCTGCATGTGAGGAATGTATTGGGTTGAATGCTGATAAATCATGCATCGGGTTGCTTTTAAATGAAGCATCTATCCACTAATATGGACATGGTTATGCAGGTGGGTGGGGGTCCTTTACGTTAAAAAGGTTATAACTTATAACTGCATGAAATGCGAGTAAATTTGGGAGTTATGTATATCAATTGTGGAGACGTTAAACCCTCTCATCCCCCATTGATTCGCAACCGACTAGGTCGTCAATTAATGCTAGTCAATCAAACCCAGCTGTTGTCATTGTGTTGTCACACAATGTTACGGGCGCGTCTAAGTTTAAAGGCGCACGTGTAGTAGTAGTAGTAGTAGTAAGTAGTAGTAGTAGTAGTAGTAGTAGTAGTAGTAGTACTAGTACTAGTACTAGTACTAGCAGTAGTAGTAGTAGTAGTGGTAGTTTGAATTTGGACTTTTCGTCATTTTTCTGCCATATTGCGACTAAGTCGTGAATAGCCAGTTGTATCTGGTGGTAGTAGTGCTATTCACAGTAGTAGTAGTAGTAGTAGTAGTAGTAGTAGTAGTAGTAGTAGTAGTAGTAGTAGTAGTAGTAGTAGTAATGTATGTATGATTTTGTCTGCATTTTGCTCTCTTTTGAACAGCATTACATCGACTTAGACTTTCACTATTCAAGTTCTAAATATCACTTATTTGCGTAAATCATTGTAGGGGTTTCACCATGAAATACATCGTTGCGGGGGGTATAACATTGGTGCGTTCCTACCCCCCCCCCCCCCTCCGCTCTTGCAGTAGTAGTAGTAGTAGTAGTAGTGGTAGTTCGATTTTGGACTTTCCGTCATTTTTTTCTGCCATATTGCGACTAAATCGTGAATAGCCAGTTGTATCTGGTGGTAGTAGTGCTATTCACAGTAGTAGTAGTAGTAGTAGTAGTAGTAGTAGTAGTAGTAGTAGTAGTAGTAGTAGTAGTAGTAGTAGTAGTAGTAGTAGTAGTCGTAGTAATAGCTAGAATTTGGATTTTTCGTCGCTTTTTCTGTCATATTGAAACTTAGTCATGACTAGGGCAGTTGTAACTAGTGGACGAAACAGAGGACCTGAATATGACTTAAGTAGGTAGTGAATAAACTGATATTTGTACTTTGACAACTGTAGGTACCCCCACAGCTGAGAACAGTGGTCAGAAAATAGGTCGCTTAATTTCTATAAAGTATGATTTTTGTCTGCATTTTGCTCTCTTTTGAACAGCATTACATCGACTTATATAAGACTTTCACTAACTCTAGTTCTAAATATCACTTATTTGCGTAAATCATTGTAGGGGTTTCAGCATGAAATACATTGTTGTGTGGGGGGGGGGGGGGTATAAAATTGGTGCGTTCCTACCCGACGTAGGGTGAATAGTCAAATAGAGGCAGGGCAGATGGAGAATAAGTCAAGAAAATTAACCCTATAAGCTAGCCCTAGTGCTTGCTACCCTTATCACGGGATAGTATACATATAGAATGCTGCAGGTAGACCTTTGTTCCTCAAACCTATAATCTCTTTGTTTGGGTGTTCATTTGATAACAAGTAGTCGTGCTATCACCACACCTTGCAAACAATTACGATTATATCAGTTAAAGTTGAAATCCTGCCGGCGTATATCCTTTGTCTAGAGCCTGAGTGTTTACATGTCTACTGTCCTGCTCGAGTATGAGGCGACGGGGGTCAATACATAAGAAATTTACCTCACCAGGCGATTGAAATTTATACACTGAATTTTGATACCAAATGCTGCATCCATGTATACCCCTATTGATTATCCCCTGGTACTACAGTCGCTGTTGTTCTTATTACTATAAATGCTAAACCACATGTAAACATATTAAAATGACCCTTAATAACCTAGTTTAGTTTATCTTATAAGCGGCCTCTATTCTTGTGGACGAAATGATTCATTATGGGCAATATGATATACTACTACTACTACTACTACTACTACTAAACAATCAACTAATGCTAATACTATGATCCTATGCTACTACTACTACTACTACTACTTACTACTACTACTACTACTACTACCAGGGGTGGAACCTGGAATACCGATTGGGGCAAGGTTATTTGTTTTTAAATATATGGCTATGCAGGGGGGTAGGGTCATTTACGTTAAAAAGCTTAAAACTCCATGAAATGCGATTAAATTTGGGAATTGTATATATCAAAAAGTGGGTACTTTGAGCCCTCTCACCCCCCCCCCCCCCCCCTCTTGATTCACAAATGACTAGATCGTCAATGCAAGTCAATCAAAGAGAACAGTTGTTACTTGTGTCCTCACACATTGTTCAGGGCGCGTGTAGTAGTAATATTTATAGTAGTAGTAGTAGTAGTAGTAGTAGTAGTAGTAGTAGTAGTAGTAGTAGTAATAGTTTGAATCTGGATTTTAGTCACCATTTCTGCCATATTGTGGCTAAGTCGTGAATAGTCAGTAGCATCTGGTGGTAATAGTAGTATCCATAGTAGTAGTAGTATCCATAGTAGTAGTAGTAGTAGTAGTAGTAGTAGTAGTAGTAGTAGTAGTAGTAGTAGTAGAAGAAATAGCTATAATTTGGATTTTTTCGTCACTTTTCTGCCATACTGCAGCTTAGTCACTTAGTCATGACTCGGCAGTTGTAACTCGTGGAGGAAACCGAGCACCTGAATATGCCTGGTTTAGGTAGTAAAGAATTTGTTTGTACTTTGACAACTGTAGGTACCTGCACTGCTGAGAACAGTGTACGATTTTCTGCATTTTGCTCTCTTTTGAACAGCATTACTTATATAAGACTTTCACTATTCTAGTTCTAAATATTTCTGGAAAATACTTCTTCCTCTACTACTACTACTACTACTACTACTACTTCTACTACTACTACTACTACTACTACTACTACTACTACTACTACTACTACTACTACTACTCTAGTCCGGCAGCCAGAACCCATTTTCGGGGTGAACCTTGTGTCAGTTTTTTTATGATTGATTGCTGTGAAACCATGGCCAATTTAGCGTGTAGGGCGAGTAAACTTAAAAGTTACTTGAATCTACGGAAAGGATGCTTCTGTGCTGAAGCCCATACTGCGATGTATGCCACAGTCATTCTTTTGAAGATGTTGAACATTTAAGTATGCACGGCCCTAAGCTGACCAAAGACAGGGAAGTAATTTATACCGAAATTGCTGAACTAGAAAGAGCCATTGATACAACTTTCCTCACTGCAGGTATATATCAATATCATAATGGGTAGAATACCTGATAACATGGATATTAGCCTAAATGTCCACCGAATGTATAGCACTGTTTTAAAGAAAAGAGAAGGGATAGGGTAATGATGATGTAAATCCTGTTTCAGAACAGATCCTTATGAGGTCCAATTAGTAGAAAGAGAAGAGTGAAAACATATACAGTGGAACCTGTCTACATTGAACACTCATGGGAAATGCAAAAAAGTGTTCACTGTACGCAGGTGTTCAATGTATACAGGTTCTTTTGTAATTTGATATTGGGTGAAATATAAACAAAATCAAGGGTAATTAGAGAGACATGATCATTTCATTGCAAAATCTACTGTCTTTACCTCACTTTCTTCATATAGTTAAAAACTTCACATCTTCAGCATTTGAAAAATATCAGTTAACAAAACAGTTAATCTTATGTATCTTATTTGTCCTCATTTTCAGTGAAAAGTTTTAAATGAGTGCAGAATGTTCAAAGTAGACAGGTTAAATGTGGCCTACGGGAACAAATTTGGTGTTCAATATCCAAGGTAGACAGGTGTTCAATGTATCCAGGTAGCCTCCCATTGATTTTCAATGGGAGTGTGCCGGGACATGAAAAATTGTTCAATGTACGCAGGTGTTCGATTTGACAGGTTCCACTGTAGTCTCTGAACTCGCCACCAGGGGGAGTTCCATACATTCAATGAATATGTTTTCTATGTAGAAATATTTCATGGACCGCTGTTCCTTACAACTAGTCCTTATGACAACATGTATTTCGAACCTAGTACTTATGAGATACCATGAAGATAAAAAGGGATAAAGTTATTAGTGCTACTACAATAAAAATCCCTTTCTTTTTGTACATAGATATACTTATTATGATTCTTTTCCTCATAATTTTGTACTTATTGTTTCAAGTATGATTTTTAATGTACCCATTACAGTCAGTAAACATACACATGCATTAAAAGAGAGTGAGGCATGCCTTTCCCAAAAATGTCGGATGACACCCTGGCATCCGTGAGCATTTCGAGATATAATTGGCCTCTCTTACCCGGTTTGTCAAAATTAGCCTAAATATGGTAGAAAAAGGGTTGATAATCGAAAGTCCAAATTCGAAATGTTTTCAAATCAGTCTCTTCTCAACATATATTGAAATCAGAGAGATTAGATCAAAATCAAGGAAATGGGGAGGAAAGTAATTCATTACAAATAAATTTTGCTGATGAGAAATACATTAAGCATCGCCAAAGTACCTTCCTGAACAGGGTACGATAAATGAATGTATACACTGAGATAACATGCACAGTGTTTTCAACTGGTGCGCCTCCCCACTCTTATGTTAGTTAGGGATTCTGATTTCAAATGTATGCTCCGTTAAATTTTTGGACAATTATGGTTGTCAAACTTAGTTTTTCCTGTACCCTGCTTTGTTTGACTGAAGGTGTCCTGGGAATGAATACATTAAGATTCGCAAAATTATAGAAGAAAGTTCAATACCAAGGGAAGACTAAATCATTTAACCAGAATTTAAACGCACTCAAAGGCCATAACATAATCGAGTAACGTATCAAAGAAATTTGTTTCTTTTTTCACAGGAATGCGAGTGTTTTATACTACCAGATGGGCATTAGGATTGAGACTCTTTATGTGACAACAACGCAGGAATTGTCTTTGGTTATGAAGTTAAAACCATTGTTATCAGCCACTACTACTACTACTACTACTACTACTACTACTACTACTACTAGTATAGCTACCAATACTACTACTAGAGAAGAGAAAACTGTTGTTTCTTGTGTTCCCACACATTGTTCAGGGCGCGTCTAGGTTAAAGTCGCACGTGCAGTAGTAATATTCATAGTAGTAGTAGTGGTAGTAGTAGTCGTAGTAGTAGCTAGAATTTGGATTTGTTTTCTTCACTTTTTCTGACATATTGCAGCTTAGTCATGACTAGGTAGTTGTAACTAGTGGAGAAAACCGAGGACATGAATATGACTAATTTAGGTAATAAATACATTGCTTATTTTTTATACTTAGACAACTGTACGTACCCGCATTGCTGAGAACAGGGGTCAAAAATAGGTCTCTTAACTAAATGTATAATTTTTGCCTGCATTTTGCTCTCTTCTGAACAGCTTTCCATCGACTTATATAAGACTTTTAGTATTCTAGTTCTACATTTTACTCATTTGGGTAAATATTTCTTCTTACTACTACTACTACTACTACTACTACTACTACTACTGCTACTGCTACTGCTACTGCTGCTGCTGCTGCTGCTGCTGCTGCTGCTGCAGCCGAGCAGCCAAACCCCATTTTAGGGTTGAACCTTGTGTCAGGTTTTTTCATGATTGATTAAAAGAGAGTAAGGCATGTCGGATTCAATTTTCAAATGAACCGGGGGTGACAGCAAGCGATTTGTTTAAGGATGCCCGCACCAGTTTATTTTTTTCGATTGTTGGAGACGTCCCATTGTTGCGCATATTACGGGGGTCAGGCATGAGTGACATGAACGTCAGGAATGGACGGGACATTACTATCGCCGTTGCGTACTGTTAAGGGATATAGGAAATACTTTTCTCCCTGCATACAAAGGGAACAACATTTTCCATAATAAAACATGGACCTAAAACCATATGTGTGCGTGACAGGGGTGGATAAATAACGCTTTTATGCAGTGTTGTTCGCCATTCAAAATAAAGTCTTCCGAGAAATTTGAGTTTAATTTTGCTGGAACTTCCGAATAAAGGACAAAGCACAGTGATCATCAAAAACAACTTTTATTCATGGGTTTATCGACTTCGTCTTTTTCCCAAATTTTTGAAAAAATAATGTAATTTATGTCTTGAACGTCTCATTCTCCCTAACTGGTATCGTTCTTTGCTACTTTCATCCTTGCAAAAATATTGAAACTGCCGAATTGCCGAATTTAATGTTCACCAATATCGATCTAAACTATCTAGTCAGTGCTTTTAACAAGAAGACAAAATAAATGACAGGTCTTTGGGTTAGTTTTCGCACCACAAATGGTAAAAGTTTTTGAAATAGATTTTTTTGGGCAGATTTTCATAAAAATGGTACAGAAGAGTTACCCAATTGGTAACGTATTTGCTCATTCTTATATAAGATATTGTTTAGCGACTTTATACGTAGATCATTGATAAAACATTTTTTCTGAAAATGTTTCAAATCGTCAATTACAAAGAATATGAAAATTACTCTATCCAAAACATACAGTGTTAAAATATTTCTTTAGGGATATGGTTTAGAATAGGCAGGTATAGTAATAGTGTTATATATTTGATAAAAGTCTGCTTTGTACCGATTCCCCAAAATTGGAAATCGTATCAGGTCAAATGTAATGAATTATTCTAGATGACATAATGTCCAACACTCAATAGGTGTCACCGTTATAGAGTATTGTAGGACCTTAACTACTGCAATGGTTAACGGTTTTACGGGTCAAAAAAACCGAGGAAGTATAAGCATTTTTTGAGAGGGGGCCTTATTAGACACCTATTATTCAACAATAAACAATAGTTTAACTACTTTTTGGAACAGCCCGAAGCAGAATCACGGGTGTCTAAATAGTTTAGTTCGGAAGCACAGTCAATATGTCCTAGAACACAGCAATTTCTGGTGGCTGTTCGATAAAAGCTGTGAATATTGTAACCTGGTTGCACTACCATATTAGCCCGTATTGCCATAGTACGTAAAGACCCAGTACATTCAATTGATATTTTTACTAAATTGAGTTCACTGGATGTTTAAATACAATTTGAACAACAATGTGAAATACATAATAGGTTCTATTGGTTATGTTTATCGAAAATTTGCCGGGTTAAACAGTGCTTTTATTTTTTGGCTTGTTGTGTGTTTTGAAGTCACTGTCGCACGCTCGTCGTAATTAACAACACTGGCGACTCCAACAAAGGAAACTACCCTATTGTTACCACGGGACATTGCCCATTTTATTTGCAAAAGAGCAAAGAGCGTGCCCTATCACTCGTAGCTCTGTAGCAAGAAAAGTAACTCGGAACGCCCCCATTATTATTAAGGATACTGAAAGTAAATTTACTGGGCAAGAACATATCAAAAAATAAGAAAATTCTCTGGACTAATTTTTTTTACAATTTATCATGTGTGACATAATGCGTCCTGGCAAGCGGGTATGACTCCAACAAAGGGATTTTCCCCTTTTGTTGGCACAACAATAGGGAAACAAAGGCAGCGTCGTTGTCTTTCCATGTCATAAAAAAGCAAAAAACGTACCCTTTCACTCATAGCTCTGTAGCAGAAAAAGTAACTCGAAACACCCCCGATTTTTTTTGGCATATACAATGCAAATTTACAGTGCAAGAACATATCAAAACAATTTACTGCTGCCTTTTTACGATTCATTATGTGCAAAAAATTGCACTATATATGTGTCTATTTTTGTGGAAAAGGTGTTCTTTTTTAATTCAACCCCTCCAGTTCGGTTTTTTGCTGTGTATAAGATATTGTAGGGTTTAAAACATAATTTGCGCAAGCCGAAAGAGGACCTACTCCATAAAATACATGCAAATTTACGTTTATAAAGATTGACAATTTATTGCACACGAACAACCCAGAATGAACAGAAAATAAAAAAAATGCTTGATGTGACGGCCTTTTTTTTCTCTCAAATGGCCACTTTTCAAAAATCACAAATTTGTCTCTAGCAAATAAAATCGGCCAAATAGCCAATTTCTTTATACGTTTCCTTTAGTTTTGTCCCACAAGGTACAACATATCCAAAAATTACAAAATTCTAAGGACAAAAAAGAAATGGTGCGGGCATCCTTGAAAACGGCAAACTTGTTAGCGTTTTTCGTAATTTCAGGACCCTTATACCTGTATCTCAAGATGGAAAAGTTGCACAACCCTGTCCATCACCAGTGTGCAAGAGTTCTATGTAGGGACGATGCAAATCATTTAGAAATACTACCTGATTTTTCTATTAGTCAAATATGAGCTTGTGAAAGTAGGAAATTATATCAAATATATGAACATTTAACATTTTTCCTGATTTTCAGGCCAGTGGATCTCATAAAAATAAGAGGTACACAAGGTTATTTGTCAATCAATAATAAAAAAAACACATTGACTTTTTATAATTCATATCATTAAGACTTCTCTTCACAAAAGATGGTAGGGACGGAGCCATATTGCCATGGTAGGGGAGGGGGTCAGAGAGAGAGAGAGGGGGTATGCAGTTTTGCATGATAAAACAAGTATGACATCCCAGCATGGTAAACCTGCTGCTCACGCATTGCACCGAGTGTCAAAGTGTGTTTTGTAAATTTCAACTTTTCATGGATTTGATGGTCAACCACTCGGTGAGCATTGTCACCAGCATTGTGACAATTCTCACTCGGGGACAATGCTCACTATCATGTTGGCCACTTAACAGCGATGTCATATTTGTATATTGTCACCTGGTGACAGTATGCAATATTCAGACCAGCAAAACTTGCATTGCCCAGAATTAATTGTCTTTGTTGCAGGACATCCCTGTCTGTAACTAAAAATATGGCCATAAAAGAACAATAACCCAGTCCCTCTTACTTAATTATGCTTTTGATTAGGAAGCAGTCTATTTTCAAAGATAAATATATGATTAGTTATCCTTGTTGTGAAAATGTTGTTCAGCAAGATGTCTGCGAGAACTCACTCATCTTGCCGTACACCATTTCTACAATAAGGATAACGCATTTATCATCAGCTCCTGTGCTGCAATAGAAGGATATTTTATAATATATATTATTCTTTTCTGGCTTAGATTTCTTACATCAGTGAGAATCAGGAAACTGATATGGTTTAGTTGATGTCTTTTGACTTAGCTTCAGATGTTTTGTATGTATTCCATGAAGCACGGTTATAATGTGGCATTAAAGATAACAATTAATTCAATTTTATCCTGCTACAATAGGCCAATATACAGTATTTGTGTCCCTATCCTATGGGTTCTTTTGTGAAGGAAACGATTACTAGTATCTGAATATCAATATGCCCTTTGATAAGGGTACTGAAATCCACTCTCATTTACTTTCAATATGTACATTTTAACTGGTAAACATAAAAGAAATATTAGATTAGAATTATTCAAATGTACACTTACTTATTAATCTTTGCATACAACTGTTCATGTTGTCCTCCACACAACCTAATCCATATCAGGCTATCATCCACTTAGGTCTTGGGTATGGGAAATGGATGGAACTTGACACTAATCATGTGTTGTTTTAATAGTACCGGCTGATACTATTACCCCCCCCCCCCCCTCCACCATGGGCATCTTTTAACCACCATCTCAAAAGATCATTCTGTCAATATACATCGTTATTCATTATTAATCCTTTAAGAATGCTAAAAAACTATCCTTAAAGTGAGAGAAATCATCATTTACTGCTGCCTCTACTAGTTTTTTGGGGGGGAAAGAAAATAAAACTTTATTTTTTCTCGACCACTCTAGAGGGAGGGTAAATAAAACTTTATTTTTAACGACAACTCTAGAGGGAAGGTAAATATATTTCAAGCAATGACTGGTTGCATTCTTCTTCATTCCCATACTATAATCATAGGACGTCACCAGATGGTTGGCTGTGTTGATAAAATATATAGCATATGTCAGCTGATGGTTGCAATTGTTGAAAATAAAGTATATGTCGCCATAAGGTTGGTTCTGGTGATGTACTATAATTGGTGTGCCTTAATGGTTGGATTTGTGGAATCTCAAATTACCCCTTAACCATTGGTTGACACATAAAGAAACTATATCTTTTAAAATAAACCAATCATGGAATATTTCACCACAAATTGACATCATATTTTGCAAAAAGCTTGCCTTGCTTAGTGAGGTTCTCCTAATACCTTAAATGACAGATATATCAAGTGTCACCCAATGGTTGCCAAAAATAGCATGTCGCCTATATATATATATATATATATATATATATATATATATATATGTATATGTATATATATATATATATATATATATATATATATATATATATATATATATATATATATATATATATATATATATATATATATATATATATATATAAACCTCACATTCTAAATGATTTCCTTATTGTCCAAAATCAATTTTTAACATGCATCATCCCTGTTTGTAAAGTGTTAACAATAAACATGTTAATCGTGCATCAACCAACTGAGTGGCAATAACAAAGTCAGTTTTTCAATTTTCGAAGAACAAACGTATTGATTACTTAGGCACTCATTATAGCAGCTTTTATTTAATTTTGCCTTTCCTATAATGTGGTAAAGAGTGGTTTCAGGTTACAGTGTGATTGACTTTTACATATTGGCTTTTGAATGACTCTTATTCACAATGATTGCATAACAGAAATGAGAGGCTATTTATGAAGATAAATACCGTTACGAATACAGTATTATTTAGAATACGTTTAAATACCTTTGAAATACATTCTTCAATCTCAAATTGTTTAAGAGCTATTATAAAACAAAAATAAAATGAATTAAGAGGGAGACCGAGTGCAAATTGGTTATCTGAGAGTGTTTGTGAAGTCCGTGGTAATGAGGCGACTATCAAATAACAGGCCTTTACTATTTCGATGCTGAAATCCTATAAAAACAACATACATGTATTAAAAAGGCACTAAACGCATTAAGTGTTGATGAAAACGCCTTGTTTATGCTTATATATTTCCTCACAGAACATGATCTTAAAAAGGTGTGAACCAAAATGTCATTCTTTACACATTTCTTTTTCTAATAATCAGAAATTGCTTTTTTTATTTTCTATTTTTATTTATCACTGTAGACATATTACTATTACACGAATCATCGCTCAATATGTAAATGTGGTTATCGATTACTGTTTGTTGTTACATCATGTGTATTGGTGTCAAATATGCAGGAACATCCTGTATATTATATAATTTCTCCAACGGCCAGACCTCTATATACAGTGAGTAATTGTAATTGTAAGTTTATTGACTGCACTTTGGATTGTGCAAAATCATACAGATTACAGAATATTTCACAAATACGGTCATAACTTGGACCAAAACATATATACACATAAATAAAAGATAACAAAAAGGACAGCAGCGAGAATGTCAAGTAATACATACTAGAGGGCGCTTAAGACTGTCATATAGTAAAGATACAAAAAGGAACCTCCCTAAACGAAATCTAAGACTTCCTCGGATTTCACGTAGAGAGGGACATAATAGGGTATGCTAATTCCTGAAAATAAAATCGCACATTCAAAAGTTGTTACGCAGTTTTGACTAGATTAGGCTGTAACGGGGATTGGGGACGCGAAAGTGATAATACTTTAAGAGTATCACCATTGTAACCCCTAATGGGTCCTAGACGTCAACACATGGTTTATAACATTACTTTATTGCCATGATTTAGGTTTCATGAATTATGTTGTTATGACATGCAGAGTGGATATTTATAAGTTTCTCAGAAATTGAGGATCGCCCTCGGTGCCAACACAACATAAGGCATCCCCATGCAAGGCTTTTCTATGGTGTAATGTGGCAGAGGGTGATGTCATAGTATCATTAGCAGTGCAAGTTACAAATAGGTCAAAGGCTATGAGGTCGTAGCTTATTCACACTTAACGAGGAAAGGTGCCCTATAAATCACTTGCATCTTGGGGTTAATGTTATAAGGCCAACTCCCCACTACCACACGACATTTAAATTGTGCATAAAAACATATAATGGGTAAAAGTTGGCATTCAACGTAGACTCAATAAGCTATATTGCCTTAGATTTCTATTGTGATTTATATAGATTGCCTTTGATTTGCCTTATGATTTCCGGGGTCCTGACCCTATCAGCTATTGTAGGTGATCAAGGACTCTATATTTACCTGGAGGAACCTAGGATCAGACAACAAAGCAGAGACCAGCCAAGGACATTAGGTGGATATCCACAAAAGCTCAAGCCTGTATGATATGGATTTTCAATTTATGTTTAGCTTTTCTCATTTACAGCCAAATCCTTGCAAGAATCATCAGGTTGACAAGCGAAAGGGTAATAATAGGTCCTCTGCGTATACATCAACAAGCGCTCATTGCACAGTCTGACCCGGAATGACCCCTCTGAGGTTTTATTCCAGGGTTTCACTAGTTGATAAGTCAAGCTACCTTAGATGGCACCCTATGATTGCTGAACTGGATTTAAGATTCAAATAACGGCATTTTCAACTGTATAAGAAATGCTCTCTCTCTCTCTCTCTCTCTCTCTCTCTCTCTCTCTCTCTCTCTCTCTCTATATATATATATATATATATATATATATATATATATATATATATATATATATATATATATATATATATATATATGTGTGTGTGTATATACATATATATATATATATATATCAGATATGGGGTAATATAGATCGAGCAACTCTATCGTCGGGTATGCCGTTGTTTACACTCTGAGATTGATAGGCCATACCCACGATAGAGAAACACCAATACAAAACTTTTCCACTGCGCCCAAAAAACTGGGCGCGGAAATTTCCAGGCCAGTCTCGCCACCCAAACCAACTGAATTCCTTTCCTATCTTGTTAATTTACGTTGTGACGCTTTTATAGCACTCAAATCCGTCAGAGTGCGCGAAATGAGAGCTTTTTGGCTGGAAGCAATAGTTTTCGCCGTGTCCGTTCCGCCATTGAATTTGAGGCATGACTCGCCCATGTCTGATATATATATATATATATATATATATATATATATATATATATATATATATATATATATATATATATATATATATATATATATATATATATATATACTGTAAAACACACAATGTATGCGTCTGTTTATATATAGCGTACATAGCGTGCGCTTCCGCTTCGCTATATGCAAAAACGCTGTACTTTTTTCTTACTGTACTGTCGCTGTCAGTGGCGGCAACCGTTGCTAACATAAAGGTACGCTATGATGCAAAAACTCCCCAATTCGCTATATTTGGGACACGCGTCATATGTGTGTTCTACAGTATATATATATACATATATATATATATATATATATATATATATATATATATATATATATATATATATATATATATATATATATATATATATATATATATGTATGTATGTATGTAGCGTGTATCACAGTGAGTGTGAGTGTGTGGTAATGTCGTACGTATAATACTCTTCATGTGTTGTACTACATTCAAGTCACAGGTGAATAAGGTCATTATTCAACTTTATTTTCCTTATCATTCTTTTTGTATGTAAAATGAAATGAGACATTGTGCGTTTTGGGATATGCATGCAATGAACAAACAATATTTTTTTAAAAGTCGAGCTATCTTAGCAATTGCGTTATGTTCCATAGAGATTGATCGAAGTTTTGAATAACGTCCCACACAAGTATGCGTACAAGATTCTACAAAAACGCCAATGCAAGATGAAACTGTGACCAAGCAAAATTCCACAATCCTATTGAATTATACAATCTTGCTGTACAGTCTGTTTGAAGTTGAGCTTATAAGAGACTCATTGATTTGACGTGGTATTGATATTTTCGCTCTAGACGAATACTGGATTACTTCAACTGCCAAAATGACATTTTCATTAAATCTCTCTGGTTATAGGTGATTCTAAGTTAGTCATAATTCAGCAAGTTGGAATTGTAGGTTATAGTGGTAAAGGCATCCCATACGAAACTAATCTTCTCATAGATCCGGGATCAGTATTGGACTATTTTGATAACTGAAACTGTTTGCAGAAGCTACTCTACACAGGTAAAGGTTAACAGGTCTGTATGGGGCCGTCTTTTCGATGGGCCAGTAACGGGCCTGTAACGGGCATATTGCATCGAGCCAGTGCTCTGATATTGCCACTACATTGTATTATTTAATTAGTTTCCTTAGATATGGGATAGAGCTAAGAAACCCCATGATATTCAAACAACTTCTACTAGTAAGAGGACGTTGTGCAATACACAGACTAGTAATAGAACATATATAATCATCATTAGTAATACAACCATATCATCTCGTATCAACATCAACACAATTATGTGCATCTAGCACTATCTGGCTATGTTGCAAGGTTTATGTTATGATTCTCCAAATTCAGAGATGAGACAACATTTTATTACAGGGCACATGGATCGGTCATACTGCTGGGGATCGTTAACCAATGTAGGAATATGGAAGTTGAAATTTGGTATGTTTTTGTCGTGTGTAGCCAAATGTAAGTTATGGAGAGAACAGAAGTACACTGTATCCGTTAAAAACTGTCATCTAACCCCAGGTCGTTGGCAAGCTCGTCACATACCTCGGCCGGGGTTTAAACCCGATCATTGGTAAGAGACTTCTAGCGGTATTTAGTATTTTGGTGCCTCACTTGGTCACAACTCGCTTACTGTCTGTTGTGATCAGGAGTTAACTCACCTCAGTGCTTTCAAAAACCCTGATGGCGAATAACCTATTACGGTTGTCTGTGTTTACGAGGAAAGGAGGATTGCAATTTCATTAGAGAACGGTGCTATGTTTATAAAAACGACTCGTTGGTAGTCATCCCACTCCTACCAGCCATGCAATGGAGCAGTCAAATGCTGCTTAGCGTGCTGAGAAAGGCAGGTCCCTGCCATGGTTCATAACATCACTTTCAAAAACTAGCACGCCCCTCATACGTCTATGAACCATACGTATGATGGTTGCATTGGTAACTAAGATATAACACTCACTTTACATACATGCATACATACATTCATTCATACATACATACCTACATTGAAACACACACTTACAAACACACATTTTTTATTTTTCAATCCTTTTTATTTTCCTCCATCCACATGTCAATAAATACGGTAAGTACAAATAGTAAAGTGTATGAGGTGGTATATATTACCATTGGTTTGATAATGTGTTTCTAATACATACTATATTGTATAAAAGTTGTTTAATAAGTTGTATTGTTTATCAAAATAGCGACCTTTGCCCTTTATATATTGTCTATACTTGTCTTCATAATAAAACTTTTTTACCTCATTTTTAACATGAGCTATATGAGGCTTCTGTTCTTTCTTCATTGCATTATAAATAACCTTTTTCGTTAATAAAAGTATGGTGTTAATGCAAACAGCATTTTCTAAATCACCAATAATAATCTTGGAGTCTGATATTTGATAGTTCTGCATACCTAGTTCTTCTATCCAATCTCTCACACATAAATTCTTTGAAATAGGACATTGTATCAGCATATGTTCCACAGAATCAATGCTATTAGAGCAAAAGCTGCATTGGTCAGAATTTTTTATGCCCATTTTACATAATTTTTCGTTGGTGTAGAAACGATGATGGAGTGTGCGAAATTGAATATATTTTAAATAAGTATCTTTATAATTTAAATGATGATAATGAAATGATTTGCTTAAGCAGAAACTTTCAATGTTGACATCCAATTTACTGGTCCAGATGTTTACAGCATTGTCAAGTATATGCGTATGAGATTCCTTCATTCGACTGTACATGCGGGATGATCCCTCAGATGTCAAATTGAGAAATACATTGAGTGAGCTATTTCTTGGCAGTTCCTCAGAATATAAGGGAAATTCCTGCCACTCAATGTACCTCTTAATTTTACTGGAATTTGGACACGAAGTCATCCATCGGAAGAATAGTATTATTGTCACACAAGAAGTCAGCAATGGTTGATACCCTGTTTTTAAACCAATTTTTGTTAATCGGAATTGCAAAACTTGAATTGAGCCAAATGGGAGTGTTTCTAATAAAGTCTTTATTTAATTTGGCGTCTGATTTCCAGAAGAATTCAAGACTATACAAGACATCTTTCCAAAAAATTTTTTGGAGTTAACTCTATCAATTTATCTATAATATCTGGACCAAATGTAAAAACACACATGCATGCATACATCTATATTTGCAAACATACATTCAGACAATGCCATGTACACATGCATACATACATACATACGTACGTACGTACATATAGAGTACATACATACATACATACATAAATACATACGTACTATGTTTGTATTATAAAATGCCTTACTTAAATATTGCAAGTACTGCCAGCTTCTAATATATGACATCCCAACCTCTGTGTGTATTAGTTACACATCGCCTTCACCCACTCATGCTCATGCTTAGACTCTGGAAACTTGTTGTCTGGTTCTGAAATATTTTAGGACAATAGCTAGGGTATGGTAAATTAGTTAACATACTATTTGAAACTGATATGTTGATAATGTTCTTTCGCCTGAGCCATTTCGTCATTGTAAGGCTTTTTTGGCCGCTGTAAACAGTAATGACTTAATAAAATGAGAAGAAGACTGATTATCAGACTATGACATCGTGAGCATTTGAACCTCTCAAACAATACGTTCCCCTAACTACAAACGGTCAAATACAATACTTCTTTTGCACTATTTAATAGGGCATATACGAACCCATACAGCAAATGTAAAATATTAGACAAATCCTTCCATCGGTTCTAAATTACAATACTTACATATTTGTGATAATCTATGCATTCATTTTATATATTGCTGGAATGTTTCGTTAGACTTTATGAGAATGTTTTTGTTAGATTGTTTAATCGTAGTTTCCTCTTACTTTTATTGTACTACACAGGCGTTTTCCTCGCCCTGGGTTATTTTTCACACTTACTACTACTACTACTACTACTACTACTACTACTACTACTACTACTACCACTACTACTACTACTACTACTACTACTACTACTACTACTGCTGCTGCTGCTGCTGCTGCTGCTGCTGCTGCTGCTGCTGCTGCTACTACTACTACTACTACTACTACTACTACTACTAAACTACTTCTACTACTTCTGCTACTACTGCTACTACTACTACTACTACTACTGCTGCTACTACTACTACTACTACTACTACTACTACTACTACTACTACTATTACTAAACTACTTCTACTACTTCTGCTACCACTACTACTACTACTACTACTACTACTGCTGCTACTACTACTACTACTACTACTACTACTGCTGCTGCTGCTGCTGCTGCTGCTGCTACTACTACTACTACTACTACTACTACTACTACTACTACTATTACTAAACTACTTCTACTACTTCTGCTACCACTACTACTACTACTACTACTGCTGCTACTACTACTACTACTACTACTACTACTGCTGCTGCTACTACTACTACTACTACTACTACTACTACTACTACTACTACTACTATTACTAAACTACTTCTACTACTTCTGCTACTACTGCTACTACTACTACTACTACTACTGCTGCTGCTACTACTACTACTACTACTACTACTACTACTACTACTACTGCCACTACTACTACTACTACTACTACTACTACTACTACTACTACTACTACTACTAAACTACTTCTACTACTTCTGCTACTACTGCTACTACTACTACTACTACTACTACTACTGCTACTGCTACTGCTACGACTACTGCTACTACTACTACTACTACTACTACTACTACGTCTACTACTACTACTACGACTACGGCGACTACTACTACTACTACTACTACTACTACTACTACTACTACTACTACTTCTACTACTACTACTGCTACTGCTACTGCTACTGCTACTGCTACTACTACTACTACTACTACTACCAATAATAATAATAATGATAATAATAACAATAATAATTATAATAATGATAATAATAATAATATTGTCATTTGATATTGCGCCCGTTCCATATAAACATGCTCAAAGGCTGTCATCTGTGTTCACGTAACTTTGATTGATAGTTGAGTCATTTTGAGATGTTTATCTATATTAAAGCCAAATTCCCTTTGCTCACACTCAGACTAACTGTAAATGTCTAAGCTATCATTAATCAGATTAAGAAACCAACCATTACGGAAGTTCCCATAGCTCGCCCATAAGCATGAAAGGTGTGTAGCCCCTCTCTTTATATCAAACTTCCCCAACAAATTATCGCTCGAAATTTGCATCTTGGGCATCAGACGTTCTCAATGCAAGAAAGGAGTAAAAGCATACCCCTACCTCACTATGACTAAATTTAAGACCCCCCCCCCCCTCTTTTCCTGCTTTATGTGTGTATGGTTTTTTTGTCGAATTATGCTCTGGCTAGACTAGGTTCCTAGTCCCTAAAATGTTGACATCCCCTTCTGTGCTGACCAAGCAGTGTGGTGTAGTACCAGGTATGGTAGATAGATGGCACCACCTGATCCTCAGATCTCTATAGGTATAATCAAACTGAATCCTGATGAGATAAGTGTTAACTAAATGGACAACTATGGCCACCTCGTCTAGACTATTTGATGCTTACAAAAAATACATATAACAGCCTAGAAATCTAGGCTATGCTCTGGCCTGTCCCACAATACCAATTTCCGATATTATGACCTTTAAGTGCCTTTTAAAGAGAGCTTGGTGAGAGGGTGAGAACATCATAAACCTCTAGCTCAGACAGGAGTTGAGGAACCCTTTATGTGAAACAGTCAGCCTTTATATAGCGACTAAATGCACTGTTTCGCTCTTGTTTATTCTAATTATTTGTTTTTCCCTGATCTTTTTCTACAAAGATGAGTGTACTATTTTGTAACACATGATTATAGCAAATAAAAGTACTTGCTACTAATTAACATATTTGCTTATGATTTGACCTGAATATTGCTCAGGATATGTGTGAGGGAAGGGTATCATTTTTTTCAATTTTGATAATGTTCAAAGATTATGGAATCTGAAAGTCTGAAATTGCATTTTTTTTTATTTCCAACAAAAAGTGTTGAAAGAAATGGTTCTAAAATGTTAGCGGAGTAAATATTAGAAAACCTCTTCATTTTTCATACACATCTGAGTAAATTGAAGATCACATAATTGTGAATAGGAGCTCCGTTTAAAATACTATGCATTTTGGGACAGTTTTTTTTACATAAACTAATCTTACACTCTACTAAGTAATTAGATAACTAAGGGATGGGGGAAACCAATAACATTAAAGATACATATTATAATAAACATTAAAAAACAATTAAGCATTGACGCTAATGGGTACTCCAGCGAATTATACTTTCACTCCAGTAAATTAGAGGGGAACGCATAAAATAAATAATATACTTTAATGCCAAAGACATAATCTTGCAATAACAAAACAAATGCCTTATTACATGTACTGTGCAGATATTTAATTCCTACTCCAGTCAACCGGATGTCCAGCCAGTGCCTGGTTGTACAAACACCCATGGATAACATGTCAAAGAATCAGCCAAGCACAGCAATGACCCAGGTAGCTTTGTGAATCAAAGCAACGTTCAGTCGTTAGGTCATCTATGCATCTATGCCCAGGAAACTGGGTGGATATCGGTCGTGTGACCGTGTATTATGCTCGGGCTGCCAACTCATTTAGTGCAGGAAGTAGATGTCGGCACTCTATGTCCTAAGGCAATAAACTAATACTGTAAATCACTTAACTATAGCGGGAACAATACGATAGCGATAATAGCGCTCTGCCCATATCCGCTATTGTAAAATTCCCGTCTTTATAAAATTCTTAATTGAACTTGCTGCTGTTGTTCCCGTTCGCCGCTATACCTAGATCACGTTATACAGGGCAGTATCGTAATTGCGCTATTTAATGTTCACGCCATATTTAAGTGATTTACAGTAGATGATTTCAGAAAATGGAGACCCTTCACTCGTATATTATTTTGTCAATATATAATCTTACTCTATAATAACAGCTAATAGGATAGATTGCATGGCATTAGCTAGAATATCTGGGGACAACGACTGCCAGTGTTTATATACACTTAAGAGGGATGAGAAGGAGATTGTTTCAGGGGGTCAGGATAAGTAAAAGTGAAAAAATGTAAAAGGAGCCTTCCAATTTTGCTAAATTCTCGCAGGCTAATGCAAGGTTTAAATTATATTTGAGGAGGAAATATTTATCACAATATTATGAACAATTCTCCTTCAAATATTCTGAAAAATTATTGTCTTTACCCTAGAAACTGTCAAAGATAAATCCAGGCTACCATTTCCAGAGGATATCTCAAGCATTATTGGATGAAATAGTAGTTGGTGTGGGCTCTGCTTTCACTCATGCGGAAAAATAATGTCAGAAAATGTTCATTTTGCATCGCTAGTGGGATCATAATTTGGGCCATGATTTGATGCCGACCCGTCCAATTTAAATTCGCAATTCATTTGCTTATTCGAGGGTCAATGAGAATAACAATTAACTTAGGGATTAATTAAATGGACGCTTGACCGCAAAGGTGATTTATTGCGATATTGCCATGACAGAGATATTTAAATGATTCCGGTGTAGTAAGTACGTCACTACGGTTGACTTGAGATCAAATCACAATACAGATGTGTGTTGGGTACCCACAGGGGAGGTCCACACAACGATTAAAAATGGAACTTAGGGATAAGATTTCGAGCAGAAAATATCGCCAAACATATGTGAATTGCGTTGTCTTGTCCAATGTTATATTGACAGACTCGACTCATGTAGAACGAACGGCAAGAATTTCTTACTAGAACCTGCGATTTATATACCTAAATCTCTTTTAATCACTTCTTGCCATCTTATTTCCAGATATACACCAGGTTGGCAAACTAAAATGCGCAAATAGTCTTTTAAACACCAAAAACAATTGCTTGAAACCAATTTTTCTTGACATACTCTTTTCATATTCTTATCTTCGATTTCTAACGTTAAGGATGACATGACACCTGTGCAATTATGTCATTGTCTTCTTTTACGATGGACTCATAAATTTCCTTTTCCTAAACCTTTAAAGTGAAATTAGATAACCAAATAAGTCTGCCATACAGCAGATATCACAAAAAGCGCAAATTAATGTATACTCTAATATTCGGATCGTGTGAGCTATTCTACAGCTTTTTCACTCTAAATTCATTTACGCCCTATCATGAAAATCTTTCAGGTAAATTAAATAAATAAATCATATAAGCGAACTGTGTCATAAAAAAGTGATGTATAAACAAATATCAGTTTTTCTTACGTCTCAGCCAGAGGAAAATGATTGCACAAGAATACACCACACCACGAAAAAGACATGATCTCTGGTAGCTGAAGGTATGCCTCAATACAAAGATATGTCTGCTACTTGTATAATGTATTAACCCATTAACACTCAGAGCAGCCAAAAGAGGGCCTGACGATTTGGGAAATATTTTACTTACAAACACATTTTCTTGAAAACATTTGAAGGAGAAATGCTGATTACAAGTCAAACAAGAGCTCTCCTTCAAATATTTTGTGAATTTTGGCTTTATTCAAAAGATATTTTCAAAAGTATGAGAGTAGCAGGACGACACTTTCTTAGAGAAACTCTAAGTGTGAATGGGTTAAAGATAACAGGAAAAGGAAAATGAGTAATACATAAAGAGCTGCTTATCTAATTCTACATTACATATAACGGGATCTTAGATAATTTATTAGGAAAGACGGCGTGGTTCTTTCTTGTCGTGATTTGTTCATTTAGGATTCATGGTGGAAAGGTTGATTCACGTACAGCAAACTAAGTCATCCCATACTCTGAAATGAATGAGAGTCTATCTAATTATGCCCTCCCCACGAAGATTGCGTGAATGAAACCTGAGCATCCTGTTCAGTCTGACACGATCGTCACGCATCTATTTATAGGGATGTACATGTAATCAATGCTCCCCATGACATCTCTCTCTCTCTCTCTCTCTCTCTCTCTCTCTCTCTCTCTCTCTCTCTTCTCTCTCTCTCTCTCTCTCTATCGCTCTCTCTCTCTCTATCGCTCTCTCTCTCTCTGTCTGTCTGTCTCTCTCTCCTCTCTCTCTCTCTCTCTCATCTCTCTCTCTCTCTCTCTCTCTCTCTCTCTCTCTCTCAGCTCTCTCTCTCTTTTCTCCCCCTCTCTCTCTCTCTCTTCTCTCTCTCACTCTCTCTCTCTCTCTCTCTCTCTATCGCTCTCTCTCTGTCTCTCTGTCTCTGTCTCTGTCTCTCTTTCTCTCTCTCTCTCTCTCTCTCTCTCTCTCTCTCTCTCTCTCTCTCTCTCTCTCTCTCTCTCTCTATCGCTCTCTCTCTCTCTATCGCTCTCTCTCTCTCTGTCTGTC
>OZ012695.1:20055821-20083209 GCA_963942565.1 Maea johnstoni | reverse complement strand
GGAACTAAACAAAATGAAACCAAAACACGCCGCAGTATAGTAAACTGCCTGATAAATGATATCACCTGATATTGGATGGATCACGCTTTCTACCGAAATGAACACCTTGGCAAATGTTGTTACCTGTAAACCCCGCTAACCACGATCATGTAACAAGAGACTAACGTGTAAGAGGTCCATCACTTATTATTATGTCCTACTCTGTCTGCGGGTTGAAAGGGTTGCTCCCAAAGCGTGCGTAGAAAATAGAAAAGAGGAAAAATAAATGGTTTATACCTGAAGGAAATATTCCTTAGCCTTTTTCTCTCTTAGGTGCCACTTATACCCACAGAGGACCTTAATTGGCCCTTTCGTTGGAAGACCATCTGCTACCTGAAACTTGTTTTGGTCAGCATAGCACAAGAGAAGCCTTCGTTACGCAAACAGTCATGAGAGGTAATTACCTTATACAAGCCACCAACCTTAACTACCTCATTTGCTCTGACTAAGGCACGTGGAGTACCACTATACTATTCCAAAGGAAGCAAAATGACTATGTAATCCGATACACACGATTATATTTCAATGATTGCGTTGTTATCGTCGAAAACAATCTAAGGGATGTTTTCCTCGATTTTCAAATTAGCACGTGTACAAGCTTTTTGACCCTCCGCAGGCCATCTGATGCTAGTGTTCGCCTCTGTGGAGCCTTCAGTCATTATTAATAATTAGTTTTCCAGAATGATGTTAGCCGAGATGTGTAATGATATTGAGTGTACGGTTTATTGTATTTACACGGGCAGAGAGAGAGAGAGAGAGAGAGAGAGAGAGAGAGAGAGAGAGAGAGAGAGAGAGCGAGAGAGAGGAGAGAGAGAGAGACAGAGACAGAGACAGAGAGACAGAGAGAGAGAGAGAGAGAGAGAGAGAGAGAGAGAGAGAGAGAGAGAGAGAGAGAGAGAGAGAGAGAGAGGGGAAGAGCGAGAGAGAGAGAGAGAGAGAGAGAGAGAGAGAGAGAGAGAGAGAGAGAGAGACAGACAGACAGACAGACAGAGAGAGCAGCTTCAATTGAACCTCTCGACCACGAGAAATGAACAAATGAACTATGTGTTGCAGTTTCGTCAATTAACAGTGTCTTCAATCCCTTAATGAGCTTTTGGTGGAATCGTATCGTATTGCCATATTGTATTACTGAATGCGCACCATTATCCTTTCGCTGGATAACCAGGATGGTTTGTCTTACAATGTGATTATTACATAGGACCTCCAATTTTCTAGGTCGAATGCCAAACATGGTCGAGAGCGAAAACAAGGTAATATCTTTTGGGCGATAAAAGCTTCCTTTTCAGATATCCCCTCCCTAGCTCGCGCGTGTGTCCTGGTGTAACGGCTTAGTTTCCTGTTTTCATATTGACGGGATAGAAATTACCCTTTCAAGCTGGCGCCGTACCTACACATTTACCGTCATGCATATTGTTTCTTTTATTAACCCATCTCACCTGCGAGAGAGCAATACCTTAATGTTTAAATGATATTATAATGAAAGAATATTTTGGTTGATGTTGAAAGGGGAACGGTTATCAGTTTCAACCAACTTCGAGCCTTAAAATCAACATATTATACTATGCAAAGAATACTGTGTAGGTATTTTAGACGATACGTTTAGAAGGGTTAATATGCATCATGGGTTTGGGTACAAGTTTAGTTTAAAGCTGAAACTGACTTTAGTTACCTCCATAGCAACTGCTTCAGTCATTTATACATAAAGTTTTATTTAAAACGTGTCTCTTAAGTACATGGTACACTTGAAACATATCTCCTAGACACATGGTATACTCAGAACATATCTCCTAGATACATGGTATACTCAGAACATATCTCCTAGATACATGGTATACTCAGAACATATCTCCTAGATACATGGTATACTCAGAACATATCTCCTAAATACATGGTATACTTGAAACCTATATCCTAGATACATGGTACACTTGAATCGTATATCCTACATGTAGATACAAGATATACTTGAAAGGTATCTTCTGAATACTTGATATACTCAAAACATATCTCCTAGACACATGGTATACTTGCGACGTATCTCCTAGATACATGGTATACTTGAAACGTATCTTCTTGATACATAATATACTCAAAACATTATTTGTAGATACATGATATACTTAAAACGTATCTTTTAGATACATGCTATACTTGAAACTTATCTTCTAGATACATGGTGTAGTTGAAACGTATCTCCTAGATACATGATATCCTTGAAACGTATCTTCTAGGTACATGATATACTTAAAACATTATATCCTAGATACATGATATACTTAAAACGTATCTTCTAGATACATGATATACTTGAAAGGTATCTTCTGAATACATGATATACTTGAAACGTATCTCCTTAATATGTGATATACTTGAACGTTTCTATATATATATATTGATATGCCTGGTCTAATGCATTTTGTAGCTACTGCAGCATGTCTCTTAGCCCCCAAACCGTAAGTCATCGGTTCTAGTTAGTTGAAAGATAATTCATCATAACACGTGCCAGCGAGTTGAATTTTATCTGGCCGGAGTAATCCACTATCATCTACTTGCAAATCATAATTGCGCCCACAAAACAATACGATTACGAACATGTACTTATAGATGCATTTAGAGAATTAAATAAATCATGTTTGAACCCAAAGTTATGACAAAAAGAGCGCTAAACTCAGTTTTACTTCGCACTTGAGAAACATTTCACTTGAACACTGTTGTCTCGGGAGGGAACCTTTATTACGATTAGTCAGGCACTTACTGTTGTTTTTGTTGCCATCATTGGCTATATTCGTATGGTTGTAAATTATTAAGTCTTCTTAAAGGCGATGGTCTGAAGAATTGCTAAGTTCTCGCACCAGCCCTGTCCGCACCTGATAAGGAGAATTAAAACCACCATCTTCAAACACAATCACCATTAAGTCAGCCATAACCTTCCCCACCTTAAAAGCATGCACTTAAGGTACCTCGTGCCCCAATCTCGCTGGCTCCATAAATCGCTTTTATTCGGTGATTTTCCCAGGGCGTGTTCGATTGCTTGGCTGCCTTTGCTGAAATCCGCGCTTAGTGTGTCAGGATAAATAACACATTCTAAATCAGGCGATGCAGGTGTTTCATTAACCCGCTCTTCCGTGCTAGACCTTTGTTGTACTGTGACTTCTGAAAAGATTGCGTTAGTTTAATGTTTGCGGGGTTTTTTTGCGTTTAGCCTCGGACGCAAAATTAAAATTCGCAATGATTAGTGCTGCCACTTTAAGTGTATAGCTGTCACTCCTTGTTGTGGCACATTCGCAAAGTTTAAAAACACAAATATTGATTTTCTGTAAATTCGCAAAATTTACTCTACATAATCTTTTGTGAATCTACAGTACTACTTGTGTGATTCTACTATGCCAATGCTGAGGCTACTTTCGTCCAAAGCACAAGGTCGCAAATATTTTTGAAAACCTTAAACCTGTCATGTTGGTATTCATTGCAAAGCTCTTGCTGAGTACTCTCAGATGAATACCCATTTGCCAGGGTTTCAGTTAATTTTCAGGTATTATGAATCATTCTGTAATGGCCAAATTGGCCACCAGCAACATTGGGGTTAACCCGCTAGACACGGTTGTCGCAATTTGGAGGAAAATGTTACGATAAACAATTGTTCAAATTATGTGTTCAAATGTGTAAACATGAATACTAGATCTTGATTTTAGTATGGACCCAATGGTCTAGGCCAAGTGTTTACCCGTATACACAATTTTTCTCCACCACTTACAACTGACAAGTCAAATTTTAGCATAACTATGTCAGATTAATTGACTGATCAAAAAAGTATAAATTCCGAATCCCCACCGTCCCAGTTAGCCTGTATATGGCAGAACGTACATGGCAGATGGAATACTAAATGCCAAATTCTCGCTGCCCCAATGGAGTCTCCTATAAATGGTGTACATATGTCAACTCGTGTTATAGTGGCATGTTGTATCTGTTGTCTAGGAATTCCAAGGGGGGGGGGGATTTCCTCACAATCATGACATTGTCTTTGAGTTGCCTCTATCGCCTACTTGCAAGCGGCAAGTTTATGCTTCCTTAACTTAAGGGGGAGATAAACCGTTGCAAGGTAGTTTTATCGCCCTCCAGACACCCATGAAACTGTGTAACGAGACACGAGAACATAAAAGCTAGTGTGAGGCGGCTTCACTCATGTTTTATGTCAACTTCCTAAAACCTCTCTACTTATGGATAAAAGCTAGATAATTAAAATGTTCCCCAACAAAATAAGCATTTATAAGATCCATGCCATCTACAAGAATAATAAAAGTGGGCGTTTGATGAAATATAACTTTCAGTTCATAACATCTGAACTCAGTTGATTGTCCAAATGTTTACGGTTGCAATTATTCAATATTACGACAGCACACACTGTTGTGTATGAAATACATATGGGACTAGAAATACGCTTATCTTTTACTCAACCTATAAACTTTGTGAATTACTTCACTTGATACCAAAACAAAGTAGCTCAGTTGGTTAGGTGTCGGACTAGTAATCAGTAGGACGCTGGTTCAATTCTCGGCCGGGGCACTTTGGTCTGTCATTGGGCAAGACAGTTAATTCCATATTGCCTCAGTCTGACCAGCTGCAAAATGGGTACCTAGCATTAATAAGGCGGTGCGTAGAGATTGTGCGCTATAGGCTGCCAACTGCTCTGGAATATCCCTCGGGGGATAGAAATGGTTTCCGTGTGTACAGGCCTGCTAGGGGAGGAAGTTCGTGTAAGCACTTCGGTGGATACAAGACTATAAACCGAATACCTTTACCTTTTATATAAGAAAATATTGCAAACGGGGGCAACTCAGTACAATCTAAACAGAAACAAGGGCAGATTGAACGAAAACGACAGCCCAGTATTCGAACTGCTTAATACCTCATTAGAGGTGGGTATCTTTGACAACTGCATGAACATGATTTTGAATGGTCGGTATTACAGCAAAGATATGTGGAAAAAACTAGTCTGGCAAGCTGTTTGGACCAGAGAGGATGAGGATGTGAGCATGACTTACACCAACCTTGCAGTTAGGCCCTGGATGTTCGATATAATTGATAAAACTTTTTATCTAAATTGGTGGATAATATCTGACAACTATCCCAAACTGACTAGAACCTGCAAAAAGATGGCAGCTCTAGTGTGCGGATGCAGTATGCTTAAAGCACACGATCTAAAGCTCAAACGCTCATCCTACTGGTCCAGATGCTGCTGTAGGTGCAATCAAGGTGTGATTGAAGATCCTTGGCATCTGGTAATGCAGTGCTCGTTTTATGACAATCACAGACTTGATATGTACCGGGAAATTGCAATGTTGAATGATGATGTTGTAAATGACATAATTAGTGAACCAGGTACCGTATTCAACATCCTCATGGGTAAACACGCCACAAACGCACAAATGGTAGATATGATCAAAATCTGGCTTATATATATATATATGTGTATAACTATATATATATATATATATATATATATATATATATATATATATATATATATATATATATATATATATATATATATATTCTCTCTCTCACTCTCTCTATATATATATATATACTGTATACCGTGTTAATATTGCGGCAGTTTAATTAATGCGTACTTTGCGCACCCATGCAGTCCGCATTTATTAAACTGTGCACTATTATTTGGATATTGGATCCCTATTTTTTAATCGTTCAACACACTGATATAATAGCTTGTCATTCAACATGAAGACCCTTCGCGGCCTCAGCTGGTACTGAGTTCAATTACGATGAAGACACCCGAGTGTGATCAAACATGCCGGTAACCACTAATCAGGGTTACTCATTGCAACCAAGATAACACTTCGTGGCTGGTGACGAAATAATGATTGCACTTGTCTATCCTACCGGCAGCATCTGGCATCCATAAGGGGCTGGCAGGATTGAATATAGCAACACCACCCTACCCAAAAGCCGGTTAGGTTGCATACCCTTGGCTCCCTCACACAACTTGATCCTGAGGTTATCAATGCGCAATGATTAAACTGCGCATCAAAGGCAGTTATCTGCTGGGCGCATTATTTTATATGCGCAATATTAACACGGTATACAGTATATATATATTATATATATATATATATATATATATATATATATATATATATATATATATATATATATATATATATATATATATATATATATATATATATATATATATAACCGACTCTAGAATCGTGAAAATTCAGCTTGCTATGATCATTTTTATATGCTGGAATAAAATGTGACTTCGAATGTGTACTGATCGTATTTATATACTTACGAGACATAATACCTAATCTCACGATTCAATAAATCATTAAACAAAGAGAACCACTTAATCATACCTGATTTCAATCCTTTGATAACACACCTAGGAGTCACACTCCTTTCATCTATTGCGTGATAAACGTTTGCTCCTTCTATTTCAAAGCAGAGCTGTCATATCAGTAAATGGGTAATGAATTTACAACCCTGTGCATCGCAGCAGCTGAAACCACTTATAGCGTGGTTTATGAATACTTTTAATTTAGCTTATGAGACACACTTTTTCGTTGGTACTCTTACATTGTAGTAAAATAATTAACGATCCTTACATCAATTACATTCCGCTTAATTGTGTATTGAGAGTTGAAAGTCGAAAGCAATCGAAATCCTTAGGTAGTTTTCGTCGATGACACACACACACACGCATATATATATATATATATATATATATATATATATATATATATATATATATATATATATATATATATATATATACATATATATATATATATATTTATATATATATATATATATATATATATATATATATATATATATATATATATATATATATATATAAATATATATAATATTCTTTCAAATGTATATGGCTTCAATTTGACTCATAAAGTGAAAATAAATCAGCTGAATTTTACTGAAACTTGTCTACCGCGAACACTAGCTGAAGTGGGTGAACAGTCAATCACCAAAAAACACTATCATACTGGCCTTTATATCTTTTTCTAGAGTCTGTGGAGATGAATTGTTGATTGTTGCCGAGGGGAGACTATGCGGAAAAGATGGTCGACCACTTTCAAGAGAAGAATTTGCCATGTTTTGCGCAATGAAGCAAACATAATACTCGCACACTTAACTTCAACCATTGAAAAATGCGAGATTTCATGGCAAATTCTGTCTTATTTTCCTCTCCAAGTACCACACATTTGAGAGGCAATTCGACAAGTTGTGATGAATGCTAGCGAGTTGAACTCGCGACCTTTTCCCTTCCACAAGTGTTCTTATTCTTTTTTTGCCGTAGATCTATTCGCTGTGAACAAGCGATCATTGGAAAAAGCGCTGATTGGCCACCTCAAACAATCCTTTTGGAAAAGCCGCTGTCCTACTGCTTAAGTGCTAAAGCCAGTCTAGTTTGTGAAGGCTTATCGGATGGGAAATAGATTTATATATACTAACGGCCTGAATCCCCTTTGAGTGTAGGGTATTAGGGGTCTTAGCTTCCAGTTTTTCTCCAGACACATGACATTCATATGAGAACCGGTTTACATTTTCTTGCAACCTGCAAATGCTAAATCCGTTGAGTTAAAACCAATTGGTGAATCCTGTAGAGATCATTTTAATGACAACGTCGAAGTATATTCCATGTTGATATGCAATTGCCATTTCTTATTGTGTCAATACAATACTATCTCAACGCTCGTTACACGACTTTGAGAGCACTGTATGTATATTTATTGACTGTAAACCTGCATTTACAAAATTATACATAATATAATCAAACAAAAGTCCAACATAATGATTAAATAGAACAACATTAACATACAAAATAAAGTAACACAGGTTTAACTCCAACATAAGCAAAAAGGAAAAAGAAATAAAAATCTTACTTTATCATTTCTGTACAAAGGGAAATCCAGAGTTTTTCGGAACTAGGGTTGGATGCCATGTGTCGGCAGTAGAATGGGTGTAGTAGGGGGGGGGGGGGGGGGGTTGACTGTAACGTGTTCGTGTTCGGCGTTCATTTACACTACAGGTCTGTAGTGTAAATGAACGCCGCTATAGCTACGCGTCGCCACCGTCGCGTTCTAAAATTAGCTTCCAATTAATTGTGACGTCATCAAAACTGTAAAATCGCTAATTTCACTGATTTAAAAAAGGTTATCTAATTTCCTAAAAGTGTATTCTTAGTACAATTAGTCCATTGAATGTATCCATGCTGTTTGACCAAAACAGAGTGGACGCTATCATACATAACTGGAAGAACCAAGTTTTCTCTAATGAAACAATCCAAGGCGTTCCACAAAGGCATTCGACGTGTTTGAAGCCGGGTTCCGGAACCTCGCGTCAAGCTACTTAGATGTGAGCGGGTACTTCAGTTACCATTTTGCTCTCGCGAAATCGACTTCACGAATGTTTGCCTTTAGACAAAGCATGCATTATTTAATAACATGGAAATATACTTGCGGACCATTTTTCATACAAAGTCTTATTTTGTGAGGTAATGGTTGACAGTGTTGTGTCTATCCTATTACTTCACGCTCACGTATTACACTTCTATACATTTTACTAATATACCTTGCTATAGTAGCACAGAACGCTATCTCTAGGCAGTCTGGTATTGAAGGCATGCTTGTATATAGAGTTATGGCCGTCGACTATGCTTTTTAGATAAACACTTTTCTGCAAACCTCAGAGGGCCACATTGATACTAACCTATCTTGAATAGTATTTATTTCTCATATTTTGATGTTCTGATCCTCTTTTCTATGATCTATGTACATGTAAGAGCAAAGTACGGTAGACTGTTTCTTTCCTTATTTTTTGTCTTTCGTTATTATGTTTATTGCGTTTACAAATTTTTGATATACTTCTTTGTGATGTATGATTTCGAATCTCAGAATACAGCCAATAAACATACACATACGAATACTGGTTAAGCAGACAGACGAAGGCAATGAAGACTCTATCTCCCTGTTACAACAGCATAAGCTTGCGATTATGATTTTAATTTTTGATTTGTAAATATCTTAGAAAAGACATAGAAATGAATTTCATCTTTCTAACATTGAAAACACAAATGTATAAAGCTAATCTAAAAGTTGTTTTTTATTTCCATTTCAAACGTAAAATTAAATTTGGAAAACTTACACATTAAATTGATATAAAAACAGTTGCAGCCAATTGATTCCACAATTGGTTATTTACTTCAACCAAAAAAATAAATTTAGTTAACTCAGATGTTCTATAGTGAGCAATCTTTGTATGCAATATCGGAATTATGAATTTCGAATTTCGATTATTGTTACTTCTTCAGCCACATCACAGTCACGTCGTGACTAACCAATTGTAAGTGGTGCAGAAAATCGGAGTATCCGGCGAAAATCTCCTAACCCATGTCACTGGCTATTATGCACATGCCTAGGCCGAATATACCTTTTCGCACCCTATGATAAATTCTTTTAAACGCAATGAATGTCACTTAATTTCAGTCGTCCCACATATCATCAACGGTCTAGTAGTATATCAACCTTAATTGCAGTCGTTTCATTCTTAACCTATTCACACACACAGAGCTGCCAAAAGAGACCAGACGATTTTGATATATTTTTCTAACAAAGGCATTTGAAAGAGAAATATTTGGCAGAAGACAAAAAACATATCTCATTCAAACGTTTTGTGATTTTTCATTTTATTTCCAAGTTATTTTCAAAATTAAAAATGTAGCAGACGATACTTTCTAGCCTGAGTGTGAATAGGTTAAACAACTAATGTGGAAATCTCGTTACTAGCAACCTTACCAAGATTAACCGACCCCAGCTTTTTTGCTATCCAGAACTATTCTACAATAGCAGGGAATTTTGTTTAGTTTGCAAGGTTGCCACATAAGAAATCAATTTCGTTCACCTTTTATTATCTGGCCTTTCTGACCAGCACTTATATTATGCATGCAGCACAATGTTTATAGGACATTTATCATCCTAATGAAACAATGATTTTTTTCTGCCTGACATCAAACCTTTGTTATACACCTCGTTTTATGAATGATAAATTCATATTATTATTCTAGGCACCATCAAAACAATATATTAATAGGCTTTAAGGAATTAATAATGAAAATGGATTTTTAACCCTTTCCTTACTATTATGTATCGTTTTACTAACTCGTGCAAATTGTATCAAGGTAGAACGTACTGTAGCATGAGTCTACACCACCAAACTATCACCATTTACATGATATCAACCATGCACGTTTTCCTCATCAGAAGACCTATTGGGCAATATATACTCTGTATAGGTTAAATTGTGGAATAAATTCAGGGAAAGATTCAAATAGATTAACCCATGATTTCTGATACAAGACACTCGAAAGGACAACATGGCGAAGGAAATATTAGTAACAAAATAAGTAAAATAAATATAGAAGTTATCAGCTGATAAAGCCAACACAGTAAAACGACACACTCTAGTAAACGATCACCAAACGCGGAGGCATTTTATCGGATGAACACTGAAACTACCTGATGTGAACACCTCCTATTGTGAACCCAGTACGAGAGTCCCATTTTTACTAAGAACATTATGAAAAGGCTTCTGAGATGTGAACACCCTTTATTTGAATAGTTTTGGCTGATGGCGAGCTGTTCACACCTCAGAGGATTCACTGTATATAGGTCATCATCAGCTCCACTCTAGATCTCGCTGCTGATTGGTCAATTCGTTTGTTATACTGCACTTTATTGAGACTGAACTGCGGCCTCGTGCAATACAGCTTCTCGCAGACATTTTGCCATATACCATTTCACAACCTGGATAACTATTCCAGTACAGGCATTGGAAGGTATGGTATCCAGCAAGTTTAAGTTCTTGGGTCAATGGGATGTGCTCCTCCGAAAATTGTCCATTGAATGTATCAATGGGTGATGCCTTAACGCATTCATGCACGTAAGCGGCCAATTCCACTGTTTTGGTGATATCTCACTAACAAAGAAATTGTCAGAGAATATTTGAAGGAGAAATATTAGTCAAAATCCAACTCGCAACTCTCCTTCAAATATTTTGTGAAATAATGATGAACCCAAAAGTTATTTTCAAAAGTATATATGGTCCAGACGACTCATGTCGTGGAGATATTCAGGCATGACTGTGTCGGCCATGGCGCGCGGAGCAAGCACAATTACATAAGAGCTAGGTTTGGGGCAGAGAAACGTGTACCCTGGGGCTGACCAGTGAGTACCCAGAGGCCTCTGGCCTGAGAGCTGCCCTGGCAGGACAGGACAGGCAGGGTGACATAGGGCAGTGAGCACGTGGTCGGTCTGGCCTAGGGATGTGAGTCAGACAAGGTTGGGGGGGGGGGGGGGGGGGGGGGGTGGATAAATAAAGTGCCGTTAATGCCTTCAGATGTGCAATTTTCTATTGTTTTCATGAATTACAGAAAAAGAATCAATCTACGAAATCTACGAAATCTCAGCTTTTGGCACTAATATTGCCATTATTCATTAATAAAATTAATCATATTAATATTTTTCTTAATTGATAGGATTTGCAAGAGAGAGAGAGAGAGAGAGAGAGAGAGAGAGAGAGAGAGAGAGAGAGAGAGAGAATTTAGTAATGTGTTACCTCACTTGGTCAGACTTTGCTTAATTACTTTCTACCGTGATCACTCATCTTAGTGCTTTCAAAAACCCTGATGGAGAGAGACAGTTGGTCCACAATTTAGTTGATGCCCTCTTATGCATCCGACTCCTGGCAGCCAATCATAAACAAGATACTGCATTTGTCTTGTTCAGAATTACTGTATGCAAGCAATTGATAGCTCTTGACGCGAGGTTCCGGAACTCGCCGATAGGCGGCTTCAAAGACGTCGAATGCCTTTGTGGAACGCCATGGATTGTTTCATTAAAGGAAACATGGTTCTTCCAGTTATGTATGAAAGCGTCCACTCTGTTTTGGTCAAACAGCATGGATACATTCAATGGACCAATTGTACTAAGAATACACTTTTAGGAAATTAAATAACCTTTTTTAAATCAGTGAAATTAGCGATTTTACAGTTT
This sequence comes from Maea johnstoni, assembly GCA_963942565.1. Taxonomy (NCBI): domain Eukaryota; kingdom Metazoa; phylum Annelida; class Polychaeta; order Spionida; family Magelonidae; genus Maea; species Maea johnstoni. The sequence goes on along the minus strand of OZ012695.1, from coordinate 20,071,075 downwards.
TGATGACGTCACAAGTAATTGGAAGCTAATTATAGAACGCGACGGTGGCGACGCGTAGCGGCGTTTATTTACATTACAGACCTGTAGTGTAAATGAACGCCGAACACGAACACGTTACAGTCAACCCCCCCCCCCTTACTACACCCATCCTACTGCCGACACATGGCATCCAACCCTAGTTCCGAAAAACTCTGGATTTACTGACTGTTATACATATAGGCTGATAGATAAGGAGTGCAAGTTCAATTATCGCCCCATCGCGTGTAAAGATTACTCACTCTTGGTGGAGTGTGTCATTTTACACTTTGTACCATCCCACAAACACGATAAATCATGTTCAACCAATTAGGCCTGTTTCCGTCTGAATCTGAATAAATGTCTATGCTACTCCATGACAAAAACGTAGTCACACCCTCCCACCCCGCTAATTAATTACCTAATTAATTACCTAGTCAATTACCAGATTGGTCTGCTCTAATCATATCAGGCAAAACACCATTGAAATTATCAAATTTTATCTGTTCTCATCATATAAAAAAGGGAATTACCAAATTTGGCCTACTCTTCTCTCATTATGAAAAAGTGTAGGGGAGCTACAACTGTATCAAATCTGGTCTGCTCTTATCATGTCATGAACAAACAGGGATATTATCAAACGTGGTCTGCTCTTTTATTATCATGAAAACGACTAGGGGAGTTATTAAATTTTGTCTTCTCTTTACATATTATGAATTGCGAACTATATTTAAGAAAAATGCCCCCAAAGGAGAGTTCTCTGAAATGAAATATAGAAACGATGTTTGGAAATATCAAGTTATGCACTTGGTGCCTTTGCAACAAAATAGTTGTTGTTTTTATATTGCGTCTTTGAGATCAACATCCACCCCCTTCCCCCTCATTGTAACGAGTCAACTCTATAGATTTCTAGGCTGTCATATGTATTTTTCTGCTATGTTTTTTTTCTGTTACCAGGCACCAAATACTCTTAGTGGCCATAGTAGTCAATTTAGTTTACACTTATCTCACCAGGATTCAGTTTATGTATGGATCTAAATCCTATAGAGATCTGAGGATCAGGTGGTGCCATCTATCTACCATACCTGGTACTAAACCACACTGCTTAGTCAGCACAGGAGGGGATGTCAACTGTTTAGGGACTTAAGGAACCTAGTCTATAAAGGAGTGTATTCGATCCCACGTGAAAGCCTAACATGTACGCAATGGCTATGAGTGAAATACAAAGACGGTTCTGGTCTTTCATTTAATACCAATAATCCTTTGATGTGTGTGCTAGGCAACGGTCTCACCCAAACTTGAATCCCCACCACCTAAGCTGTACATTAATGCTCCTTTAAAAGTATGCCGAGGGGGTCTTCATTGTCATGGACATGAGTGATTTCCGTACCCGCAGGCTATGCTACTCAAGCACTCAATGCAGATATCACAACACTTCTTATGTCATAAAGCAGAGGAATTGCTGCACATAGGGACCTGACTTCATTTCCGACATCACCTCATCAAAAAGAGTGGCGAAGATAAACTAAGCACCGTCCCGTTTATTGGTGCTTTGTTGCGGAATTAGCTATAATATTAACTGTGCTCCTCGTCTCGGCGTTATATAGTGCCCAAAGTAGCGGTCCATCATCAATTGACTCGATATGATAACATGCACACAGCGTATACACGATGTGGCGCATAGGTACACGACTTATATAGATGACAAGACGGTAAACTGTAGGAAGACAGGTTAAGATTGGAAGAAGTGCAATGTTATATCAACCACTTATCACGCAAAACACATAATTACTGAATGAGTATATGAGGATTGCAATTACACGGACTATACATATGTGTGTGTGTGTGTATAAATGTATATATATATATATATATATATATATATATATATATATATATATATATATATATATATATATATATATATATATATATCATATATATATATATATATATATATATATATATATATATATACATCATATATATATATATATATATATATATATATATATATATATATATATATATATATATATATATATATATATATATATATATATATATATATTGTTACAGCCACTCTCAGGCAACACAAAACTTGATATAGCATAAAAGCAGTAGGAAAAGTTTGTCGAATGAAGTCTTATAGAAGAAATGAGCTTTCAAATAAATATCTGCTCGCCTCACACATGATTTGTATTAGTTAGACGATGCAACATCCTTTAAGGTTTGTAAATAAAGGAAATGACAGCATCAAAAACATTCTTAGATAGTTCAAAAACTCCTTACTTTTATGCCTGGAATACGATGCCTCTTTTTTTATCCACTCGTTTATTCATGGAATAATCCGCGAAAAACACCTCCTATGACCAAAGCCCTTTTTATTTAGTCTATTGTATGAACACGTAAAGGATTTCATTCTCCAACGCAACTTCGCGTGGAGTGTTTCCGCCACCAGTCGAGATTTCATGCTGTACGTTTTGCTAATTAACCAGTAATGAAGGTCGCTATTGAAATATCAGGGAAAAGCCTAGGACTAATTGCGTGGTTCTCCGTGGAGAACATAGCTGGCGACATCGTGCTAGTACGACTAATTGCCCGAAAACAGCGGAACTCATGTCGAGAACAACCGAGGAGTTCCGTCACGGCGACGCGCGCAGTCAGATCCGCGCGCTCTTCTCCCGCGTGAGTTCCACCCGTTCACGAGAGTTGAAGGTTACATGTATATTTCACTGGCGCGATGACATCTCACGAGGTTTTCCCCATTAACGAGATTTTAGAGTGAACCGTCACAAGTCGGTCACTTTGTTTTTATAAATCTCTGACGACAGGATGATATTTGTTTTCGTGAGACTAGGAACGTTGGTTACTGTTTCATTCGAATCCAAATACATGCACGTTAGGAATTTGCATGTCTTTTACAAAAATACGATATCTTATAAGAAGAAGCTACGTACGTCCATCATACTTAACTTGTCAGGATTTTACCCCAGATGAAATATTCTAAGCAGTGTATATCATATGCAAACATGAAATATATAAAGGTAAATGGAATCGGTCCCCAGTAAATATCATAAAAATAAAAAAGAATACTAAAAGTCACATGGAGCTAGATATCCATCTAGGTACAGTCAATAAAACACTACCAAAAATTCTGGGAAAGTGGTCCAGCCTGTATAATGTTTTGAAATGAAAACAGAATTGTCTTACATATATATATATATATATATATATATATATATATATATATATATATATATATATATATATATATATATATATATATATATATATATATATATATATATATATTTGTAAACTGTATTTATTATATGTTTTTATTGGAACAATAAAATTATAAAAAAAATATATTCTAAGCAGTGTGAGTGTGACTGAAAATTTCAGTGTTTTTTTCAATTGAAACTAATATCTCATAAAGATGCTAGCTCAGTGGGAAATGCAGCAGCATGTTAAAATTCGCATTTACCTCTGCTGGGTTTCATTGCATTAGCGAGCATAAAAACAAAGTACAATAGAAACGGACTCATACTGTGCTAAGTAGATTTACTTGGTTTAAAAATGAAAATCATCGGGTGGCTTTAAGAATCTTAAAAGCTTAGCCATTATGCTTAAAAGAAAAAAAACACGAAACCTGTCGAATCGAGTACTGTTTTACTAAATATTTCCTTAGCGAAGAGGTGAGAAGAAAGGACTACCGTCGACAACAATTCCAACACGAGGAAAGCTAGTAAGGGAGGTCACAGGCTTCCTCCTGTGATTTCTGTGCATAAAAACCAATTAGCAGTCTTTAAATAAAGACCCCCTCAGGTTTTACCCCCCAAAATGTAGTTGTTATTATTTATACTCTCTACCACCGTGATGTCCTTGTTTTTTTAAATTTTGGTATACAACTTATAGTGCAGGAGTGGGTTTAAGCACTACAACACACACGGTGTCGGTATCACGCGTACTATTATACATACAAAGTTCTGGCCGACACTTAACTTCGATGCATATCAATGTATGCATAATGTACATGTTGATTACTTAATTTAATTTAATTGATTAATTTAATTTAAAGTTAGATTGTTCGCTGTTACTAACTTTGCTCTATGTTCTACCTTTTAACAAGCACGCTCAGCACAGTATGACATCATGGCATCTATCCATTCTTTCCACAAACGTGAATTTAACGATGCCAAATTAACGCAAGTGTTTTTCAGATGAATCATAGCTAACTGTACGCCAATCAAAATACATAAATGATATGTATTGCTTGGCGGAGTTTTGGCGTCAGCTTTCGCGTAGCAATACCTTTTTTTATTTCAACTGTACCTCCTCTTTTACTTTTTAGATGTTTACTGGCAATGATGCTTAACGAACTTCGTCATCAACGCACGGCAGTGAAGCGGAAAATATGTACCTGATAGTAACATTTTTTGGTATTTGTAACGATAGTCAGAGCCCATAAAGGCACTTGTACCACAGTTGCTTGCCTTCCACAAACACGATTCCTCGAAAAAGGTCGAGTTATACGACATAACCCACACTTTCCAAGCCTCTGTTCTCTAAGCTGCCTAAACCCAAAGGTGTTACCCAAGGATAATTAGCAAGAGTGCTCTGCCAAGCTTTTCTCGGCTTGTGATTGGTGGAAGGCAGCCAACTGCGGTATAAGCTACATAGACCCCTTAAAAGCTGTGGTGTATGTGATAGTAAAATTTCTGCGTTTTTCGTTGTAACGATAGTCAGAGCTATTAGAGAGGTTGGGCTATCCCGTTTCCGACATCGAGATCGGGTTAGCATATCACCTTCTATGCCGTTCCCGATCTCGATGTTGGAACATCGTATCCAAGGTTGGGCTATGCCGTCGGGATAAGTGTCTGTTAAATGCATGTGTATACAGCCCATGCCTGGCTTGTGGTTACGCCCAGTGCATAAATTTAGCAAGAAGCTACGCCGTTCGATACTTACGGGATACAGCCAGTTTATGTCGGGTGACGAGAACGGCGCAGACCCGAGCTATGTGGGAAACGATGACGTCAACACATTCTATGGTGACGTCATCGTCGCCTATCCCGTTCCCGTGGTCGGAAACGGGATAGCCCAATCTCTCTATTAACTACACATTCCCTGGACAAGAATCCCCATATTACAGTACAGATGATATTTGACAATACGGCTTGACCATGCCAGCCAGGAGATGAACTAATTGAATTTCAGTTTCAATCGCTATCAGGAGAATCCCTTTCTAGACAGGTAGATTAATTCACGAAGAATGCGTTGTTATTTTCTCTCAGACTAGCTTGAGCACAAGGGAGATGACACTCCGTAATCAATATATCCGCTACTCTCCGTGAGACTGTGGGGTAATACGTTATTGGTATTAACCACTCCTGGGTAATTTGAGTTATGGTTCCTCTGGTGTTCTTTATCGTATTTATATGCCTCCCAAAAGGTTATTTTGATTGATGTTTTTAGTAAGTGAATCAGCGTCTGACATGGATGTATACCCTACAGTATAATAACTACCAGGAGGGGACAGCACAGGTGGTGCAGTCCTACATGCATTATCTTTAGGCTCCTTAGCACAAATGGTCCTCTTAATGCTCCTACACAGGATGCTCCGCTAGAGGTCGCTTTGGCTACTATGTTCTCATTATTGCCTATTCCATTTCCCATGGTGGAAGTCATATTAAACATGCTTAAATGTGTAAATCCGCTAGATGTCGCTTTGGCTACTCTACACTTATTATTGGCTTATTCTATTTCCCATGGTGCAACGCAAAATTTGTAAATGTGACAATGACGCCATTTCATTTTACCAACAGGTAGAAACCACCGAGTACATTGTACTGTACTTGTAGACTAGCGGCCAAAAGCCCAAAATGAGAATTTTAATTACCCCACCGAGTAGCTCCTTTTTCGTGGTCTCAAATGAAAGGGGTGTATCTGGGATTTATGAAAGTACCGTGCCACCATTTGGGGACACGGTCAGATTTCTTTTCATATAAGACCACCTCAGGATTTGCCTGTTGCCCACTTATAGCCCAAATATACTGAAAAAAAGATGTGTTGGGGGTAGAAGATTTTGCCATAAGATTTCTCACATGTTACATACAGAAACAGAAGATAGGATTCTGCCATAAATTTGGAATTTGAAATGTCGTTTATCGTCGATTGTTCAAGGCATGAATAGCTTGTCGTACATGGGAGGACACCGGCGAGCCCCGGCGAAAACCACCGCCCATGCACGCACGCATGCACGCACGCAAGCACGCACGCACGCACGCATGCATACGTACGTACGTATGTAAGTACGTACGTACATACATACATACATGTACATAGATGAATACACACGTACATACATACATACGAACGTACGTACGTACACAAATATCTCTCTCTCTCTCATTATATATATATATATATATATATATATATATATATATATATATATATATATATATATATATATATATATATATATATATATATATATATATATATATATATATATATATATATATACGAACAGCGAGAACACCTTACGTGTTGAAACATGACATGAAAGAAGTGTATACACGTCTCAGATAATGTTGACGAAGTATCAACATCTTGCGGGTGACATTCGACTCACGTCTGAAGTGCTTTCAGGAATGTGTCGACCATAGAATAGAGTGAGCGGCCATATTGCTTTTGAGCCTTATTTGCAGCGTCAGCGAATTGCGATAAATTGACAATTCCAAAAAGAAACGAAAACTCATTCCTTACGATTATAGTGTCCCTTTCAAAAATATATGATACAAAAAGTTACCTTTTATCCTCGACTTTATTTTGTGGACAACTTGATCCTCCAATTTGACATTCACAGCGATTCTGTCGCAGTTTTCTTTTGGTGGTTTAGGATGCGGTCTATCATGAAACACATTGCTTCTATAGATTGTCACTCAATGGATATTCAGACACCTAATTTCTTTATTTAGGTACAGTATCTTGCTGCAAAAGTAAATCGATTTGTTGAGTGTGACATACGTTTGACAAAATACTTAATATTTGAATGATACACGTAGAGGAAAGGGTTGTCAACTGATTATGTTAAAAATATCGATAAACATGTTAATAAACTGGAATCTTTGCCAAGTATGGACGAATGGAAGGTCCAAGCATGAGAGAGGACATGACATTCAGAAGAAAAGACGGCGTGCGCAATTAAATCATATATCAAACAGTACCCTTTTATATAATGTCGTGGGAAGCACAACCTTCATTTTACCTAAAACGGGTGTCATATCTTTTATGGTGCGAGTTTTGTGAAAGTATTTGAATGAATGGCAAAATTACGGACTGTTATAGGTTGCGACTCGTGCTACTTAGCTCAAACACGTACATAATACCAAAAAGAAACATTAATACAAGATGTTATGAGATTTCCTTGTTGTAAAATGGATTATGGTCAGACATCGGCCGTATCCCATTTCCACAAAGAAAATTCCGCCCACATTAATTTTGACAGTTCAAAATTCCAAGTTCAGGGTTCGTTCAATGGACAAACATTATATTAGACTCGACACAAATGGACTTCATAGCTAACCCGCAACATTATGGAGGCAGCAAGGGACAGAATAGATAAAAAAGAAAATCATTTTGTGTTTTCAGCGACATCAACCGCTGGACTTTGGAGCCAGTTTAGGTAGCAGTTTCACTCTCTCACACTATTGGAAAGGACCTGCACCAATATTTCTCCTGTTGAGAGAAAATGAGCATTCTCAAGAAATGTGGCCACCACTGTTTACACATCACAACACGTAGTTATGCCAACCGATTTACCGTGATCCCCATTCACACTCCAAAAATTGCTGAGGCAGACGAGTACGAGCACGTAGGAGTCAAGAATTGTCGCTTTAGTGATTACAGGCCTCGAGTCGAGGATAGGATAAGTAAGGGCAGAAGGTCCTTTAATTCTATACTAAATTCAGGAATTAAACGATAAGGGCTGAATATGGCTGTAATTTCGTCACTATATTGGTCAATAGTGGTTCCGATTGTAACATACGGTAGTGAAGTGTCGGTTATGAAAGGAGACGAGATTGACCTTTTGCGGAAATTCCAGAGGTACTGTATAACTGGTTAATTTGGCGTGGTTTTTAATTTGGCGTTTTTTGGCGAATGCCCATCAACGCCAAATTAAAGATCGCAAAAAAATATGTCTCCATAAAGATGGCGTTGTTCTGACTGCTCCAGACGCCAAAATAAATACAGCGAAAATACTTTTTTGAAAAAAACGCCAACTTAAGTACACGCCAAATTAACCAGTTATACAGTATATAGGTCGGAGGAGTCATAGATTTCCACAACGCAGTCCCCATGTTAGTGCTTACACCCCTTTAGGGTGGATAAGTCTGGAAAAAGTGGTGTATGTCATGAATGAGAACACCCCGTGTAGAAGTATACTATTTATGAGAGCGAATAGTTTCTACAAAAATAAAGAACGGAGTAAGCTAAATATAAATGATAGTCCTACGCATGAACTACTCAACGTGGCAGAAAGATTAGGTAAAGTCAGTACATGCTTTAATATGATACTTAATGGCCATTGCTATTCTAAACAAGATGGGAATAAATTCTTTTAGGAAAAGGTTTGGGCTATGGAAGATGAGGAATTTCAACTCATAAAAGGTCAACTAGGAAAGGAGAAACTGCTGATGCAAGTAAAAGAAAAGCCGTACTACTTAACGTGGTGGCTCATGGCAGACATCTCTAGAACATGTATCGAACAATACGAAACAATGGCGCAGTTAATCTGTGATACTAGCCTTTTGAAGGCATGCAACTTGAGGTACAAAAAGTTAACTGTTGCAAGTAAATTCTGCGACAAATGTGATAAACGACTGTTAAGCCTGTCTCACACAGAGGCCGAAGTTCGGCAAAAAAATGGAGTTTTTGAAGGCAATCAACCATACCTAACGAATCCAACAGGTACACAACACAAACTAAACACGCAGATATACGAACAAACTAGGTAGATAAAACAACGTCTATGTGAAGTGTACATGACCTCTGCTGAAGCTAACAAGAATGCAAAAACACCAAACACGACTAAATCAGAAAAGAATGTGATGGTAATGTGAAGTCTTTGCGCTACTTCGTGTTCTCTTCACGGTCACTTCATGGTCAATCGTGTTCAAAATTTGTTCACGAAGTCAACATGAAGGTCTGCGAAGTGAACCAGTAGTACCGCGAAGTTAGACCTCGGTGTATGGGTAGTGGACAAGAATTGTTTTAGGTCAAACTTTGCAGTGAATTTTTGGAATTTTCAAAAATTTCCACAGCGGCCCCGAAGTGACCAGGTGTTATGCGTAAGGGGCCACGAACTGATTTCGGTTGATCGGGAAGCCAACAAGAAGCTCCGCAATGTTAACAAGTACTGGAATTTGGACACTTCGTGTAAAAACATATTCACTTCGGCCTTTGTGTAAAACAGGCTTTAAGCTAGGCGCACACAGAGGCTGAAGTGAATTTGTTTTTATGCGAAGTTGGAAAATTTCACTTCGTGCTCACTTCGCAGAAGGAATTTACTTTTTGAACTAAACAAGAAAAGAATGTGTTGTCTTCCCGCCACTTCGTGTTTGTTCATGAAGTCAACATGAAGGTCTGCGAAGTGAACCAGTAGTACTGCAAAGTTAAAACGTGGTGTATGGGTAGTGGAAAAAAATTGATTTGGTGAAACTTTGCAGTGAATCTTTGAAAATTTCAAAAATTTCCACGGCGGCCCCGAAGTGACCAGGTGTTATGCGGAAGTGGCCACAAACTGATTCCGGTTGATCCAGATGCCAAGAAGAAGCTCCACAATGTTAGTATTTGAGAGTGTTCTGTGCCACAATGCGGGTAAAACCTGTTGTATTAGATTCTTAGGCCGCACAAAAAGTGGTAGATGACATGAAGTAGTTAATGTAATGATTGTAAGATAGCGGGGGTTATCTCTTTTTCGTTCTCCAGCAAATGGTAATCCCATTTCTATTTTTGTTTTTTTCCTAAGTTAAATTTTCTTTTGTTTTTTTCACCTCCTATGTATGTGCGTTTACTTATCATATTTTTGTTTTCTGTGTTTTGACAAATACTTCTGTATACCGTATGAGTTTCGCAAAAGTGCAGTCAATAAAGCATACTATACTATACTCCCATTTCAACACCAATGAACTCATAATGAAACAGAAGTATAATACACCACTCGTAAGCAGCGCTTAATATACACTAGATAAGGCAAAGCGACCTGCAAGGATGACTCACACGAACTCGCGAGTTACATACCTAAATCCATCATAATTATTTCCTGCCATTGTATCTTCCAGATACACACCCTAAGTCGCCAGACTATAAGGTGCAAAGAGTGTTTTAACACCGGAAACAAAATTCTAGTGGGTTGCGATTCAGCGGTGTCCGCCATTTTGAACTCCCTTTGGTGCCTTGGGGCTGTACTGAACCTTCAGCGTTTCTATTCGTTTCAAAACGTGGAGCTGGTCAGATCCTCAACGCAATAACACTTTTCATGACACGTTCGAGGTGTTGTCAAACCGTTTCCATCATAGTCTTTTAGCGAATCAAGCATGGCAGCCACATATATATATATATATATATATATATATATATATATATATATATATATATATATATATATATATATATATACATATATATATATATACATATATATATATATATATATATATATATATATATATATATATATATATATATATATATATATATATATATATATATATATATATATATATTTATATGTATATATATATATATATATATATATATATATATATATTTATATATGTATATATATATACATATATATAATATGTTATAGGGTGATTATTCCTGAGATCTTCGATTTCCTCCACCATGCAGTATATCTGCATAATTTATGCAGTATGTCTGTATGTAGTATGAAAAATGTACCTTTGTATGTAAGTAGGTATGTATGTACATGTATGTATGTATGTATGTGTATGCAGGTACACAAACACATATCCGTCTGTGAAACGGGTAAAGCCCATGTAATGTAGATAAGTGTCTTCCTTTGTGTAGTGTTTTCTCAGTTGCGATTGTAAATAGGGCCTCATGCAAAAGATCAAAACTACGTTTGACCTAGTTAATCAATGCACTTGACATAGATATCATAGGTATAAGTTTAACGTTATCATAAAGGAGATTTATTAGATAAAGCATCCATCAACCAGACTACAGCTTTTGTCCATACAAGTGCAAAAGTGCTTTGGTAAGTTTTGATAAGTGATTGTGGATTGGTTTTGTTGTTTAGCATGGAAGTTAGTTCTCTCGTCAATTTTCATGCAATAGTTTTAGTAAAATAAAACAAGACTACCAGTGATGCCATAAATTCTGATGCATCATGGTCATGTTGAGAACTATTTCATTGTTTTCTTCCTTGAAAAAAACACAATGCTATACAACAGACATAATAGAAGGACTGACTTTTAACAATATGTGACAAATAATCATTGTTTATACTTTCTAATAACATAGTATATGAATTACAAAGGTAATTGTAAAACTCTAAAATCATGTTTTTCATTTCAGATTAACTACAAAGTATTAGGTTTTGCTGATTTTTGTCCAAGATAAACCATCACAAGTTCAAGTATTAACCATGGCAGAGAAGATCTATAATGTATTACGGATCCTTGCACTGTTTCTTATTGCAAACAACCATGGCTTATGTCAAGAAATACCCAGTGATGAAACTGATCTTACCCCAATATCATTTTTTACTAAATTACAAGCGGTTGCCAGTACTCTAACAGAACTCAGAGATATCTTAAGAAGCCAAAAAGATGAGTTGACAAACCAAAAGGAAGAAATGAATGCTATTAAAGCAATTTTAGAATTCAGAAATAGTGAACTAAGTATGCAGTCGATAGAATTGAATCGTCAGACTATGGAGTTGAATAGACAAACTTTTCAGCTTAATCATCAGACAATTGAAAGACGAGAACTACAGAATGATATAAATCATATTCGGAGAACTGTAGATGATAACAGTAATGTTCTGAACACAGTCAGACAAAGCATGGCTAAAAGTGTACACGCTTGTAATATATCGACTGAAATCCAGAAGAGGCATAACACAGAACTGATAGCAAATTATCGTAACGAATTGTTGAATACATCTTATAAAATGATTCAAAGCCATTTGAAGGTATCTGAAAATCACGAAAGTGAATTTAGAAATTCAAGTAACATTTTACAAGGCCAGATAAGGGAGATAGCTAAGCTTGGAAGGATCCATCAGAACCATACACTGCATCTTCGGAATGAATTATCAGATATGAAAAGCAGCATGAGAAATTCACAGAATGAGCTTAGTCATCAAAGAACTGCAATCGTCAACCTCACAGATATAGTGAAGCATACTTGTAAACAGTTCAGTGATGTGTCCGATATGATGAGTAATGTCAGTGAAGGATTGATTGAGCAGCAGAAGAAAACCTTTACCCAAGAAGTGAATACAGACTCTAGAATGGTAAATAAATCTCTACAGCTGATGAGAACTCTGGCCACAGATATGTACATGATTAAGGCACAACTTACTGCATTTGACTGCCATGACTTTTTACATCTTGGTTTCAATCAAAGTGGAGTCTATAATGCCATACATGGAAAACCTGTCTTTTGTGATATGGATGAAGGTGGCTGGCTGGTGTTTCAAAGGCGATTGGATGGTTCAGTAGATTTCTTCCGCACTTGGGCAGAATACCGCCAGGGCTTTGGAGACTTAGAAGGAGAATTTTGGTTGGGATTGGATACAATACACCAGCTTACTTATAACAAACGTTACATGCTCAGAATTGTGCTGGAGGACTTTGATGGAAATACGACATATGCAGATTACAGTTATTTCTTTGTATCTGGTGAAAGTCAGAAATACAAACTTTCCCTTGGAGAATACACAGGGAATGCAACCGACTCATTTTCCGGTCATAAGACATACCACTTTTCAACAAAAGACCAGGATAATGACAGTTGGCATTCAAACTGTGCTTCAGCGTATAACGGTGGGTGGTGGTACAATAAGTGTCACTCATCAAATCTTAATGGAATATACCATGCAGGTAAACATTCTTCCTATGCAGATGGTGTCAACTGGCGAAGCTGGAAAGGGTATCATTACTCTTTGAAATCAACCATTATGAAAGTTAAGCCTGTGATATAAGTTTATTATTGTTAATGTCAAGGATTTTCTTCACTATCTTCAAGCCAAGGAAAGTCCAGAAATATGGGCATTGTGTACCACAGTGCATCAAAACTTTGCGTTTCTTCATCCAAACCTTAGTGACTTAGGGTATTTTGTGAGAAAATTTACTAAAATGTTTGTGCTCTTTTTTTAAGAAGATTTGAAGCAAAATATGGGATGCATACTCATTTTGAAAAAATATATGTAGAATATGATTTTTTTAGCTACCCTACGGCCCTTACTCCAAAGTGTCAAATTTCAATCATATGAAAAATATTATATCACCCTCAGCAAGATTCCATAAGGATATATTGTTTCCTCACATCATTAATGTTTCTTCTATCAACATGTGTGTTTTGAGATCTTTATCCGATCCTAAACATCTTATAGAATATGACTTTAATCTTTTATTCTCGCAAAGGCATTCAAAACGAAAATGGGTGTCATTCGTTTCTTAAATGAATATGTCTGGCTTAGATCATTTATAGGTACCTTATAGGAAACAATATAACGGTTAATTGTTGACTTAGATCTAAACATATCTGAAATGTCTCTTTTTGGAGTAACTCTACTAAAAGGTAACATATGTGTAGTATGTTGTAGTACATCCTACACGTCCAGGTGGACTTTGTACTGTACTAGTAAGTGAAAAAAGACAACGTGAACAATATCTGAAATAAAAATGGTGTTTATATTTCAAACGAGCACATTTTTCTCAACACATTTTCTGTGATTTATCTCATTGATTTATCTCATAAACAGGTGAGTTGATCCTTGTGTCAAACCTGACATGGGAGCTGTGGGCTAGTATTACTACATGCTTATCTGAGCGTATATAACGAGAACATCTATCACATTTTACATTATCTCAATCTAGAATTGGTAACATTAAGAACATTTAAATCCCTGTGACAGTATAAAAAGGCTTTAACCTTGCATATATGTTTTCTAACACAGATATTCAATCTATAATGGTGAACAGTAAAAGGCTAAACACCAATTAGTTGATTTTTAACACTTTTCCAAATGCTCTATCCGCTTTACCCTCAAAAAATTTTCAAATAAAAGTATCAAAGCATACAGAGATAAGAAAAGCCCTTTGCACAAATTCGTAGATTCTACACTTGTACCGTATTCGCCCAATTAAGCGCACATGACCAAATAAGCGCACAGGCCTATTTTGTTTACAGTTAAAAGGGGGAATGGCCAGCGCAACTGTGATGAAAAACTCGTAAAACTTCCGCATGATCGTACTATTAACCAATCAATGATCTTATGACATGCGGGAAAAGTCTTAGCATGCTGAACTGCAGTAGTGCAAAGGTGCAATATTGGCCAATACATACCGATCGGCAATCATTGAGGTGTGCGGTAACACGGAAGATTGCCGTCATCCCTTCTACAGAAAATTTTCCCAACCTCTACCTGCACTGTGCAGCTAATCGGGCGTATACAGTAGTTCAACTTAATGGTGGAAAAGTAGGAGAGAATTCAGGAAAGTGAAAAGACAACATATTTTGATGATGTGCAAATAAAAATCATTTGCAAATTAACAATAACAAACGATAAATCATAATGACTGAAATGCACTCCTGAATTAACATAACTTTGAATGCTGATATAAATAACAAGTGTTTCTTGGCTCATCACTCACTGTTCTTAGAAACATTCCTGCCTCTGTTATGAAGTTAAAATCAATCATTAACCTACATATGTACATTTTAACAATAGTCGTAGTATATTACATTATAGTATATCTAATTGGCCATGTCACAAAAACACGAAAATACATATACAAATTTAATAAAGGCAACAGAACGTAAGACAAATAATAGATGTTAAAAACACAAAACTACAGAATGATAGAGAAAGCTAATGACATTTTACTCAGGGTGTGGAACGAGAAAAACAAATGTCCAAGAGAGGAGGTGGTAGAGCGGTTAGTGTAACATTTTGCATGAAGACTGCA
>OZ012695.1:20023163-20050663 GCA_963942565.1 Maea johnstoni | reverse complement strand
GCAGGATCCACCAGAACCATACACTGCATCTTCGTGATGAATTATCAGCTATGAAAGGTATATTGAAGGGTTCACAGAATGAGCTTAGTCATCAAAGAACTGCAATCGTCAACCTCACAGAGTCAAAGAAACATACTTGTGGACAGTTCAGTGATGTGTCTGATGTAATGAGATTGAGTTTGAGTAATGTCACTAAAGAATTAATTGAGCAGCAAAAGAAAACTTTTAACCAAGGTGTGAGGACGGCAAATCAATCTCTACAACTGATGAGAACTCTGGCCACAGACGTGCACATGATTAAGGCACAGCTTACAGCACTTGACTGCCATGACCTTTTCCTTCTTGGTTTCAATCAAAGTGGAGTCTACAATACTATACATGGTAAACCTGTTTATTGTGATATGGACGAAGGTGGCTGGCTGGTGTTTCAAAGGCGATTGGATGGTTCAGTAGATTTCTTCCGCACTTGGGCAGAATACCGCCAGGGCTTTGGAGACTTAGAAGGAGAATTTTGGCTGGGCTTAGATACACTGCACCAGTTTACGCATAACAAACGTTACATGCTAAGAATTGTGCTGGAGGACTTTAATGGCAATACAGCATATGCAGATTACAGTTATTTCTTTGTATCTGGTGAAAGTCAGAAATACAAACTTTCCCTTGGAGAATACACCGGGAATGCAAGCGACTCTTTTTCTGGACATAAGAAATACTCCTTCACCACAAAAGACCAGGATAATGACATTTGGCCTTCAAACTGCGCTGCAAAATTTAAGGGCGGATGGTGGTACAACAAGTGTCACTCATCAAATTTGAATGGAAAGTATCATGCCGGTCAACATTCTTCCTACGCAGATGGTGTCAACTGGAAAAGCTGGAAAGGGTATCATTACTCTTTGAAATCAACCATCATGAAAATGAAGCCTGGTATATAAGTTAATTGTTGCAAATGTCAGGGATTTTCAAACCATGGAAAGTCCAAAAGTATTTGGAACCATATGGCATCAAAGATTGAGTTTCTTTCGATACTTAGGGAAGTGTAAAAAGAAATTACAAACATGCTTGTGCTTGTGTTGGAAAGGGTATCAGTACTCTATGAAATTTAAGTTTATTTCTTCTACCAATTGTATTAATCATTTGTTAATGTCAAGGATTTTCTTGACAATTCTCAAACCATGGAAAGTCCAAATGTATGGATTTTGTGGATCCCAGTATATCAACTATTTGAAATTTTTCTTACAAACTTTAAACACTTGGGGAATTGTAGGAAATGCCTACTAAAGTGTCTGTGCCTTGTTGTTTTGTTTTGCTTTATTTGGTTGTGTTTTTTAAAAAGAAAATGATGTTTAGCGCTTGGCAAAAATGTAAAGCAAAAGATATTTATCTTGGGAAATATATATACACCAAATTTCAAATATAACTGTAATCTGAGACTTGCCTTTTTAATTACCCAGATATGTGTAAAAAGGAAAGTTCAAAAACTTCATTTAATTAATTCACTATCGAAGATACATCTTATTCATATACTAGTATTCTTAAAGTAATTAGGAAAATTCATGAATAAAAAACAAATAAGTATCCCCCCAATTTACAAATTATCCTAATTGACTGTTTCTATTTGGAATTGATTTATGCAAAGTTAATTCATTTTTGCATAGTCAAAATCCAGTTTTAGATTTTGAATAAGCACAATTTACTTCTCAATATTGGCAAATGCTTTTTGATGGTTTATTATTCATCTAAGAACATTTTTAAACATGAATATGCATGGACATTCGAAAAATTAAGTTTGGATGTTCATACATTATTAATAATGCATGAAAAAAATATTCATAAAGGAATGATATATTCCTTATTCGATTACAGATGTTTAAAATTGAATTAGAATATTCGTAAATGAACATCCATTTGTAATCATTCCTCATTCCTGAGAAATTCCTAGGTGCACCAAAAATGTAAGTGGCTCACTTTCAAAACGTAAGTCATACCCCTTTTCAACAAAAGACAAGGAAAATGACAGTTGGCAGTCAAACTGTGCCGCAAAATACAAGGGCCCATAGTGGTATAGTAGGTGTCACTCATCAAATTTGAATGGAATTCATCATTCCGGTCAACATTTTTCTCATGCAGATGGCGTCAACTGGAGAAAATTGCAAGGGTATCATTACTCTTTGAAATCAACCATCATGAAAATACAGATATAATCATGCGATACACCACCAAATTTTTCCTATAAAATCCAAAGTATGTTTGAAAAGTACCTTTGAATGTACACATGCAAAGTATGTCAACTATAAGACAATTTATGAACGTGTTTCCAAAACAAAAACCATGGACGAGTTAATTGGCTAACAAACGATAAGTCATACAGAAGACGTGGTGTTATTGAAGAAACCCTGTTACATGCCCTTGCGGTCTGTCTAGAAAAAGCACGCTTTTGGTCTAAGAGAGAGGCCTGGATTAGAAATTCTCTTGAAAATCACTTCAAGATTTGTATCAAAGGCAGTTGATTTGGAAACATTCATGAGCATACAGCTATTATCACAATAATTATTGTATATCAAATAATCATATATCTATCAGAAAAGAGATAAAAGGGATCATATTACTTCTACTGACGTACCTTTAAACGAAAATTTAAAGAGTATACAGCAAAACAAGTTTAGAAAAAGTAAAGTTCCGGTTAAAATAAAAAAATTCTCTATAATGAATTACATATTTAATGACGTAAAAACGCCAAATCTCCACATTCCATTTATGCATTGTATTTGTAAGATACTGGTAATATGATTTTAATTGATAGTATATAAAACAGAATGAAAATAAAAACATGCATATTGCAGACTTAAAAAATGTAAGTTTATTGCTGTACCGATTTTAGGAAATAATGTTTTAATGTCAAAGAATTTTTTCACAAAACATTGAAAGTCCAAGAAATATGGGTTGTGTTTACCACAGTATTCCAGCGTGTTTTTTTCAAACCTTTGAAATTTAGGAAATCGTAAGAAAAATGATCGAACATGCTCGTGTTAGTTTTTCTTTTCTTTTTTGAATAAAGTGTATTTAACGTTTGACAAAGATGTGAAGCAAAAGAAAGGATAGATATTTATTTTGGAAGAAAAATATATCTAAAATGTTTCGCTACACTACGGCCCTTAGACTGCCAGCCTTCAAGTCCATGACAATATCATATCACCCTCAATAACGGTCAATAAGCTTTTATTGTTTCTAACAGCATGGGTTATCTTTTTGCAACACATTTGTTTTAAAGTCTTTCTCTTTTTACTTTATGACTTACATAAGATCATGTGATTCTCACAAGGACATTTACAATAACAAGGGAATGTTGATTCGTATCTTATATTACTACTTATGACTTAAAACATCAATGTGAATTGTTGATATATCTAAGACAAACTCTAAAATGTCTCCTTTATGTAAGCATGTTTGCAAACGTGAAATATAGCTCTGCTAAGAGGTAACTTAGTACAGTACAGACATTTAATTCCTGCACCAGCCGACCGGACGTCTGCTTTTGCCTGATTATACAAACACACTTTGATAACATGTCAAAAATTAAGCCAAGCACGCCAATGACCCACGTAACTTAAAGAACAAAGCTACGTTCAGTTGTGAGCTCATCCATGCATTCATACCCAAGAAACTTGGTGATAATCGGGCGTGCAGTCGTGTATTATGCCCGGTCTGCCCCCGCATTTAGTGCAGGAATTAAATGGCGGCACTGTACATACATACGTACGTACGTACATATAGAGTACATACATACATACATACAAAAATACATACATACATACGTACTATGTGTGTATTATAAAATGCCTTACATAAATATTGCAAGTACTGCCAGCTTCTAATATATGACATCCCAACCTCTGTGTGTATTAGTTACACATCGCCTTAACCCACTCATGCTCATGCTTAGACTCTGGAAACCTGTTGTCTGGTTCTGAAATATGTCAGCACTGTATGTAACATGACATCCCACAGGTCCGGACGGACTGTGTACTGTACTAGTAAGTGCAAAAAAACAATGTCAATGAGATCAGAAATGAAACTGTTGTTCATATTCCAACGAGCACATTTTCACCACATACTTTCCATCATTTATCTCATTGATTCATTTCATAAATAGTTGACTTGATCCTTTGATCCAACCTGACTTGGGAAATGTAGGCTAATAACTACATGCTTATCTGAGCGTGCATACCGAGAACATCTTTCACATCTTACATTATCTCTGTTTGGATCTAATGTCATAATGAACATTTCATTCACTTTGAATACCTCATTCAAATAACTTCAAATTATACAAAAATTGATGCGTTTCGTTGGAAGGTTTTCAGACGGTTTGTACGTTCCAGAAATAAATACTCAGGTTAAGGGCATAGAGGTCATATGTTACACATATGACCCACTCAAAGGCGAGGTTCGGAAATGCCCTTTCTGCAATTACAGTTTAGTTTAAGCAACCCACTACAGTAGAACATATTCTATAACTATCTTAACCTTTCCAATGATGAGGTTACTTTCATCCAAAGCACAGGGACACACGTATTTTTGAAAAACATCTGGACCCTATAATGCTGGTATTCATTGGATAGCTGTCGCTGAGTAATCCCAAATGAGTACCCATGTGCCAGGGTTTCAACTACATGGCGGACTGTAAACTGTCTTCTGATTGGCTGATTTCATCCGTAATCCTTTAGCTTATTTCCATAGTCCCATTGTCATTGAAAACAGTGGCCACTGTATTAATACAAAGCCAATCAGTCCCTCAAGACCCATTGCAATAGCATCTCAATAATGGCTGGAAAAAGCAAAGAAAATGAAATACTCAAATAAAACGTAGTTCCAGGCATTTTGATGTTTATCTGCAGATGGCGTAAATATTCCATGCTTCTTTATTATCTAATTTCATCTACTTACCTTTTGAATCGTATATATTTTGTTCCCCATTTTTGTGATTCGCTTAGAGAAACGTTTGGACTACAAGTCATATTTACAATAGCAGCATTATGTACAATAACGATATTCAATCCCTGTACGAGTCAACCAGTCACCTGCAAGCAATTTGTAGAGTATTTTCCCCGACATACCCGGCTTTACGGTCGAGGTAATTAGGCACACATATTCACTCCTCTCTAAGATTCACCCGATTGAAAATCAGTCGTGCGGTCGTGCGGACGTGCAAAGTATTTGGTCCCCCCCCCTCCTGCACGTTTTGTACAGGAATCAAATGTCTACACTTCATACGGTCATAGCACGAGTATATTGCATATGCTAACACTAGTTCTATGTTTTCATGAAAGCGCATCTTGTTGGATTAGATACTCTAACCTACTCTGGCATGGGGGGAGTCTAATTCATTAACTTCGGCTTACGATGCAGTCTGCCCTAGTTAGAACCTGTAACGAATAACAATCTCTCGTGATTTTAAGGCTTTGTACACTGCTTTATCTGGTCTGGAAGACAGGCTAACTGAATCCCTTCTAGTTCTGCTCATTATTACAGGTTTTCCTTGTGTTGCACGCAGTTTCTCATTTAAGATGTGCCCTTTAAACCCCTAGGTGAAAAATAATACTTTCGACAAAACTCATGGTCATGACAAGTGCATTAAGGTCAAGGAATCGGGATGATGAACTTGAAAGTCAAGGAGAAGAAACAACATGAACAAGCCCAGTGAAGCGTAGTTGTTGTTTTAATTAATTTTAATTCCTGCTCTAAATGCGCCGGTTATAATACACGACCGCATGCCGACTGCCACCCAGTTACCTAGGCATGGATGCATGGATGACATTAGAACTGAACGTAGATTTGATTCGAAAACTTTCTGGGTCATTCATGTGCTTGGCTCATTTTTTTAAACTTCTTATACATCATGAGTGTTTGTACAACCAGGCACGGGCAGACGTCCAGTGGACTGGTGCAGGAATTAAATGTTTGTAGTGCATTAAGTTTATGAACACTCACACAGCTTTATGTCTTCTGGAATCTGACTGCCGTCATTCTCATACAAGAAGCAATAAAAAGAACGCTATTTTAAAGCATTGACCAGTGTCCAGTGACCATCTACCATGTTTAACTCGATTATCAGTGACCATGGGGGCGGTAAAAAGAGGCCTGACAATTTTGGAAATATTTTACTTACAAAATAATTTTTTGGAAAGCTTTCGAAGGAGAAATGTTGATCAGAAGCTGAACAATAATTCTCTTCCAAATATTTTGTAAACCTTTGCTTTGTTTAAGAATTAATTTCAAAAGTATGAGAGTAGGACACGAAACTTTCTAAAGGAACTTTGAGTGTGAATGGGTTAAAGTGCCCCATTCTCAGATAAAAATAGAAGCGTGGGCATTTACCCATAGCTGTTTTGACTCGATTGTCAGTGACCAAGAGTGCTCAATTTCGCATGCATGTGTAATAGATAAATGTGTGCATCCACCCAAAGTAGCGTTAACCTTGTGGCCCTATCTGGGTCTTCCCAATCCAAGATGCTTGCAGAGATCTAGTATGGTCCAGAGAAAAGAAATTAGAATCTTTAATAAACTGGGCTATTCAGGCAAAATCCCATGCCGGTCTGACCATTGTATATGACCTGTGCCATTCCACTCGATATCTGATGTGGTGGCAACTGCCAACATACAGAGCAAATGGGCAGAAATTATGGTTAAACTAGCATGCAAAAGTAGACTCCCCAAGAGTGATGACATTACTGTATAACTGGTTAATTTGGCGTTTTTTGGCGTTTTTTTCAAAAAAGTATTTTGAATTTCCCTGTATTCATTTTGGCGTCTGGAGCAGTCAGAACAACGCCATCTTTGTGTAGACATATGTTTTTTGTGATCTTTAATTTGGCGTTGACGGACATTCGCCAAAAAACGCCAAATTAAAAACCACGCCAAATTAACCAGTTATACAGTATGCTGAAAAGAGAGCATTCTTCTAGATGATGCGATTTCTCTGACCTCTGTGAGAGTTTTGCATCTGGCCACATTCATGTCTTTCGTCTCCGGCTGGGAGGATACATCGATAGCCTTATAATATACCCTCAACAGATGGAGTGTGTCTGGTCGACTGTAGTCGTGCACATTAGTAGAATGTACGATGCTCGTAGTGCATCGAGGAAGGGAATTGGCGTACTATCTATGTCACTTAATTTGCTTCCCGGGGGGGGGGGGGGGGGGGGGGGGGGGGCACTTGGGTATTTAGGGGGGCGTATACGTTCGTTATCAAAATAAAAAAATACCCCTAGAGCACTGATTTCTGGCCAAAAAAGCACACTTATTTTGATAAAACGCTGATTTTTTCCACTAAATAAACATCCCTTATTTCATCAATACACTGACATTGGATGAACGGGTACACGTATTTTGACTTAAGATTTTATTATCCTCTGCCTGTTAAGTGGGAGCAAGTGGCGGCAGCAAACTCGGAAGCCCAGTCACTTCGGGAGTCACTCGGCGTCAGAGCCGCGTATATTTCGTGGATTGTAAGGGGATTTTGACCCCCATACTTTGTACCTGGGTATTTAGGGGGTCCATACGCTCGTTATCGAAATTTGAAAAATACCCCTAAAGCACTGATTTCAGGCCGAAAAAGCACCCTTATTTTCAGAAAAACGCTGACATTTTCCAATAAAAAAATACCCCTTCGTTTATCAAAACACTGATATTGAATGAACGCGAACACATATTTTAACTTTTAATGTTTAGCAGCAGCAGACACCGAAGACCAGTCACTTCGGGAGTTACTCGGCGTAAGAGCCGCAAATATTTTGTGGATTGTGAGGGGATTTTTCACCCCCCATACTTCGTACCCAGGTACAAAAAATACCCTTCTTTTACAAATCGCGGACATGCGGAGGTCTTGAAAAAGACCCCATCTTCCGCGACATACGCCCGGGGGGGGGGGGGGGGGGGGGCACTCAGGTACAGAGGGGGGCCGCACCCGCGTTACGTATTTCGCGGATGATGGGGTCTTTTTTTAAGACCTCCGCATGTCCGCCATTATGTAAAAGAAGGGTACTTTTTTGTACCCAGGTACGAAGTATGGGGGTCAAAATCCCCTTACAATCCACAGAATATACGCGGCTGTGACGCCGAGTGACTCCCGAAGTGACTGGGCTTCCGAGTTTGCTGTCGCCACTTGCTGCCGCTAAACACCAGAGGATTATAAAACTTAAAGTTAAAATACGTGTTCCCGTTCACCCAATGTCAGTGTTTTATTAAATTTGGCCAAAAATCAGTGCTTTAGGGGTATTTTTTAATTTTGATAACGAGCGTATGCGCCCCCCTAAATATCCAAGTGCCCCCCCCCCCCCCGGGCACATACGTAACGCAGGTCTGCCCCCCACCCCCCTTTGTACCTAACAGCCCTCCCTGGATCTAGCACCGAGATTTGTGACACTGTCGGTTCTTTCCTATCTGACTCCGATCTGACTTGAGCATTAGTGTTAGAGACCAAAGAAATTATTTTTGAAATGATGTTCTGGAACACAGAGCTGCGATAAATATTTTCTGTTACATTTTGTGTTAACATTTGTGTGAGTGTTGAAATGTGGGATTTACACACAAGCACTGCCTTGTTTACAAGTGTAAATTAATAGGTCAATGGTCAATTATTTCTGAGGCAGCCATGATTTTTCGCCACATCAGCAGACTTGTTAGCGTGTTAACACCACAAAACTTTGAATGAACATGAGCAAAAGGTGATGAAAAAGTGAGATTTAGAATTTTTTTTTTTAGGTATTTGTGAAGAACTTTAGGAGCAAAACTGAGTAAAGTATAATACATTAGTATATATTTAGTAATTAACATGCAGATCATATTTCCACAGCAACCAATCTGTATGTAAACATGAGACGTCAAGACCACACAAACCCATGACATTGTCAATTTGAATGTGACTGCAACGTCACTCACATGCAACGGCTGCTACAATAAACGTATACTGTCAAATTTAGAAACGTCCTAAAACTCACCTGCTGGAGGTTTTTGAATGTGAAAAAATTGTGCTTAGCACAATCCTTGAGTAACAAAGCATGGTTTAAGAGAAACAACATTGATGTGCGGTCAGCATATTTGAAAAACACACAAGACAAACATTTGTTATGTTTGCCGATGTACACAAACATATTTCCTTTGTGAAATTGGATAACCCTAGCCAATGTAGATGTACATCCCCCTTTTCATAGTGTTTTCTCATTTGGGATGGTAAACGACCTTATGAAATAGATAAACACTACTCTTGACCTAACCACTTATTTTATGTAAATCAATTCACTTGAAATAGATACCATATCTATAAATCAGATTATGAAGTGGCAAGGTATATTTACTAGGTAAGGTATCAACAAACTAGGCTATATATAGTATCCATACGCTTCCAAATGCAGGTTGGTAAGTATTGAGAAGTGATTTAAGTTTGGATTTTAGTTTTGTTTAGCGAGGTAGCTGTTCTCTTGAAACTTTCTACTGGTTGCACATGCAATAGTTGTAGTAATATTTAACAGAGGAACGCCTACCCTACCAGTGAAACGTCAAATAATGATAAATCCTGTCATGTTGAGAATTTGTTCGATAGGTTTTGTAATGCATTAGTTGCTTGTGACAACATGATATGATACATATGCCATGCCTTGCGTACTTTTGAATGACATAATGCTACAACATCAGAATAATAAAAAGGATTGAGCTGGAAAAATCAAAATGGCATATAATCAAATTCTGCATACCTTCTATTAGTATGATGGTGAATTGTAAAAGCATGATAAAATGAAAACAACAAAAACCTGTGTTTTCCATTTCAGATTTACTACAAATTATTTGGTGTTGCTGATGTTTGTTCAGGCGTAACCATCACAACTTCGAATATTCATTATGATAGACAAAATGTTTAGTGTATTGAGGTTCCTTGCATTGTTTAGCATTGTAAACGATCAAGTTGTATGTCAAGAAATACCCAGGGGTGAATTTGACCTTACCCCAATATCATTTTTCAATAAATTACAAGCTGTTGCCAATACTCTTACAGAACTTCAAGATATTCTAAGAAGCCAACGAGATGAGTTGGTTGGCCAAAAAGAAGAAATAAATGCCATTAAAAATATTTTGGAATTCAGAAATAGTGAGCTTAGTAAGCAGTCGATAGAATTGAATCGCCAGACAGTGGAGTTGAATAGACAAACTGTTCAGCTTAATCGTCAGACAATTGAAAGCAGAGAACTACAGAACGATGTAAAGTATATTCGTAGAACTGTAGATGATACAGGTAATGTTCTGAACACAGTTAGACAAAGCATGGCTAAAAGTGAACATACTTGTAATATATCAACTGAAATCCAGAAGAGGCATTACACAGAACTGATAGCAAATTATCGTAACGATATGTTGAATACATCTTATACAATGATTCAAAACCAATTGAAGATATCTGAAAATCATGAAAGTGAATTTAGAAATTCAAGTAAGATTTTACAAGGCCAGATAAGGGAGATAGCTAAGCTTGGAAGGTACCATCAGAACCAAACACTGCGTCTTCGTGATGAATTATCAGATATGAAAAGTAACATGAGAAATTCACAGAATGAGCTTAGTCATCAAAGAACTGCAATCGTCAACCTCACAGAGATAGTGAAGCGTAATTGTGAACAGTTCGGTGATGTGTCCGATATGATGAGACAGGGTTTGAGTAATTTCAGTGAAGGATGTATTGAGCAGCAGAAGAAAACGAAAGTGAATACAGACTCTAGAATGGTAAATAAATCTCTACAGCTGATGAGAACTCTGGCAACAAACATGCACATGATTAAGGCACAACTACATGCATTTGACTGTCATGACTTTTTCCTTCTTGGTTTCAATCAAAGTGGAGTCTACAATACTATACATGGCAAACCTGTTTATTGTGATATGGACGAAGGTGGCTGGCTGGTGTTTCAAAGGCGATTGGATGGTTCAGTAGACTTCTTCCGCACTTGGGCAGAATATCGCCAGGGCTTTGGAGACTTAGAAGGAGAATTTTGGCTGGGCTTGGATAGAATACACCAGCTTACTTATAACAAACGTTACATGCTAAGAATTGTGCTGGAGGACTTTGATGGCAATACAGCATACGCAGATTACAGTTATTTCTTTGTATCTGGTGAAAGTCAGAAATACAAACTTTCCCTTGGAGAATACACCGGGAATGCAACCGACTCATTTTCTGACCATAAGAAGTACTCCTTCTCCACAAAAGACCAGGATAATGACATTTGGCCTTCAAACTGTGCTGCAAAATTTAAGGGCGGATGGTGGTACAACAAGTGTCACTTATCAAATTTGAATGGAATGTATCATGCCGGTCAACATTCTTCCTATGCAGATGGCGTCAACTGGCAAAGCTGGAAAGGGTATCATTACTCTTTGAAATCAACCATTATGAAAATTAAGCCTGGTATATAAGTTTATTGTTGCAAATGTCAGCGATTTTCAAACCATGGAAAGTGGAACCGCATGGCATCAGAAATTGTTTTTTTTTCGATACTTAGGGAAGTGTAAGAAAAATGTACAAATATGCTTGTGCTTGTGTTGGAAAGGATATCGGTACCCTATGGAATCGTTGATCAAGACATTCAAGTTTATTTCTTCTTCCAATTGTATTAATCATTTGTTAATGTCAAGGATTTTCATGACTATTCTCAAACCATGGAAAGTCCAAATGTATGGATTTTGTGGATCCCATTATATCAACTATTTGAGATTTTTCTTACAAACCTAAAACACTTGGGGAATTGTTGGAACTGCCTACTAAAATGGTTGTGCTTTATTGTTTTGTTTTGCTTTATTTGGTTGTGTTTTGGTTTTAAAGAAAAGGACGTTTAGCGCTTGGCAAAAATGTAAAGCAAAAGATATTCATCTTTGGAAATATATATATCAAATTTCAAATATAACCGTAATCTGAGACTTGCTTTTTTAATTACCCAAATATGTGTAAAAAGGAAAATTCAAAAACTTCATTTGATTAATTCACTAACGAAGATACATCTTATTCATATACTAGTATTCTTAAAGTAATTAGGAACATTCATGAATGAAAAACAAATAATTACCCCCCAAATTTACAAATTATCCTAATTGACTGTTTGTATTTGGAATTGATCTATGAATAGTTAATTCATTTTTGAATAGCCAAAATCCAGTTTTAGATTTTAAATAAGCAAAATTTACTTCTCAATATTAGCAAATGCTTTTTGATTGTTTGTTATTCATTTAAGAACATTTTCTAACATGAACATGCATGGACATTCGAAAAATTAAGTTTTGATGTTCATACATTATTAATAATGCATGAACAAATATTCATAAATGAATGATATATTCCTTATTCGATAACAGATGTTTAACATTGAATTAGAATATTCATGAATGAACATCTATTTGTAATCATTCCTCATTCCTGAGAAAATTCCTAGGTGCACCGAGAATGTATGTGGCTCACTTTCAAGACATAAGTCATACCCCTTTTCAACAAAAGACCAGGATAATGACAGTTGGCAGTCAAACTGTGCCGCAAAATACAAGGTCGCATGGTGGTATAGTAAGTGTCACTCATCAAATTTGAACGGAATGCATCATTCCGGTCAACATTCTTCCTATGCAGATGGTGTCAACTGGAGAAAATTGAATGGGTATCATTACTCTTTGAAATCAACCATCATGAAAATACTTGCGATACACCACCAAATTTATCCAATAAAATCCAAAATATGTTTGAAAAATACCTATGAATGTACACATGCAAAGTATGTCAACTATAAGATGATTCATGAAAGTTGCCAAAAACAATAGACTTAGGTTAATGGGCATTAAGATACATCATACAGAAAATGTGGTGCTATTGAAGAAACCCTGTTACATGTCTTTGCGGTTTGTCAGCTTTTTGTCTAAGACAGTAGACTCAATTAGAACTGCTCTTGAAAATCACTTCAATATTTGTAAAAAAGGCAGTTGATTAGGAATGAGCATGCAGACATTAACACAATAATCATTGTATATCAAATACTCTTACATATCAAAAAAAGATATAAAAGGGAACATATTACTTCTACTGACGTACTTTTAAACGAAAATGTAAAGAGTATTCAGCAAAACAAGTTTAGAAAAAGTAAAGTTCTGGTTAAAATGAAATTTTCTCTATAATGAATTACATATTTAATGATGTAAAAACGCCGGATCTCCACCTTCTAATGTGAATACTGAAAGGGTTTTAACAATTCGTTTTAATTCTTACAATCACGTTGTTACATAAGCCTAGTATCATGGCATTTGACTACAACTATCATTTATGCATTGTATTTGTAAGATACTGGTGATATGATTTTAATTGATAGTATATAAAACAGAATAAAAATAAAAACATGCATATTGCAGACTTAAAATATGTAAGTTTATTGCTGTACCGATTTTAGGAAATAATGTTTTAATGTCAAAGAATTTCTTCACAAAAAATTGAAAGTCCAAGAAATATGGGTTTTGTGTACCACAGTATTCTAGTGTTGTTTTTTTCAAACCTCTGAAATTTAGGAGATCGTAAGAAAAATGATCAAACATGCTCGTGTTAGTTGTTTTTTTCTTTTTTGAATAAAGTGTATTTAACATTTGACAAAGATGTGAAGCAAAAGAAAGGATAGTTATTTTTTTTGGAAGAAAAATATATCTAAAATGTTTCGCTACACTACGGCCCTTGGACTGCCAGCCTTCATGTCACAAGTATTTTTGAAAAACATCTAGACCCTATAATGCTGGTATTCACTGGATAGCTATCGCTGAGTAATCCCAAATGAGTACCCATGTGCCAGGGTTTCAACTACATGGCAGATTGTAAACTGTCTTCTGATTGGCTAATTCTATCCGTAATTCTTTAGCTTATTTCCATAGTCCCATTACTAGATCGCGGGTTCTGACATATTATATAAGCTATTGATGACCAAGAACTTAATATAAAATAGTATCTGCTTCCAACAACTCCATTGTCATTGAAAACAGTAGCCACTGTAGTAATACAAAGCCAATCAGTCCCTCAAGGCCCATTGCAATAACATCTCAATACTGACTGGAAAAAGCAAAGAAAATGAAATACTCAAATAAAACGTAGTTCCAAGCATTTTGATGTTTATCTGCAGATGGCGTAAATATTCCATGCTTCTTTATTATCTAATTTTATCTACTTATCTTTTAAATCGTATATACTAGTAATGTGTTCCCCTCTTTTGTGATACGCTTAGAGAAACGTTTGGACTACAAGTCATATTTACAATAGCAGCATCATGTACAATAACGATATTCAATCCCTGTACGAGCCAACCAGTCGCCTGCAAGCAATTTGTAGAGTAGCTTCCCCGACATACCCGGCTGCACGGTCCAGGTAATTAGGCACACATATTCACTCCTCACTAAGATTCACCCGATTGAAAATCAGTCGTGCGGTCGTGCGGACGTGCAAAGTATTTGGTCCTCCCGCACGTTTTGTACAGGAATCAAATGTCTATACTGCATACAGTCATAGCACGAATATAGTGCATCTACTGCTAACACTAGTTCTATGTTTTCATGAAAGCGCATCTTGTTGGATTAGATATTATCACCTACTCTGGCATGGGATTCTAATTCATTAACTTCGGCTTACGATGCTAGCCGCCCTAGTGAGAACCTGTAACGAATAACAATCTCTCGTGATTTTAAGGCTTTGTACACTGCTTTATCTGGTCTGGAAGACAGGCTAACTGAATTACTTCTAGTTCTCCTCATTATTACAGGTTTTCCTTGTGTTGCACGCAGTTTCTCATTTAAGATGTGCCCTTTAAACCCCTAGGTGAAAAATAATACTTTCGACAAAACTCATGGTCATGACAAGTGCATTAAGGTCAAGGAATCGGGATGATGAACTTAAAGTCAAGGAGAAGAAACACCATGAACAAGCCCAGTGAAGCGAAGTTGTTGTTTTAATTACAGTACGGACATTTAATTCCTGAACTATATGCGCCGGTTATAATACACGACCGAATGCCGATTGCCACCCAGTTTCCTAGCCATAGATGTATGGATGACCTAACAACTGAAAGTGGATTTGATTTGCAATTATTTGGATAATTTATGTGCTTGGCTCATTGTTTTAACTTGTTATCCATCGATGTTTGTACAACCAGGCATGGACAGATGTCCGGTGGACTGGTGCAGGAACTAAATGCCTGTAGTGTAGTTATGTTATGAACACTCACACAGCTTTATGTCTTATTTAAGGTTTTTTATAGTATGGAATCTGACTGCCTTCATTCTCATACAAGAAAAAATGAAAGGAACCATATTTTAAAGCATTGACCAGCGTCCAGCGACCACCTACAACCCGGGACCTACAATGGTTGACTCAATTATCAGTGACTATGTGGGCGTTTTTTAAAGTGCCCCTTTCTCGGATAACATTAGAAGCGTGGGCATTTACCCTTAGCCGTTTTGACCGAATCATCAGTGACCAAGAGTTTCGCATACATGTATAATAGATAAATGTGTGCAACCACCCTGTTTTATCGTACTTAATGTTAACCTAGTGGGCCTATCTGTGTCTCCCCATTCCAAGATGACAGCTTAACCCATTCACAATTACGCAGCGCACATATTGGTCCGATGTATATGGATGTTTCTTCGGAGCAAAGCTATATTTGAAGAAATATTTTTTAATGAAAGTTGTTGTTCCAGTTCGGTTAAATAATACATTTTCAAATATTTTCCAAGTATTACATTATTTGATAAGTTATGTCCAAAGTGCTCAGACTACGTGCGAATTTCACATGTAAATAGGTGTAATTAAACTTCGTGTTTTACGGTTCATATACACGTATACCTTCCTGGAAAAATAAAGACAGCATACTCTTTGATTGCCCTTTTATCGTATTTATGATAACACTCATCCTACCAATAATAAAAGGGGGTTATATCCTCCCGCCACTTGTAGCCGCAATGCCTCCTAGCAATTTTGTAAATTCCACCAAGTTATTGTGTTTTATTATTCATGCTCACATTTACTATCAAACATGGCTGAATTAATGAAAAAGTGTTTCTGGCAATGGCGTGCGGATACAATACCAAATCATTTTAAGGGGAGTTGTAGATTGGTTTTTGATTAATACGTTCTAGTTATTTTACCAACAAATGCTAAAAGCATTAAATTGGTAAGGACGGCCATGGCAACCTTAGCCTTTGCTACTTTTGATAACTAATAATAAAAATAAAAATAATTATAATAATATATATATATATATATATATATATATATATATATATATATATATATATATATATATATATATATATATATATATATATATATATATATATATATATATATGTATATTGCCAAATTTTCACTAAAATTATTTGCTGATGGTAATTGGCTGATGGGTTCATTTGCAAGATTACGTTTGGTCGTTGATCGTGTGACAATTGGCCCTTATTAAATTCTATAGAAAATGGCATCCATTTTAATGGCTATTCATATTCTCAAATCTTAAAAAATATAATCAAATAAAAATTAATGTTTTACAACACTTTTAGAAAATCTCAGTTTAATATTCCTGAAACTTTGCAATATTGGGTAAAGAACAAAGCACAGTGATCTTCAAAACATCTTTTACTTTGGGATCATCGACTCAGTTTTTTCACTGATCTTTGAAAATATATCGCAATCTATGTCACAAATGTCTCACTCTTCAAAATTGGTTTCTTTCTTTGCTAAATGTATCCCTTCATTGATACTATTCTGCCCTGTTGAAATCATTTTTCTGCTGTTATGTAGAAACTATGGGGCAAATTAAAGGAATATAAAAAGACAAGTTTTAAAACAAAGTTGGCACAAGTCAGAATTGTCGAATTTAATGTTCACCAAATTTTGTCTGAACTATCTGCACAATGCTCTTAACAATGTTGGTCATTAGGTTAGCCTTCTCATGATTCTATATTCCGTATGTCTTGGTCGCTTCAGCATTTCCCTGACGTATGTGTATACTCCAGTGAACAATAAAATAACAAAAACAAATGCGGTACATACGGTACATCTACAATGGATGATTAGTACACTGTCTTAGGAGAAGGCCACCTGGGTGGTTTCGAGGAAATTCTGAAGATACATTAAGTTTATAATCATAAAATGAATAGAAGCATTAACACATATTCTCCACATACTGATTGAGGGCCAAGTAAGGATAAAATTTCAAAGATGGTATGGAAATGAGTACGTGTCGCTTAGAAACATAAGAATGATATTTAGTAACATAGATAACTCTTTTGAAATAGTGAATCCACCTATTATCAATTGTCAAAGAAACTAATTTCCCATTCGCATTGTTCGTATTTGGAACATTGATGCCAGTGTCGCTTAAGGCTTTGATGATGGTAGTACACGTCTCCTACTTTAGCTTTCTTGTCCCCTTTCTAACAATTGTTATACAATCCCTGTGGTCGGGGTGTTTCAACTATAGCTTTTCTTTAACTTAGCTGCATGAGTTTAGCTGGATAATACCGTAGTTTTTGTTTTTAAATGTATGTATATACATGTATAGATATATATTCTTTATGTCTTGGTCGCTTCAGCATTTTCCTGACGTATGTATATACTCCAGTTAACAAAATAATAACAGAAACAAATGCCCTCTGTGTACGGAGTGACTGACTAATTGAGAAAATACTGTTATCAACATTACCAAAGCAACATACGGTATATCTACAATGGATGATTCGTGCACCCTCTAAGGAGTGGTGGTTCCGAGATAATTCTGAAGAGACATTAAGTTTATAATCATAAAATGAATAGAAGCATTAACACATATTCTCCACATCCTGATTAAGGGTCAAATAAGGATAAAATATCAAAGATGGTGTAGAAGTGAGTATGTATCCCTTAGAAGCATACTAATGACGTACAATAACCTAGACAATTCTTTTAAAATAGGAAATCCACCTATTATTAATTGTCAAAGAAACTAATTTTTCTATTCTCATTGTTATAGGGTTCGTATTTGGTACATTGATGCTAGTGTCGCGTAAGGCTTTGATGAGGGTAGTACACTGACAATTTACCATCTCCTACTTTAGCTTTCTTGTCCCCTTTCTAACATTTGTTATCCAATCCCTGTGATTGTGGTGTTTCAACTATTGTTTTCTTTAACTTAACTGGCTGGGCTTACCTGGATAGTACCACAGTTTCTTTTTGTTTTGCAATGTATTACCCAAAATGACATAGTCTTGATCAATAAAGGTAACTTGATTTGTGAATAAAAATGTCTTGATTGTATTTTCTTTGAGTTGTTTTATGTTTATTTATTTTGTTTCCTTCCTTCCATTGACTTTGAAAGTAATCTTCTGTGATACAAATTCTGATGTCCATATAAGTTCTTTGTTATTGTATTGTCTCATCCTGTTGTACCTTAACCTTCCATCCCAATCTGAATAATTTGAGTTTTTTCCACATTTATCCGTAATCCTGATTTTGAGCAAATATCTCTAAGGTATCTAAACATTTGCCGAAAAACCACGCTTCCGATCAATATATAGGGTAGTCTCATCGGCATACTGAGTCACTTGGTGTTAGATGTCAGAAGTTAATCTGAGAATTTCTTCAGAATATTGATATGGAATTTGATTGTACATATGTGAGATGTTTACAATTCAAATTATTGCATAAAAGAGTTTTTACAAATGAACTTTTATAGCTAATGAAAAGTGTGGGTAGTAAAGAATATCCTTTATGCAAGAACACACATAAACAATTTATTGTGCATTTTTAGATGTTAGAAAATACTTACATTGTGGGGACAGGCTGAGTTCTGGTTAGGTATCAAAAGAGAAGATTAGAATTTTCAGATTTAGAAAAAATAGTTGTTACCGCCTATAAGAACCCTATAATTGATACAGTGATTTATTTGACTAAATAGAAAATAAACAAAACGTACAGGAAAATAAGGTGACGTATACTGCGGATATCAAATAACTACTATCAAATGAATGCAGTTACAATATTGACAGTAGTATGCAGAAACTGAGGAGTCACTTCTAACATTTGAACAAAAATGGTCATATTTGGTTCACATTTTAGAGTAATATTGAAAGTCTTATCTGATGTTTACAAAGGTTAAGGTATGAAGTCAAGATCTGCTGTCTCTTAATCCATAATTCTCCATAATCCTCCAATGTTGTACAGATATTGGTACCTCTATGCTGTATATGTACCGGCATGCTTTTTATGCGTGTTTATTAGCAAGTAAAATTATGCTATATACATAGCACTTTACTAGTAATGGGGACTGCGAGTGTACTATCAAATATCAATACAGAGAGAAATCTTGAATGCCACTTCAAGGTAACTTCCTTATCGTCATCAAAATAATATATACATGTGCAAAATGGGAATCTGAGTGTTCACACTTTGTAGTGATTGTTCGTTATGTTTCTACGTTAGGGCTCATAGTTCCGGCAATTAATGCGAATAATATAGAGATTCAAGTTTCATAATAAAAGTTTTCCATTTCGAGAAAGTACGGAATGGCTTCCACAGTCAATTGGTAAGGAAAAACATCTTTAAATCAGTTCTTATTCCATCCTTCATCATATCAACACACAAGGTCCATTAACATATACGGTATGCAATTAATACTCAATATTAATGCAGAGCTGTGTAGAATGTTAAATAGATTATACAAAAGTATTTTACTAGTTGACATAGATGTTAGACAGTAACATGTATTGTTTGTCAAATATTTTCCCTTTACCTCCTATGTAGTGTCTATGTTTTTCTTGAAAATTAAGGTTCTTAGTGATATTTTTTATATTTAATATTTTAATATATTAGGGAAGGAGAAACATGTAAACAGAGCTCTCATGGACAGCCAGGTGGCAGCTATTACTAACGATCCCTGGAAAGTATTTTTGCAGCTCTCTGAAGAAAGTGAAGATGGCACTTTAAGTGTAGGATTTCAACGTTATTAAGTGCCACTGGCACCTTTCATCCCCACTTAACGAGCACTAGGCTATCGGCCAAATCTTAAAAGAGCCTTATTTAGCGAGTTTAATTACCCCCCCATGTAGATGGAATTTTTTACTTTAGGTGGATAGAGGAGTATATGGGGCCTACCAAAATGCCGTGCCCCCACTTTGGGACATGGTCAGATTTGCGTTAGGCCTGGTCAAACTGACCACCCACAAATCAGGGAATCGGCCACCTGAAGCACACATATATTGAGGAATAATGGGGTGGGGGTAAAGAAATTGACCATAAAAATGCTCACAGTTCATTGAATACCACAAGTTTGGTATCAAAATGTTGGTCTGGAGAAGACGTATCCTTTAAAATACTAAACACATAACAAACTCTATTCCATGATGTAATAGAGGTCATTCAAGGTCAAAATGGCTGCCAAATCAAGAATCTGGGATTTTCCCATAATCTATAGTTTCGGTTTATAAACTTCTCAGTTTTTTTGAAGGGATGTATTTCATTTCTGTAGCCACTTTTTCAGAAGGAATGCTTTTTAGTGGAGTTGTTCAACATTTTAGAAAGTTCATTGATTAGAATGTTAAGTCTAATTTTGAGATTTAAGGCACAAAGTAGGGTACCAGGCCCACCTAGTGACCCCAAAAAATGCCGAAAATGGTAAAAAATTGAAAACCAAAATGCCTGTATCTTAAGTTTTACAAGTTGGAAGGGAGCAGATGATGCACCAAAATATCAGGTTCAATTTTCTCTTCAATCTGGAAGATGATGGTAAAAATTCCTAAAATTAAGGGGTCATTGAAGGTCAAATAAAGGTCAAAATGTCAATTTTTCTCTACAAAATTCAAATTTTGATGAAGATATTTTGATAAAGTAGTTGTGTTTTGTTTGGGTTTTAATTACTCCCCCCATGTAGATGGAATTTAATACCTCAGATGGATAGGGGAGTGCCTGGGGCTTACAAAAATGACGTGCCCCCACTTTGGGACATGGTCAGATTTGCATTAGGCCTGGTCAAACTGACCACCCACAAATCAGGGAATCGGCCACCTAAAGCACACATGTATTGAGGAATGATGGTATGGGGGGTAAAGGAATTGACCATAAGATTGCTCACGGTTCATTAAATGCCACAACTTCGGTATCAGAATGTTGGTTTGGAAGAGACTTATCTTTTAAAATATTAAACACGTGACAAACTCTATTCCATGATATAATAAAGGTCATTCAAGGTCAAAATGGCTGCCAAATCAAGAATCTGGTATTTTCCCATAATCTCTAGTTTCCTTTTATGAACTTCTCAGTTTTTTTGAAGGGATGTATTTCTTTTATGTGGCCACTTTTTCTGAGGGAATGCTTTCTAGTGGACTTGTTAAACATTTTAGAGAGTTCATTGATTAGAATGTTAAATCTAGTTTTGAGATTTAAGGTACAAAGTAGAGTAACAGGCCCACCTAGAGACCCCAAAAAGTGCCTAAAATGGTACAAATATGAAAAACCAAAATGACTGTTTCTTTATTTCTACAAGTCGGACTGAAGCAGATGATGCACCATAGTATCAGGTTTAATTCTCTCTTTAATCTGGAAGATGATGTTAAAAAAAACTAAAATTAAGCGGTCATTGAAGGTCAAATAAAGGTCAAATAAAGGTCAAAATGTCAGATTTTCTCTAAAAATTCAAATTTTGATGAAGAGATTTTGATAAAGCAGTTACGATTTGTCATAGTATAAGGTCCAAACCAGGTTACCACAATAACTGACAGATATATTACCTGATGTATGGTCCACTCTTATATTTTTGACCATATATCGGTAAAAATGAAGTAGTTTTAAGTCAATATGGAGGTGTGGATTATGGCATATAGCAATTCCATGCTTATAATAAGTGCTTACAGACGGTTGGTGAGGAAGTGCTAGTATGGCACCACTGTTTAGGTCATAGAAGTTGTGAAAACAAAACATAATAGGCATTGTTTGGTATCAAAATGCTTGTTGTAGGACATTTCTTTTTTATTCAATTCAACCAATCTAGGGTAAAGTATATTGCTCTATTCTTAGAGGTCATTCAAGGTCAAACTAACCCCAATTTCATGCTTTAAGGTATTTTGTCTTTGAATTGTCCATTTAGCAGCTTATTGAATTCTCCTGGAATACATTTTCTTATCCTGGAATTAATTTTAGGTGAGAAATATCTTTATAAAGGATCCTCAGACACTTTTTTAGTCACGTCAAGACAAGGTCTGGGCCAATCTTGAATATTTACGGACCAAAATGGCCACATGCCTGAATATGGGTGCACCCAAATATCTAAGTGAAGCAACAGAATGTTGACATAAT
Source organism: Maea johnstoni (assembly GCA_963942565.1). Lineage (NCBI taxonomy): Eukaryota > Metazoa > Annelida > Polychaeta > Spionida > Magelonidae > Maea > Maea johnstoni. Next base: position 20,028,288 of record OZ012695.1, on the reverse strand, counting down.
AGAGTTATATCTTATTGTATGTCAACTTTCATTTTCAATGAGGAGAACAGGGTTTTAAACTTGCCTATTGTCTTTAAGTGGCGTTGTTGAACATTTTAGAAAGCTCATTGACCAACAGTTCCATTTCAGGCTTTAAGGTACAAAATAGGGTACTTAGTCCACCTGGCGACTCCAACAAGTGCATAAAATGGTACAAATCTGTACACCAAAATGACTGTATCTTAAGTTTTGCAGGTTGGAAGGGAGCAGATGATGCACCAAAATATCAGGTATAATTTTCTCTTCTAACTGGAAGATGATGGAAAAGTGATACTAAAATTAACGGGTCACTGAAGGTCAAATTAAGGTCAAAATGTCAATTTTATTTGAAAATTCCTACTTTGATAAAGAGAGTTTTGATGAAGTAGTTGTGTTATGACATTTTACTATTTCCAATTCAAGTTATCACAATAAATGACAGATAAATTACCCCAAGATAGGATCTGAGAATATATTTTGAACCATTTACTGATGAAAATTAGGTAGTTTTAAGTCAATGTGGAGGTGTGGAATAAGATGTTTGGCAATTTTAGGTTTCTAATAAGGAGAGTTTGTGAGAAAGTGCTAGTATGTGACAACTGTTCAGGTCATCAAAAGTGTGAGCACCAAACAATATAAGCATTGTTTGGTATCAAAGTACTTGTTGTAAGACAATCTTCCCATTTTATGCAACCAACCTAGAGTAGGGTGTTCTGTTGTCATATTAGAGGTCATTCAAGGTCAAACTACCTCCTCTTTTATGATTTAAGGCATTTTGACTCGAAATTATATTATTAGTATCAATTTTCCATCATCTTCCAGATTGAACAGAAAATTAAACCTAATATTTTGATGCATCATTTACTCCCTTCCAAACCAGTGAAACTTAAAAGAATCAGTTTGGTTTTCAGATTTGTAACATTTAAGGTACTTTTTTGGGTCGCCAGGTGGACTTGGTACCCTTTTTTGTACCTTAAACCTTAAAATAGAACTTGAAATTCAAGTCAATGAGCTTTCTAAAATGTTCAACAACTCCAATAAAAGGCTAGAGAAAAATACATCACTTCAAAAAATATTTAGTAAACATATCTAAGGTATTTTGTTAGCCAATTATTGTGGTAACTTGGTCAGGAAATTAAGTGATGACAAAACACACCCTCCATCAAAATCTCTTCATCTAAATTTGAATTTCCTAGAGAAAAAGGATGTTTTGACCTATATTTTACCTTCTTTTTTCCTCAAATCTCTTTAACATCTTACATGACAAACACAATAGGCAAGTTAAAAAGCTTTAAAGCTGACATACCATAAGATACAACTCTGCTATGTCAACTTTCTGCTGCTTCACTTAAATATCTGGGTGCACCCATAATCAGTCATTTTGTCATTTTGGTCCCTGAATATTCAGAATTGGCCCAGACTTTGTTTTGAAATGACTCTGAAATGTCTGAGAATCCTTTATAAAGATATTTCTCAACTAAAACTATTTCCAGGATAAAAGATGTATTCCAGAAATATTTAATAAGCTGCTAAATGGACAATTCAAAGACGATATACCTTAAATCATGAAATTGGGGTTAGTTTGACCTTGAATGACCTCTAATATCACAACACTATACCCTACCCTCGGTTGATTGAATGAAATGAAAAGATTGTCTTACAGTAAACATTTTGATACCAAACAATGCCTATGATGTTTTGTTTTCACAACTATGACCTAAACAGTGGTGCCATACTAGCACTTCCTCACCAACCGTCTTTAAACACTTATTATAAGCATGGATTTGCTAAATGCCATATTCCACACCTCCATATTGACTTAATATATGGTATATATATGGTCCAAAATAAAAGGGTGGACCATATTTCAGGTAATATATTTTTCAGTTATTGTGGTAACCTGTTTTGGACATTATATAATGACAAGACAAAACTACTTTATCAAAATCCCTCATCAAGATTTGAATTTTTAGAGAAAATCTGACATTTTGGCATCTATTTGACCTTTATTTGACCTTCAATGACGGCTATATTATACTGTTTTTTACCATCATCTTCCAGATTAAAGAGAAAATTAAACCTGATATGTTGGTGCATCATATGCTCCATTACGACTTGTGGAACTAAAGAATCAGTCATTTTGGTTTTCAAATTTGTACCATTTTAGGCACTTTTTGGGATCTCTAGGTGGGCCTGGTACCCTAAAGTGTACCTTAAATCTCAAAAGTAGATTTAAAATTTCAATCAATGAACTTTCTAAAATGTTTAACAACTCCACTAAAAAGCATTCCTTCTGAAAAAGTGGCTACAGAAATGAAATACATCCCTTCAAAAAAACTGAGAAGTTTATAAGCCGAAACTATAGATTATGGGAAAATCCCAGATTCATGATTTAGCAGCCATTTTGACCTTGAATGACCTTTATTACATCATGGAATAGAGTTTGTTATGTGTTTAGTATTTTACAGGATGAGTCTCCTCCAGACCATCATTTTGATACCAAACTTGTGGTATTCAATGAACTGTGAGCATTTTTATGGTCAATTTCTTTACCCCCCATGCCATTATTCCTCAATATTTATGTGCTTCATGTGTCCAATTCCCTGATTTGTGGGTGGTCAGTTTGACCAGGACTAACGCAAATCTGACCATGTCCCAAAGTGGGGGCATGTCATTTTTGTAAGCCCCAAACACTCCCCTATCCATCTAAAGTAAAAAATTCCATCTACATGGGGGGAGTAATTAAAAGCCAAACAAAACACAACTACTTTGTCAAAATATCTTCATCAAAATTTGAATTTTTTAGAGAAAAATTGACTTTTTGACCTTTATTTGACCTTCAATGACCCCTTAGTTTCAGGATTTTTTACCATAATCTTACAGATTGAAGAGAAAATTGAACCTGATATTTTGGTGCATCATCTGCTCCCTTCCGACTTGTAAAACCTTAGAAACAGGCATTTTGGTTTTCAATTTTTTACCATTTTCGGCACTTTTTGGCGTCACTAGGTGGGCCTGGTACCCTACTTTGTGCCTTATATCTCGAAATTAGACTTAACATTCTAATCAATGAACTTTCTAAAATGTTGAACAACTCCACTAAAAAGCATTCCTTCTGAAAAAGTGGCTACAGAAATGAAATACATCCCTTCAAAAAAACTGAGAAGTTTATAAACCGAAACTATAGATTATGGGAAAATCCCAGATTCTTGATTTGGCAGCCATTTTGACCTTGAATGACCTCTATTACATCATGGAATAGAGTTTGTTATGTGTTTAGTATTTTAAAGGATACGTCTCCTCCAGACCAACATTTTGATACCAAACTTGTGGTATTCAATGAACCTTGAGCATTTTTATGGTCAGTTTCTTTACCCCCCATCCCATTATTCCTCAATATATGTGTGCTTCAGGTGGCCGATTACCTGATTTGTGGGTGGTCAGTTTGACCAGGCCTAACACAAATCTGACCATGTCCCAAAGTGGGGGCACGGCATTTTGGTAGGCCCCATATACTTCCCTATCCATCTAAAGTAAAAAATTCCATCTACATGGGGGGGTAATTAAAATCCATAATTTGGGTCCCTGGCCGATAGCCTACACGAAACGGTCTATGAAACGGCGCCAAGCACTTTCAAGGGCCCCAATAAAACGTATTTAGTATGTACGAGTATTTGAACTACGGTATATATGTATATTGCATCTATCAACAGAAAATGCGTCTCTGGGCAAGCAATTTCATCTGCCCCATTAAAACGTATGAAGAACATGAGCATTTAAACTACGGTATATATTACATGTATCATCAGGAAATGTGTAGCCCTCTCATTATATGCATTATCCTTGCTGCTTACAAAAAGAACAAATCATTTTCGCACTAATTGTTTTGTGTAGACGAATGACAGATGGATAATTGAAACACTAAACCCGAACAAATGGTAATTTCCTTTTAATTTGTACACAATTATTAAGTTTCCATATTAACTATAAAACATGCGGGTGTGCTGTTTAGTTACTAGAATTATGGTTTAAGTTTGAATCTGTAGTTTTCATTTTATATTACATTTTCTTTGTTTGGTATGTCATGCACATCTGCTATATATACTAGGGTCGGGCTACTGTGTGGAAAATGTGCAGTTCCTGCAAGATTCTTTACAGCACACGAATATGGAAGAAATTTTACTTACAAAAGTAGGTCAACAAGTTAGAGAGAGCAATACACGCACACACGTTGTTGACCTACTTTCTTAGGTAAAACTTCCACCAAAGGCGTGTGCGATAAGGTACTATCTTGCAAGAACTCCAAACTTACATCCAGTTGCCCTACTCTATTACATTCAGCAGACGTACATTGTATATACAAATCAACTGTACCCTTTACTGATCAGGAAAATGTCATTTGAGATAAAGCATTGAAAATTCGAAACGGTGGTCCTACTCAGGTCAGCTCAAGCAGCTAAGTCAACGAAAACTTATATCTGAAACACCAAGACCTCAGGGATTAGATAACCATTGTTAGAAAGGGGGCAGGAGTGCTAAACTAGGAAATGTGTTATTGTGAGCGTGTCACAAGCATAACATCCATAACGGTTGACAGGTACGAAAGTGGTGTTCACGGTTCGCTAAGGAAGTAAGCTAAAATATAAATATAAATATCCTGCTTATCAAAATTCACAAAAACACGGAGCAGGGTAAGGGATGTTTTTCTGTCAATAAGTACATGTGCTTCTTAACCAAACGTCTCATGTCAATCACTTTTAAGGGCTCCATTAAAACGTAATGAGAATATGACAGTTATTTAAACTACGGCGGCATACATAACATGAATCATCAGAAAATTCGAGAACCTTTCACCTTATGCATTTTTCTTGCTGCTTACAAATAAAACAAATCATATTCGCACCAAGTGTTCTGTATAGATGAATGGATGTTTAAACATTATACCCTTAAAAATCGTAATCTTCTTTTAATTTGTACAGAATTGCTAAGTTTTCATATTACATATTAGCTATATTCAAACATATAGGTGTGCTGTTTAGTTACTAGAATTTTACCATTTATTTTCCTTTTATCCAGCTTTTTCGTAACCCAAGCTATAATCCCATAC